>CM028130.1:122705000-123330000 GCA_016271365.2 Neoceratodus forsteri | reverse complement strand
GTTAGCAAATTGGAAGTGACTGAGAAAAAATGGATCTCTTCAAGTATGCCTGAATCCCAGGAATTGAGCATAGCAATATTGCGACAGCATTCCCATATCCTTACCCAGAGGAGCTACAGTGCTGGCTGGCCGACATGCATATGTCACCATATTAGAGGAGAAAGATGGACACTGGCAGATCAAACTTGATCTACCATCATCTCATTTGTGTACATTCAACATGCCATGGGGTTAATTGCATTTCTGTTGAATCCCCTTTGGGATTAAATCAGCAAACAAAGTGTTACAGTGCAAGAATTAAGAGCTTTCTGGCAAAATTTCAGGACTGTTTGTGACAGCTGATGACATTATCATTGCAGCAACAACTGAAGTTGAACATAATGACCCTTGAAGCACATTCTGAATACTGCAAGAAATGGAAATGTCAAGTTTAACAAAGACAAAGTACAGTTTTGAGTATCAGAGGTATCATACATGGGACATCAGCTAACTGTGACAGATATGAGGCTGGATGAAGTCAAGGTGAAGGCCATAATGCATCTGCCAGCACTTGTAGGCACAGAAGGACTATAATGTCTATTAGGCATGGTGTGACATCTGGAACAGTATATAATGAATGACTTTGAAGTTACTACACCCCTTAGATGTCTCCTGAGGAAGGATGAGGTCTGGTTGTGGGGACCAGAGCACAATGCAGTGCCAAATGTCTTACATTAAATTTAATCCCAAAGACCAGTTCTTAGGTACTGTAACCCAGTTGACCCAGTAGATACACAGGCTGATGCCTCAGATGACAGGTTGGGAGCATGTTTGATTCAGCAGGGGCACTCAATGGCTTATGTCTCTTGTGCTCACAGTAAAACTAAACAGAGCTACACACAGATGAAGAAAGAATTGCTTGAATGATTTTACGTTCTGGCAAAGTTCTACCAACACATTTATGCGAAGGAGGTAGGGGTCCAGACAGACCATAAGCCTCTGGAAGCTATCCTGTGAAAAATATCACA
The DNA here is from genome assembly GCA_016271365.2 of Neoceratodus forsteri. Taxonomy (NCBI): domain Eukaryota; kingdom Metazoa; phylum Chordata; order Ceratodontiformes; family Ceratodontidae; genus Neoceratodus; species Neoceratodus forsteri. The sequence goes on along the minus strand of CM028130.1, from coordinate 123,328,993 downwards.
TGAAGCACCCCAAGACTTCAGAGGATGATGCTGAGACTACAAAGGTATGCCCCACAAATTTGGTATGTTCCAGGTAAAGATTTACTGATAAGACACCTAGTCAAGGTACCCAGGAGGAAAGAAGCAGTGGAACCAGTGGTGACAGCTCCTGACTTTGATATTTTCAGTGTACAAGAACCACAGGAGAATAAGGTTCCATGTGATATGGGTGAGGAGACAACAGAGACTGCAACATTGGTGACTGCAAATTGATGATTACAACAATGATGAGTCACACTACAGAGGATCCAAAAACAATGATGATCTGCACCATTCCAACCAGACCCGATATGAAGTAATTTTTTTATGCAGGAAGCTTTGCCACCCCACCCCCAATCTTATTAAAATCAACTTCAGGCCAGCCCGGTGATGCAGAGGGCTGAGGCGCTGGTGCCTTACCTCGAACCACGCCGGTGACCCGGGTTCGGGAACGGACTTGGAACACTGGGTGTCGGTAGGGGAGGAGAGGATTGAGGATCTGTAGGACTGCTCTCCTCTCCTGGGGTGGATAGCAGGATCGCTTCACTCTGCAGTGGCCCCTGGTGGAGACCAGGAGCACTGCATGAGCATCGCAACAGAGGGAGGAACCAAGAAAATGGAAAATCAGCCCAGGATTGGATCGATGCCTGTGAAGAGCCTCCCGTGGAAGTGTCACCTACCTCAGCAGCACCCTGGGACCGACAGAAGAGTGTGCTGGGTGTCCCCACCAGTGCCTTCCCCCTTGGAGGAGGGGGACCCACCTGGTGAAGGGTTACACTGGAATACCCCGAGGGTCAGGCTGCAATATGAGGTGAGGGAGACTCCAGGGGGAAGAGTAGTAGGAAGACATTGGAGACTGTGGCTACCCAAAGGAGTGGCGGATCCTGGCACGTGGGGTGGAAAAATAAATAATGCAAAAAAAAAAAAAAATCAACTTGGGGGCTGCCACTGGAGCACAGTGGAAAATGGAGAGGGCTATTGGGGGTTGGGCAATCTGCACGTGTGGGGAGCATGCACCGCATAATCGGATAATTGGAGAATGCTAAAAAAAAAAAATAAGTATCCCCTAGCCAGCTCCGAACCTGGGTCCTCCTACACTGGAAGCATTCACTACAACCACAACACCAAACAGCCAGCTGGGAACCGCCTGGCCAAACTACCTGTCATATACTCCTTCCCTATAGCTTTCTCTACCATTCGCTCTATTCTACAGTCGCTGTTCTCACCCTCTAACCCTTGCTCTAACTGCACCTAACTAAGAGTTCACATTCGTTCATATCACAGGTGGTCAAATTGCCAATATGCCCACAAAGAAGCTAACCCTAGGTTTTTAGCTACTGCTTGCCTACCAGAGTACTCTCAACCTAATCACTAACTTGGGATGTAAAACAGTCTCATTATGTGTAGCCTCTATGTCCTTACTGTCTGCATGTCTTACACTACCTGCCGCCTGTAAACCTATGTATTCTTACTGTTAAATACTTTACAATTACATGACTGTACTGATCTGTTACCTGTAATTTGTTGTCTCACCCGGTTCGCCCCTGAAAAAGGGACCTCCGGGGCCCAGTGGGCCTACCCGGTCATCAAAATTCAATAAATAAATAAATAAATAAATTGAGCCATTCATATTAAGTTGCTCAATTTGACTAGCCCATATCATGGGATACTGGAGAATAATGAGATTTGGGATGTACCCATCCCAGTTCCAACCTCCTCCCTTTCACAGAGTCCACAGAGTGATATGGCTTCTGAAAAGTTTGACAACTTCATTTTGACTTGAGCAATGAGAGAGTGGTAAAGACTTATTCCCCAACTGAAAGTCAAGTGCTGGAAACCCGTGACTTGTGTTACTGTGTTGTTGCAGACTTAATATGTAGTTTCTTCCATTTGAAGTTTGCATGTTATTAAATTAGTTTTGACTTGAAAAAGGGCATGTAATATACAGAAGTGTACTTTACTTGTTTTTTTTTCTGTAGGGGCTGCTGTAGTAAACAGCCAGTCAGGAAGTGTGTACTTTAGTTTCACTTTTGCTGCTGAATAAAAGCACTGTTGGAGTCTGGCTGCATGTGTGTTGCTCATTATCCAGCTTCAATAATGAACCCAAGAAACACCAAAAGGAGGAAACAGTGCTCGCCGCCACATCACTTGGCACAGTATAATGCAAAGGTGGGGAGGGAATGATACCTGCTTCCACAGCACCTCTTATGTTAGCAGGGAGAGGAGGGAATGATGCACACTCTCACAACACTTTTTATGATGGCAAGGAGGCGAGGGAATGGTGTTTGTTCTTACAGCCTCTCTTACAAACACATGAAATTGCCACAGATCCAGGCCATTCGGTCTATCTAGTCTGCTTGAGTGTGCAGCACTTCAGTCCATTAGACTGCAGCTGCCCTCTCTCCCTCATATGCCCTTCCCCCATCTTCCACCCCCTCCCAGTTTGTACCTTCCCCTTCAATCTGTCCCACCCCCTCTTGTAGTTCCCAACACTCTGCAGCCATACAACATCCTCTAGCAGAGGGTTTTGCCCTGCCACCACCCTTTCTGTGAAATAGTGCCTCCTCAGTTCCCTCTTGAACCTCCTCTTCCAACCTCATAGAGTGTCCCCTGGTTTCCCTTCTGCCCTTCAGACTGAACATACACCTGGTGTCTACTCTGTTCAAACCCTTCAGGTACTTGAAGGTCTCAATCATATACCCTCTCTCCCTTCTTTCTTCCAGGGTATACATATTGAGCTCTCTCAGTCTCTCCTCATATGGTCTGTACCCAAACCCCAGGATCATTTTTGTTGCCTTGCGCTGTACCCCCTCTAGTAGTTTGATGTCCCTTTTCAAGTAGGGGCACCAGAATTGCACACAGTAGTCTAGGTGTGGTCTCACCAGGAACCTGTACAGGGCAAGATGACCTCTCCACTCCTAGAAGTAATCCCCCTTGCTATGCACCCTAGCATCCTGTTTGCCTTCAGTGCTGCCTTCCTGCACTGAGCAGAGTGGTTCATTTCCTCGGTTACCAGCACTCCCAGATCCTTTTCCTCCTTGAATTTTGTTAACAGGACACCCACCAGCCAATAATTGTGTCCCGGGTTCTTGCCTCCTAAATGCATCACTTTACACTTCTTGGCATTGAAACCAAGCTGCCAAGTGTGAGATCATTCCTCCAGTTTTGCCAAATCTTCCTGGAGTACTTTTGCTCCCTCCCCACTATCTACCTCAGCCCAAATCTTTGTGTCATCTGCGAAGAAACTGATCGTGCTCTTAATCCCTACTGCAATGTCAGCTATGAAAATGTTAAACAGAACTGGTCCCAGCACCGAGCCCTGTGGTACACCACTTGTTACTACCCTGGGTTCAGATGCCTCCCCCCCACTACTACCTTCTGCTGTCTACCATGCAGCCAGTTCTCAATCCATCTGACCAGTTTCCTCCCTGCTCCCAGACTCTTCAACTTGCAGGTCAGCCTACTGTGTGGCACCGAGTCAAAGACCCTGCTGAAATCCAGGTAGAGGACATCCACCGCATGTCTCCTGTCCAGTACCCTCATAACCCAGTCATAAAAATCAACCAAGTTTGTCTGGCAGGATCTGCCCAAGACAAACCCGTGCTGCCGGCTGTCCTGGAGATTGTTATCCTCAAGAAATTGCACCAGTCTTTCCTTGAGAATTGTCTCCATCAGTTTTCCTACAGTTGCAGTAAGGCTCACTGGTCTGTAGTTCCCTGGTTCACCCTTTGGCCCACTCTTATGGAGAGATACCACATGTGCTTCCCTCCAGTCCCTGGGCATGCATCCTGAGCTCAGAGAGATACTGAACAGGTCCGCCAATGGCCCTGCCAGGACCTCTGCCAACTCTCTCAGCACCCTGGGGTGGACTCCGTCTGGGCCAGGTGCCTTGTCCACCTTCAGGGCTTTAGGTCATCCCTCGCCCTTTCCACCATGATTTCCCCATCCATGGTTGCTTCTTCCCCACACTCTCTCACCTCGCCTTTCCTCTCTGGTACGGGCCCATCCCTCTCCTTGGTGAAGACTTGAACAGAAGTATTCATTAAGTACTTCTGCCTGCTCAGTCCCCTTTTCTACCCACCCAGTTCCCCTTCTGATCCTAGCAATTTGATCCTTGCCCTTCCTCTTCTCCGATATATCTGAAGAAATTATTTTCTCCTTCTTTGATCCCCTGTGCTACCCTCCATTCCCTAGAGCCACCTTTGCTTCCTTTACCACTCTGCTCACTTCTCTGAATTGCTTCACATATTTTTCTCTGTCTTCTGCCTTGTTGGATCTCTTGTAGGTCCAAAATTCATTCCTTTTTTCCCTCACCTTCTCCACTACCTCTCTACTCATCCAACTTGGTTTCTTGGTCCTGGCTTTTTTGCTCTGGCTCTTGACACAAGTTTTATTGGCTTTAGCCATTCTTACCTTGATGACTGCCCAATTTTGTTCCAAGTCCATGGGCAGATTCTTGCCATATAACTTCCCAGTATTTGTCCCATCCTGCCAAAGTCTGCCCTTTTGAAGTCCAGGACCCTAGTTTTGTAGTGGCTACCTCCCTACCCAGATTGATTGAGAACCACACTGTGCAGTGGTCACTGCTTGCCAGAGATTCCTCCACCCTTACATCCCTGACCTGTTCCCCATCATCCAGTACCAGGTCAAGTATATTCCCCTCCTTCATTGGCTCCATTACCCTTTGGGTAAGGAAGCCATTCTGCAATGCTTCCAGGAGGATCTGCTCCCTGGCGCAATTGGTTGCTGGGATGCTCCAGTCCACCCCTGGTAGATTACTATTATGATGACAAGAAGAGGAGGGAACAGTGCTCGCTGTCACAGTACCTTTTACAATGGCAAGGAGAGGTGGGAATGATGCTCACTCTCACAGCTCCTCTTACAATGGCAAACAGAAAGAGATGCATTCCCTCCAGCTGTACTGATTTGGCCGGTACAACAACACAGTGGCACTGGATCCTGAGAAGTTCTCTGCATACCAGATTTGACAGTGACGGGTGACCAATGGGGCTGCATGCGGGTCCGAGCGGAAACCATCCGTCCCCATGGTGACCACGGACATGCGATGCCAGCTCGCCTGTGACCCACGGAAGCAGCTGCTGCTGCCTGGAATTTTTCTCGTGACACTAACTGGTGAGAGTGTCTGTCACCGTCAGTCAGCTGAGCTGAGCTGCAACCACAGTCATGTGCCAGAATCTGAGGTTGTTGGATCGGGTCCATCGATCATCGATCCCCAGTCAGAGCCTGGCTTCTAACAGCACCAGCACACTTGTTGATCTACGGAGCAGCTTCCGTTGCTGCAGTATGTAAGCAGGCTGATGCTCATGCCTAAGGTGTGTTTTTACTGAAGACCACACAGTCACAGTCAGTGCCCTGCAGCAGGCCCGCCATGCAGTAAGTACAGAACATGTTTAATCACAAAAGTGGCTACCAAATGTAGGTGGTGCTCACCTAATAAAATGTAAATGTAGCAGCGAATGGTGAACATGCCAACTCATGTCCACACAGACATGTCAGTATGCTGTCACTATGCTGATTTTTATGTGTTTCAAATAAAGCTTCAAGATTTTAGTATCTGTGTGTGGACATTACTGGACTTGGTGTGTGAACCATTCTAAACTGCTACAAGTACAGAACTGCCTGTGCTTGAGCCATACTTCAGTTATGTTGTTACTACTGATTTGCTTTTTCCTTATATGGTTACTACTTTGAAGTGCTGCACACTCTCAGAGAATCATTTTACATATATATGTGGATGGTAGAGAGACTGTACCTGTTTTCATCTGTCAAATGTTGGAGGGTCTGAGAGAGGGGGAGTGATGCTTGCTTCTCATAGCAGCTGTTACGATGGGAGGGAGAGGTGGGAATGATGCTTCCTTCTAGAAACAGTCTACAAGCATGTGCTTCCCGGTCTGTGCCATCTGGGTCAGTCAGCATAGTCACCTCATCATTTACCAGAATGCAAAGAATCACACAAAGCGCCCCTCCACAGAATAAATTAATGCTCTTGATTCAAACTCTAATGTACATAATGCTTCCTTTTTTATGTCACTCAACCTGGTATAGTCAATCAATTGATTCTGGGTGGGGCTTGTATCACTGTTCTGTTTAGGCATACTACACAGAGTAAAGTCAGTCAGAGGACCTGCCTGTTCCTTTTGGAAGCTAAGAAATTGGCTATACTGCAGAGAACAAACTAGAATGCATTTGAGGAACTGGTAACTTGGTAAAACATAATATTGTAGGGGACTAGGAAGGTAAGCTACACTTTCTACAGAAAGTTTCATCATTTTCTTATTGGCATTAAGAATTGCAGGATTCCATTAAATTGTAGTAATTTTATAACCAGAGAGTTGTAATACAACTGAAGTTGCTTGATTTCTGTTCTAGACACATAGGATTTGGAAGGATATTTGTGCAACATTTTGGAAGTGTCCTGCTGGCTAAGCAGTGAGTTTATCCCTGGTTTCAGATAAAGGGTTTGTGTGTGTATTAGAAGCAGACATAGCAAATTGTCTTCACTGAAAGGCCTGCTTACATCACAGGGGTCACTAGTCAATCAATTGATTCTGGGTGGGGCTTGTATCACTGTTCTGTTTAGGCATACTACACAGAGTAAAGTCAGTCAGAGGACCTGCCTGTTCCTTTTGGAAGCTGAGAAATTGGCTATACTGCAGAGAACAAACTAGAACGCATTTGAGGAACTGGTAACTTGGTAAAACATAATATTGTAGGGGACTAGGAAGGTAAGCTACACTTTCTACAGAAAGTTTCATTATTTTCTTATTGGCATTAAAAATTGCAGGATTCCATTAAAGTGTAGTAATTTTATAACCAGAGGGGTTGTAATACAACTGAAGTTGCTTGATTTCTGTGCTAGACACATAGGATTTGGAAGGATATTTGTGCAATATTTTGGAAGTGTCCTGCTGGCTGAACAGTGAGTTTGTTTTATCCCAGGACTCAGTAGAGTGGTTTGTGTAGAAGCAGTGGTCTAGTACATTGTGGTGCTGGCTGACTTACTATAAAGGCAGTACTCACCAGGGTGGTGCAGCAGTGGTGTAATTGATTGTTTCTAACAGTCACCAGTGGTTGTGGCCTACCCACCCACCCTACCCCTCACCCCACCCACCCCAGGCATGGCATTTCCTTTATAGCCAAGGTTCTGACATCACTTCCTCAACAGGTCTTGGAGCAGAACTGTCATATTCTTAATTACCCAGCACAGTGCATAAAGCGTAAGTATACACACACCAAAAAAAAAAATGTGTAATTACTCATTGTATATTATAAGGAAGAAGGACATGTGGGGAGTGGTGCAATGCACTGGCTGTGGGGCAGCAATTTTCCAGGAAACATTCTGGAACCTGTGTTGCTGCCCTATTTGCAGGCAACTGTCAGCTCTGAGGGAGGAGGTTGCCCACCTCCAGGCTGAACTGGCAAGGACTAAGGAGGACTCCCCCACCCAAAGAGCACCAGTTCCACAACCACTGCCTCAGAGGTTGCCATGTGTGAAGAGCAGATGGACCACAGTAGGTTCTGGGAAGGTGAGGGTGGTGGAACAGAGGTGTAGCCCCCGAGTTGCACCTCTACACAAATCATATGTCGGTCTGGCAAATCAAGGTTCCTCTATGATGACACCCTCATTGGAGACCAAGAAGAATGCTGGGACATCCACAAGGGAGACCCACAAAAGAGTGGCAAGGACAACACAAGGAAAGAAACAGCTTCTGATAGGGGACTCAATTGTTAGGGGTGTAGACCTGGGAAGGAGAGGAAAGGAAGAAGTGCCTGCCTGGTGCCATGGCTTGGAGGGACAGAGGCGAATCCTCAGGATTGCAGAAGCAGCATCACAGGAGGAGAACTAGATATCATTGTCCACCTTGGGACAAATGACCTAGCTAGGCATGAGATCAGTGCAGTGCAGGATGAATTTGTGGAGTTGGGGAGCGGCCTCAGACAGGTAGCAAGCACGGTAACCTTCAGAGGTGCTGCCAGTCCATGGCAGGGTGAGGCTAGGGCACTGCACACCATGTGGTTTAATGAATGGTTGCAAAACTGGTGCAGAGCACAGGATTTGGCTTCATTGGGGACTGGGGTCCACCTGGAGAGATGAAGGTCTATACTGGCATGATGGTCTGCATCTGTCCAGGAAGGAAACACGCTCCTAGGTGACAGGTTTAAAGGCTTCCTTGGCAAGCTTTTAAACCAGCCAAGGGGAGGTGCTGATAGGAAACAGGAAAGTTCAAGCCTCCCCACAAAGCAGGCAGGCAGTAGGGTAACCACTGAGGTACAGAGCTTGACAGAGGGCAGACAGGAGTAAATGGAAAATGGACAAGGGCAATAAGAGCAGGGATGGGGTAAAAAGGATAAAGCCAACAATTAAATGGAGGGCAATGAGTACCAATGCCTGTAGTCTTGAAACAAGCTTCCAGAGCTAGTAGCCCTGATGGAAGTGGAACACTTGGATATTGTGGCAGTCACAGAAACATGGTACACAGAGAACCATGACTGGGATGTCAACATACCAGGGTACACAATCTACAGAAGGGACAGGGAGGGTAAAGAGGAGGTGGAGTAGCTCTCTACATAAGGGAAGGGATCAAAGTAACAGAACTAAAGGTAAAGGGAGGCAAGAGGAACTCTGGGTCACATTGGAGACAGGGAATGGCATCACAATCCGCACAGGGTTGTATACAGACCCCGTCTCAAGGGAGGAAATGGACAAGAAAATGATGAGGGCATTCTCAGAATGGCTGAAAAAGGGGAGATACTGTTGATGGGGACCTGAATATGCCAGATGTTAACTGGGCAACATGGACTGCAGCCACATCCAAGAGCAGGGTCATTCTCGATGCCCCACAGGGAGCATGCCTTAGACAGCTAGTGGTGGAACCCACTGGAGGGAGCAATATTAGACCTGGTACTCTCAAATGAGAGAAGATCACAAACTTAGAAGTCAGTAGACACCTGGGAACAAGCAACCACTGCACAGTGTGCTTCACAATAAACACAACCATGGAGACAAGCCATACAAATACAAGGATACTGGACTTTAGAAGGGCTGACTTTGGCAAAATGGGTGAATACCTGAGGAATGCATTAGCAAATGGCCAGAAAGGAGGGTGGAAGAACAATGGAGAAAATCAAACTGCCATCATGGAGGCAACAAGTCTTTGTGTGAAACAAATAAAGAAAACAAAGCGGAATAAAAACCACTATGGCTCTCAAAAGAAGTGTCAGGGAAGGTTAAGGAGAAAAGGTTGCATTCAAAAGTATAAGGAATCACAGACAGAGCACGACAGGGAACTGTATCAATTAAAGCAGAAAGAAGTGGGAAGGCAGTCAGAAAAGCAAAGGCCTAAACCGAGGAAAGGATAGCCAACTCAGTTAAGAGGGATAAAACCTTTATAGGTACATTAGGGAACATAGAAAGGTTAAGGAGGGATAGGGAAGATTAATAAAGGAGAGGGGAGGTGGGCAGAGGGAGACAGTGAAAAGGCAGAGATAATGAATGAATACTTTTGCTCAGTATTCACAAAAGAAGAAGAGGAGGAGTTACCTAAACCAAACAGTAGAAGCACTCTGGATAGTGGTGTGGATACCAGTCCATTTAAAGAAGAAAGAGTACTGAAAGAACTTCTAAAACTCAAGGTGGACAAAGCAATGGGGCCTGACGGGATTCACCCTAGAATCCTAAAAGAGCTAAGGAGGACCTAGTGACACCACTAACCACACTTTTAACAAATCATGGGAAGATGGGGTGGTACCTGAGGACTGGAAGAGGGCAGATGTGATTCCCTTCACAAAGTGGGAGCAAGCAGAAGCAGGAAACTACAGACCTGTTAGTTTGACCTCAGTAGTGGGAAAATGATGGAATCACTTCTGAAAGAAAGAATTGTTGAGTACCTAGAGGTCAGCAGGGCACTGGACCCAAAGCAGCATGGATTCACAGCAGGAAGGTCATGTCAGACAAATCTAATCGATTTCTTTGACTGGGTGACCAAAGTAATAGACCAGGAGGGGCTGTGGATATGGCCTCACCTAGACTTTAGCAAGGCATTTGACACAGTCTCGCACAAAGATTAATAATCAAGTTAGCCAGCCTGGAGTGGGTCCCAGGGTGGTAGCCTAGATGAAAACTGGCTGCACAACAGGACACAGAAGGTAATAGTGAATGGAACACATTCTGAAGAAAGGGGTTACTAGTGGAGTATCTCAGGGCTCAGTACTGGGTCCAGTCCTCTTTAACGCCTTTATAGGTGATATTGCAGAGGGTCTGGAAGGAAAGGTATGCCTCTTTGCAGATGACACAAAGATCTGTAACAGAGTTGATACACAAGGGGTAGAAAGGATGAGAAGGACTTGGCAAGGTTGGAGGAATGGTCAGACATATGGCAACTTAGATTCAATGCAAAGAAGTGCAAAGTAATGCACCTGGGAAATAAAAATCCAGGAGAAGAGTACACAATAGCAGGGGAGGTACTAACAACAACAGTAATGGAAAGGGATCTGGGTGTAGTCATATCAGATGACCTAAAGGTGGGTATACAATGTGAGAAGTCAGTAAGGAAAGCCAGGGGGATACTGGGATGCATAGGGAGGGGCATCACAAGTAGAAAAAGGGAAGTGGTTATCCTCTATACAGACAGTTGGTGAGACCCCATCTGAGTACTGCATGCAGTTTTGGAGACCTCATCTACGCAAGGACATAGACAGGATGGAAGCAGTCCAGAGGAGGGCAACTAAAATGGTGCAGGGTCTACATCAGAAACCATATGAAGACAGAGACTGAGAGAGCTTAATATGTACACCCTTGTTGAAAGGAGGGACAGGGGGAACATGATAGAAACTTTTAAGTACCTCAAGCGAATCAACAAAGTCCAGGAGGGTAGCATCTTTCAGAAAAAGAGATGTGTAAGAACAAGGGGGCACAATTTAAAGCTAGAGAGGGGACGGCTCAGGAGTAATGTGAGGAAATTCTTTTTCACAGAGAGAGTGGAGGACACATGGAACCGCCTTCCTGGAGAGGTTGTGGGGTCTAAAACAGTGGAGGAATTCAAACATGCATGGGACAGGCATAAGGCAATTATAGTGGGGGGTTGCAGAAAATAGGCTGTTGGTTAACTAGAATCTGCAGCTTATCCAGTAGGTAGGGAAATGGGCAGACTGGGTGGGCCAAGTGGTCCTTATCTGCCATCAAAGTCTATGTTTCTATGTTTCTATCTGTTATAACAAACTAGAGGCCCACTGAACAGAGCTCCCCAGTGCTTTGGACCACCCAGATCCTTCACTTGCTTTTAAGGAACTCTCTTAAAGCAACATGTTTCTTTTTCTTACATATAAATGCATGCCTCATATGATGATACAGCACAAAAGCTCCTCTTTTTGGTCTTCTTTAACTATTTCCCATTTGGATTAGACCAAAATATCATACATAGAAACATGGGGCCCAATTCCAGAACGGATACTCATGGCACAAAATGTCTTGCGCTAAAACAAATGGCGCAAGTAACAGTTTGAGCCATGAGTTCTGACAATCAGTATTCCAAAACTCAGCCTGCGACATGTGCTGAAGTGGCCCGACACCTCCATGTATGCCATAAACCCCCAGCGACAAGGCGTAAGGAGTTTTACGGCAGCAGTTGTGCCCTATTCTGGGAGGGTGGCTACCAGAACAGCACAGGTGCTATTCCAGGAGCATCCCCAGAGGACATTGGTCCAAGTACAGTTAGACCAGCTATTAGCTGGTCTAACTGTACTCTGTGTCCACCGGGTGCACCACTATGCCATGTGCTCCCAACGGCCACCCCCCATGAACCCACACATATGCCCACCCACCCATCCCCTAATGTGGACCACACTGAAATGCCCTCTGTGGACTGCTGGTACACCCAAGCCCTGATCCCCAAGTAACACCCTGCAGGGCTGATCATGTTCCCCTCGATCCACAAGTAATGCCCCGCAGAGCTGTTTATGTCCCTCTGGTCCCCAAGCCCCACCAGTAATTGTAAAAATGCACATCCCATTAGCCCTGGTAGTCAAGTGGCCCCCACATGGCAGTGCCAGGCCACCCCCCCACACCCATTCCCAGTTGGTGACTGGCACATCCCACCTCTCACCTCCATGGTCAACCACCGACTGAGCTCCCTTAGAGCGTACTACTATATACAGTATGCATTCAATGAATGAGCTATCATTCATTGAATGCATACTGTATACAGTAGTACACGCTCAGAGGGAACTCAGTCAGCAGCTGGCCATGGAAGTGAGAGGTGGGATGTGCCAGTCGCTGACTGGGAATGAGTGTGGGGCGTGGACTGGCACTGCCAGGTTGGGGCCACTAGACTACCAGGGCTAATGGGATGTACATTTTTATAATTACCAGTGAGCTGGCAATCAGGGATTGGGGCTTGGGGACTGGGGGGACATGAACAACCCTGCAGGGTGTTGCTCAGGGACTGGGGGAACATGAACAGCCCTGCAGGGCATTACTTGGGGATCGGGGCTTGGGGGGCGGAGCGGTTCTGATAGCTCTGCTGGGCATACAGCTGGCATCTGTGGTAATGGGGCTTGGGGGGGCTTGTGTCCTGTCAGTGGGCATTTACTGAGGCTTGCGGCACCTTGATCAGGTGTGCACTCCCTTTGGTGCACTGCTTGGGGTGCCACAAGTCACGGACATAGCCACTGGAGACCCTGGCTGTTCTGGAATCAGGTGCAGGGTCCCATGCACAAGGGCATTTGGTGCAAGTAGCAGTTGTCAGGGACTTGTGCCATGCCTTCTAGAATTGAGCCCATAGAATCTGTCAGCAGATGAGGACCTGATGGCCCACTTAGTTTGCTTCATTTTCCCTACCTATAGTGTCACCGCAGACCATACTGGGTCTTTGGTCTCCCCCCCCATACCACTAAGATCCCTCTATGTCTATCCCATGCATTCTTGAATGCTGTCACCTTTTCTACCCCCACCACCTCCACTGGTAAGCTGTTCCATGTATCCACCACTCTCTCCATGAAGAAGTATTTACTAACATTTCCTCTGAACCTCCTCCCTTTAACTTCATAGCATGACCCCTTGTACTTGAGCACCCTGGATTACCCCCCAGGGCAGGGCCATCGGAGGAACCCCTCGTAACTCCTCGAATGGTGCCATGTAGTTAGTCTGGTGGTAGAGTGCCTCAGTAGCTGCGTGGGGCTTTGGCGGGGATGGGCATCATCCTGCCATGACCAGAGTCCTGTTATTCCCTGTTGTTGCTTTTGGCAGGTGTGGCATGCAATGACATAAGAGCGCAAGCACCCACATCTGGCACACCTCCTGGAACCTTCAAGCCTTGGCTGCAATGGACCCCAGCCTCTGGCAGGGGGTCAGTTAAGCACTGCCTCCTCCTCCTCCCCCCAGAGGAAGAGAGCAGTCCATCAGATGCTTGACTCACAGCAGCTCTAATGGTGGCAGAACAAAGATGGAACAGAACTCATTCTCACAGAACCTCTTTCAGTGGCAGAAAGATGAGGGAGGTCAAGCAAAAAGAAACACCTTCTCGACCAAGTCCAATTAAATGAACTTATTCTCAATTTCTCTTTCATATAAAGATCTTGTTACTTCATTCAAAACTTCAGGCTCCTTAAATAGATTCTGTGTAACGTTTCAGAACTTATGTTCCTTCATCAGACACTGGAGCATTATTTTCTGTATAAGCATAAAAAATATACACATGTTTAGAATGTATCATCATTCAGGCTACTAACCTTCAAAAACAAACAACTAGTGTTGAATTTTAGAAGAAAATCAGCACAGGTGGAACCGACCCGTGAACTTAATAGTAGGACAATCTTCAAATATCAAACATAAACCCAGAAAGTATCTGCTATGGGGGTAGGGGTACACCTTCTTATAATTCAAACAATTTCTTTCAGTTCTGTTAAGAAAAAAAGAACCTATGTCAGAGTTACCAAATTCATGTATGGAGTAACTAATGTTTTTAGCAAAGGATGCGATTCAAAAACTAAGAATTACTTTCTCCAGTATCCAGAGAATTTTCCTGGTCACAAAATTATGCTTTTTCTGCATTCCCTATAAAACAAACCAGAAAACATCCTTGAGTTCCAGATCTCAGATATCTCAAGTATCGTGTTTTTGATTCCATTTGAGAGCACAACATGAACAAGACTATTCCTACCGCTAAGGTTCAATGGACATGGCCAAGCGCTCCATACCAATTCCGAAAATATCCTCCAGTAATAAAAGTTTCCCCACGGCTGTTTTGCTCACCCGTCACCATTAGCAGACACGCCGAAATGCTGAAACCAACTGCTTCTTCCTCTTCACCTTACCAGGTGTTAAAGAACCATGTATCACTTCCAGAGCACCTCCTACAGCAGCTAGTGACATGGCCTGAGTGATATGTGTGACCACACATCACTAGTCCACCAAAAGAAATGGTGTGGTATGGCATCCTGCAGGAGTTTGGTGGTGCCTGGGGAGGAAAACCCAGAAACTAACTCCTAGCATGTGAGATAATGACTGGTCCCATGACACATTTGTCCATTTCATACTATCCCTCAATACTCTGTAGCCGACCCTCAGCCTATGTGCACCAAGTACTTCCCCTGGGGTATGATGGGCCACCTGGGATGGGATTGTTTGAAAGTCTCTAGCGGTGGATCGAAGGGACTTGTCTGGGTGCGGACCTTGATGCCTGTGGCGTAACCTTGCATGAAAGGGGCTCGGTTAGGCTTGAAGGAGTTAAAGCAGCAGTGCAACAAAAAACAATTTTTTTTCACCAAAGACTAACATCAGTTCACGCCGCATGTTTTTTTTTTTTTTCTTGACCCTATCCCTTACCAGATTTACAATGATATTTCTAAGCCAAATGAGGCAGCCATTTTTGGTGTGTCAAGACAATTTTACTACCAAATAAAACTGGAAGATGTCTGGAATCTTTTATAGTGAAAATAGTAGGGTCAAATGTTTTGCCCAATTTCGTTGTACTGCTGCTTTAAGTACCGGGCTGGAAGGGGCAAATAAAAGAGGTCAGTGATGGCCTCATGAGTTATTTTTTTTACATATTCTTTATCCTTCCCAAGGCACCATACCTTCTTGCTCCAACTTCAGTCAGCTGCTTGTCAGCTTTTTGTTCATCTGCCCAACTCACCACAGACCACTATACTCCCCTTCAAATTCCACTTCCATGTCTGCTCCTCAAGAGAACCCCCCCCCCCACACACACCTCATTGCAGGGCCCAGAAAACCAAGACTATACATCTTGTTCACCTGGTGGTGATGGGGCACTCATGCAGAGGGTAGCTAAAACACCTTCCTGGTGCATGTTTAGGTGCTGGTGTGGGGGGGGGGATGCATGCAGAGGATAGATGGATTCCTTCCCTGGAAAGCCTAGACTATTAAGCATTTTCAGGCAGTGGTGGTGGGGAGTGCTCCTGTATAGTGGAGATGAAACCCTTCCCCAGATAACCTGGACTATACAGTATGTTCAGTCAGTGGTGGGGGTAGGGGGTGCTCATGCAGAGGGTAGATGGAACCCTGCCTGAGAAAACATGGACTATGCAGTATGTTTAGCCAGTGGTGGTGAGACCCTCATGTACAGGATTTATGAAACCCTTGCCTGGAGAACTGGGACTTTACCAGATGTTTGGGGAGTGGTGGTGAGGCACTCATACAGAGGGTAGATAAAACCCTTCCCCTGAAAATTATGTAACTTTACACTGGAGTCTTCAATCAATTTTTTCCTTTGATTGACAGTATATTATTTTTATTAATATGGCTCATATATTTTCCCAGCCAAAGTTTTAAAAAGGTTCTTTGATATGTAGTATATCACACATTTGTCACCTAGCAGAGGCCAAAACAAGTTTTGTTATAAATATATTCATTAACTAAACTACACACTACAGAGATCTAAGAATGCACTAGGATTCACACAAATACAGTGTTAATTGATTGATATATATATACACACTTAAGTACTGTTTCACCAGCACCTTTCACTTTAATTCTAATTTATTTATTTATTTATTTATGTGTGGTTCAGAGCTCAGTGCTTGTGCTACGTACTGTAATTGGATAATGCAGGTTTGTGCTTGGATACAGAGGCCAGATAAGTAGGTAGGACATGCTCATCAGATATGTAGCAGTTCGACTTGGTCAGTGCTTAGATACTTTGAACATTGTTGTACAGACAGCAATTATAGTGCAAATGAGCTGACTAGTCTTATGTATGGTGCTTAGATGCTTGAGCTGATGAGTAACGTGTTATGATTTGGTATTGGTTTTGGCCTTACTCTGTATCCCACTGTAAAAAATGCTTATTCCAGCAGTATGAGACCCCCCAAAATAATAATAATATCAATGATTATCTCCTCCAACTCCGAAGAGTATGACCAGTAACATGCAAGAGAGGAAAAAAAACCTTTTGGGGAAACCTCTGAGGACCCATGGCTACTGACCTGCTCGTCCTTCTGGGCATACTAAAGGAGAGTAATCCTAAATATTTTAATCGGCTAATCTGATCCCCAAAGTTGTAGAAACCATTCCAGAGAAACGGAGAACTGAAGACGTATTGAATTGTGACATGTCAGGTGAATAGAGCAAGCATCCATCTAGTAAACTCCAAGTTCGGGAATCCATGAGCAGGCCGGAATGAAGTAGAGTGGAATCCATGGTTGATATGAATTTGAAGCGATGAGTTGCAAGTGGTGAAGCACTTCAGCAGGTGAAGATGACTTTGCAGAGGAGATCCAGGAATCAAGGTTCAGCATCCATGTCTAGAAGGAGGACTGTTGGGTCAAGTTCCGCATGGCAAGGTTAGCAAATGAAGGCTGTGGCGATGAAGCACAAGAACTGGCGTATGCTGCATGATCAGGAGGACAGAGCAGTAGGAACCTCCAATCTGGAGAGAGGAAGCAAGTATGTGAAGTAGGTAGAGATCATAGTGAATAGGTAGCCATAGGTCAGATGTATTTCCAGCTCACAAGGAGTGTAATAGATTGTAAATGGCAACTTAGTCATGATGACCTCTCGGCCCTGTAAGGGTGAAGCAGGTAGTATGAGCAAGCAATGTAAATAAGTGGACCTGTAATAGGTCAGTTGTAGTAGTAAGTAAAACTGCATGATGCAGACGTACTAGTTGGGAAGTAGTGCAAGATGACGTACAGTATAAAGCTAGCGGTATGAAGAATGGTACTAGCAAGGGAATTGGAGAGCTTCATGTGGATCCAGATGGTTGCACAGTAATGTTGACATCTACGTTTGAAGCCAGAATGATGCCATAGCTAGAATTGACTTGTGAAGAATATTCAGATAAGTCCTAAATAGTCGAGCTTAGGAGTCCTAGATGGTGGCAACTGAAGAGGCTGAGTCAAATGAAGTAGCGTTGTCACAGGGCCTGTGAAGCCTTAAAGCATAAATCAGGATAGTGGAGGGGTACAGGATAAGCTCAACAAAGTGTAATTTCATGTGACTGAAACAGAAGGCAAAGCATCCAAAGAATAGATGATGAATGTCTAAACATCCAGACATGAGTCCGTAGTAAAGGAGCTCTTGGGGCTAGGCTTACACAGCAGCAGGTAGGCGTATAGTAGAATATGTGAATCTCCAGGCCCCAAGCTGGGTGAGGCAGGTGTAGAGTATAAGTAGTTGAACCCCCTGACCCGAAGGGCAAAGCAGGTCATAGAAGTAGGCGATTATGATGTAGTAGCATGAGATCAAGGGGCCTCCAGGTCTGAAGGGCGCAGGTCTTCGAGTGCAATGTGGTGAACCTCCAGCCCCTCGGGGTGAGGCAGGTTGAAGAGAAGTGGTAGATAAAGTAATAGCAATGTCGGACTGCATGTAATGCAGACATATTAGTGAAGTAGAAAGAAAGAAATTGTAATGGTATAATGAATAACAGCACATCCTGATACAGTTTGGTGCAGAGCAGTAGTATAGTCTAAGGCAGACATATGAGTGGAGAAAGGTGCCGTAGACTATCGTATCTGGAAGATCGAGTACAGTAAGATTGTAATGAAGAGATGTAGGCGAATGAGTTGATAACTTGACCAGGGTAATCAGTATCCTGAAACTGTAGTAGATAAATGTCTTAGGCGTCAGGTAAACTGGGGAAGGCAGAATGGAATAGGGCTCAGCTGAGAGTTCTGATGGATACAGTAGTAGCAATCTTGAAGAGTTGCGGCAGCACAGTGAAAAGTAACCAAGGGTCTGGAACAAATATCCTGACATAATCCAGAAGTAAATCTAGTGGAAGGAAGGCGCTGATCTTTGACAAGTGGAAGTGGGCGAGAGCAAGCAAGGTGAAGACTGCCAGTCCAGGATCCAAGTAGTATGACTAAAGGCAAGGAATAATAACCATTGCAGCCAGTCTTGATTTAAGTGAATGGAGAGTGGCAGCTAAGCCTCCGCAAAGGCGAGCATGGGAGCCTGACCACATGAAAGTTAGCAAAAATAGAGAGTGGCAGCTAAACTCCACGAAGGTTTAGCACGTGCGGCTGGACCACACATAGGTCAGCTTAAGGAAATAGTATAGAGCAACAGCTAGGCCCCACGAAGGCTAGCGGACCGCAATGTACTCGGAGGGCATCCATTGAGTAATGAGGAGAGGTGGGCAAGGCCCAAGTGATTGAGAGCTGGAAGCTCATGAATTGAATGAGCACAGTGCTCGAAGATCATTATAAGCAGTGGTACTGAGGCCTTGCAAGGTCGAATTACAAGTCGTGTAGGCGAGGAGCAATGGGCAGCCTCTCTGCAGAGCAAATGCAATTAATTTAGAGTGCAGAGGTGATGAGATGCCAAATCAGAGCACTGGGGCATATGACTGGATGATCTGGATACTGCTGAGAAGTTCAGGTAGGAAGGGGGATTATGATCCAGAGGCTGGGGAATGAAGCGATCACAGCAGGAGCAGAGAGGGGTGAAGCTCAGATTCCCAAAGAGAAGTGCTACTAATGAATGGGTAATGCAGATAGCCACTCAGTGGCTGAGTGAAGTATTACAGTCCAACAACGCTCCATGTTGAAAAGTCAAACTCTGAATCTCAAGTGGGGATTTGATTACTTTAGCAGTAGCATATTAAAGGTGCTACGTCCAGTTCGATGTGATACAAGTGTAGAGGCTGCATTGGCAATAGGTGTACTGATGTGCTGCTGCTTGTTTCTGTTATGGCCCGCACTATGCATGCTGGCCATACGACAAAGTCTTAGGCAGCTACCGCTGCGTAATGAAATTAGGTTGCATATCTGGGGCTAAAGGCATAAGGTCTCAACAGTAGCTATGGACCGTAGATCTCAGCAGTCTGGAAACATTCACAATGTGTTGCAGTAGCCCCAAGTCTTACAGCAGATATCTCGACTGCATTAATGTACATGCGGTGGGGCGGTGCTGCAAAACAGCAGCAGCACACATTGTAAATAGCATTACAAGTTAATCAGGGCAAAGTCAGCAAGAACAACTGAATTGTCACTGGATTACTTAGGTCCCAAACTAAACCGCGAAAGGTTGGAACGCTCAGAACGAAGCACAGTCTGAATAATGGCAACAGGGGAAATGGACTCGTTGTTGCTAGGCACTCAGGTGATGAGGGTCCAGTGCACTGTAGCTGGGCTGGCATATCTGAATGCAAGAGAGAGAGAGAGAGAGAGAGCACAGAAGCGCGGTAGTATGCAAGGCTCACAGAGAGTGTAGGATGACAGGTCAGAAGAGATCCAAGGAGGGGCGAAAAGTGAAGAAAACGGCATGAACTGCAGTGCTGCAGCTAGAGGCAAGGTGAAACTTCCTTCCCCCCCAAAGAAAGGTAAAAATGAATGGAGAGGGAGGAAGGAAAAAAATGAGGCAGGAGACAGCAGAAGGGCAGGGGAGAGAAGGGAGCAGAGAGTCAGGACTCGGGAAGAGGAGCCAGCCTCAATACGCAGCACGGAGCGTGTGCAGCGAGTGTGACTCGCTCTAAGCAGAGTGGAAGTAGCTTGCAAGTTTAAATAGGATGTGGGGGAGGAGCTCTTCCCCCACATAACCTCATGCGATAACCTGATCTTTATTACACTAGTTAAAAATTATTAACCAGGAGAGGCACACTGAGTCAAGGCTCATTTCCAGGTGCGACCCGGTGGAAGGGAATACAGAAACTTAGAAACATAGTAAATTGATATCAGATAAGGACCTCTAGGCCCATCCAGTCTGCCCGTATATCCACGCCCCTTTTGCACAGAAAAAAGTGCATATAAGTGGGCGTTACCCTTACCCAGACCCACCTATTTTTCAATGGGAAAGACTAAGCCTGATATTTTTTTTATTGCATTTATTTCAGTACTTAGAATAGCATGAAAACAAATATAATATAATATAAAATACATTAGTGTGATTAAGCATCATTTTGTTAGTGCATTTATTTTTCCATTTAATTCACTGTGTTAAAAAGGCATTGCAGGCAGGATGCTCATTGAAATATTGTTTTCACAACAGCTGAAAACAGGCTGTGCACTTAACAGGGGCTACTTACGTGTTAATAGATGCACTGGTGAACTGTGACAATGTGCACTTAGGAATATGCATTTAACCAGTGTGCTCATAAGCAGAAAAATTAACATTGCAGATACAGGAAAAAAACAGGAAATCGAAAAAGGGTGCGTTTATCCAGAGAATTATCCTTCTCACTATAAAGGAGTTTCAATTCATTGTCAGTTTCTAGGTCACTATCTAGTATCTTGTTTGTACTGGGGTCCTCTAGGTATCAATACAATTTACCTAACGTTTTATACTCCTTTTGCATTTTAATCAAATTAAGATCTGTTTTTTTTGCTATATAGTTGTACTACTTGGTCAGTTGTGCCTTTCATGTTGCTGAGTAACTACTTCTGCTCTAGTTAATGTAATAGGAATTATATCCCAAGGTCCCGTGTTTCAGGGTGCCTTCTTTTGCTAGTGTGTCTGCAATATAATTTCCCTGTTTATCTAGTAACCTACCTTTTTACAGCAATCAGTCAATCTGTCTTCCTGAACTAAATGGCCTGTAGCCAGTATTACCTCTGTGCGCGTAATAACACTTTTACCTCTGGAGTTTGTCATACCACTGGCTTTCCAGTGTGGAAGGTATGTAAGAAAGTTGTGTCTAGCACAATCAGAATCTGTACAGATCACAAAGTCACATAAATTATTCTTTGGTGCACTTTCAACATATTGTTTAGACTTGGGCTCTGTTAGGTATCTGAAGGGAGAACCAGGAATGTCATCACTCCACACTACCCCTAAACATGAATGTAACTTCTCATCCTTGTGGAAGGCATAGCCATCCACATACAGTGCACCCTCTAGTATATGCTCTTCTATTATATACCACCCTTCTTATCCACTGGCATGACCTCCTGTACTATTCTAACTCTACAGAAATTTCCTCTATTGTTTGCCACCCTCTCTATCCACCATCCTTCAGAGCTTTCTGGCTTAAAGGCTTTATCTTTCTCATGATGTTCTCCCTCTATCACCCACCTCATCACTAGCACTGATACAGTGTATTATGATCCCAATTTTTGGGTTGTTGTAAATGTCTTAATAAAAAATAGTTTACAGTAGCTGATCCAGTGGTGTGGAAGTAGTGCTACCGCCTACCATGACAGCAACTTTGGTTCAGGAGTGGACTCAGGTTGCTAGGGTCATCTGGGGGTAGAACTGAATGTTCAGCGGACTGCTCTGTGCTCCGGAGGGAGACTTTGTCAGGCCTGCCATTGACTACCACCAGGTGGAGCCCTGGTGGTAGTGCAGGCTAGGGCTAAACATAAAGGAGGTGTAGCCAGTTTGGAATGGTGCATGTGTGTGTCTATACATAGCACGCATCACTGCACCACTGCCTGTCTGTGTCAGGGGCGGGTCACAGAAAATGGAAAAGGGGGTCATGCAGGCTAATGAAACCCTGCCTGCCTACCTTTGTCCTACATTGCCACCTGACCACGGGACTCTGGATCTGTTGTGCCAAGGGGAGGAAGGACCTCCCCCTCCTGGCCCCACTGTGGGGGGGATCCAGGGGGGTACTATACAGTGGTGTGGGAGAGGTGAGCACAGGTTGAGGGAGGGGGGGACATGGCTGATATCCTGCCGCATGATCTTTGCAAGGCAAAAAGCTTAATGGAAAAAATATATATTTTACAGTGTACTGCTGAGGACTATGTTACATTAAAGAACAGCTGTGAGGTTTTTAACAACATTATTGATGAAGAGATTATTAAAACTGTCAGGGGGTGAAGAAAAGAAAGATTTCACATTACAAGTAATGGTCCATTTTAACATTGTTTTACTTGTCCAGAACGTAGTGCAAATTGACTTGGACTAGTGCAGCTAACCCTCTACTTGTCCATCTTGACTAGTAACATAGAAACATAGAATTTGACGGCAGATAAGGACCGCTTGGCCCACCCAGTCTGCCCATTTCCCTACCTAATGGATAAGCTGCAGATCCTAGTTAACCAGCAGCCTACTTCTTCCTACCTCCACCCCCTAGAATTGCCTTATGACTGTCCCATGCATGCTTGAATTCCACCACTGTTTTTGACTCCACAACCTTCCTCCGAAGGCCATTCCATGCATCCACAACCTCTCTGTGAAAAATACTTCCTTAAATTACCTCTGAGCCCCCATCTTCAAATTGTGCCCCTTGTTCTTGCACACCTCTTTTTTGAAAGATGCTACTCTCTTGGACTTTGTTGATTCCCTTGAGGTACTTGAAAGTTTCTGACATGTCCCCCCTCTCCCTCCTTTCCTCGAGGCTATACATATTAAGCTCCTTAAGTCTCTCTTCATATGTCTTCCGGTGCAGGCCCTGCACCATTTTAGTTGCCCTCCTCTGGACAGCTTCCATCCTGTCTATGTCTTTGAGGAGATTGAGTCTCCAGAACTGCACGCAGTACTCCAGATGGGGTCTCACCAGCTGTCTGTACAGAGGGATAATAACTTCCTGTTTCTACTGGTGATGCCTCTCCTATGCATCCCAGTTTCCCCCAGCCCTCCTTGCTGCCCTCCACATTGCTTGCCCACCTTAGGTCATCTGATATGACTACCCCCAGGTCCCTTTCCATTTTTGTTGTTGTTAGTATCTCACCCCCACTGTGTACTCTTCTCCTGGGTTTTTGTTTCCCAGGTGCATTACCTTGCACTTCTTAGCATTGAATCTAAACTGCCATACATTTGACCATTCCTCTAACCTTGTCAAGTCCCTTCTCATCCTTTCCACTCCACCTTGTGCATCAACTCTGTTGCAGATCTTTGTGTCATCTGCAAAGAGACATACTTTTCCTTCCAGTCCCTCTGCATTGTCGCTTATAAAGACATTGAAGAGGACCGGTCCTAATACTGAACCCTGTGGTACCCCACTAGTAACCCCCCTTTCTTCAGAGTGGACTCCATTTACTATTACTCTCTGTGTCCTATTCTTCTGCCAATTCTTTACCCAGGCTGTCATCTTGGGACCCACTCCCAGGCTGACTAACTTGTATATTAATCTTTTGTGTGGGACTGTGTCAAATGCCTTGTTAAAATCTAGACAGGCCATGTCCACAGCCCGTCCCTGATCTACTACTTTGGTTACCCAGTCAAAGAAATCTATCAGATTCGTCTGGCATGACCTTTCCACTGTAAATCCATGCTGCCTTGGGTCCTGTGCCCCTCTGGCCTCTAGATACGCGACAGTTCTTTCCTTCAGAAGTGATTCCATCATTTTTCCTATCACTGAGGTTAAACTAACAGGTCTGTAGTTTCCTGCTTCTGCCTTGCTCCCACTTTTGTGAAGGGAATCACATCTGCCCTCCTCCAGTCCTCGGGTACCACCCCATCCTCCCATGATTTGTTAAAGAGGGTAATCAGTGGTGTCACTAGTTCTACCCTTAATTCTTTTAGAATTCTGGGATGAATCCCATCAGGCCCCATTGCTTTGTCCACCTTCAGTTTTAAGAGTTCTTTCATAACCCTTTCTTCTGTAAATGGGCTGGTATCAACTTCTGTATCCAGAGTGTTTCTACTGTTTGTTTTAGGTACCTCCCCCTCTTCATTTGTAAATACTGAGCAAAAATATTTGTTTAGTGTCTCTGCCTTTTCACAGTCACCCTCTGCACACACTCCCTCCCCTTTATTAAGCCTAACTATCCCTCCCTTGGTCTTCCTTCACTCCCTGATGTACCTATAAAAGGTTTTATCCGGCTTCTTAACTGAGTTGGCTATCTTTTCCTCGGTTTGGGCCTTTGCTGTTCTGACTGCCTTCCCAGCTTCCTTTTGCTTTAACTGATACAGTTCTCTGTCCTGCTT
This sequence comes from Neoceratodus forsteri, assembly GCA_016271365.2. Classification (NCBI taxonomy): domain Eukaryota; kingdom Metazoa; phylum Chordata; order Ceratodontiformes; family Ceratodontidae; genus Neoceratodus; species Neoceratodus forsteri. The sequence goes on along the minus strand of CM028130.1, from coordinate 123,304,686 downwards.
CTTCTGTAATTCGTTGTACTTCCTGAATGCTTTCTTTTTCTCTTGAACCTTCACTGCCACTTCCTTTGAGAACCATGGTGGTTTCTTACATCGTTTTGTTTTGTTTATTTGCTTCACACAAAGGCTTGTTACCTCTGTGATGGCAGTTTTTATTATTCCCCATTGTTCTTCCACCTCCTTCCTGCCCATTTGCTAGTGCATTCCTTAGGCACTCACCCATTTTGGCAAAGTCAACCCTCCTAAAATCCAGTACTTTTGCCTTTGTATGGCTTGACTCTATTGCTGTGTTTATTGTGAACCATACTGTTCGATGGTCGCTAGTTCCCAGATGGCTACCCACTTCTACATCTGTGATCCTCTCTCCTTCTCCATTTGAGAGTACCACGTCTAAGATTGCTCCCTCTCGAGTGGGCTCCAATACTAGTTGTCTAAGGCATGCCTCCTGTAGGGCATCTAGAATAACCCCACTCTTCAAAGTGGCTGCTGCAACTGCACTCCAGTTAACATCTGGCATATTCAGATCACCCATCAGCAATATCTCCCCTTTTTCTGCCATTCTAAGTATACTTTCTATCATTTTCTTGTCCATTTCCTCCCCCTGAGAAGGGGGTCTGTATACAACCCTTGTGCGGATTGTGGTGCCATTGCTTGTCTCCAAATTTACCCACAGTGCTTCTTCTTCCCTGTTTACCCTTTTGTTCTGTTGCTTTGATTCCTCCCTTATGTAAAGAGCTACCTCCTCCTCTTTTACCCTCCTGTCCCTCCTGTAGATAATGTATCCTGGTATGTTTATGTCCCAGTCATGGTTTTGTGTACCATGTTTCTGTGACTGCCACGATATCCAGATGTTCCTCCTCCATCAAGGCCACTAATTCAGGAAGCTTGTTACCCAGACTACGGGCATCGGTACTCATTGCTCTCCATTTTTTGATGGCTTTACCTTCTGTTGCAGCATCCCCCACTGACCTTTCTACCTCGGTCTTTTTCTCATTTAGTACCCTGTTTTGTAGGGAGAGGCTGGGATTTTCCTGCTGCTTATCAGTGCCTCCCCCCTTGACTAGTTTAAAAGCTTGCCAATGAAGCATTTAAACCGATTGCTCAAAAGACTTGTTCTCTTCCTGGACAGATGCAGACCATCCTGCCAGTATAGGCTGGTATCCCTCCAGGTGGAACCCCAGTCCCCAATGAAGCCAAACCCCTGTGCTCCACACTGGACAATGACATCCAGCTCAGACTCCCGTGCAGCTGTTCTCGTGATCCTGAGGATGCGCTTCCTGTCCCTCCAAGCCATGGCACCAGGCAGGCACCTTACTTCAGTTTTCCCTGCTCCCCCCAGTTCTATTGCCCTAATAATTGAGTCCTCCACCAGGATCTGATTCTTTTCCCTGTGGTGCCCTCTGCCTCCTTCCTGTGGGCCTTCCTTGTGACAGTTGTCCTCAGCCTCCTTAGTCTCCTCTGCGGGTGCATCCATAGGGGAGCTATGCTCCCCCAGAATGGTGTATGGATTGTGGAGTGGAACAGCTGACTGGGTGTGCCTCTGTTCCACCTTCCTCACCCTCCCTGAGCCCACTGTGGTCCAACTGCTGTGCTTTCTTCGCAACCTCTGAGGTAGTGGTGGTGGCTCTGGTGCTCTCTGGATGGGGATGTTCCTTCCTACTGTCCAGTGTGGCCTGGGGGAAGGTTCCCTTACTACTGTCCAGTGTGGCCTGAAGATGGGCAACTTCCTCCCTCAGGGCAGAGAGTTGTCTGCAAATAGGGCAGCATCTCAGCCTCCAGAAAGACTCCCGGAAGACTGCTGCCCCACAGCCATTACACTGCACTACTCCCCACATGTTTATCTACTTTTTGTGTGTGTGTGTGTGTGTGTGATTGGTTTGTTATATAGAAATGTATATATTATACAATGTGTATGCTTATATTGTCAGTGCAGTGTGCTAGAGAGGATATGACAGTGATATGCACCTTGCACTCTTGAGGAAATGATGTCAGAACCCCAGGTATAAAGGAACTATTTCCAGGGTTGGGTGGGGTGAGGGTGGGCAGGGGTTGGGCCTAAACTGTGCCCTCATGAAACAATCAGCTAAAAGCTCTGACCCACCACTGCGATGAGTGCCTTCCTGTCAGCAAGATGCCCTACACAACAATTTGACAGAGAAAATACCCTGCTAATCAAACAGAGAAAAATCCAGACATCCAAGTCAGACACAGGTAAACCTCCCCAGCCCCAAAACAGCCTGGTGGTTTGTGCTCTGAAAGCAGTCAGCCCCAAAATAAGTCATCTGTGCTTTAAACTCTTCCTGCACTAAAAATCTTAAGAATTGGAACAAATGTAAAGCTAGATCCACCTCCCTCTGTTGCTTGAAAGACTGTCTTTCCTGATAATTCTAAGTTCCTTATTTCACCTTTCAGTTAGAAGTAGCCTCCACCTGTAGAATATCTGCTACAAACCAAAGACAATTGTAAGGTTCACCTCCCTCTGTTGTGAGCACAACTCACTTTCTTGCAAATCCTATGTTCAGTATTGCAGCTTCCAGCCAGAGGTAGCGTCACCTGAAGAATATTAGCTGTGCAGGTCTTCCATGGCTGTGAATAAAGTTAAAAAGTCCCCACTTTAGCAGGCTCTAGTCTTTATGCAAAGCTTCCTCATTGCTCCAGATGGTCAGGTGTGATTAACAGCTCCTTAAGAGCTGTAGTTACCAGGCAGTGCGAGGTGGGGATCCCACAAAAGATCCAATGAATGTGAGTTGTTTTCACCACATTACTTGGGTTTCCAACTAAGTTCTAGGCTGTGATCAGGGGTGGGGTGCTATAAAATCACAAGCTCCCAGTGTTCTGATTTTGTGTCTTCATGTGTGTGTTGATGTGCCCCACATTATTAAGGCCAGTGTCCCCCTTTTCCTACATTTTGAGTTTAGTGTCCAACATCACACTGGTCTACTTTCTTGAATCAAGAAAAACGGTCTCCATCTACTGGCAAATTCTTAAGTTCTTCTGAAATGACAGATGAAAATGACATCTGCATGGGTTTGCACTTGAAGCTAAAATAAAATTAATCATGAGAAATAAAGTCAAACAAATATCCAACTCTGATTACTTTAAAGGTAATTTGTGATAAATGTTAAATGAACTATACTAAATTTTAATTGTTGTCTTGTGGTTTTTAGTATTTTTCACCAAACTGTTCACAAATACAGAAACTAAATAGTTAGTACATTAACGCAGTACTGTGCTACTTTTCCCATATTTTAATAATGCAACATAGCACACCTCTATCCACTACCCTCTGTTATCTGACAAAACATTGGTGCACCAAAGGTGGCAGATAATAGAGGTTATACTGTTACACTTTGGGTAAGTGTTGGCATCTACTTTCATCATAGTCATGATATATGATGACCTCGGTGCAGCTTCCAGGCCTGGAGACTGTTCAGGTTTTTGCACTGGATGTTTCTCAACAGTATAATAGACTAGGTCTGTCATTCCTTGTGCCACATTATTCTTCTCATTCTTTGCATATGTAACCCTCCCTCTGGCTCATGTCTAGGGGCCAAATGTTAACATACACCAGAGGGAGGCACAAGCCAGGAATCCATCCCAAGAAGCAGTAAAACAAATTTTGCTTGACCTACCTGAAACATTGATGAAAGGGATTTGAGGAGCTGCTGCCTCAGCAAATGCACCCCAGGTGGAAGAAATCAGCAGCAAGGCACAGGCAGGTGTGGACCTGGGGCTGTCTAGGGGGAAAACTAGTTAGATACACCACATATAAACAGAGCTGGCGCACACTGAATTAAAAGAATAAAAATTAATTTATTATTTAAAGCATAAGTGCAACAGCTCCATGGGTCTGGAGGCAATGGAGATAGGCATAAGGTTGACACTCTCTTCAATACTTCTGCAGCACAACGCTGTGGCACAGACTTGGGCCTAAGCAGACCTGATGAATGGGCTCCACTTAGTGCTGAGCCAGGGTGCCTCAGAAACTTGAGCAGTGACCTAGGCCTCAAAACCAGGGCTCTCCAAAAAAGCTTCACCCCCTGGAACCCAACTAGGTCATAGAAACACTGCTGCTCCATAACTTCTGCCCTCGGCCATCCGTAAACCACAGGGAGCTCTTCCAATACTCAGCCAGCTCCCAAACAAGTGTACACTTCTACCTGCTGCATCAAGCCTATGCTGTGGCCCACCCCAGTCCTGGACCTAGAAAAACACAGGAAAAGTGGGCCCAGGCTACTCGATCCTGGCAGGCAACCTAAAAGAGGATGGTGTGCCGCACGGGTATGGTCCCCCCAGTACTGCCACCAAATAGGCCACGCCATGCCATAGCACTGCCACTGCTGTAGTGCCCTCACTGCCTTTCCACAACACAGGACAAGGGCCCCAACTTGCCATGGTGCTGCGAAGCAGAAGGTGGCTCAAACATCCAAGATCCTCCAGCCATGGCTCCCCTGCTAAACATGGAGTCCCATCCCACTGGCCATGTTCCCTGACCAACCTCCCTCCAAAATATGAGCACTTCTATACGACGTAGAGCTTAGGCTGCCCTTCCAAACCATGGTTCGAACCCCAGCCCCACTTGTAGACAGTCTCCTGTCGGCCTCCCCGACCTGCTGAAAACTTCCCCTTTTATTCCACAGGGTCAAGCAAAGCAATGCCCAAGGATAGTCACCAGCCCCATCCCAGTTCACCAAAAAAGGGCAAAAGGGAGGAGATAGGAGAGTAACTTTAGTAAGTCCCAAAACAGGAGGGGCTTATACATATTTTATTTCTAAGGCTAGGCCTCGGAGTGCCAGAGTCCAAGGTACAGTTCTACTGCTTGGCACATTACCAGATTTGAGTTTCAGGGCCCTCAGAAATGCAATAAGTATTTATTTATTTCAAATTTGATAACCGGGAAAGGCACTCTGAGCCTAGGCTCAATTCCAGGTGTGACCTGGGGAGAGGGGAAAAGTGGATGTACATACAATAAAGAGCTATTCTTAGCATTCAAATTGCAGCATACAAAAATATAAATTTCTCAGGCAGTGAAAATCAAAAATTGAGTGAACAGTCAGAGCAATGTGTAGAAACATGCTTGGTAGTAACATAAATGATTGCAGTGAACAATGTGTGTGAGACAGCAACAAAACGGAGTACCAACATAAGTGATTAGCAGGCAGGGAGGGAGGCAAGAGCACAGCAGGAACAGGTAGATGAGTAATAGGACATAGGCAGGTAAGCAGGGGAGGTTGTGAGGAGAGAGTGGAGAAGGATTCACGAGAGGGGGCAGCAGGAACGGGGGGCAAGAGTAAATCTAAAGGCACAGAGGGACGGGGATAGATGAAAGAAAGAGGGGAGCTAGTTCCAGAGGGAGGGGAGATGGCAGGAGAAAGCAGCTTGTGATGGGTTTCCACAACAATCTTTTCAACACAGATGTAGATTCTAAAACATTGTGGTGCCCAAACCATGGAGAAGAGTGTTTTTTCACAAGAATTTATTTTCCACATCACTCAGTGTTTTGCTAGCACAGGCTACAAGGCAGTTATCTGAATCATGTTTCTGATACAACACTGCACTGATACTTTGGTTATTATGCCCTGTTTCAATTTAGAATTTCTTATCCTTTTGAGGGTAAGAAATACACAGAGCTATACTCAGACTATCTTTAAGTGCCTGCATAGATTCTTCCTGCTCTTCTTCCCACAACCATGGTTCCACATTCCTCAGTAACCATATGAGTGGGTGTGTGTAACAGGGTGTTACCTGTTATTAGCATACAGACCCTGGAAATAAAGATTAAGGAGTCACATGTGCCAGTTCTTGTACCCCTTGTGTTATTTCCTATCCTATCATTTTCCTTCTTTTTCTTTTCTTGTTTCTTTGTCGGGGTGGCCAAACTGACAAAACCCTAGCCTTTTCTTTGCTGTCCTCTTTCCAAAAAGACCTCATTGCTGTGCACATTGGACTAGAAACTATCTCCCATCTTGGAGATAGGTAAAATGCGCATGGCGTGCTAGAGTTTCAAAAGCCCAGAATAAAGGGCCGATGAATGGTGTGTGTCATGCTGAAAATACAGTCCTGTAGTGTCCCCAGTATTTAAAAGCATTAAAACAGTGTTATGACAGCTCCAGAGAGGTTGTAACTGGGGCTGCCTATAAAATAAAGCATATCTGGGAAAAAAGGGCCAAATAAAAAGCCCCTGCATGTTAAGGCATGGGATAACATGGAAACTGCCCCTAGTATGTAATGTCATGGACAATGGGAACTCCCCCACAGAGAGTGATGTAATCCCTAGGGCTATACATAGGGCTCACCACTAGGGGAGAAGAGTACAGTCGAGACAGTTGGTGTGCTGACTGTGAAGGAAAAGGACCTACTTGTGTGCTGATCAATTCACACAGTTCTTCGTATCAGTGTAAGAGGTTTATTGCACTGAATTGGCTGGAGTTAAGCCCGAGGCTCTGCAAGGGAAGCAGAGACCTGGGATTTTCTTTTGGTTATTGAACTAACAATTTTTTTTTCCTTTCTGTAAATATTTTGGACTTTTAATAAAATAATAGGCACAATTTTGTGTCTTTTATGCATCTAATCTATACCTGTTGTGTCAAGTTTGTATCCCACCACGCTCACACTGGTGTCATAATGGGATACCTGGTGCATTTTTAGACTGCCTGGGAAAAATGCTGCTGGGGGGTATAGCCATATACCCAACACATGAGCAGAGAAAAAGGTGCCGGAAGGAAGGCGTTCCAGTGGACCATATCCAAGGCCGAACAATTGGGGTTGAAATCTATATCAGGAATGGAGCCAGTCATTCACCCCAAGGAACCACTAAAGGTCGGACCCAGACCTTATCAGAATTACTGAGTTGTGGTTAAAAAAGACGAACACTGATCAACAAATATCACTGCAGGGCTACAATTTATTTAGAGCAGATAGAGAGTCTAGAGGCGGGGGTGTGGTTATCTACGCCAAATCTAAGTACTTGGTCACCAATATTAGTTGCAAATCTCTAGCCAAGGAATTTGAGTTAGTTTCGCTGAGCCTTCATCTCCCCTCCTCGGAATGTATCACTATCCTAGGTGGCTATAGACCCCCGTCTGGTGGTGACGAAGTCCTTAATCTTTTGAAATCCATGTTCGTAGATGCAAAAACTGAAACAATATTTCTAGGAGATCTAAATATGGACTGGCTGTCACCTAAATCACACGGCCTCAAATCCCTTTGTGACGAGCTAAGTCTTGGGCAATTAGTCAGTGAACCTACTAGGAACAACACTCTAAATACTGCCAACAGTTCCATTCTAGATGTGGTACTAACCACCCATCCACACAAAATATCTCATTCAGCAGTGTTTCACAACGACATGAGCAATCATGGAATTGTTGTTTGCATAAGATCTCAAATTAAGGCCCGGCCGCAACCCATCTTTATAACAAAAAGATCCTTTCGCAAATTCAGTGCAGTAAACTTCCTATCTGACCTGAGCATGATCAGATGGCAAGATCTTTACCTAGCCAAAGATGTCAATAAGGCAGCTTGCATCCTTAATGACAAACTCACTACAATAATAAATAAGCATGCTCCTTTCATCAAAGTAAGGGTACGGAACAATTCCAACCCCTGGTTCACCTCGGATCTCAAGGCAGCCCTTATAGCTCGAGATAAGCTCTGGGCTAAAGCTAGAGATTCCAAAGAATCTTCGGATTGGCAGGTCTTTAGAACAGCCAGGAATAACTGTGTGAAAAGACTTCGCTCTGCTAAAGCTAACTATTATATTTCTACCCTCGAACAAGCTAAAGGTAACCCTCATAAAATATGGAAGACTATCAAAGCTATAGAAGGATGGCCCATGGCCCCCTCTGTCCCAACAAAGATAGTTGCAAGTGGCAAGATTGTGGAAAACAAGTCCTTAATCCTGGAGGAACTTAACTCCCACTTTGCCACAGCTGGATTAGCTTTTGACTCGTCACCTTATACTGGTGCTGCGGTAAGCCAGCATACCCTTCCCGCCACATCTAGTCCTGCACCCAGCCCCTTCCAACTGCGCGAGTTAACTTATAAAGAAGTAGAAGATTCTCTTCTTAACTTAGACACCAAAAAAAGTGCAGGGGACGATGGCTTGGAACCCTTTTTCCTAAGGTCAGGCTACGCCCATCTCACTGCCCCAATTCTCCACATCTTCAATCTTTCCATTACATCTGCTACTGTGCCGTCCTGCTGGAAATCAGCACATATCCTCCCTCTATTTAAATCTGGTGACCCATGCGATGTAAACAGCTATAGGCCTATCTCCATATTGCCTATCCTTTCTAAAGTTCTCGAAAAACTGATCCATATTCAGTTAAAATCTCACTTGGAAACCTTCTCTCTCATTAACCCAGCTCAATCTGGCTTCCGGGCTAATCATAGCACAATCACTGCACTAGCAAAAGTAACCAATGATTGGATCTCTGCTATAGATGCTAAGAAGGTAACTGGTGCAGTCTTTTTGGACCTCAGCAAAGCTTTTGATACTGTTGATCACAAACTATTAGTCAATTGCCTTGCAAAGTTGGGTGCCACATACCATACCACCCAGTGGTTCTCTAGCTACCTAACTGAAAGATTCCAAAAAGTAAAGGCGGAAGGCTTTTTTTCTGCTGCCTTGCCAGTTGCAAGAGGAGTCCCCCAAGGATCCATCTTAGGCCCTATCTTGTTTTCTCTGTACATTAATGACTTAGATGCTAACATATCTACGTCCAATCTGCACTTTTTTGCAGATGATACTGTGTTGTATACTTCTGGCTCATCGTTATCTGAAGTCAAGGGAGTGCTTCAAGCGGACTTCGCACAACTTGAGCATAATCTAATAAAGGCAAAGCTTCTGCTCAATGCTAAGAAGACTAAAGCGATGATATTCTCCCACAGTGCTGTCACAGGCCCCCCCAATACCCTTGCCCAAGACTTCATTGTCACCACACTAAACGAGCCTCTGGAAGTTGTAACCAAATTTAAATATCTAGGTATCTGGATCGACAATAAATTATCTTTCAGTGACCACGTCGAAGATGTCTCTAGAAGGTTAAAAGCAAGGTTAGGTTTCTTCTACAGAAATAGGCCCCTTTTCCCCCTTGAAACTCGAAACAAGCTTGTACAGGCCACTTTTCTCCCCCTACTCGACTATGGCGATGTAATCTATTCCTCCACCACTCTTGCAAATCTAAGTAAACTGGACATCCTTTATCACCGTGCGTTACGGTTCATTACCAACTCCCCTTACCGTTCGCACCACTGTGACTTATATGCAGCTGTTGGTTGGACATCCCTTACTACTAGATGCCTGCTCCATGCTGGGCTATGGACTCTTAAACTGCTCCTGCAGAAATTGCCAAGCTATCTCTCTTCCCTTATTAGTATCTCACATAGTGCATACTCGTTAAGAAAATCTGACTTTATTATGCTTGACATACCAAGGACGCGGACTTCCTTTGGTAAACGTGCTATTGCATATGCCCTTCCCTCCATTTGGAACCAATTACAAACAGTACTGAAACTAACTAGCACAGCTTCAATAAACTTCTACAAATCGCTAAGTTCAGCCAAAATAAAAGACACCTGTAACTGTCATTAAGTCTCTTCCTTCCCCATGTGTGCCATATTTATCCACTGGTAAGGTATAATTGATTTGTCATATTAACTGCTTTCCCTCCCCCTTCTACTCCTGGCTTTATCTATGCTTACGCTCCACTGCTACTCTATCAAATCACTCCTCCTCACCATATCAGTTGTAGACTGTTGTTTGTTCTAGCTGCCAAAATACTGTATATGTATTGCACACACCAGTCATCATGTTTCATTTATCAGTATGCAACCTGTAAGTGCTTCCCTGTCTCATATCAATGTTTACCACCTACGGTCACCCTATGTGGTACCTTGTATGTATATCCAGCCTGTATCATGTAACGTGCATTTCATGTATATACTGTTATTACCTATCTGTGTTTGTACTTTAAGTGTTTATGTCACAGGACCTCCTTGTGAATGAGCTTGCTCAATGGAGTTTTCCTGCAATAAACTTGAACTTGAACTTGAACTAAAGAAAGAAGATGTGGAATCCCCAGAGGAGGAAAAGAAACAGCGTGCTGGGGAAAAGAAGCGATTAGAGGAAGAGAGAAGACAATAGGAAGACCCAGTTCCAGAAGATCCAGGTGACATGTTGTGTTGGTTTGCCTGAGACAGCTGGACATGGAAAGGGACCGAGAAGAGGCCCGACAGCAGAGAGAAGAGGACTGGAAGAACCAAGAAGAGGACCAACGGCAGAGAGAAGAGGAATGGAAGAACCAAGAAGAGGACAGAAGATGACAGGATACTAGATGGCATGATGCCTTGCAGGCCATTCAAGCAATGAACCCATGGCAGCCTGACAGAAACATCCCTTGGTACATCAGATTAACCAAGCTCACTGAGGCAGATGACATTGAGGCGTACTTGACCACCTTTGAGTGGATTGCTCAAACCTGCACCTGTCCCAGAGATCAATCGGTGATAAGATTGGTACCACATTTATCTGGATGTGCCCAGCTGGTGTACAGCGATATGATAGCACCAGATACCAATAATTATGACCCGGTAAAGGAGGAGATCCTCAGAAGGTATAACATTAATTATGAGACATTCCGGCAAAGGTTTAGATCACAGAAAATGGTGGGTCAAGATACACCTAGGGAAACTTTTGCCAGATTAAAGGGCTTTTGCCTCAAAAGGTTACAACCAACAGTAAAAACAGTCGATTAGATAATGGATTTAATTATCATCGAACAGTTTATACAGATTATGCCACAGTATGTGCAGGTATGGATAAGAGAGCACAAACCCAACACTGCTGAGCAACCAATAATTCTGGCAGGGGACTACCTGGTAGCCAGACCTGAAGGACCAGAGGGACCCTGAGTCCAGCAGCCCAAACTACGACACCAGTAAGACAATATGGGTAAACTTACCAAAACTCAGTATCTGGTGGGGGCAGCGAGTTGGCAAAGAGAGAGAGACCCTACCATGCTGATTTTATTTGTAGGATATGTGCAAGAAAGGGACATATTGCATGGAACTGCCTAGTACAGGATTGAAAATTTCTCATGTTGCTATGACTACCTGGGGCTATGTTACCACAGTGGGAACTGGGTAACAAAGTTTACTGGGCCTCATAGATTTGGGGAGTAAGCAGACTTTAGTAAGAGCTGATCTTATTAATGTCTATGACTATGAGAAAGGAGGAGTAGAGACCAAGGTGACTTGTGTCCATGGGGAAGATCATCGGTACCCAACAGCCATGGTAGAAATGACTGTGGAGCAAGATACTCAGACTCTTGCTGAGGGTATAGTCCCACAACTTCCTGTGCCTGTGCTCATTGGTCAGAACTATCCAAAGTTTGGTCAACTGTTAAAGTCTCCCCAGACAGGTTACCCTTTGGTTGCTGTCACCACCCAGGCATAGGTTAGAAAACAACAGTCTCCTGATATGTTCCCTTTTGATCCAGATCTATTTGAGATTCCCCAGAAAATCCAGGAAAACCAAGAACGAAAAAATGAGGGGAAAGCAGAAGTGGAGAGACACTCATAAGACTGTGATACCTGAGATTCCTGAATGGGACCCGGTGTTAAAAGGGGCCAAAATTCAGGAGGAGCAAAACAGGGATGAGACATTGAAACCTTTTTTTTTTACAGGTGGACCAAGTAGCTGTACAGGGACAACCTCAGTAAGTATTGTCAAATGAGATATTATACAAAATATGCATTAATCCTGTGACAGGCGAGCAGCTGAAACAAATGATGGTTTTTCAGAGGTATAGGGATAAACTGATGGTACTGGCCCATGATATTCCTATGGCCGGTCATGAGCGCTGAGATAAAACTCTGGGTAGGTTGACCCACTGTTTTTTCTGGCCAGGGATTTATGATCAGGTAGCGGAGTACTGCCGGACATGCTCCGAGTGTCAGATGGTGGCAAAAGGCGGAAAGAAAGATAAGGTGCCCCTACAACCCTTACCAGCTGTTATGCAACCATTCAAAAGGATAGTAATGGATGTGCTTCTTGTGTGATTCTCCTAGCCCATCAGTGGGAGTCGAGCTCGCTAGTGCAAAGACGAGTCTTCAACATGGGAGTGCAGTATGCTTTTCCAGTGCCACCAGGCCGGGGAATGGCCTTATGTTTTTAAGGATATGCAGTGGGATTTGTTCTCAAGGCCATTTCACACCCATGCCCCATCTGTACCTTGGGGAGTGTTTTCACAAGGAACTGAGCAGATGAAATCCAAAAGACAAAAATCCCATTTGCATGCAAATTTCTTCAGGAATAATTAATGAAAGATAAATAGTTAAAATATATGAAATATCCCCTGAATTGTTTCTACAGTAAGTATTGCCTGCTGTGATGTTTTCCACAGATGTCAGTAGCTCTTTGATACAGTACTGCAGCAAATTAAAGGGAAATGTCCACATCCATATGCCCCACTCCTCAGTGTGGGGCACCCCCCCAATTAGCAATTTTGCCCAGTGTTAAAATTGTCACTTACTGTTTTTTGTTGTAATTGTATTTCACTTGGTTGATCCTGATGTCCCTCCCGTTGGCATTTTGTCTCAAGCGCCCCTAGTGGTACATCCCACAGTCTTTCATGGCGGATGTCAGAATTAGGGAGCAGCCATGGCAGCATGTACGGATTCACACCAACTTTGCAGACAGATTAAAAATTCACAAAATCTTTAGACTTTACTACTGTAGCATTGGTTGCATTACTCCTGTTTGGTTAATTAAATTGCTGTTTTAAGAATTCCCTCCATTGAGATGTAATACCAGAGGGAATATTCTTCATCCCTATGTAATATATCAGTGTGACATTCAATATTTGTATGGTATTCTCTCAGGAATTCTATTTGTCATGTACAGTATATGATAACGTTTTAGAAGTAAAAAGATTTTAAAAAACAAAGAAATACAGTCTTCCAAACAGATGGAAATATACCTGTAGCAAGAAGAAATTGAAGCTGTGGGTTCTGGGAGCAGTAAGGATTTGTGAAAGGTTTAGATACTTAAGTTAGGCCTGGAGTGTTTTAGAGCTAGGGGAAAACCAATTTGTATTAAAGTACAAGGTAGAGTATGCTCAGACTTGATGGTTCCTAAGAGGTTTAATGCTCCCGTAATAATTTCAGTAACCCCTTTGCTGTTGGCTCTAGGGGAACAGTAAGCACCAGTAAGTATAAGAGGAAGTGAGTGGGAGAAGGTAGGTTTTCCTTAAAGCAGTTCATGGGACATAGGGACAGTTTCAGAGTTAAGAATATAGAGAAAGGCAAAGAGCTTGATACAAAGAATAGGACACCTCCCCTTTCGTTTATTTTTAGGCAACAAGGAAATTCCTGGTAAAAGGGGACTCCATGCTTGGGTGTTGTGTGTGGAAAATAGTAGTGGGAGGGAGAAAGGGGTGGTCAGAAATCTTTCAGCTGTATTGGCCATCTGGGACATTGACAGGATAGAGAGGATGGTAGAGGGGAGGAAGGGGGAGTTGGGGTTTTTGTGCACTTGGGTACTAATGATCTGGTGAAACAGTCTCTGGAAGTAGTCAAGATTAACTTTCAGAGGCTGAGGACAGACTGAAAGCTACTGTACCTCATCTTCCCTGGCCTTTTCTGCAGTCCTTTAAGAGCAGGACAAGGGGAATGATAGGGCGAGGAAGGAGGAGATTGAGGCATTTAAAGGATTGTGTAAGGTAGAAGAGTACCATTCTGTTGGAGAATGGGGGGGACTTCTGGGACAAAAGTCTCTTTAAGGGTGATGGCCTTTACCTGACAAGAAAGGGAACCACTTTGCTTATGCAAAGGCTCGATGTCTGCATAGGTGGACATATAAAACTGAAAGGGGGAGACTTATGCTGGAAGAACCACAGAGGACTGAGGGGGAAAGAGGAATCTAACTAGGACTCCTACAGAAGTGGAAACTAGGAGCAGAAAGGGTGGCAGTATAGGGGACCAAAATAGTTCAGGAAGGGGTGCCAAGAGGAGTCTCAAGAGTCAACAGAGATCAGTAGCACCAGGAAAGCAAAGAGTAGGGGCACAGGGAGGGACTCTGGCATGAAGAGGAAAGATAAGTACATAAGCTGGAAGTCAGTCTGCCTAAATGCCAAGAGCCTAGGAAACAAAATTAGTGAACTCCAGGTGATGGTGACAGATGGATTAGATCTAGTGGCCAGCCATTATTAAGTCGTGGGCCACCAGGCATAATGACTGGGATATGGTATTACAAGAGTATATCCTGTATACAGTAGGAGGGATGGGGGTAAAAGAAATGGGGTGAGGTATTCCATTATGTCGGGGGAAAAACATAGAGGCTGTAGAGGACAGGTCCATCAGGAGAGTGCATGGTAAGACAGAATCATTCAGGTTACTGCTTACAACAACCCTGGGGAAAAGGTTACATATTGGGGTGGTCTACAGACCACTAGGACAGGGTGGTGAGGGGGACAGAGAGTTAGGCAAAGAAATTGAGAAGGGGTATACAAAGAGGGAGGTAGTGGTTCATACTTAGGTTTGTATTAAGGTTAGTGAGAGCTGGAAAGGCATGAATACCCATTTAAACAGCTCTCCCACTAATTTGGTGGTAGTACTGCACTTGCCCATTTTCCATAAAGATGTGTTTTTTGGCCTGTATTGTCAAGATCTAATTGTATTAGTCAGTTTGTATAGATGTAGCACTAGGCCCTCCTATCTGGTGTCATCTGCATCATTTTTTTTTATGCCATCTTGTTATACTAGCATCAAGACCCCTACGTGGGCCCTAAGGGTTGGATCTTGCTGGCTCAGGATGCTGCTTTGTTTAATAATGTGCTGGTTCTCTCTGCCCAAGGTGGAGCTCTGCCTGACGTACTATTTTGGTGGGTCTACTACTGCACCGCTATGTATTTATTGCACTGATTTGTATTTACCCTATGCCTCTGGGCTGTGACCTTTGTCTGATGCACTGTTCTTTTTCAGCTTTTTTTTCTGTATGTTCTCTCCTACCCAATTATGTGTAACTACTTGACTGCTTATTCCAATGCTCACTTGACTCTACTTGAACCTGTGTAATGTATGTATAGCATTCTTATTGTTCCTGTATCGACTTGTCTATTACTGTACTCTCTGTACTCTCCTGGGTTGTACCTGAAAATAGGCAATTGTTTGTCTAGTGTACTTACCTGATCAACAGAAGCTAATAAATAAATAAGACAATATAGGATTCAAAACAACCTTGTTAGATGATACGAGTGATTGGTCCCAATTCCAACAGGTGACTATTAAGAAATACTCTCTATGTTCTATTATTTAACCATTCTGAGGTCCAGCTTATATATTTTTATTTATCAGAAGTGCATTTAGGTTTGCTAATTATTGCCCAATGAGGGACCAAATCAAAGGACCTACAGAAATCGAGGGATACAGCATCCACTGTAATACCCATATAAAGCTCTTTGTTTATGTTCTCGTAGAAGTATTAAAGGTTAATTAGGCACAATCTTCCTTTAATAAACTCATGTTGGTGTACGTCAATAGATGGACTAAGATCTTTTGTTGATTGGTCTTTTATGATATGCTCCATGATTTTACCTGGAAATGATGTAAGGCTTATTGATCTATATGATTCAGCCTCCGGTTTAGCTCCTGTTTTGAAAATGAGGACTACATTTGAAGTTTTCCAGTTATATGGTACACATTTGTCTTTTAGGGACTTCTTGAATATTCTCTCTAAAGGGTCCAACATATGTTGTACAATTAGTTTTACCATTTTACTGGATTTAGTATCCGACCAAGGTGAGCTGTTAGAGTTTATGCCCCCCATATTCAAAGCCAGCCACAAGCACACTGCAGACTGTTGTGCTGTGCTTGCAGTAGTGCACTGCTGGCTCTGAGCAATATGCAGTCAGTTAGTGTGCACTGATGGAGCATGGTAACTGACTGAATATGGACCATGTTGGCACATGCCTGAAACGAGATAGCGCCAGGGTTCCTGAGAACCATATTCAGCCTGAGTATGCAAATGAGCTCATTGGGCATGAAAAGCACTAAGGGGCCCTCTGCATGCTCATTATAGGCTCATTTGCATGACTGCAACAGCCACATAGTTCTCCCATGTCTTCCCAACAGCCCCCTCTCTCGACTTCCCCTATAATAATCATAATAATCATCATCATCATTTTCATCATCATCATCATCATATAGAACCATCCTCTGGTGATATAGTGCCCCCCACAATCATCCCAGCAAGAATAATACAGAATCATTCATGGCAGTGTAGTGGTCTCCCCCGATTGCCTCTGTATCCATCATATAAACCTTTCCCTGGTGATAAAGTGGACCCCTCCACCCCTCACCAATGCCAGCACCCACCCAACCACTCACCCCAGGCATTTGGTTTATCATACACAGACAGTGGTTGCACAGCCCACCACTCACCTCCATGGCTGGCCCCAATCTGAATGTTAATGAGCGCAAATGTGCATATTGTACTACACGCAACTGATATGTAAGAATTTCTTCACTTAAAGCGTGGTAGATTCCTGGAACAGACTGCCATCAGAAGTGATGAAGGGCTTCAAGTATGCATGGGAAAAATATAGGGTTATATTAGCAAAGAGGCAGAGAGTGGGGATGGTCACTGAAGATCAGATGGGGTCTGCAGAGGAAGACTAGGCAGGGAACACTTGGGCAGACTGGGTGGGCCAAGCAGTCCTTTTCTACTGACAGAGTCTGTATTTCAGTTTTTGTATCACTCTTATTGACTTCAGATGACGGCTAGCTACAAGATGAGCAATGGGCTATGCTGGTCACCGTTTGTGTATGATGTACCAGTGCCTGGGGGGAGGGGAGAGGCATCAGCAGCAGATGGGCGAGTGGGTACAGACACATGGTCGGGGAGTGAGAGGGCCACTATATCACCTGGGAATGGTTTATATAATGGATACAGGGGTGGTCGGGGGGAACACTACGTTGCCAGGGAAGGGTTTATATTACTGATACAGGGGCAATTGGGGGGTAGACTATACCACCAGGGATGGCTCTGTATTATTATTATTATTATTAATATTACAGGGGTGATTGGGTGGATGGCGAACACTAGATTATCTGGGATGGGTGGCTGCCTTCAGGGGGGGGGCCTTAGCACTGCTATAAGATGTGGTTTTTGGCTGTGGTATACAGCTCTACTCTGGGGGTTGTTCAATGGCACCACAAACCTTTGACTATATCACTGTGCTATTATGCATGAGGGACTCCTTCATTTGCATAAGTGTAGTGGTATGGGAAGCACGATCATGCTGATGGGTTTGGGCAGCACTCTGGGGGCTTCTGAATATGGCCCCAATCATAGCACTGGTGCGAACCCAGGGTAGCGTGGGCACTAACCCTTTAGCACCTGCACTAATCTTTGAATACAGGGCCCCACATGTCTTAATTTTTCTTTGATTTCTGATTTAATAATGATACATTTGTAACCTCCTTATAAATGGGGGTTCCCAAAAGTCTTCCCACAGCTTGCCTGATTGCTCACAGTCTGGATGGTGTTCGGCGCTTAAGTCGTTTTAAATGGCAATGAAGTGAGTGCTTTAGAGCTTCTGCATACTGTCTCTTTAAGAGCTGCCTGCTCAGAGGCATAATTAGTTTGAATGGGGGGACTGTGTGTTTCTAAGCCCGAGTCCTGCCCGGTCTGCTGCCTAAGCGCTTCGTTTCTGCCATCGCTATAAGTGCAGAGGGAGCCCTTCTGAAAGCTGTAACCAGTCATGGGCAAAAATGCAGAGCAATAGTAAAAATGTTGTTTGTCTAACCTGCCTTTCTTGTAGCATGGACTGTTTCTGTTCTGATCCACCATTCTGGTCCCGGACTGCTTAATTGGACCAATTGGTTTGGGGGGACACTAAAATGGAGCAGGCTTTGGGCCAATCAGGACTGGGACTCAGGAGAGTAGCCTGCTGAAATGGGGCTGTGCGAAGAGAGCCTCTGGGAATTGTAGTTTCTGGCCTGTTGGCGCCTTTTTGCACCTATAGAGGGAGCTCTGCTGTGACTGACAACTGAACCGACCAACCAAACTCTTTGGATCTGAGTAAAAGCCCCTGAGCTGTCTGTTGGCAAGCCAGATTCAAGTTGGGAGCTGGAGAGAAAAGGAGCTCTGAGTGTGCGAGGAGGCTGGTTTGCTGCGTAGTTCACGCGGGAGAACCATGGAAGGCCTGATTTCTGGCCTACTTGCCTGATTTCTGCCCTGAGAGGGAGAAGAGGATGTCCTTGGACTGAATCCAAATTTGTAGAGATTAAAGTAAACAGCGGAATTATTACCAGGCTCACACTGTAGAAGACCGAAGATTTTGCTGAAAGTGATCGGCCTGTCAGGACTCTAGCTACTGAAATGCTCCCGGGTTTAGCAGTGATTTGCGATCGGGACCGAGGAGACGCCTGCCTGGTTACAGTGGCAGAGCTAGAAGTGGGACTGGGGGGCAGTCACCCCTCCTTGCTGCCCTACCACCATCTTTATTCACTGTTTAGTGCCCATTGTGAAGCCCATGACTGACTGAATGGCCCCCCCCGGCTCCCAAACACTCCCAAACCTTGCTCCGCCACTGGCCTGGTACAGTAAACTTTCTTTACATATGAATGTGCTATGTGCTGGATGGGGAATCATGATCTGATCTCCCCCTGTGCTGTAAACTGTGTGCTAGCACTGGAAATTGTTTTCCAGCAAGGATCGGACTGAATCCACGCAGCCTGGTGCAGATAGGCCCTGCCATGAGGGTCTTGTCTCACTACCCTGCTGCACAAGAAAGGTCCATTGATGAGGGGCCAGCCCCTTGCACCTTGCCTGAACAAGCACAGAGCCAAAGCAACTCGTGTGGGTCCTGCTTCCTCTGAAAATCCAGAAAGATCATCCATCAGCCCACCTGTGTTCAGCCTGGGTACCGTGAGTAATTATCAGGGTAGCTCCCTGCAACAGCTGTTAAATCAAAAGTGTGCCATCTGATTGCTTTGTCTTTTTCTTTTCACGAACTGAGCCATCCAGCTCCGGATTACAAATTGTGTGTGTGCATGTTCTTTTTCCATCACAGGGCCTCAACCAGCTGCAACGGACCTGGCTAGCCCCTTTATCCATCCTGGGTACCTAGAGAGTGTGACTATATGGGACTCTAAGTGCATGCACAGTATTGTGATTACTGATGTGCTTAAACTAATTAACCTGATTCTTCCCCTTCCTTGTTACAGCCCTAGAATAAATCAGATCTGTTTGTTTCTGCAATTTACATTGACTGTGGTGTCAGTTTATGCTGAAAGTATTGCATTGTTGCTGTTGTACTGCACCACCTTATTTTACAGGGGTCCCCAGAGTCAAGCTGAAGGAACCAGTCCTGGGGAAAAGTGGCAAGTACAAGTGTATGAGGTCTGCATATCTGGGGTATTGAGAAAGTCACTATTGTGTATTGTGTGGGCCACTAGTAGGAGACAAGAGGGGTCACAGTGTTTCAGAGGGCTGTGACCTGGTTATTCAGACTAATACCAACCCAGACCTTTGGGTGGAGGCACCCGTCACTGAACCTAGGCCTCTTAACCTGTTAGTAGCCAAGCAGGCAGGGGTAGTAACCCTTGGGATAGCGCCACCTAGGGGTTACACATTTTATCAGCTTGTTTAACTGGAACAGTGTGTGGACTTGTGTTCTGTGTTGTTTGTGTTTATTGAACAAAAATAATTGTTAAACACATTTGCGATTTCCTTGGGGACACTGATCATCTTATTCTTAATCTGTAACAGTCCCACCTTATTATTCATTTTGTTAAGCAAGTTTATGTAGCTATAAAACTGTTTTCAGTTTGTTTATATTGCTTTAGTAGCTAATGATTTTTCTATTTCCATTGTTCCTCTCCTAATGGTATGTCTACATTTTCTTAATTTCTTTTTTATAATCTTCCCAGGATTACTTTGCCCCTAATAAAGTACGAGCTAAGAAAACAGTGCAGAGTAAGTGAGGGCACTCAGTTGCTTTATTTTATACCTGTTGTTTGTGTTGTGCTACTTTTAGTTAAGTGCAGTGTGTATGCACATTGGAGCCCTGCTTTTGGTAAACCAGGAGCAGGAAGAGAACACTGTAGTTTTCAGGGGTAACTCTGGGACTACAAAAGTTGCAAACTGCATATTTTTTAATATCTTGGGCAATATTCTGCTGAGCCTGTGTCACGAATGAGTGACAGATGCGCAGTGAGTTAAAATAAGCTCTTATTTAAACTTTTCATTCTTGCAACATTTGTGAGTGCCTGTGACCTCCCTACACTACTTCCAGGTCACCACCTGCTATTTCACTTGGCCCTGCAGCGAGCAGGGCAAGCATGGGCAGGGTGCGTGCTCGGTGCACGTAGAGACATGCGCGTCGGCGCTTGTTGGCTATGTCAGCTGAGGCAGCTGAGATAACCAGGAAATAGTACTTGTAAGTAAAACTAGGCATAATGTTGGCTTGTAGTTCATGTGATATGTTTAAGCTAGGGGAAGAAATGGCAAATTATGTTTGTAGCAACTGCATTGAAATTAGGGAGCTAAAAAGTGAGATTGAGGTGCTCAAAAACAGACTGAAGGTTCAGTCTGAAATTACAACACTAGAGCACTTTATTGACTCCATGGCTGAGGGAATTAGCGAAGGTATAAATCGGGATATTGTGAATGATGAGATACGTCCGGTAATTCATAGTGAGAAGATAGAAAGCCCTGAGGAATAGTGTATGGTTCAAAAAAAACCCACACAAAAGAGAGGTAGGAGAAATATTGGTGGTTCATCAATATTTTGACCCCAAATAGATTCCAGGCCTTAGCTCCATTGGAGGACACTGAAGTAACTCTACCACCAAGCACTCAAACATGCCCCGGGTCATCAAATATTGTTTGCACAAGCACTCAGTATATTGAACAGAATAGAAAACAGGAAATCCAAGCACCTGAAAATAACACCCCTTGTGATATACTATTTATAGGTGATTCTATGTTACGCTACACTGATAATATATTGTGTAAACAACAAAATGAATACACAACAGTTAATGTATTGTCAGGAGCTGGTATAGGTGACATAAAAGAGCTCCTACCTGCCCTATTGGAAAATACTATCTCTACTGTTACAATTTTGCATGTAGGGGTCAATGATGTGGGTAAAAGGGACATTCCTGACATACCGAGGGATTTTGAAGCTGTGGGCGCTATACTAAGAAATGAAGGGTGTGATGTTTTGATTTCGGGGCTTCTACCTGTCCCCCGAGCAAATAATGTAGTAAACAGGGAAATATTTAGATTAAATGGTTGGCTTAAGCGATGGTGTGTTAGGGAAGGGTACACTTTTATTGAACAATGGCAAGAATTTCAGGATTTCCGTCTGTACACATGTGACGGGCTGCACTTGAATAAAATGGGGAAACGATTATTGGCCCAGCAATTAAAAAACACTGTACACTGCTATTTAAACTTCACCAGCAGGGGGATGTGGGGGATACAAAACCAGGGGTATTGCTTACCGGTAAAACTCCATTATTAGACTGGAACGTTTTGACAATCAATGCTAGGAGTCTTACAAATAAATCTGATGAGCTCCAAGCTACATTACACGCACTGAACATCCATGTATGTGCCATTGTAGACACCTGGTGGCAATCAGAGGATACTTGGGATAGACATATCCCAGGTTATACACTTTATAATAAAGACAGGTCCCTATCGGGGGGGGGGGCTCTATTTATTGCAGACTGTATCTCCTCAGAATGTATAGATATGTCCAAAAGGGCAGGTATTGAATGCTTATGGATCAAGATTAGTCCACCTCGGGCAGCTAAAATCAATCTGGGTGTAATATACAGGCCCCCGTCCACTAGGACATCGGAGGACAAGGTTTTATCAGATTTTATCAACCAGTTGACATTAGTGGGGAACGTAATATTGGTAGGTGACATTAACCTCCTGGGTATTGACTGGGATATGCAAAAAGCAAGCACTACCATGGAGTCTAAATATTTGGAAGTCTATAGCCTAGCATGGCTGGAGCAATATGTAACAAATAATACTAGAGGTAACCACATTTTGGACCTAGTATTAAGCAGCCTTAGTAATAATATTATAAATTGCATTTTGAAACTCCCACTAGGTTCCAGTGACCATTCTGTGATCAGCTTTCAGTATACTGGTACTCTGGGGGGAAATATAGGCAGTACAGTAATACATAAGTATAATCTAGCCAACTTCCATCAAATGAGACTAAATCTGGCTAAGTGGAATTGGGAAGCAGATTTTGAAAATCAGTCAGTCTCTGGGATGTGGACAAAGCTAGAAAGTATTTTAAACCACTTGGTCCAGAGGCATGTACCAACCAAAAACAAGTACAATGGGGCTAAAAAAGCTCTCCCACCATGGATGTCCCCCTCAGTAAAAAAATTTATTAAAAATAAGAATTGTGCATACCACCAAGCAAGGCATAGCAGTAATGAAGCTGACTGGGAGATCTATAAAAAATGCCTAAAACTTGCTAAAAAGGGTATTGTCTTGGCTAAAAGAAACTATGAGCATACATTAGCTACCAGAGTCCAAGATAATTATAAGACCTTTTATTCATATATTTAATAGTAAAAGGGGAAAAAACAATACCACTGGGTCCTTCAAAGCACCGGATGGGTCACTTATAACAGAGAACAGAGGACTAGCGGAAGAATATAATAAATATTTTTCCTCAGTGTTTAATGTGGGATCACAAAATATAAGGGACTCTGAGGAAACAACACAATTGGGACCCATTTTTAAGGTAGATCCCACTGATGTGGGTAAAAGACTCAAAAATGTTAACCAGAATAAGGCACAGGGACCAGATAACATCCACCCAGTGGTAATTAAGGAAAGGTCAGATTTACTCGTTGGCCCAGTTTCTTGGCTGTTTCAAAAATCCTTGGAATCAGGTGAAGTTATATGGCTCAAAGGTTGTAAACTGATTCTTACAAATAAATAAATAAAAGTTCCTGAGGTATGGAGACAAGCAGTGGTTGTCCCAATACACAAGAAGGGATCTAGACAGGAGGTCTCAAACTATAGGCCTATCAGCCTGACCTCGGTATTAGGGAAAATTTTGGAGGGTATAATCAAAGATTTCATTATAGAATTCACAACAGTATCAGGCAAGAAGGATACAACACAACACGGGTTTACCAGTGGGAGGTCATGTCAAACTAACCTTCTGGAATGTTATAATAAGCTTAGCAAATCTATGGACATGGGTAACTCTGTAGACATTATTTTCCTGGATTTCGCAAAAGCGTTTGACAAGGTCCCCCACAAGGAGTTGGTAAAGGCCTTAATCAACTCAGGTTTCCCTGTCTGAGTTTCTCAGTGGGTAGAGATATGGTAAAATGAAAGAAGCCAGAGGGTCTGTATAAAAGGGGAATACTCTGGCCATGTCAGAGTGACTAGTGGGATACCCCAGGGCTCTGTCTTGGGACCCTGTCTTTTATATATATATATATATATATATATATATATATATATATATATATAATCGATGCAGGTACAATCAGGGTCTGGCTCTCAAAATTTGCAGATGATACCCGATTTGGATGTCCAGTAAACAATGTGGAAAATGAGCTTATTCTACAAACTGCTCTAAATAACCTGGAGACATGGGCCTTACAAAAAAAATCTATTTTTAATATTGATAAATGTATGGTCATGCATCTTGGCAATAATAACAAGCAATTCCAATATACCCTGGGGGGTACTGCACTAAAGGCCATCAAAGATGCAAAAGATTTGGGGATATGTATTAGTAGAGACCTCAGTTTTAGCATGCAGTGCAATAAAACTATTAAAAAGGCAAGTAGCATAATGCGCTGCATTCAGAAGCATATTAAATGTAGGGATAGAAAGGTTATGATCCCCTTGTATACAGCATTGGTGCACCCCCATGTGGAGTATTGTGTGCAGTTTTGGGCTTCATGCAAAAAAGGGAATATTGGATCCTTGGAGAGAATCCAGGGGAGGGCTACCAAAACGATTAAGAGTACTGAAGGACAGAGTTATATGCAAAGGTTGAAATATTTGGACATGCATTCCTTGGAATATTGTAGACTGAGAGGGGATATGTGCCTGATTTATTGGGTCCTGATTGATATACATCTGTGGGATCTCTTGGGTCTGGTGCTAAGAGACCAATCATATAATACCAGAGCACATATCTTCCAGCTGGTTAAAGGTAGATTTAGAACCACCAAAAGGAAATACTGGTTCAATATTAGAGTGACTGAGATCTGGAACACACTACCTTGCGAGGTTGTGGATAGTAAGACAATGTTAGAATTTAAGACAAAGCTTAATAAATATCTTATAAGCAGGGACATTCAAGGATATTCATAAAATATAAATGGTGAGCTAATGGACTAACGTCTTTAAATGCTCAGTAATATCTATGTAATCTATGTAACTCTTGTAAACCTTTGCTTTCTTATTAATCTAGAATTTTACATTGCTACTCAGTCAACTTGGCTTCTGTCCTTTATTATTACATTTTTAACCCTTGCTTTATGTTTGTTACAGATATTCAAAATGGTTTCTTTAAAACAGCCCAAGAATTTTCAATTGTTTGTGGTCCTAACATTTGATTCAATTTGAATTTGTTTAGATATGGTTGAATTGCAACAGCATCTGCCTTGTGATATAAGAATATTTCAGTTGTACCAGATTTTGTCTCTTTTCCATTTTCGATACTGAATATGACTGTTCGGTGGCTACTACCATCCCAAGGGTTCATCGGTTTTAATTTGTGCTATTCACACACCTGAGGGGCTAAGTACTACATCTCGGATGTTTTTCCCCTTGTGGCGTAATGAACATGCTTACTTAGGTTGAATAGACATACAGAATCAAATAATAGTGAAGCTAACTTAGAAGAGTCCTCCATGGTGGACCAGCTGACTTCTAGGATATTAAACTCATCCATTAATAATATATTACTGCTTTCACGTACATTTCCTAATTCATGAATTACAGCATGATTTATGTGTTCTGGGTTATCTAGTGACGTGTATCAAAGCTCAATACTTAATGCAGTACAATGTTTGGATACAGTTTTAACCCAGATTGTCTTATTATCATTTTAACTATTTTTACGGCTGCAGTGGGCAGAGCCCTGCAGATGTGTTACTATCACAGCAGAGAAATAGAGCTCTCCAGATTCCCAATGGACTTCATAAAATTGGAGTTTTCTTAGAATTACTCCACTAGAGCAGTTTGGCTTTGGTGTCTTCCTGCTCTGCACTGTTTTGGCTGAAACTGTTTGATTCATTCATAAATCTCTTCTACATGGAGCATTCTCATGCCAGCTGAAATAACAGTCAGTGGATGCGCTCAGTGTATTAACAGCTGTGTTTTGTTATCAGTTCAGTAGGGAGATCTACAAGAGTTAACGGGTATGTGTGCCACTCTGTTAACTCTTTCCTGGTACATTAACCTTTTCCTAGTCAGCTTGCAAATGGCTGTAATGCTGCATGCTAGCAGTGCACAGAAAATAATTTCCTCCAGGGAATACATATTTATCTCCTTTAGTCCTTCCTCATAGGTCTTATCCTGCAGGCCCTGCACCATTTTAGTTGCTCTGCGCTGCACTGTCTCCACCCTGTCTATGTTCTTTCTCAGATGGGGCCTCCAGAACGGGATGCAGTATTCCAGGTGTGGTCTCAAGAGGGTCTTATACAGGGGCAAAATGACCTCCTTCTTTCTACTTGTGATACCCCTCCCTATGCATCCAAGCATCTGGCGAGCCTTTCCAGCGACCTTATTGCATTGCCTAGTTTCTCTTAAGTCCTCTGAGATGATAACTCCCAGGTTCCTTTCCTGCTTTGTGACTGTCAGTACCTCCCCACCTAGTTTGTACTTTGCCCCTGGATTCTTGTGCCCTATGTGCATGATCCTGTACTTCTTTGCATTGAATCCCAGCTGCCATTCTTCAGACCACTTCTTTGTTTTTTTAAGGTCTTCCCTCATTCTTTCAACACCCCTTGGAGTGTCCACCCTATTGTATACCTTTGTATCATCTGCAAAGAGGCATACCTTCCCCTTCTGTTCCTCTGCAATGTCCCCAATAAAGACATTGAAGAGGACCGGCCCCAGCACTGACCCCTGTGGCACCCTGATCATCACCTCTCCCTCCCCAGAGTACTCCCTGTTTACCATAACCCTCTGACTCCTGCCATTCAGACAGTTTTTTACCCACAGAACTATCTTAGGATCCACCCCTAGGCTGCGCAGTTTGTTAATTGGCCTTCTGTGGAGGATGGTGTGGAAGGCCTTTCTGAAGTCCAGATAGGCCACATCCACTGCACCTCCCTGCCCCACTACCTTAGTTACCCAGTCATGCCATAGATTAGTACAGTGAGTTAGTGCAAAACACAGTGCTTACCCTAAATACGGTAAAGGTTAGGGTTAGATGTCTAAGTAAATAAATGCCATATAAGGCAGTGTATGTGTGCTAATGTGTGTGTGTGGCAATGCTTTGTGTGTGTAGACAGTGCCCAGCTATGTTATACTGGAATATACAGTATATATGTGTATATGTATTAGTCAGTGTGTGTGTATCACAACAATTAGAATGTGCAGTTAGGTGGCTCAGTGGTTAGTGTAAAAATTGCTTGTTTACAAATTTTTCACTGCCCACAGCACCATTATTTTGCAGCAGTTTTGGCTCTTGCTAGTGTTTGTTTAACTTGTGGGTGATATCCACAAAGTCAGTATTATTTCTAGCATATAAAGTGATGCCACTACCTGTCTTATTTTTTCTATCTGGTCTAAGCTATTTTGTAACCAGGAATTGATTTATTCAAAGTATTTTTTGAATCCCACTAAGTTTCAGTAATCCTAATAAAATCTGGGGGAATAGCTGTGGTGGATCGCAATCTACATGACATATATTGGGACATCCTAGCAGCTAGGAGCACAAGTCATGCTCTGCTCTACTCATTGCAGGATTGTTTACTGATGCAGCTCAGCAGGAAACCCTGAATGCACTCTTGACATGGTGCTCACCAACTTGGAAATGGTAGGGGGAGTATGTTTGAGAAACCATTGTGGTCCAGTGACCATAATACCATATGGTTTGAACTGGCCCTGGGTAAAGGTATACCCACATTAAAAGCTGTGGTTCTGGATTTCAGATGACCAGATATTGACCAGATGAGGAAATCAGTCAGGAGAAACTGGTAGGAAGGGAGAAGATCAGGTGAGTGGAGAAGAAGTGGAGACAAATTAAAGGGCTGTTCCTGAAGCAATTAAAACATGGTTGAGAGCAGTTACCAAAAGTAGAAAACCCAAAAGACTAATCTGGTTCTCTTAGGAGGTAAGAGAGGCAGTGAGGGTCAAAAGGGGCCTTCTGTAACTATAAGAAGGATGAGGGTGAGGAATGTAGTGAACACCAAAGTAAGATGAAGGAGGCAAAAAAAGTGGTCAGGGTCACAAAGATAGACACAGAACTGCAGATTGTGAAGGGAGTCAAGGGAGACAAAAAGAGTTCTTCCACTATATCAGAGAAAAAAGGAAGATGAGGTGAATCATGAGGTTAGCAGGGGTGGGGGTTGGTAATAGAGGTTGGTGAGCGGAAGGTAGTAACTTTTAGTGACAACTTGTGCTTATTATTCATGTTAAAGGATGGTGGGCCTTTTTCTGAAAATGGCATAAAGACATAAGCTGGGGGGGGGGTCAATAAATGGGGTTGATAGAGTTAACAGTGATGAGAGTAAAAAAAGGACTTGTAGCCCTGAAAGTAGATAAGGCACCTGTTCAGAGGGACTAGAGGATAGTGAATGTGGTTCCTCTTCACAAGAGATGGGATAGGGAGGACCTGGAAAATTAAAAACCCATTAGTCTTTTCTCCAGCATGGGTAAACTGATGAAGACACTATTCAAGGTGGACCTGGTATGCTACCTGAAAAGCAAGGAGCTCCAGGATAGTAAACAGCATGGATTTGTGGCAGGGAGATCTTATCAGACCTACTTAATAATATTATTTGATTGGGTTACAAGGGCACTGGATAAGGCATAAGCAGTACAGCTTCAGCAACATATTCAACTTGGTGTCACACAGAAGGCTGCTGAAGAAGTTAGAGGACCTGGGAGCAGCAAAGGATCTGGAAGAAATGGTAGGGAGTTGGCTCGGGGGGCAGCAGAGGGTAGTGGTTAATGAGGTAAAATCAGGGGATAGGGAGGTCACAAGTGAGAGCCTCAGGGTCTAGTCCTGGGACATGTTCTTTTCAATATGTTTAGCAGTGACATTTAGGGAGGTGTACAAGACAAGATGTATCTGCAGACAATGCTACGCTTTATGGCAGGGCAGACAGCAAATAGGGGATGAGAGAGTTGTAAAGGGACCTGGAAATGTTAAGAGAGAGATAGTCTGAGGTTTGGAAGTTGAAATGCGATGACAAAAAGTATAACAAGATGCATATAGGAAACAAGAATCCCAGGATGTAATACCAGATGGGAAGGGTTAGTTTGGCCACTACTTCAGGAGAAAGGAACCTGGGATTTGTCTTAAGTGACTACCTCAAACAAACTAGCCAATGCAATAAGGCCTACAGCAAGGCAATCAAAATGTTAGGTGCATTTCGAGGGGTTTTGATAGTAGGAGGAAAGAGATAATATTGCCTCTAGATTGGTCATTGGTGAGGCCCCATCTAGAATACTGTGCCTAGTTCTGTAGTCCCCACCTTAGGAAAGACAGTGACAGACTGGAGGGGGCTGCAGTAGCGTCATGCTTGTGTGCCTCCACACGTGCCAACATGTGGTGGCAGGTACAGAGCAGAAAACCAGGAAAAAGGTGTCAGAGTCTTAATGAATCCCTGCCCACCCATCACTGAGTCTGCACCATCACTTAGGAGGCACTGATGATCTGCCCTCGATTTCTTGTACTGGGGGGAGGATGGTCTTCCCTTCTCTGGCCCCATCACAAGGAGAAATTAATGGGGAACCTCCAGATCAGGTGAGTCCTAGGGGAGGTGGTTCCTGGTTCAGGGGGGCAGAGACAGGGCTGAGTAGCCACCTAGTTATGAAGGCATAGAAACTACTTGAGGAAAAAAAACACACAAGGGTACATGAATGGAAGCTGGCAGGAAAGTGATTCAAGAGGGTTGCAAGAAAGTTTTACTTCAAGGAGTAAGTGGCTGAGCCATGGAACAGTGTAACAGCTGAGGTGGTAGGAGCAAAAACCATAAATGGATTCAAGCATGGCTGGGGCAAATTAAGGGGTCTGACAACTAAATGGGAATAGGGTGGGGGTGAGGGTGCGTGTGGTAGCATTGGGCATGGGGCAAGAGAGAAAAACTTTGCCTAGACAGTAGGTCATAGGGAATGGTAGGAAACAAAATAGGGTAGACTGGACGGATCAATAGTCTTTTTTCTGCTGACAATATCTATAGCTCAATGGTTTTGTTTCTGTCTTAGTTAAAGATAGAATAATCTTAGAATGGAAGTTTGGAGTAGATCAGATTTATCAGCTATAAAGGAACAATTAAAATCACTAAGGCTTTCTTTATCACAATTCTGCTGAATATATTCAACTGACATTGCACAAATCTGTCAGTGCTGATTCAAAACCCCTGTTACGGTGCAGATATGCATTTGAACATTAGACCAATTGTAGTGCTCAGATACAGTGAGAGGCTGCTAAGGAGATGGGTTAAGAGTCGCATGTGGGGTAAAAAAGGTTTAATTTTATTTTGAATTTAAAGAGGGTGGGATTAGTTTATGAATATGACGATTTATGATGTTCATTAATGATGGCTAGTTTTTAATTAGTTGCCCCATCCTAGTGAAATTGTGGCATCAGTACTCTATGGATCCACCTAGGGAACTTGGATCTGTATAGTATGCGGACTTGGGTGTTTCAACCTGGTTTTAGAATGGGACAGTCACATTACAATGGTGAAGTACTGAACTCCCTACTCAGGTGGAGGTCTGAATGGCATTCTGGCTTCCCTTGCTGACTGACATGGAGCACATAGGCATTGGCTGTGATGACAACTGCTGTTCCTCTCAGCCTAAGGAGCATGTGTGGCCGTTGCTGATCTGATGGGTGGGGTGAACAAATGGAGGGAAAAGAGCTTTTGCCCCCACTACGCCACCAGCAGGAAATGACTCTTTCATTTTTCATTTCAGATTATTTAAGATGTGCCAGTCTTACTTGGGGGAGTTTGGAGAAGACCAGATTTACGAACAATACAGGAACGATCAAGATTACTTAGAAGACTTTCTGTGTTATGATGCTGGCAAAGACTGCTCCAGGCATGCAGTGAAAAAAAAACCAGTCAAAAAGTCACAAGCTTCTCACAATGAACTATAATTCACATAGCAGCTAATATCCAACTGGATTTGCAAATCTGCTGTTAGTGAATGAACTCAGGAGAACAGTTACTCAAGGAATGTCCAACGCAGGCAGCTGGCTTAAAGTTCAGCATGCTGTCAGTAAATAATTATCTAATTTTAATAAAGTTGAAAAAGTGCAATGCATTTTGAGCCTCTTTTATATTTTCATTTCAAATAAATGGCAATAAGTGTCAGGTGATTAAATGTATCCTGATTGCCTCAAAATGTGTGATCAAGGTGGTTTGTTAAAAGGCAGGTCAATAACCTCTCGAATTAAGAACTCTTAAAGGATAACTAGGCAGTTTCACTGGTAAAAGAGACAACATTCCAACATTCCCTAGTGGAGAAACTACAATTCTGAAAGCTGAAAAAACAATAGGAAGATAGGGTCATTGTCAAGCTTTAAACAAAACACAAAAATACCCACATCCCCTCATGCATTGCATTATGCCATTATAAATAAAACAGGCAAATTACCAGGAAAGAGCCAAGACAGCCAAGCCTCAGACAAGAAGCTAACACTGGATAGATGCTCCCATTTGTGGCTGTTTTACTAGAAATGTTGGAATTAAAATATTTGCTGACTTTATGTCATTTTCAATTTAGGATTAAATATCTTTGCTGATTGGTTTGTGTCTACAACAGTTCATAACAATGGTGTAAGGCGTGAGGAAAGGCTGTGTGCCTATAATTGCTCCTTTCCAATTACCTGTAATAGGATGGTATATTTCCACAATTTTTTTATTTTCTTTTTATTGAATATTTAACATTGAAATAATTAAACATCCCAAAATTAACAAAGAAAAATAAATCTGTTCTTTCTTTCTCTTATATATAAGGCATGTCTAGACCACATATTTTGTGGAGAGAGATATATTGTTTCAATAACAAATATACTATACAGGATATTGCTATCTTCAAGAATGTAACATTCTTTATTCAAGATTTAATAGTTTATAATAAAATATTAATCATACCACTACATTCCCTCACTAGAGAAAGAATTTCAATAGAATTTCAATATTAGATAAAGCAAGAAACCAGACACGTTTTAGCATTATTCTCCAAATGCCTTACCCTTCCACTAGAGTAAGGAAGCAGGAAAAGAAAATTAAATGAATAATATTATGCAAAGATTTATTTAAGTCACATATTCATCATCTCTTCTTCCGATAAAGTAGGAGAGTCTGTTTCATCATTATGTTTAGAAGATGCATCATGCTGAGCTCTTGAAAATTCTATAAGTCGATCTACATCAAAAAATAAAGGTTGTACTCCCTCATATTTGATCTTAAGCTTAGCTGGTGCTAACAGCTGGAGCTCTGCTCCCATCTACAACAGTTCTTGCCTAAATGCCAGAAAACGATGTTGATGCTGTTGGGTTGGAAAAGAGTAATCAGGGTAGATCGATATTTTGTTTGATTTATACATCAAAGGAGCCTTCAGTCTTGAAAGACACATGATTAAATCTCTGTCTGTTTCGAAAGCAAAGGACACCAAAATAGTAACTTTCTTTCGTAACATATCCTTGTCTGATAGGTCATTTTGGGTGAACTGTGAATATTTCATTTTTTATATTCTATAGACCTATGTTATAAATGGTAAATTGTCCTCTGGCAGTTCAAAAAGATAAATCAAAATTTATTTTACCAAATCTCTAGTTGTTTGAAATTCTGCTTCTAATTCCAATAAGTAAACCCAGAAATCTCAGATTTTTATATCGTTGTTAGTTTTCAAATGTTTCAATTCTTCTGGACAGGGCAAAGTTCTCTTTTATCAAATTTGCTCTAGTGACTTCTACTTCCACTGTCTTATTAGTTATTTTAGAGATGTCTTTTTTGGCCAAATCTAAATCATATGAGACTTTTCAATATTTTCACTATTCTGCTCACATCCTGTTGTAGAAAGTAAACTTTTTGTGTAAGAGCTTGACATTTTAAGTCAAAGGATTGTATCTAGGCTAAGAGTTTTTCATCTGTCTCTCTGAGAGACTCAATCGAATGCTGGCTGGCAGCGGCCATCTCAGGCTGTGATTCGATATGCGGGCACTCTGTTGAGAACTGATCCGTAGCCTCTTCTGACAGTAACTGATCTCTCCCAACCGTAGGAAGCATCTCTGTTTGCTGTTGCTTTTACTGCAGTCTCATCAGTAAAAAGGCAGTATTGACAGAATTAACAGTTGATGGGAGTTTCATTCTCAATGGCTGTTCCTTTTTATGCATATTTAACTTTGTTAATTTCTCTTAAATAACACCTTTCTCCGTGTTGGGTGAGGAACTGGATGTAAAAGAATATTTAAATTGTGCTGGGGAGCTTGTCCTAGAAGCGACTTCCTCAGACTGTAGTGGGATGACTTTCAGTGTCTCTGCACCAGAACCAGGGCTATTCCCCTCAGCTCTCCTGATGCCCTCCAAGCCCGTTTCCAATCTGATTTTTTTTCCAGTAGTCTGACGGATGGAGACACGTATTCATCAGATGATGTGGAGGATTTACCTTTCCCCTTATCTGCCACATAGGGATACATGTTGCTTTCAGAAAGAAACACTATTAGTTTCTCAGATCATTTTTGCAGAGCTCACTCTTAGAGCAGCTACCTGCGCCATGTTGGATTCTCCCCTATATTTCCACTATTGATATAAGAACCAAGCCTGCATTTGAATTATTTCTTACTTTCACTAATTATAATATTAAGAGGGAGTTTATTCCAGGGCTTGGCCCCTCTCTGAGTGTAAAAGGCCTTTCTCTTACTTGAACGGAATTTTTATGACCTCACTTGTAAAGGATGACCTCTAGTACATTGGCTATCATTTTTAAACTCAAAACGCATCTCATTTAATAGATATTTGTCTTGCACTATATCATAGCATAACAGCAAGCCTCCTCGCAATCTTTTTGTCTTGAGTAACATTAAACCCAGTTCTGTTAATCCTTCTGGGTAGGTTAAATTCTTGATGTTATACATAAGTTTTGTTGTCTTCCTTTGAACTTTCTCAAATCTGTCTATAGTCCCTTTGTTTATTGGTCCCCAAACTGGGCTCCCATAATCTAGTAAGGGTATGATGTAATTCCTAAATATAGGCATTATTACCTCTCTGCTCCTACACTTGAAATTCTTTTTGATTGTGTGAAGTAATCTATTTGCCTTTACTATCTGAGTTTTGCAATGTGATGTAGAGGTTAAATTTTGATTAATTACAATTCCAAGATCCCTTTCCTACTCAGATGCCCTTAATGGTACTCTGTCTAGTTGATATGTGGCTATGTGTGGTTGAATGCCTAAATGTAACACACAGCATTTGTCTTTATTAAAGGACATTCCCTGTTTCTTAGCTCACCTTAGAATGTTATCCAAGTCATTTCGTAATTCTGCCTTTCCTTCTGCTCTTTGAACAGTTCCTGACAGCTTTCAATCGTCTGCATATTTGGAGACCCAATTAGCAACCTGTTTCTCCATATCTGAAATGAATATTTGGAATAACATGGCTCCCAGAAGCAAACCCTGTGGTACTCCATTTGTCATTAGTTTGGGTTCAGAATAATAGCCATTAATGCATACCTTCTGGGTCCTGTTATTTAACCATATCTGTGTTGTATTTAATGTTAAAAATTTGGTGTCAGCTGGCATGTCGGCACAACAGTAGTGCAGCCACTCATGATGTCGGCAACCTAGGATTGGAAGCAATGTCAGGTCATCAAGAGTCAGCCCTGGGGGGGGGGGATTAAGCATTCCAGAGAGTAGTTTATATGCTTCACTGCAACACTGACACCTGGGTCACCACAGTTGGCAGTGCTGCAGGAGGAACAAAGATGTGGATGAGGTGAGGGCGGGGGCTGACGTGCTGAGAGGCTCTGCATACACACATTATGGCACTTTTACATGTGTCACTTTGAGATTGGGGAAATAAAAATGGAAACATGCACCTTGGCACCAGGATTGAGCAGCTCCAGTATATCCAGCCCCCTTGACCTTGACCTGGCTCTCTTAAAAAAGGCCACAAGCATCCTGGCAAGGGTTGGCCCCTATCCTTGACCTCACCTATGGGGCTATCCAAAGCACCAAGACGGTCTGAGGGAGACGCAGCGGTAAGTGGCAATGAGGGGGCCCTGGTGCCAGTGTGAAGGAAGAGGGCACAAACAGAGTGAAAAAAAAATTGGGGCTATATTTACTTATTTAGTCATCAGCAAAGTTGCTATAAACATTGGTCTGATATTCTGAAACTCACAGGTTCTTGAGGGTTTCAGAACTTTAGCCGTTCTTACTTGATCATGCATGAGTTCTACAGGTATGCAGTAGGGATGCTGCCATGATCCAGATAAGCTAAACAGGTGATATTTTCTTTCCAACTGAGTAAGGCCAAATGTTTTGAAAATAATTTGGGTAAAGTTACTGCAGTTGTCTGCTGCTATTGTATATACCGCCATCTGTTGGACATAATTCCTTAGAATGTGGTCCTCTGTAAACCAGATTTGTTATAATTCTGAGTGCCTACACCATGTTTGGTGACAACTGGATATGTGGTTCTTAAAGGGACACTGTCAGCATTTTAGTGTCATTTTTGGTCACATGTGACCAGTATACCTCTATTAATTGAACTAGCAAAGAAACGAGTGTACATTTTTTGGGGTGATATGAACTAAGGCTACTATACAATGGAGTGTGCAATTCTGAATAAGAAGATATCCCTCTGAAACAAAAAGGAGACTGTCAGTGCAAACTAACTTAGTTTGAAAAACAGAGCCGAGAACCCATACATTTGCATGCATGCTCTGGTTCTCAGCTCCGTTTTTCAGAGTTAGATGTTTTGCACTTCCAGTTCTTGCTTTTGTTTCTGAGGAGTTATCTTTTTGTTCAGAACTGCACAATTAGTTCATCTCACTAAAAAAAACAAACAGTAAACTCGTTCATATGTAACCCCTAGGTGGTGCTACCTCAAGGGCTACTACCCCTGCCTGCTGGGCAACCAGTTGGTTAAGGGGCCTGAGTTCTGAAACGGATGCCTCCACCCCAAGGTCAGGGTTATTAGTGGTCAAACTAGCTGGGGCACAGCCCTCTGGGACACTGTAACCCCCCTCAATTCCTATAAGTGGTCCACACAGAATGCAACAATTACCTTCACAGTACCCCCCAATATGCTTCACCTGTATCCGAACTTTTGCCACTTACCACCAGGGCTGGTTTCTCCAGTTTGACCCTGGGGACCCCGTGTAAAACAAGGTTAGACAGAGCAAATGGCAGCAGCACAATACTTCAAACAAAAGCAGGATCCACAGACTGTTGGAAATGCAGAAAAAGTAGATATGATTTATTCAGGGGGGTTTGAACAAGGAAGGGGCTCAATCAGGTTAATTAGCTTACTTTCGCTATAGTTCTCACTACTGTGCATGCATTTAGAGTCCCGATTACAGTCACGCTCTCTGGGTACCCAGGTGGAGAGAAGATGGGCTAGTCAGGGCTGTTGCCTTGGGTAGGCCGGCGTTGCAGCTGGTCGGGGCCCTGTGAGGAAAGAAACAAACATGCACCACACTCTAACTGTAATCTGGAGCCGGAGGGCTCCGTTCATGAAGGAAAAAGAACAAAACAATTAGGTGACACACTTTTGATTTAGCTATATGTTGCAGGGAGCTACTCTGGTGACTACTCACAATACCCAAGACTGGACACAGGCTGGACGAGAATGAAGACAGCAGATGAACTCTCTGGATTGCCAGGAGAAGCAGGGCCCACACGATTCACCGCAGTGTCGTTCCCGTTCTGACATGGAGCAGGATGCTGATCCCCGGGCAGGTCTCTTGTCAAGGGTTCTTCTCTGTGCAGCAGGGTGGGGTGGCGTGGCCCTCGTGGCAAGGCCTAGCCACATGGAACTGATGGCGGAGTCAGTCGGTTTGGGGCTGGACACACTTACAGCTAGCAGAATGCAGTCTGTAACGTTGGGGACTGGAGCGCAACCTCCACGTGATACACAGCACATTTATATGTAAGGGACACCTACTGTTCCAGGCAAGCACTCCCAGGTCCCACGCGCAAAGTCTCTGTTCAAAACTGGGAGCTCTGAGGTGAATCGAGTTTTCTGGCAGGCCAATCGCACTCAGCACAATCTTCAGTCCTCCTCAGGTAAAGCCTGATCACCCTTCAGCCACTCACTGTGTTCTCCAGACTCAGATGTAGTCCAATAAAACTCTCCCTCTCTCCCTTCGCTCTCACAATGAGCCGACTTGCAGGCCACTATTTAGGCCTTCACACAGTTCTCCCACTCAAAACTATGCAATGCTTGCTCGGCTATCACGAGCTGTTTCTCTCTCGACTCCCCGCTTAGATCTGGCTTGCCAGCAGACAGCTCGTGGTATTTCCCCCAGATCCAGATGGCTCGGTTGGTCAGCACAACTGTCAATCACACAAAAGCTCCCCTTTCAGTAGCAAAAGGCAGCAACAGTCCAAAACTACAATTCCCACAGGTTTGGGTCCATACAGTCCCTATGAGCAGGCTCCATTTTAGAGTCCCCTATTACTGATTAGTCCAATTCGGCAGTTCTGGACCAAAATGGTGGAACCAAGCATAACAGTCCTTGCTGCAAAGAGGGCAGGTTAGAACAAATTACATTATCATTACTACTCTAAATGATTGTCAGCAATTAGTTACATCTTTCAGCAGGGCTCCCTCTGCACAATTAGCGATGGCAGAAACGGAGCAATAAGCAGACATCCCAGGCAGGACCTGAGCATGGAAACACTCAGTCCCCCTCCCAGATTAATTATTACTGTACAGAGGCAGCCCTTAAAGCAACAGTACATGGAGGCCACACAGGCAGTCACTGGCAATATATTTAAATAACTACAGTGCTAAACACCAGCTAGGCAGTGAGCAATTTGGCAAGCTCGTGGAAGACTTTTCGGGAACCCCCATTGATAGGGGGGTTACACCCTTCCTTGCCTGGAAAAACTTGGCGACCGCATCAAGTGGGTACCATCACAGTAGTTGAAATTGCAATTTATACCATACATCTACACCATTAGCAGACTAGGCTTGTAGCTTCTAAGACATAAGTCAAAATATTCAACCTTTACTATACACATTTTCATCATTTCACAGTACAATATCCATTCTGAATTACGTTATGCATTCTTCACACCAGTACTTTACACAACCTACCATACAAAATCAGGTAATAACTTCCTGTACATTGAACAATGTGAGGGAGGGCCCTTCCCTATCAGCTAACCTGGGGCTAGATGTGGCAGGGGCACCATACCTAGAGGGCAGGACAATTAATCTACTGGCCTCCCAGGGGAATCATAACTGAAGCTTACTACAGGCTTGACAGCTTGGCCAGTCTTTCTGGGGGGATCAACCACAGTCTCTGTACTTTCAGCAACAGCCTAGGGGCTTTCATCACCTGAGAGGGGTGCTTCTGCCTGGATAGGGGGGTTTGCACTTGGGGCACTGCCAGGCTCTGTAAATTCTGGTTCTATAACACTTTGCTCACTTGGAAGGCACTCTGGCACTACAAAGAAATTATCACCATCACACTCAAAGTATTTCAGGTTCTGGCATGTCACCAGTCTGATTCAGATCATCTGCCTCTTCCTCAGGTAAATCATACAGTTCCACAATACAGAGTGACTCAATATCATCAGACATGATACTGTGCATTTCACTCTCGGGGAGCATTGGCTCCAGGGACAAAGCTGGGGGATTAGGCAGTCCAGAAGGCCCAGCTTCATCCCCACAATTGATCATGGGGTTACCTCGGAACAGCTGACTCAGTTCATAAGAGGGGTAATAAGCATAGTCACACTCACTCTCATCAGAAGTGGACTGGCAGTCATTATTGTTCTGGGCTTGCTGTGGAGGAAACCTGCAGGCTGTGACCACTGGGGTAGGTTGACTCTGTCTTTGTTTGGCAGCAGCCCGAGTCACCGGTCCAGAGGAAACAATCTCAGGGGGTTCAGCCTCAATCGTGACTTGACCAACAGGCAGTAAATGGTTATGGTGCATGGTCTTTACAGCTTTCGAATCATTTTCAGGCCGCACTTCGTACACGGGTAAGTCATCCAACTTGCCTACTGCTATATGAGGAATCAAATCAAATCAGACTTTATTTTTATAGCACCTTTCATAATCAAGGTGCTGCACATAAAATCAAATATAAATAAAAACTGAAGAATAAAAACATATTAACCATACTTAGAGAATGCAATATTAAATAAACACATTTTTAAATCAATTTTAAACCTATCGACGGTCGGGCATTTTCTTAACCGACAAGGTAGAGAATTCCACAGGGTGGGAGCCGAAAAAGAAAAAGCACGGGCACCAAATGTTTCTTGTCTCACCCTGGGGATCTCTAGCAATCCCTCATCAGTGGATCAGAGAGGAAGGAGGGGGCAGTAGGGTACCAGGAGGTCTTGCAGGTAACCTGTTCGTGTAGGGATTTAAAGGTAAGCACGCCAACCTTAAAGGTGATCTGCCACTGAATAGGCAACCAGTGCAGTTCGCGGAGCACCAGTGTAATATGACTGGACCTAGAGGTTCCAGTCAAAAGCCTGGCTGCCACATTCTGCACCAGCTGCAAGCAGCGGATATCAACCCCTGGAAGCCCTAGATAGAGGGAGTTGCAGTAATCAAGGCGGGCAGTGATGAAGGCATGGACCAGTGTTGGAAGATCATCCAGAGGAAGCAAGTGTTTCACCCTGGTGATATTCCTCAGATGGTAAAATGAGGATTTGACGACAGCCGACACCTGAGATTTCAGTGTCAGATCATCATCAAAAATAACGCCAAGGTTACGTACTCGGTCTGAGGTAGTGAGCTGTATACCATCAATCAAAAGACCAGATGGCTTTCCAGACTCCAAACCCACCCCCAGATGACCAGGGTCCACTACCAACATTTGTCTTGTCTGGATTCAGTCTCAGCCAGCTAGTACTCATCCAGGTTCTAATCTCAGTAAGGCAGTTATTTAGCACAGAGAGTGCATCATTTTGTCTGGGCAGAAAAGACATACAGTTGAGTATCGTCTGCACAGCAGTGAAAACTCAAACTGTATCACCTGATGATGTCTCCCAATGGCAGCATGTACACTGCAAACAACATGGGGCCAAAATGGAGCCCTGTGGCACCCCACAGGGCAGGAAGTGAGTGCTAGAGGAATAAATTCCAGTGTCAACTCTCTGAGACCAGTCCTCAAGGAATGAATGAAACCATTTGAGGACTGTACCAGACAGCCCACAAAGAAGCCACAGGCACTCCAACAGCACACCATGGTCTACAGTGTCAACAGCTGCAAAGAGATCAAGAAGGACCAAAATGATATGTGCCTTTCGATCTCTTGTCATTAGGTGGTCGTTCAGTACTCGGACAAGTGCAGTCTCCGTGCCATGCTTCTTCCTAAATCCGGACTGGAGAGTACCATAGACATTGTGAGTTATAAGGTGATCACCCAGTTGCAGCGCAACCACCTTTTCAATAACCTTACCAGCAAATGGCAGGTTAGAGATAGGTCGGTAGTTAGCTAGACAGTCTAGGTCCAAGGAAGATTTCTTTAAGAGTGGTCAAACGACTGCTTCTTTAAGGGGATCTGGAAAGATCCCCGCCTCCAACCCTCCAGGCAATTTCAGCAAGGATCGGACAGATGACATCTACACAACCTACTAAGAGGAGTGTAGGGCCTGAATCCAAACTACAGCTAGTTGGGCGCAGTGTCTGGATGATCTTCACAATGTCTGTGAATTCTGGCTGGCAGAACTCTGACCAGATAGACCAAGTGCATGCCACCTCACAACGATCTCCACAACCCCTCATAGGAGATGCCAGGCCAATGCCAGACCTGATGCTGGCAACCTTATCTGTGAAGAATTGAGCAAACTCCTCACATTTCAGCTGAGAAAAAGCTTCTATGGGCTGGAGACAGATCGGATTGCACAATCTGTCAACAGTCCGGAAAAGCTGAACTGGTCGATTCTGCACAGCAGAAATCTCCCTGGACAGGAATTCTGCCTTCTTATGGGTGATTTTGGACTGATATCCATCGTAACGAACCTAAGCCTCTCAGCATCAAGGCCAGACTTTCGCCAGGCTCTCTCCATCCTTCAGCCAACTCGCCTTAACTCCTTCAAGGAACCATCAAACCAAGGGTTCTTTGGGCGAAGGGTGAGAGGCTGAACAGGAACAGGAGCAGGAGCAATCTTGTCCAGAGCATCT
This sequence comes from Neoceratodus forsteri, assembly GCA_016271365.2. Classification (NCBI taxonomy): domain Eukaryota; kingdom Metazoa; phylum Chordata; order Ceratodontiformes; family Ceratodontidae; genus Neoceratodus; species Neoceratodus forsteri. Next base: position 123,264,105 of record CM028130.1, on the reverse strand, counting down.
CCCACAGCCTTATTGTAGGTTAATACGAGAACACCTGGACTCATGCATTCATCCGACAAATCCAATAGGTCCAGCACAGCCGATAGGTCAGTAGGGGTAACTCCCCTTAAAGGGCAATGCTGAACCATCTCCGTCAGGGAAGACCTATTGGGGGGGACCCTGAAACTGAACCTTATGGTGTGATGATCAGACCAACTGACTGGTTCCACCCCCAAGTCAGCTATCTCCATACTCAAAAGAAAGATCAGATCCAATGAGTGACCTCCTACATGGGTTGAGGAGGTAACTACCTGTGTAAGGCCCAATGTTGACATCAGTTGGAGGAGATTTTGACCAAAATGCGAGAGTTCATCATCGACCCAGGCACTGAAGTCCCCCAGAGCTATCCATCTGGGGGACCTCAATACCATGTCGACGATGAAGTCCGCTATCTCCTGCAGGAATTCTCCTCCATCTCCTGGTGGATGGTAGATGAGGAGTATCCTGCAACCTACACCCTCTCCCGGGATATACTCAAAGGATCTGGTACTTCCCAATGGCACATCCACAAGGCCCAGCTCAGATTTAAATATACTGGCTACACCCCCGCCCCTATGATCCAACCTTGGATGGTGTATCACAGAGAACCCAGCTGGAACTGCAGAAGCCAAAACAGGGCCTGCATTTTCATCCAGCCAGGTCTCGGTAATGCAAGCCAGCTCAGTAGTTCCAAAAAGATCAGCTATAATAGCTGTCTTGTTCTTAATAGATCTGGCATTGCATAACACTGCCCAAATAGGATGAGTTGTCGGTGAAGACCTCAGCACCTGCCCGCTAACATTGGAGCCCTTGGGCATGGGGACAAGACAGGGAGAACCTTTGTCCTGACTCCATTTCACCTCAGGGCACCTCTTGGACCCCACAACTCCTATCCGCCTTCCCCTTTCCCCTCTCCAACCAGGCTCAGTTGTCCCCCTTCTTATAGGTTTTCTGGATATCCCCAAAACGCGACATCTAAAATAGGTGTCAGGTGTTAATGGGGGACAATCAAAGGGGTGTAATTCTCTGAGCCTGGTAGGGGAGTAATGCCTGACCATGACTAAACCTCCCCAACACATAATACTTCAATGAAGTAATACACAGAGTCACAGACTCTAAAAACTAATGTCACACCACAAACAATGAACCCATATATCTAGTCTTAATAAAATCTTCTTATATCAATACAAAGTCAATCAGAACTACAAATATCAAAACAGGTACTATCAAATTGAATAACAACTAAAACAATCAATTAAAATAAATCACTGTTGGTCCATAGAAAACTAATAAATATAGTCACAGTAGACAATGTATTGAAAATGTTGAAGATGAAGGCTCTCACCACCTCCTTCACTGGATGAATATCCACTTTCTGCAGCACTCTCACAGCCACAGCTTTACATTATAAATGTTTAAAAAATAGCAGCAAAATAAGGCCCTCACAGCCTTTCATTTGAACCATGAATATCCTCAGGACAGTCCCAGCCCCAACTGTAAAGTCTTGAGTAAAATATCCAAGAGGATGAAGAGTTTGAGTCTTCCATAACGTCATAAACCCCTGTGAGAAAAATGGAAGATCCTCGCCATATTCAGGTAAGAAATCCTGGCAAGACCTTTGGCCAAAGAGCAATCACAAACTCCAGGAAAAATGAATCCTATGACAATCCAGCAGTTTATGATCCACTTGGCCAAAGCCTACCCAGACCTCAGAGCAGGCACCTAGCCCAAGCGACCCCCAAATTAAAGCCGTCTCCAAGCACTCAGACTTAGCCAAATGCCTGATGGTGACCCTGAGGTAAACCAGAAAGCACCCACCTTCCGGACGGCACCACCTGATCCCCTTAGGGCAACAACCAGAGCCAAGCACCCTCCCTGAGACAAAACAGGCCAGGCCCACCTTCTCCTTTCAATGGATACAGCAAATACTTCCCTGAGCTTAGACTTCCCCTGCTCAGCAACTCGGTTCAATGAAACAGCGCCTCACCAGTCAATTCCTCCCAAGGCAGTACCTTTCAGCAGCGAGAACTCCTCCAGGAAAATTCATCAACGTCTTCAGGCCAAAAGGCCACAGTTTCTACACACCAACATATACAGGCAGGGCTGGCAACAAATCCGAGGAATCATAAGAAGAATCCAGGTAAGAGCCTAATAGAATAAGCTCTACTTCAATGTCGTACAGTGAGCTCCACCAGGACAAAAATATTAATGATCACACAGAAAGTGTCTCGCGAATGATATCCAACAGTGAGCTAACTCAAATTAAACAAATTAAAGGAAGATGGTGCCATCGGTTAGCAATTTTATGTTTACCATGCAGTCCCAAATTTCGCAACAATACAAGGTCTCCAGTTCGAAGCTCTTGGGCCTTTACTTTTTTATCATATCTTTCTTTATTGGCTAAGTTTCTCTTTTCAGCCATTTTCTGGGCTAGTTGATATGCGTGATTCAATTGGGCCTCCATTTTTTGTACATATTGTAGATAATTTTCAGTTCGAACCCTATTGGGAGAGACCCCGAAACAAACATCAACTGGCAGCCGAGTCTCTCTCCCACACATGAGGCGATAGGGAGAAAACCCAGTAGCATCATTTCTTGTACAATTATAGGCGTGTACCAAGGTGCTAATCTGCTTGTTCCATTTAGGCTTGTCCTTTGGGTGAAGATTGCTCAGCATGTACAGCAGGGTGCTATTAAAGCGTTCTGGTTGTGGGTTCCCCTGTGGGTGATAAGGGGTGGTTCTGGACTTCCACACCCCCCCATAGACAGAGCATTTCTTTGATTAAGTGACTCTCAAAATCTCTACCTTGATCAGAATGAATCCTCTGGGGGCCCCATAGTGGACCACGAAATTCTCTGCTAGCACCTTGGCCACTGTGGAGGTCTTCTGATCTTTGATGGGGAAGGCTTGGGCATACCTTGTAAAATGGTCCGTAACCACCAGCACATTACTAATGTTTCACTGATCAAGCTTCAAACTCAAAAGGTCTATGCAAACTAATTCCATTGGTGTGCTGGTGGTAATGTTGACAAGGGGGGCAGTCCTCTGGAGCAGGGCCTTTCTCTGCAGGCAGCGACTATAAGTCCTTACATGGTGCTCAACATCAGCCCCCATCTTAGGCCAGTCGAACTGAGATCGCACTAGGTCAAGGGTTCGGTCGATACCAAGGTTGCCCACACGATTGTGGAGGGACCTCAGCACCAAGTCTCTGTAAGCTGTGGGCAAGACCAATTGTTGCTTGTCTACTTGGCCTCCCCTATCTACTGTCTCTCTATACAGCAACTGATTAATCAGCTTCAATTTAGGGCCTTCTTTAAATAATAAAGCAGTTCATAAATCAGAGGAGCACAATTTGGACACATCTTTCCCTGCATGGAGGGCTTCAAGGGCTGACTGAATAATAGGATCTTGGGATTGAGCCCACTGAATGCTGTCATTATCATATTGAGGTAGTGCACTAATATCTAGAGCGGAGAAGTGACAGTACGCAGCTAGTATGCAGATATCAGAGGGGCCCAAGCAGTCTACTAAGCAGTCCACTGTGTCCGTAGACATCTGTTCATCTTCATCAAACTTTTAACACAGTGCTCGAATGTCAGGTTCAGACAACCTGACCCAATCACCTTTGGACGTGAGCCTCTGGGATAGGGCATCAGCATCTATGTAATTCAGGCCGGATCTGTATTCAACAGCATAATCATAGGTAGACAACACAGAAAGCCACGATGCCCAGTGGCATCTAACTTAGCTGAAGTCTGCACATAGGTCAAGGGATTATTGTCAGTCTTTACCAGTATCTTTGCCCCATACAAATATTCATGGAACTGGTCGATGTCTCACTTAATTGCCAGGAACTCCAGTTTATGCACAGGGTAGTTTTTCTCTGATGGGGTCAGACTTCTACTATCAAAGGCCACCGGTCTCAAAACATTCTCATGTTCTTGATACAGCACAGCCCCCAAACCTTGTAGGCTAGCATCAGCATGCAACACATATGGTCTAGTAGGGTCAGCATAAGCGAGAATGGGAGCATGGGTGAGCTGATACATTATTTCATGGAAAGCAGCCTCACAGTCAGGTGTGCAGGGGACCCAAAAAGTTCGCCCAGGTGGAAGTATACTCTTTCTGTTCCAGAGAAGGCCCCTTTCTTATATTTGCAGTTCGTGGGAGGGTATACCTGGGTAAGATTCAGGAGTAGGCAAATCACCCTGGAGTAGTCCTTTATGAACCGCTGGTAGCAGCCACAGAATCCTAGGAAGAGCTGTAATTCTTTCAGATTGTGGTGCTGGGGCCAGGTGGTCAAGGCCTCAACTCATTAGACTGGGGTCTCATCCCCTCTGTGGATATTATATGCCCCACATGCTTCACAGATGTCTGAGAAAACTGGCATTTGTTGATGGACAGCTTAAGACTGAAATCCTCCAGTTGGTCTAGCACTTTAAATAGTCAGCTCTCGTGCTCCTCCAATGAACTTCCAAACCCAATGACATCGTCCAAGTACACCAGGCACTCCAACAAATTCATATCCCCCACCTCACGTTCCATCAATCGCTGAAAGGTGGTCGGAGCACCCGATATCCCTTGGGGCAGCCTCATAAACTCACAGAACCCTAGTGGGCAGATGAAGGCTGTTTTCTCAAGGTCTTCCGGGGCCATGGGGATCTGGTAGTACCCACTGCGAAGATCCAACAAAGAAAACCACTTGCTCCCATTCAGACAGTCCAAAGCATCTTGTATACGGGGCATGGTGTATTGATCTGAGATGGTCCGCTGGTTAAGGGTTCGATAATCCACGCACATTCTTACTGTCCCATTATTTTTCCGCACCACCACAATAGGCGAGGCAGAGGGACTTCTGGATTCTTGTATCACACCAGCTGCAAGCATCTCCTGCAGGTGTCTTCTCACATTATTTATAATTGCGGGAACAAGGTGCCGAGACCTCTCGCGAACCGGCCATTCATCGTGCAGTCATATGTGATGCTCCACTCCCTGGACACATCCCATGTCCCACTCCTTAAATGAAAACACTTGGTCTTTCTGGGGAGGCCTCGTGCTAATTCTAGCCTTCCATTCAGCTGGCAATGGGGTGTCACCAAAGTCAAACAGGTCAGGGGTCACTCTATCAGTCACTCCAGAGTGCTTGTTACTGGGCAACACTGCAGTGTCTGTGCAGTGTACGGTAGCTAGGGTGCAGCCTCTGTTCACCCGAATCTCTTGATCTGACACATTGTGGACCTGGACTATCACTCGTCGTGCATACGCATGAGCACAAGCAGGCAAGATGCTGGGCCTGACCAACAATCCTTCTGGCAATTTTCCATTGCCTGCGCATCCAGCATCAGTATCCTATTCTTGACATCTTTCTGTAAGTGGATCTCTCCTTGTAGAGTACACTGGGCATGGGGGGTTAGCACCAGCGACTCAGGATTCTTCTTCCATACAACCCCAACCGGCTCATCCAGATCCACCTCCTCAGTATTCTGCCACAACTCATAGGCCTTCTTAATCAACGCAGGAATTCTCAGGGCCCTGCCAGTCTGGTGCCCCTGTTTCCATAGCATAATTGTGCCAGTCTCCCAAACATATAAGCATTGGCCCTAATTAGTAGGGGAACCCCATCATACAGTCCAGTAGGGAGACACACCAAGGCCAAGGTCTCTACTTGTTCCACTACTCCAGCCACTGAGGTAGGGAAAGACAGACAGATTCAGATATACCCAGAGTATGGATACGACTTTTCACTTAACCCCCAGACATGCAGACTTTCCAAGAGTTGTAAGGGTACATCAGGCAAGTGTTTCCGATACCAATCTTGAAACATTATAGTCACTTGAGAGCCACTGTCAAGCACAGCCCAGGTGGACACTCCATTCACCTTTACTGTTGTCTACATAAATGAACCCACCACCTCAGACCACTCAGGTGGCGCAGACTTAGGTGTCGATCTGGCGGTGACCTTTGAAGAGTAACTTTTCCAAGCAGCCCCCCCGGTGGCCGGTTGTTATTTTGTCGAATTACAGCTAATAATCTGGTAGTGACCCCCCCAAATTCTCTGGCTAGTTGCAGAAGAAGAGGGTGTGTCCATCCTCCCCACAATGATAGCAAAACGTAGGTTCTCTGGCGTCTCTGGGAGTTCGCTGCCATCCCCCAGTTTGGGCACACCAGCGGCATTTGGCAATTCAGCTTGGACTCGTGCTTTGGGTTCTGGATCCTCCAGACTTCTAATAGATTTGGGGGTTTGTGTGGTTCGCAGCAAGTCCCCCACTAGAGCTCTCAACTCTTGTACTTCTTCCAATATGTTACCCTCAGTCCGGGGTTCTGAAGAAGCAACATGCACCCCCACTCCACTCTTAGTCTCTGGGAGTGACTGATACAGGTCAGGTTCTCTGGCTGCCTCTGTCAATTCTTTAATCAGCTCTCTCAACTGCTATACCTCATTTGGGTCACTTCTCCCCGGGGTCAGGCAGGTACCCACAACCCCAGCATGCGGCTCCCAGTCCTCTTCATCAGTCTCCGCCTCACGAATCTCTTTCATAAGGTGACAGTACTCGTGAGGATTAGTCTTCCTCTCTTGTAACTCAAGTTTCAGTATCATCACACTGGAATAACTGGCTGACCTTAAAATATGGTCCCATCTGACCCGGTTCAGTTCCTTAGCTGGCACCCTTCCCCTCCTGTGGGCCCTCTGCAGAGCCCTCTCAATTCTAGTCACAAATGCGGACAACTTCTCATATTTTCAATGCTTAGCAGACTTGAATTTCCACAGTAAATCATCCCGACTCGGTGCTTCCAAACACTCCTTCCAGTGCAGAGGGGTATTCAGCTGCAGTAGCCTCTGGGCTAGTAGCTCGCAAAATACAGAAGGCCTCCAGTGCCAGGCCCCTTAAGCTCTCCATAAGCCTCTTTCTCTTTCTCTTTTCCCCCTCAGAGCACTGCCATTCCTGTATTAAGGGGGTAGCATAGTCCAGCCATGTTTCCAGGTCATCCTCCCCCATAGGCACTAGGACTGTGCCTGAGAAAAGTCTGAGTTTACGGTATGAGTCCAACTCTACAGATGGAATTATTATGGGGGAGGGAATTACAGGGGAGCTCTTAGAGGATGCAGGATATGTGGCCAGGGACTGCAGCGGTGGGTGTTCCTCTGAAAGGTCTAGCACCTTTACTAGCTTTTGAGCAGTTTACCCTTCTGACGCTAATAACTTGAGCAACTTGTCCTTAAACCCCACTATACTAGGGGACCCGCCCGGGGTAGCCGGATCACAATGCAGATGAATGGCCCTCCACCTCTTCTGGGCCCCTTCGGGCAGGATAACATGGGGTACCTTCTCTGGCTGTATGGGAGAACTGCAAGAGAGTAAAACTATCATAGTCTGCTCAAACAGGTCTGAATCCCTCCACTTCACTTCAACTTTGCCCAAACCTTTAACGTGTTCCACAGCTTCTGTAATATCACCATTAGTAGTCCCCAAGGGGACATCCAGTAACAGGAGGGTCTGTGGGGGATCTAACCCCTCAGCCTCGCTCCACCCCATCATTCGGTGCAACAACAGCTTGTGGGGGGTGATTTTGAGCTTGGGCATAGCTAGATCCTCCATTTTCTCTCCAAAGCTGAACATATCAGGACAACTCCCTTCTTTGGCCACTAAAGGATGCAAATCCCAGCAGTGCCTCCAAGATGTAACCCCTAGGTGGTGCTACCTCAAGGGCTACTACCCCTGCCTGCTGGGCAACCAGTAGGTTAAGGGGCCTGAGTTCTGAAATGGGTGCCTCCACCCAGATGTCAGGGTTATTAGTGGTCAAACTAGCTGAGGCACAACCCTCTGGGACACTGTAGCTCCTTTCAATTCCTGTAAGTGGCCCACACAGAATGCAACAATTACCTTCACAGTACCCCCAATATGCTTTACCTGTATCCGAACGTTTGGCGCTTACCACCGGGGCTGGTTTCTCCAGTTTGACCCTGGGAACCCCCTGTAAAACAAAGTTAGACAGAGCAAATGGCAGCAGCACAATATTTCAAACATAAGCAGGATCCACAGACTGTTTGAAATGCAGAAAAAGTAGATCTAATTTATTCCGGGGGGGTTTGAACAAGCAAGGGGGTCAATCAGGTTAATTAGTTTACTTTCACTATAGTTCTCACTACTGTGCATGCATTTAGAATCCCAATTACAGTCACACTCTCAGGGAACCCAGGTGGAGTGAAGGTGGGCTAGCCAGGATGTTGCCCAGGGTAGACCGGCGTTGCAGCCGGTCGGGGCCCTGTGAGGAAAGAAACAAACATGCACCGCACTCTAATTGTAATCCGGAGCTGGAGGGCTCAGTTCATGAAGGAAAAAGAACAAAACAATTAGGTGACACACTTTTGATTTACCTATATGTTGCAGGGAGCTACCCTGGTGACTACTCACGATACCCAAGACTGGACACAGGCTGGACGAGAATGAAGACAGCAGATGAACTCTCTGGATTGCTAGGAGAAGCAGGTCCGACACGATTCACCGCAGCATCGTTCCCGTTTCGGCGTGGAGCAGAGGGCTGATCCTTGGGCAGGTCTCTTGTCGAGGGACAGCAACAAAACCACTCCGTGTGGACAACGGGTGTGTGGAAGATACAAAATGAAAGGAACAACAGCAAATATCTGCACCACACGACGCTGATGACGCATATTATGCGAAATCAGTAGAGGTTTTCCAGGGTTGGTGCTGGTGTTTGGCGCTTTTTTAAAATCCCAAATAAAGCTGTTTTTATGGTTCAGAGTCGCGTGTGGATATTGCTGTTGCTCCTCTTGTCGAGGGTGCTTTCTGTGCAGCAGGGTGAGGGAGTTTTGGCCCTCGTGGGGCCTAGCCATGGAACTGATGATGGAGTTGGTCAGTTTGGGGCTGGACACACTTCCAGCTAGCAGAATGCAGTTTGTAACGTGGGGGACTGGAGTGCAACCTCCACGCAATACACAGCACATTTATATGTAAGGGACACCTACTGTACCAGGCAAGCACTCCCAGGTCCCACTTGCAAAGTCTCTGTTCAAAACCAGGAGCTCTGGGGTGAATCGAGTTTTCTGGCAGGCTGATCGCACTCAGCACAATCTTCGGTTCTCCTCAGGTAAAGCCTGATCACCCTTCAGCCACTCACTGGGTTCTCCAAACTCAAACTTAGTCCGAAAAAACTCTCCCTCTCTCTCCCTTCTCTCTCTCACAATGAGCTGACTTGCAGGCTACTATTTAGGCCTTCACACAGTTCTCCCGCTTGAAACTATGCAACGCTTGCTCAGCTATCATGAGCTGTTTCTCTTTTGACTCGCCGCTTAGATCTGGCTCGCCAGCAGACAGCTCATGGTATTTCCCCCAGATCCAAATGGTTCAGTTGGTCAGCACAACTGTCAATCACACAAGAGCTCCCCTTTCAGTTGCAAAAGGCACCAGCAGTCTAAAACTACAATTCCCACAGGTTTGGGTCCATACAGTCCCTATGAGCTGGTTCCATTTTAGAGTCCCCTCTTACTGATTAGTCCAATTCGGCAGTTCGGGACCAAAATGGTGGAGCCAAGCAGAACAGTCCTTGCTGCAAAGAGTGCAGGTTAGAAGAAATTACATTATCATTACTACTCTAAATGATTACCAGCAATTAGTTACATCTTTCAGCAGGGCTCCCTCTGCACAATTAGCGATGGCAGAAATGGAGCAATTAGCAGGCAGCTCGGGCGGGATGCGAGCATGGAAACACTCAGTCCCCCTCCAAGATTAATTATTATTGCACACAGGCAGCCCTTAAAGTGATAGTACACGGAGGCCACACAGGCACTCACTGGCACTACATTTAAACGACTACGTCGCCGAACACCAGCCAGGCAGCGAGCAATTAGGCAAGCTCGTGAAAGATCTTTTCGAACCCCCATTGATAGGGGTACACATGCACAAGTTTTGGGTGTTTGATAGCACCATTACAGAAGCTCGTTTACATGCTCAAGATGCTTCCTGCGGCTGAAGTTTGGCGGCCTACTTGTCCTGAGCTTAATGTTAAAGAATACGTAAAAAAGTTAAAAATCAATTTATGTTAGATATTGGTGCAGTCAAAACTGTTTCTTTGCTATTTCTGTTAATAGAGACATACTGATCACACATGACCAAAAATGACACTAAAAGGTGAGTGTCCCCTTTTAAAATAGAACATGAAATGAATCAAAAGTCAGAACTTATGCATAGATGAGACTCTCAGCTATTGCCTGGTGCCAGCAGGTTGATACATTGTACCTTTGCTACTACCAATTTGTTGTGACTCTACTACTGGGCTGTTCCCTTCTCATCCCACTTATGCACGTTCTGCAAGGCCGGAGCACAGAGAACCTTATTGTAAATCAGACACTGCTAACCCTGCTTCTGCTCATCTCAATGTATTTTTAATTGTAGAGCAACCCATCATAAACTGGTGGTATTTTTTCAGGTTTCAGGTTTTATTGATCAACCAAAGGTTGATTAACATCAAGGTTATTACAGCATGAAAAAAGTTAATATACAGTAAACAAGCATTTGTCAATGCCGAATGTTTGCTTGCTGGCATTGGCATTGGTAGTGTAGAAGTTACAGAGCTGCATAATAGGAGTGGCAGTGAAGTATTGAACTGAAGTCAACCCCACCACCACCTTGCAGAGAGTGACAGGCATTGGGGTGAGCCTTTGGGTCGTCAGGCATAATGGCCACGCCATTTCACCACACCCTACCCTGCAGACACTGACAAGTGTCACGGTGTGCCTTGGGGTCTTTGGTCTTATGCACACCCATTCCATCAGGAAATACGGTGAGATGGGTGTGGTATAGGAGAATGGGTGAACTTTGGGGCCAAAGAGTCTAAGGCATACCTCAATGCCTCTCACTGGCTGCAGGGTGTGAAATGGTATGAGCATTACAGGCAAGAATCCCAAGTCACACCCCTGATGCCTGTCATTCTCTACAGGGTGGGGCGTTATGGTTGGAAACCCTAACACCTCAGGCATTCGTTGGTATTTTCACTCCAAATTTTCAACATGGTTTTTTTGTGACCCCCACCTCATGAACGGTGGCAATATCAGTTTGTTAGCCGAAAGCTACTTATGCACAGCGACTACGGCATTTAGCACCACAGGTGCAAAAACACATTCCGAACAGGATGTGAAAAATGACAGCTGTACTGTTCATGGGGAGGTGTAAAAAATGGCAATGTTGCAAATCTGCAGTAAAAGATTAAAAAACTGGTGAAGTCACGAAGCAGCATAGAAACTGTGCAACGCACACCCGTAATGTAATTAGTTTGGGGATTTTTTACAGCAGACTGTCAACACAGGCATTTTGGGACCTCCGATCATGAACAGTGTCACTGTGATTTTCTTTATCTGTCCTGAACAATGATTTCCCACAGCGACCATGCATCTCTGCGCTGAAAGTGTGAAAACACATTTCGCCATGTTGTGAAAAAATGACAGCTGTACTGTTCATAAGGAAGTGTGGAAAATGCCACTGGTGAAAATCTGGACTGAAAATATTACAAAGTCATGAACTTACAGAGCGTGGAAACTGCGCAATGCTCACTCGTAACACAGTCATTTATGGACTTTTGTCACTAAATTTTCAACATAGCCATTTAAGACCTCTGCTTATGAACAGTGTAACTGTGATTTACTTAATCTGTCCCAAACATTGCTTTACGCACCGACTGCACCATTGGCTACTTGTGGAAACATGTTCCGGGCAAGATATGAAAAAATGACATCTGTACTGCTCATAAGGAAGTGTAATAAAATGGCAATGTTGAAAATCTGGATTGAAAATATTGGAAATTAAGAACTTACGAAAGGCATGAGGAACTGCGCACGTACCATCAGAAACAGTCATTTTTAGATTCTTCCATCAAATTTTCAACATAGGCTTTTTGAGAGTCCACCTTATGAACAGCGGCAGTGTCATTTCATTACTTGGTCGCGAAAGGTGATTTCATGCAGTGACTGCAAAATCACCCTTTGGGCCCGATTAACGCCATAACAGTGAGAGCATTCATGCGAAGGGGTCCCAAAAACCCCATGTTGAAAATTTGATGCAAAAATTCCCCAAAATGCCTGAGATATGTAGCAAAGTTGAAAAAACCCTATTTATTACATTATACAGCTTACCGGCATTTCCTCAGTTCGCGTTCGGCTTTGAAGAGTGCAGACGTGTTCTCGGTCCACTTGAAGATCGGGCGCGCCGGAGTCCGGAGGTAAGTATGGGGTGGGGAGTGTGGGAGGCAGGGTGCGCAGTGGTTGGGCGGGTGGGGTAGAGACAGCGAGGGACTGTTTTCCTGTTTTCGGTTTTTTTTTTTAAACAAAGGACGAGAAGATGGACGCTTGGCCAACACTGTGTGGGCTCAGCATGGCACAACGACAGCTGTTTGGGGGCATGGAGCCGATGGGATTGGGCACCCCATCAGTGACAGCATCTGTTGCCATGCTGGGGTGGGCCCCAGTGTGGCACTCTGTACTCGGTAGTGGAGCCGACGGGGGGATTGGCCACCCCGCCGGGTTACATGTGTAACCACGCTAGGGTGGGCACCCAGCATGGCATGTAGAACTCTGTTTGAGTGGGGGCACAGCACAGCTGACGGGGACTAGGCACCCCATCGGCTATACAGTGTGTGGGGCGAGCACGCAGTGTGCGCATGCGGTGTGTGTGTGTGTGTAGTAGGGGATGATGAGCAGGTGATATCTTATCGCTGCTCACTGAAGCGAGCTCCCCTTTCAACTGTATGCCACTGCATTTTGGACTGCTGTCATAGACAGCTCCAGCAGGAATTGGAGAACTGCGGTCGCGCCTGCAAACACACTGACTGAATTGGAAGAGGGCTGCCACACCTCCAAAAACTTGGAAGATGGCACTATGTTTCTTGCACATGCGTGCAAGCTAACATAAAAATGACAGAGTTAAAAACTGTCATTAAAATGGCAATAGATCAGTACAAATGTCTCTTATGATAGCAAGAATTCATGACTGTATCTGTCCATTCATATTTCATAGTTGTTACCCTTTTTAAAATACTACTTTTATCATAAGGTAGTTGTTACAGGTTATGAACCCACTTATGCCTTTTACCTGTATCAATATCATGAAATATTTCAAAGTAGGCCAATATTTAGTATAATATTTAAAACTAGGACATACAATCCCATCGACTAATAAAAATCAAAGTAAATTAGCATCCTAAGGCTTAAAGCGGTGAGGTAGTCACAAAACATTTTACTCAGTGTAATAACTCATAGCTCCTCAATAAGGTAGGACTAAATTCCAGACAGCAGGCCCTAAACCAACGAACAGGTATACTGTAGATATTACTTTGTCCCAATCGGATTTGACAGGCCATTGCCACAAGGACCCAACTGGTCTAGTCTCATGTTGCCAGTCAGAATTGCCACCTTAAGGAGGTCTGCAAGGAGCACCCTGCAGCACATGCTGCTCCGTACTCCTATAACTGATCCCCAAAGCATTTTCCAGACTTGACTTACAACATGGATATCCAGTATTAGTCCATGGGACTGGATCAGTACTCTCACTTTAAGTCATTTCGTTCTCCATTCTATCCCAAAATTAGTTCTAGCTCTGAATTTCGACCTAGTCCCCCATCCCAATGGGGGGCAGAAAAAGCTCACTTTTGAATGTACTATTAGGTTCATATTAACCATTAGTGGGGCAAGTTGCACCAATACCTAAGTACAGATCAGTGAGATTATCTTTAAAGACCTCAAGTTAGTGGATTAACAACCAACCCCATTAAGGGCAGGACCAGATCCCAGGTACCCAGCCTCATACCAATAAGCAGGAATACTGCAACTATTACTCTGTCCCGATTAGATTTGACAAGTTACTGCCATTGGAATCAGACAGATCCGTCCCTTGCTGTAAGTCAGAACATACCACTCTAGGGGGTCTAAACAGGGCACCCTACAGCACATGCTGCTCCGTGCCTCTGTATCTGACCGCCAGGCATTTACTCCCAACTAACTGCAATATAGACCTCTCATATGAGCCTGTAGAACTGAATCTGTTCTCTCACTTCAGGTCATTTCATCCTGTGCACCATCCTTAAATCAGAAATGGGGACCAAATCACCTGTTAAGTCCCCCACCATAGTAAAGGCAGAAATCAATTTCACTTTTATGGGTGTTATTTAAACGGCTCACCTTAAGCATTGCAATACTGTTCGTAATACTATTCATTATTTATTACATGGGGACAAAATTACAAGTAAAACTTTAAGTAACTAATATATCTATAAATAAGTCAAACTACCATAAAAACAAAATTTAAGAGCATTCAAGCAACGATTGAGAGTCCTATGTTACTTAGCTAGAGATAAATTCCCAGTGAACTGGGTTGTGGCTCCAGTGGAATCAGGAGAACAATGATTTAAAACCATTCGGTCAGGCTGCATTTAATGTCTCAAAATCTTTCAACCACCACCGACAATTGGCTCCCTGATCAGTAGTCCTACTAATTATTTTTAGGCCGAAAAACAAAGAGTTTCATGCCTGGCCTTCTCTGTGTGCTATTGAGAGTTGGCTCCAAGTCAGGAGTCCCAATCACTGTCTTTTTGTTCCTGGTTGAAACAGTACCTTAATTAATTTAATCGATAACAAAGAAAGGAGACCATTTGGATTCTGTAAGGCTCACTGGTGACCTGCACCCATATTGTTTTTCTGTTTTCCAGTCTCCCCTTCCTGGGAGGCAGTCTGTTTTGCTGTACAAATGCTCCTTCAGCAATTTTAGGTAGCTCCAACATTTTCCTCTGGTTGTATAAGTAGCAGCACCTGAAATATAAGCAGACAAAAAAATCACTTCCTCTAAGCATAGTAACTATGGTATCGGACTACACAGCCAGCAGTCAGGAACACACAAAGGGGACAGTGTGGACCAAGGGGCACTAAGACGCCTCCCGGGACCCCCACCCCCACCCCCAGCAGACTACACAGCCAGAAGTTAGGAACACACAAAGGGGTCACAAACCTGGATAAATCTATTCAGGTGGCCCTGGATATAATTAAAGATTTTAGTCGGTCATCAAACTATAAACTGAACCTAAGTAAGACTGAAGTGATGCCCTTAAATCATCATGTCCATACAGAAGATATAGCTGCCTTCTCTATGACCTGCTCCACTAGGCTCAAGTATCTGGGCATTATTTTAGCACCCTCTAGCTTTCTCCTAAAAAAGCTGAATCTGGATAACCTTGTTCTAACCATCCAGCAGGATTTGGAAAGGTGGTCCCCCCTTTATCTGTCCCTCCAAGGTAGGGTTAATGTTATTAAAATGAATATTTTGCCCAGAATTTTTTACCCGCTTAATATGTTAAATATTTACCTACCGTTGAGCTTGTTTCATAAGCTTCATGGACTCATCTCTAGGTTTCTGCGGCATGGTAAACCTCCACGAAGGTCATATAATCACCTCTGTGCCATGAAGAGCTCTGGAGGGCTTAAACTCCCTAACCTTTATCTGTGTTATTTGGCCAGTCATATGGCCAAATATATGAGGTGGGATAGATATTCCCATGATACTGGGGACTCCAACATATACCTCTGTGGCTCCAGCTTGAACGATGCATATTGGGGACCTGGGGAGCACTCCTGCAAGCCTGCTGTTCTCATCTCCCCTGAAGCTACCGGACCCCTTACACTCTACGGTATTATATACATCTGTTAAGGTCCACAGGCAGTTCTGCAAATCCCTTAGCTATGACAACCAGAATGACATCTGCCAGCCTTTGTTTGGTAACACCAATTTCATTGTGGGTGGACACATGCTGACTACATGGGGGATGCTTATAGCCCCTCAGATTATGGTTAAAGATCTGGTTACTCAGGGGAAGGTGAGGGTGATAGTGGAGCTCTTGGAATGTCTTCACCTGCTGAGGAAATACTCCTTCTTTATTTACCAAATCAGTCACATGTTAATCAAATGGTTTGGTCTTGGCCTATGGGACATCGATCAGGGTGCAACCCTGCACAAACTCCAAGAATTGGATTGGCAGCCCCATGCTGTGTCTCGTTTGGTATCTAGCCTATATGCCACCCTCAGTCCCACCGTGGGGGGCCAGTCCTTATACTGGTTGAATGACCTCCCTTCTAATTGTTTTAATTGGGACAAAATCTGGCAGAGCATTTATCTATATACTGCAAATGACATGCTGAGATTGACACAGTTTTACATTTTGCACAATATATACTTCACACCTGTCAAAATGTATGGCATGGGTAAACTGCCAGTCCAAGCTTGTTTCAGATGTGAGCAGGACCAAGTAACAATGTTGCATGCCTTTTGGGAATGCCCTAAAGTGGCCCCCTTGTGGGCTACTATACAAGCCAAGGCCTCTCCTGGGCCTACAAAATTTGTTTACATCTCAAATTGGTATAGTGGGTGATTTATCTACAGTCGAGGTGAAGGAAAGATGTTACCATATAAGTCTCATCTCCCTCTCTGTTAAGAGGTTAGTATTACGACATTGGAAGGACCAGACTACTCTTTCATATCAGGAGTGGGTCAGGGAACTCTTCCATAACCTCAAATTAGAAAAATCTATAGCTAGTATAAGGGGTAGGATGCCTCAATACCAGACAAGGTGGGGAAAACTTCATACGCTACGATCTCTCACTTCTGCCCCTCTGGGTGGAAGGGACTGACCCTGGGGAGGACCGGTATGGCATATCTTTATAACCAAGTGTCTATATCCTATTTTTCTTTTTCTTTTTTTCTCTCAACCCCTACTATATACATATATATATATATATATATATATATATATATATATATATATGTCTGTAGTAAGGACTATTTTGTCTGCATCCAGGTGACACCCTTCTTATCTCCTTGCACTGGGTTGTGGAACTTCCTCTTCTCCCACTAGCTCTCATGGGATGGAGAGGGGAGGGGTGTTTTGGGGGATGGGGACCTGGGATAAGGGGGGTGAGTTTTGGTTGGTTAGTTGGGGATTGTTTAGAGGAGACCATCACCTGTTTTATGTACTGTGACGAATGTATGTGATTTATCGCTTCATATGCTCTGTATTGTCCTATATGGTGACCTTTAAAATAAAGCATATTAAATTTCAAGAAAAAGGAACTTGCAAAGAGGACAGAATTGACAGAGGGATGCTAAGAGGCCTCCCAGGACCCCTACCTTCAGCAGACTACACAGCCAACAGTCAGGAGCACACAAAGGGGACAGCATGGACCGAGGGGCACTAAGACGTAATTCCTCCAGCCTCTCTGCTCAGCCTACTTGCTGTAGGGTGTTAGCCTGTCAACGCCATGCAACAACTGCACCACCAACCCCACCCACCCTCCCACCCAGGGGTGTCCCTTAATTTAAGGACTGCCCCAATCATGTGACTTCCTGCCTCTCCTATTACTAAGTCCCCACTTTTCCATTTGCAGCTTATACTGATCTAACACTAGAGGGAGTCTGCTCCCTTCCTGCTGTTTTCCCGTCTGGCCCCTCTATCTACTTGCTGCACCTTCTCTCCAGTGCCTGACACTTTACCCTTGCTCCATACTTTCTGATTCTCCACTGATCTCCACTGCTCCCTCCCCTCTCTAGCTCACTTTCCTCAACCATTAGTCACTCTCTCTCTCTCTCTCCCCCTCCCCCACCCCCTGCTCACCTGCTGCCCGCACCCCTCTCCTGGTGAGGTTTTTACAGCCTCCTGGGTCCCTGGACTAGGCATTTCAAGCATCCCTTCCCTGGGATTTGAACCTTGTACTTCTGCGCCAAAGTCCACAGCCCTACAATGCACCATCATGGCTGCCTCACTTCTGGAAGCCAACTTGTCAGTCTTATACTTATCTCAAGCCCAATGCCCACTACCAGCCATGGTCGCCTCTGTTCACCCACACCGTCTGGCCTCGCTGCTGCTATTGGTGCTCCTCATTCCCCACTTGTGCCCATAGTCACCCCCCCAAAATAACACCTCCTAGCAACCCCCCCTTCACACTCACATCCCCCTACCCTGGCCTCCCCCAACCCCTCCATACACCCCAGTTCATCTCCCCCTGCTACTGTCCCTCCCAAACCCCCTTGGCCTTCTCACCTTGCTAGCCCAGCCCTCTGTTCCCTGCCAATCCCATGCTCCCAACCTGCAAAGTCCACCTACTGCCCTCCCTCAGCGAACAATAGACATTTAATCGCTTTATTCAGGATCGTCTCCTTGCTGCTCTTGCTGTCCGGTAATATCCATCCCAACCCTGGCCCTATTGCAACCAGCCAGCCACGGACCACCCCCCGCTTTGGGTTTACGCATAGCCTCCATGAATATCTGTAGCCTCCTGAAGAAATCTGCAGCCCTCCAGTGCTGGATGGTGCAGCATCAATCAGATGTACTGGCACCTGTGGAAACCTGACTCTCTAAATCGACCCCTGACTCCTTCATTATCTTCCCTGGATACTCCCTTTTCAGGGAGGATAGGGTGGGTAAGCGTGGTGGTGTCTGTGCTTTCTACATGCACAACACCTTGCTAGGCTATGCCCTCCCAACCCCTAAACTGGACCACAGTGCCCAAGCCATCTCTCTCAGAATCACTCCTGACTGCTCTAGGGCTCCACTTATTATACGAACACATGAATATACGAATGTGCCAGCAGAAACAGACCACCCGGTCTATCTAAGTCTGCTCGAGTGTGCAGCTAGCACCCCTAGTTTGCAGCTGCCCCACCCCCTCCCCTTTGTCATCCCACTGCCACCCCCCACCTCTCCGACCCTCACTCTCCCCTGTTCCCTCTCCCATGCCCTTTTGAAGCTGTTCACAGATTTACATGATACCACCCATTCTGGTAGGGCATTCCATTTTGCTACCACCCTCTATGTGAAATAGTGTCTCCTCATTTCCCTCCTAAATCTTCCCCCCTCTATTCTTAGCCCATGCCCCCGGTGACCCTTCCCCTCCTTAACTTAAAGACCCCATCTGCCCCATCCTTATTGATTCCCCTCAGATACTTGAATGTTTTTATCATATCCCCTCTGTCCCTTCTGTCCTCCAGGGTGTACATATTCAGGTCTCCCAGCCTGCTGTCATAGTCTATCCCCTCCATTCCACATATCATCTTTGTTGCCCTCCTCTGCACCCCCTCCAGTAGCCTGATATCATGCTTTAGGTATGGCCTCCAAAACTGCACCCAATACTCTAACTGCGGCCATACCAGCGACCTGTAGAGGGGAAAGATCACCTCTCTTTGTCTGGATGAAAACCCCCTCACTATGCACCCCAGCATTTTGTTCACTACTACAGTTGCTCTCCTGCACTGGCCAGTGTTGTTCCTGGTCCCTGTTATCATTACCCCAGGTCTTTCTCCTCCTCAGTGATCACCCTGTGTGCAAAGTCTGCTATGAAGAGCCCAAACAATACTGGCCCCAACACAGAGCCCTGTGGCACCCCACTTATTATCACAGTGGGCTATGTTCCCCTGCAGAAACAAACCCCAGTGATTCTCTTGCTCTCAGAATACCTCTCCATCCTCCCACATAAGGTTGAGCAGATCCTGTTGTGGGATCTCAACATTAACTGGCTCGCTAGTTCAGCAGCCCAAGCCAAGGACACCTTTGCAGCCCTTGACTTAACTCAACTGGTAACCCAGTCAACCAGGTTCAACCCCTCCAATGGCACTCACACCCCTATTGGACATTGTCCTCACCAACCGCCCCCATAAAATTGTTGTCATCACTGTTCAACCTAACTCCCTAAGTGACCATTCACCGGTACTCTTCACGTGGTCCTATCTACTACCCAAACTGGTGCCCAGTGTGGTTTTCCGCCATCGCCTCCACCCTGGTAATGTCAATAAACTCAAGCAGCACGTAGCCCTCTGGGACTGGTTCCCCATAAACCTTGTCCCAAGTATTGATGGAGTGCTTGATTACTTTTCTCGCTTCTTTAACATGGCCTGTGACATCTTCACCCCTCTCGTCAAAACCCATACCAAGAAATGCAATGTGCCTTGGGTCACCCCATCTCTTCTTCAACAATTGTGGCTCAGAGATAACCTTTGGCACAGAGCCTTCGCATCGGTAAACCAACAGATAAACAGGCCTATGATGCTGAGCACAACAGGTGTACCTGGGCCGTTCACAAGGCCAAGGCAGAATACCATCGATCAACACTGGCCTCCTCCTGGGGGTCTGCCAGTATGTTTTGGGATAATGTAAAAGAATTAAATGAGAAGTCACACTCCCCTCCCCATCCCAATTTAACATTAATGGCACCATCTCCACTGACTCCCAAAGCATTGCTGACTGCCTCAACACTGCCTTCTCAGATCTCAGTACAGTCCTCTCTAGCAACTTCTTTGACCCAATTCCCCCCTCTCAGCCACCTACCCTCCTCCACCTTCCTTTCTACTGCATGCCATCACTCCGCATGAAACCAGGCCATACTTGACTAAAGCCCTCAATGGCACCTGCCCCAGTAACGACCCCTTAGACACGAGTCTTCTTCTACTAGTCCTAGATGTAGTGCTTGCTCCGCTCACAGACCTAGTCAATCACTCTCTGTGTCTTGGACAGTTTCCACTCACCTGGAAAATGGCGGTCATCACTCCCATACTTAAAAGTGGGGATAGCTCCTCCCCTGGTAACTATTGGCCAATTTCTATTCTACCCCCGCTCTCCAAAGCCTTGGAAAAATTGTGTCGGACCGACTCACCGAATACCTGGCCATCCATGATCTGCTCTGCAGGGAGCAGTATGGCTTCTGTTCGGGCCATAGTACCACTACAGCACTCATGGAATTCTCTAACTTCCTTCACTCTGTCCTAGACATTGGCCACCTTGCTGGAGCCGTCTTTATCGACCTCTCCAAGGCCTTTGATACAGTCTGTCACTCCCTCCTATTTGACTCACTCCTACAACTCGGCTTCTCCCAAGGGCCCCTTTCCTGGTTCTCTAGCTACCTTTCCTCAAGGTCCCAAAGTGTCAAAATACACAGCACCCATCCTGTCTGCTCAGGATTCCCCCAGGGCTCTGTCCTGGCCCCGTTTCTCTTTAGTCTATGCCTGAATGCCTTACCCAGCTCATGCTCCTGCATGGTTCTTCTCTATTCAGATGATGCTGTCCTCTTCTCCTCTCACCCGAACCCCACCTCCCTTCAGATCTCCCTCCAGCACTCCTTCAACCAGACTGAGCACTGGTTCATGGACTGCAGACTGGTCATCAATCTCAAGAAAAGCCAAATTATGTTATTTGCCCACCATCAAAGCAAGTCCAGAGACTCACCCCTCCAGATACTTTCCAGCTCTCTTCACCCACTGGATCAAGTTTCATCATATAAATACCTGGGCATCACATTTGACCCTGCCCCAACCTTTCACTCCCACATCTGCACCTTCACATCTGCCACTAATGAGCAAATCAGCCTTCTTTACCGCCATAAGGACTGCCTGCCACCTGAAGCCCTCCAGCTGGCTGTCACCTCCTCAGTCCTGTCCCTAGTTGGCTACAGCCTCCCAGTTTATGCAGCTGCGGACATCACCACTCTCAATAAAATCCAAATGTCCATTAATAAGGCCTGCCGGTTCCTGACTGGCGCTGACTGGCAGACCCATACATGCATACTCTACTCCTTTGCTAATGTGCTCAATCTTGAGGAGAGACTACTATATCAGTCCTGCCTCCTGGCAAAAAAAAAATACTCCTTGGTCCCCCCCCCCCCCGGGTGATCTTATCTCACCACTCTGCTACCCCTTCTGTCTCCACTCACAGTGCCTCCAAGACCACTCTCCAGGTCCCTATGATTAGGACCTCGCTTGCCCAAAGATCTTTCTGTTATAGGGCCCCTTCCTGGTTTGACTCCATCCCCACCACTATTACCAGCTTTCCTAACATCAGTCCATTTAAAGTTGCACTCAGGAACCACATTTTCTCCACAAACAGCTGTATGTGCACACAACACTGAGGTCTTAGACCCCTCTGAGCCTCCCACCCACCTAACTGGTCTGAAGATAGTTTCTCCTCCTGTGACAATGTCTCTCTTGAGACTGCATCCATTTCAACACATCTGGACACTGCATTTGTACTATAATAAATTGGCTAGCTACCACTATGTATAGGACTACAGTTTCAATTGTAAATAATGCTGATTATATGTAAAACCTTTATCTGCACCTTACTATTGTTTGTACTTAAGTCACTGTTATGTAATATCTGTTATGTTGACGTTCTCATGTATTCTCTGTTTTACCTGATGTGGAGCATTTGGAAATGAGTCCCTGACTCAAAATATTGTAATTCCGATGTGAATATGAATAAATAAATAAATATCATCTACACAAACAGCAATAGAGCCCCAGCCCTTAGGCAATGCTAGCATATCATTTTTGTAAATAAAATCATATTGTCAGCACTTTAAGTGCTTTCTCCTTTCCAGCCTTTTCAGTCGTTCCAGATAATCTAGTCCCCTCTTTCTGAGTTGGAGGGAATATCCCTTACTTTAGGGCTGTCATCCAGAATAGTCCAGGGGTCCAAAAGTGTGCCAAAAAGCACAATTGCTTATCCAGCCACTGATTTCAATCCAGCAGCTCACAAGGCAATGAGAAGTGACCGTTATTAATATTTATCTGTAGTCTTGAGTGTGCTGTCTGAATGCCAAATACCAATATCAAGCTTCCAGAGTATAGTGATGGCAAAAAAAGGCAAGGCAAGGCAAGGCAAATTTTATTTAAGAGATGCCCATCCTGGAGGCTCTGGGTGCCGAACATATTAAAAATGCATACTATGATGGCAAACAAAGAAAAACAGTACTGTGGTAACCAGAGAAGGGTAATACAGCATACGTTTCATTCATCAACTTAAAAATGGAGTAAAGCAAACCGAGTAAAAACAAATAACGCCACTACTCATTAAGAGCAGCGAGGAGCAGAGCAGCTCTGCGACCATGTTGCCGCTCGCCCCCCCCCCCCCAATAACCTAGATGGTGGGAATTGTACTGCGTTCATCTAGTTTTTCAACTGGTAGTATTGGTGAGATCATGAAGCATATTGTCCAGCTGTTTATTAGCAAGCTGCTTGCCTTACAGCATGTGCACAAAATGGTAAGTGGCCACCCAGAACAGAAAGGAACGAAGGAGTGGTAAAAATACCTATTGAATCCAAGAATAAGATAACAAGATGATACATCGTACACTACTTATTTTTGCTTCTTTATTTTTTACTTATTTTTATAGTGAGAATACAGTGGTGCCCCAGTGTCAGGTTCTTGTCTAGTTACATCAATCAGGATCTTCGGTGAGGAACTGGTAAGAATAGACAGAATGATCACTTGTTAATTGCTTAATTGCCTGTTGTGTTTCCAAACATTATTACTAGAAACATACAAATCTGTCAGCAGAAGACCTTGAAAGTCTATCAAGTTACATGTCTCTCTGTCCCATGTCACCAGTACCAGTTCTTTTACATCATCCCACCCTCTCTTGAATCTTAGGGATTTTGCACTCCTCCAGGAACTTGTTCCAACCATCCACTACCCTCTATGTGAAGTAGTATCTAATGGCATCTCTCCTGAATTTGCCACCTGCAAATCTGCAGCTATTCCCTCTTTTGTTGTTGTTGTTGCTGGACCGAAAAAAAAATAATGTACTGGGTGGGGTCTACCCTGTTAATATCTTCTTTTCATAAAAGTTTTTATTGGAAATATTCATGTTTAAAACAACAACACTGACAGTATTACAGCTTGTCCAGCAACAATTGGTACTTTTTGTGTTCATCAGTGAAAAAAACGACATGCAAGAAAGCAATTTGTGTGGTTAAAAGTGATGTACGTTGTAGTAATCCAAGGTGAAGTTGGAAACCCTGTATGACATAAATCACTAAATGTATATGCACAGTACATTTAATAGGGATGTAGAATAGCTGTGCCCTAACAGGTGTCACATAGCCCTGATGGCACTTCTCAGTCCTTCAGCCGGACAAAATACAGGGGCCACCAGGTGTCTCTTCTAAGGAGCTTTACTATTTGTATAGGAGACCGAAGGGGTAGGGAAGTGCTACTATGGTGTTCAAGTAGTAAGTTGGGCTAGTGGGTTTTTGCCAGTTTGCTGTTTGGTTGGTATTGCAGTTCAGCAGTGTAAGGGTTCCCGAGTAGGGAGGGCCCAAGGACACATGAGTGTGTAAAGATAGATAGCTAGACAGACAGACAGATAAAATAGATAAATAGATAGATAGATAGATAGACAGACAGACAGACAGACAGACAGATAGATAGATAGATAGATAGATAGATAGATAGATAGATAGATAGATAGATAGAAGGACAGACAGATAGATAGATAGATAGATAGATAGATAGATAGATAGATAGATAGATAGATAGATAGATAGATAGATAGATAGATAGAGAGATAGATAGATAGAGAGAGAGATATAAAGATGTTGGAGCATCTATGCACAGGAAAGAGGAGGAGGGAGAGGAAACATGAAGGCAGGTAAGATGTTATGGACTCGCAGGTAAGATGTTATGGACTCACAGGTCGTATTCAAATAAACAGGGAATCACAGGATCTAGAGCTCAAAGAGCTGTAGGGAGTAGTTTAATGATGGTATACAAACTGACAAGTAGACTGACAGTGTGTATCAGACTGGGAGGCATTAACTATGTTGAAAAATGTTCACTGGAGAAAGTTTCCTAGATTGTAGGTATGGGTCAGAGACTTTGTAGTACAGGCAAAGTCTGCCATCTGCAGCATTGGCTAGGTGCTCATACCTGGCTGTAAGTGTTACGAGAGTCTCCCATTTTCTAAACAGCGGGGGAGTCAGGTTCCTTGCATTGGTGAAGTATCATTCTCTCAGCCAATGCTATGACTCCCACTGTCCAAAGTGTTTGTGCTGGGGTAAAATTAGAGTCCTGGGGAGTTATGCCTAGCAGAGCAAGTTGTAGGTCTCTGGGTCTAGGAAATGGAACAATCTGACTACAAGAGTCACATATTTTTGTCCAGGAGGGGTCTAGTTTTGTGCAATGCCACAGAATGTGTGAGAGGGACACCTGAGGTGAGGAGCACCTCCAGCTGACACTGGAGCCCATGAGGCCGGACTTCTAGAGCCAGAGAGGTGTGTGATATGCTCTGTGTAGCACTTTGTATTGGAGCATTTTTGCTTGTAGTTCTCTAGAGGATTTGTAGGTCCTGGGCCAGAGGATATCCCACTCAGGCTGGATGATAGTGACATCTAGCTCCTGGTCCCAGGCTACTTTAGGTCCTGCTGAGGGGGTGGATTCCTGTGTGGAGGAGTGCGGAGTTTTAAAACCTTGAGCAGTCTTTTTAAGTGTTTTCAGGAAGTTCATCCATTTTCCAGTGGTGTAGGTGGTGGGATAGTTTGGGTTTGGGTTATCTTCATTGTAAAATTTTTTTATTTTCCAAGAAATACACATACATCAGCAGAGTAAAACATCCCCTAGGAATAGATAAATGAGCAGGTACATGTTTGGGGAAGGAAAGTCTAAGGAGGAGGTGGGAGGGAACATGGAGCAGGGGAAACAGAAAGGAAGAATAAATAATTAAACATATAACTTTCTACACATAGTTACAGTGTGCAATCAACAGCAGTTAGAGTATAGGGCTGTGCTCACTTTTTGGTAAACAGGGTACAAGTTTGGAGTGATTACTCCTTGTCCCTCAGTAGGGGATATAGAAGGGAGGTAGTAGGGCAGGTTGGAGGGTTGCCTCAGAGGTTGGAGGGTCACCTCAGAGAGGGGTACTTTATAAGTAAATAAGAACTATACGTTTCTACTCACCCTTCAGAGGTCTTCTTGGGGCTATCTGTAGTACAAGACATATACACCTATCCTGGAGTAATGTTCACAATTCTTCAAGGCTTCAGGGGTGATCTGGATATGCATGAATATGTTCTGTGGGATCCATCTGCTTGTGTTCTAGGACAGAACAGACATATACACAAAGAATTTGCACTCACATAAACTGTTTAACAATGGAATAACATTTTAGGGAGACTACTACTAATCTGATATGAGTTCCTATGTCCCATCTTTGGTCCTTCTTCAGTAGGGGGATAGATGGAACCTAATTGGCCCAACAGACCCATTTTGATTAAAGACCACACTGCAACCAGTTAAAAGTTGTGGGTTCAGCCCATATCGTCTGGGGAGTTGACATATCTCAGGTAGAGAGCAAAGCACATCTGGAATTTGGCCATCTGATAAGTTTGGAGATGTGAGATTCCATCTAGTTTAGCCAAGGTGGAAAAAGAGGCCAACACCTCCTCGAGTGTGGGGTTCAGTGGAGTTCTCTGCTTACAAAGCAGGGACCATTTGGTCTGGAGGGCCAGTAAGGCCAGCCATTCATATTCATGTGGAGTCAACTGAGGGAAGTCAAACCTGATACCCAGAAGGAAAAAGAGGGGGTTCTGAGGGACCTGTTTGGAGAGGACCTTAGATGATGTGGAGCAAACTCTTTTCCAGAGGGGTTATATCTTGGGGCAGGACCATAGTATATGTAATAGGTCTACTCCCCCATTCTGGCATCTCCAACAATGATCAGAATCCAGGAGCTTGGCTTTATATAGTACATCAGGGGTTTTTTACCATGAGCGTGAGATTTTGTTCTGGATCAGGAGGGATCGGGCATCTCAGAGCGATTTGTATGTATCTTTCCAAGCCTGGTCCCATTGGGAGTTGGAGATGTCAGTCTGGAGCATTCATTCCCATTTTTTCTTAGCATCCTCTGATTGGGAGGGAAGGGAGTCCCTAAGTTTCATGTATAGTCTCCCTGCTAGACCTTTAGGGTGATGGACCCATGTTTGCAGGTCTGATAGGTTATTATGTTGCTTGGGCTGATCGAGGAGAGGCTGAAGTGCTGCCCTAAGTTTCAGGTGCCTCCAAAAATCTTTCTGGGGGAGGCCCCATTTCTGCTGGAGTGACTGAAAGGTATGGATGATGTTAAGGCTGGGGTCCCAGAGGTCTCCCGCTTCATGTATATGCAACCTAAACCAGTGTTTCCATAATACCCTTTCATCTCCTATGGTCATCTGGGGGTTCTGCCACAGTGGGACGGAGGACATAGGGAGGTGATCCATTTGTAGTCTAGTATGGACTACAAACCAATTCTTCCTGGATACCTCCACTATGGGGGAGGTTCAGGCCATGCTTGGCATTTTCTTGAACTGAGAACTGGATGTCCCCATGTTAACTAGGAGGGAAGGTCCGTACATTGTCCCTGTAATATCTTGTTCAAGCTAAACCCATGGGGGAAGGTTAGTGGGTGCATCCAGAGAACTGTCTAGGCCAGAAGAAATGCCCACCTGTACCCCTCCATCCAGGGTAGGTTCCAGTCCCCTTGTGACCAATGGGCCCTGAGTTTGGTACGACTAAACTGGGGTTTGGATCCCTCCCATAGGAAGTCCCCAATCAGCTTGTCTATGGGCTGGTGTCACTGTTTGGGGAGAGGAATTGGGATATGGGCCAGCAGGTAGAAGAATTTAGGGTCCATCACCACTTTTATAGCAGCAATATTCCCAGCAAGGGTGAGTTTGAGCAGCTCCCACCAGTCAAACTCAGTCTTAGTTGCCTGAAGGAGGGGCTGTATATTGGTCTGCCAGAGAGACTCTATATTAGGAGTAATGATGATGCCCAGATAGGTAATCCCATTGGGGTCCCAAAGAAGTCCAGCTGTCTCTGCTATGTGTTGTGTACAGTGACCATTAAGAGGGAGCATTTCAGTTTTGGCCTGGTTTAGTTTTAGTCCACAGTAGCCTGCAAAGGTTTCAAGTAGTGTCAGTAGAGGGGGTATAGTGAACTGAGCATCGGCCAGTGGGAGTAGCAGGTCATCAGCGTACATGAGGGTTGGATATTCCGTATCGCTCACTTTAATGTCCTTGATATCTGGGTGCTGTCTTTTTGCTCCTGCCAGTGGTTCAACTGCAAGGACGAAGAGGAGCGGTGAGAGGGGACACCCCTGCTGTGTCCCACGTGCTAGTGGGAACTGGGGAGAGAGCATGGAGTTAGTGGTGACCCAAGCTGTAGGGTGTTTATAAATAGCCTGAACTTTAGACAGGAACCTCTCACCCACTCCCAGGTGGGTCAGGACCAGGTAGAGAGACTCCCATTTGATGGAGTCAAATGCCTTCTTGAAATCCACTGCAATGGCACCTGTCAGGGATGGGAGAGGGCAGGCTATGTGTAGAAGGTTCATCAGGACTCTCAGGTGGTCTGAGCTGTGTCGACCTTGGACCAAGCCCACCTGGGAGGGGTGTATGAGGGATGGAAGAAGGGTACTGAGCCTGGAAGCTAGAATTTTAGCATAGATTTTGCTGTCCAGATTAATGAGTGAAAATGGCCGATAACTACCAGGGTTGGTAGGGTCTTTGCCCTTTTTTGGAATAACTACTATATTAGCCTCTCTGAGAGAGAGAGAAAGAGAGAGAGGGAGAGTGCCCTTAAACTCTACCTCCTGGAACATCTCAGTGAGAAGGGGAGTGATCACCGGAGCTAGTGCCTGGTAAACGTCAGCAGTATAGCCATCATTTCCAGGGGATTTCCCTAGGCAAAGGCTCTGAATGGCAGAGCTTACCTCCCCATTGGAGACTGGTGCCTCCAGGTCTTGAGATTGTTGTTTGGTAAGTTTGGGCAGATGCAGGCTGTCCAGGAATAGTTGTGCGTCTGGTACTGGACCTGAGTGGGTGGAGAAGTATAATGTTGTATAGAAAGTGGCCATTATCTCATTGACAGCTTCTGGGGTGGTAACAACAGCCCCATGGTGTCCTTCAGGCCTGGGATGTGTCTGCTAGCCTACTGTCTCCGAAGCTGGTAGGCAAGGACCTTGCCTCTTCCCTCACAAAAGGTGTGTCTGAACCTCAGCTTTCCTACTTAGTAGTTGGTTGCCCTCAAATCTTAGTCCGAGAATCATCCTACCTGTTGGAGAGTTGGGGAAGGGCATGGCCTTAAACCCAGCCTCCGCTAGAGTTAATCGATGTTCTAGGGTTGCCAGTTGGTGTTCATGTTCTCTCCTGTTAGCTGCAGCAAATCTCATGATATTGCCCCTCACAGTGGCCTTGAATGCCTCCCAAGTATTACCCGCTGAGGTATCGGTGATGGATTTTTTGGGAAAGGAATAATGAGGTCTAATTTTTCACCCAGGGAACAAAGTCTGGGTCCCTCATGAGGAGAGGATGAAGCCGCCAGCCTCGGGGGATGAGGGACCCCATTCGATTATTAGCTGTACAGGGGCATGGTCAGAGATAATCCTGGGGAGGATCTCAGCATCTATGGCATTACTCAAAAATGTTGTGAAGGTTAGCCAGTAATCTAATCTACTATGGGAAGGGGGGTTCTGAGTGGAACATGTAGTCTCTGACCCTAGGGTGGAAAAGCCTCCATACATCAGTAATCCCATGGTCTGAGATTAGTTGGTGTAATGCCCTACCACTACTGATGTGGGATCCCTTCCATGTATCATTCCTGTCCAGAGAGGGGATAAGTGTAAGATTGAAGTCTCCACCAAGAAACAGAGGGCAGTTAGATGGTAGGAATTCTGTTATAGCCTCAGCCAGGTCATGAAAGAACTGGGGGGTATCTTCCTTAGGGGCATATACATTACATAAGCTAATAAGACCAGAAGGGGTATCGTAGGTGGCCATCATCATTAGCCTTCAGAGCAGAAGAGAGATTTAATAAGGGTCCAAGGTAAGGATCTATGAAGGAGGATAAGCACCCTGTGCTTCATGGTGGAGGCTCCTGCATGAACCTGCTGGCCCACCCAGTCCTGTACCATACGTGTGTGATCCTCATTGGTTAGTTTGGTTTCCTGTAAAAAGGCTACCTTGGACCTCATCCGTTTTAGGTGGGCCAGTACTTTCTTCCTTTTTATTGGGGAATTCAGTCCCCACACATTCCATGTGTGGAAAAACGTGTCTGACATATTTGTCCTGGGGAAAAGGAAGGGGGTTCCCTTCGGCAGCTAGAGTGGGATACCAGGGTCCTAACAGGCTTCAAATGCGATATTGTGAAAGACCATTGGAGCTGACCTCAGCAGGGAAACCTATCTCTTGTATGAAGGTCTGATGAAGGGAAACTTGCCTCTACAGCTGTTAGGGTTATTTACCCTGTTGCTGACTGTATGGGCTATCACTATGGCCTCCAATGCATAAGGGTATCCAGAAGTTTAGCAACCTATACACACACTATCACTATTATAAACCAGAACAATAAGAGGTAAGTGTAGAAAAAATAACAAAAGTAAGGGGAGCATGTTGGACTTAGCCAGCTGCGTTACCTGACAGTGGCATGCTCAGCTGTCCCTTAGGGGGGTGGGTTAGCTAACTAGCATGCAGGAATACAAACCTTGTTCTAGCAATGCCTGTTTGGTTGTTCAATCGGAACAACCACTGTTATTGAAGGAGCTAGGAACAAAACTAGCAGTTCTATTAGTGTAGCTACCATCCCAAGCCTACCAGCGTATTGAGACCTTTCAGAGCCCCTGCAAGTAGGGAATGTGTCTAATAAGGGTGTATTCCACTCGTAGACATATAGTCCTTCTAGGTACCCCTGGACTGGGTCCATGAGAGGTATGAAAAAGCTGAAAGGCTCCTGCTGAGAGGATGGGAAAGTTGGGGGGGGGGGTCTCAAGTGGCTGAAGTGAGGAGGGTGTAAATGAAATTCCTCTTTGGACTGTAGTAACCCCTTGTACAGAATGGTATGGGTTCTTGCCAACTGACCTACGTTCATCCTAGTCCCATAGGGGATCGTGGGGTATGGTGAGCCGTAGGTCTGGGGGTAGTGGGGGTGAAGGGTGGGGATCATGATGTAACACCAGTAAAAGAAAGGAGAGGACAAGGAAAAAAGGGTCCAAGCAGTGTTTCAATACCCAGTTGCCTTGTTCCCCCCCTCCTTCCAGTTATGCAAAAGTAATTAGAGACATAGAGGCAAACTTTTAAACAGTGCCCTTGGAGGTACGGTGTCCTGTGGGGTTGGGGGGGGGCAGTGAAGTTTAAATGTAACCCTGCCAGTCATTGACTCCCCTTAGTACAGCATGAGGAGGTGAGGGAGGTCCCTCCCTACATAAACACAGAAGCAGCAGGACCTTTAATCACCCCCCCAGCCACACTGTACCCCAACTTAATCCACCCCAATTACTCCCTTTTAAGACACAAAACCTTTGTAGCACTTATCTGGAGGTCTCTTTCCTGGATCACACTGGGAGCACGTTGCAGGTTGTCTTCATGTCTTGATGCTGTTCAATAGCTGGTGGAAGGCCCGGGGAGGTAACCAAATACCTGGTTAAAATTTCAGTCTCTCAGCGGCAGTGCAGCATCCGTAGAGGCCACCCACAATCCCCAAATCTCGGCAGTCTCTAGATCAGGGGGTTTGAGGGTGTTAGTGTCCATTTCGGAGAGGTGATCTTCACTCTCAGAGGCAGACTGAGTAGTGAGGGGATAGTAGCGGTTCTTCGAGAAATAGGGTCTGATGTATTCACAGTCCTGGTCCTCTCCTCTTTGGATGGTCATCTCTTCCTGATCTGCAGATCTTCCTCTCTCTCTCTCTCTTGCGGGTGTTGTCTTTTAGCGTGGGAAGCCGATGGATGTCTCTTACAGGTTTTAGGCAGCATGGGTTCCAGTTCTTTACGCAGTCCCTGCTTGGGTGTCTTAACTGCTGGAGCTTGCTGGTCCCACTTTAGTGGTGATCTATGGTCCAGGTATGGGCTGGGCATCTCAGCAGGAGGGTCTGGAACTGGGCTGCGACAGGGATTAGCGATTGGGCGAGGGCCAGGATTTATTAATAAAGTCCATGGCAGCATCAGGTATGGAAAACTGGTGTGGAATTCCGTTACAAATGATTTTCAGAACTGCAGGATATCTTCGTGAGAATGGCACTTGCAGTTTGTGGAGCCGCCTGTGTACATCAGTGTAGGCCTTTTGTCTGGTGGCTAATTCCCTGGAGTAATCCTAGAAGACCATTATATGGTGACTGCGCCAGTCCAGGGCTCCCAGTTTTCTAGCTCTAGCTTGTATAGCCTCCTTCTCTGCAAAATTTAGGATCTGGACCAGGATGGGCCTCGGGTGTTCTCCGGTAGCTGGTTTGGATTGTAAGGAGTGGTGAGCTCTTTCAGTGATGATTCTGGTAGTCGGAGGGAGCCCTAGAAGTTCCAGGAGAGCTTGCTGGAGAAAGGGTATTGTTCTGCCTTCTTCATATCCCTCAGGAAATCCCAGGAGTCTTAAGTTGTTATGACGGCTCTTGTTCTCCAAGTCATCCATTTTGTCTTGGAGAGATTTGATCTGGGCCACTTTTTCTCCCATAGTCGCACAATGTCCCTGTGGGATTTCTTCATGGGCCACAGTTTTCTGCTCAGATCGACCGACTCTGACATCAAGCTCCTGTACTGATGCTGCAGTATTGTTAGAGGCCAAAGTCAATGCATCTGTGTGTGTCAGGATCAAGGCAAACATCTTCCAGACATGGCACCAGAAACTCTAGCCTCTCCATGTCTCAGGCTAGAGTTTCTGGGGCCATGTCTGGAAGATCATGGCTGAGGGAGTGGGTAACTTACTATGTGCCTACTTTAAGGCCATCCACCTGGGGCAGGTGTCAAAGCAGCCCAAGTTTGAGATAGGAGATTGTCATATGACAACAAAATTGTGTTCTTGTTTCATGTTAGGGAGGCTTGTTAGGATATGCAGCCTAATCTTTGGAGCCTTATAATTCCAGATGAATGCAGACATCTTGCTAAATAGAGTTTTTAAAAAAGGAGCCACGTAACTGAGTAGGAAGGCTGGATAAAATATACTGGAATTTAGGAAGGACAGTGAGTTTCAGGGCATTAATTCTCCCTCAGGTGGATAGCAGCACTGTTCCATTTGGAAATGTTAGCTGTCAACTTTTCTAGCGTACAGGCAACATTTTCTGCAATTGTGGCTGGAACAGAAGCATTTGGTTGAAGACTACCACTCATTCTAGTGAACATTTAATGGGGTACGCTGAGAACAGGGATTCTTGATGGGAGGAGGTTAGTGGGAGCACTGCAACAAATTTACAAGTAATATGTCCATGTACAGCTAACTAAAATGGTGCAGAAACATGACTGCACTAAGGGGGGGAGGGAAAGACAGAGGTTATGTGGTAAGTGACAGGTAGGGTAGGAATGAACAGGCGATATGGGGGATGTATAAAGGTGGTAGTGAGAGAGGGGTGAGGGAGAAGAGAAAGGGGGAAATGAAGGTAAACTCCAGGGCAGGGAGTGACAGACAGATACCACCCAATATGGGGCACCCCTTGCAAAAAGAGGGGAAAACTAAATCTGGAGAGTGTCAGAGAGATAGGCCCACATCACCCTGTCAAAGGCCTTTTCTGCATTAAGTGACAGTGCAGCAGTGAGCTCAGAAGTTCCAGATACCTGCCAGAGGAGGCCAGGAGTCTGTTAGCATTGGCATATCCCAGATGGCCTGGGGCACAGCCCACTTGATCCCTGTGTATTAAACTGGGTATGACTGGGTCCAGACGGTGCACCAGAATCTTTGCAAAGAATTTGGCATCTCCCATTGATATCTTTCAGGTATTTAAAGGTTTTTGTAATACCCCCTCTGTCCTCTATTCTCCAGTGCGTACATATTCAGGTTCCCCAGGCTGTGTTTGTACGAGAGCCCCTGCAGCCCCTGAATCATTTTGGTGGTCCTTCTTTGCACTGCCTCCAACTGGTTTAAGTCCTTTTTGTGGTAGAGGTTCCAGAACTGGGCACAGTATTCCCAGTGTGGCCACACAAGACACCTGTACAGAGCTAGAATAACTTTTTTTCTTTTGCTCATGAACACCCTGCTTATGTAACCCAGCATCCTGATTTCTTTGCCCACCACTTTACAACATTGTGTAAAGGGCTTCCGAGTGCTTGTAACTGTAGTCCCTAGATCTTTCTCCTTCTCCATTACTGTGACAGTCACCCCCAACCTGTACTCCGCCCCTGAGTTTGTCCTCATCGTGTGTGTGACCTTCTGCTTACTGGTACTGAGCCCCAGATGCTAGTTTCTGGATGATCTCTCCATTCCTTCCAGGTCCTCTCTCCTGTCTCTGATTTGGTTCTCTGTATCAATCCTCCCACAGCTATGTGCAAAAAGACAATTTTTGCCCTTAATACCATCCCCAATGTTGTTTATGAACACCTTGAACAGCACTGGTCTGAGCTCCAACCCCTGTGGTACACCACTGTTGACCTCCATTATCCCTAAATATTCCCCTCCAACCACTACTCTCTGTGTTCTCCCCCTAACCAATTACCTACTCACCTAGTGATATTGTCCACCAACCTTGAGTCATCCAACTTCTTGATCAGTATTTTCGGGGGAACTGAGTTAAAGGCCTTTGCTGAAATCCAGAAACAGTATGTCCACTGCCTAGCACCTGTCCACAGCTCTTGTGATCCAGTCAGAAAAATCTATGAAGTTTATTTGACATAATCCCCCTGCTACAAACCTATGTTATTTGTCATCCTGTAGCCAATATGCCTCTAGAAACTCCACCAGCCTTTCCTTTAAGAATGGTTTCCAGCAGCTTGTCACCAATTGATGTCAAACTGACTGGTCTGTAGTTTCCATGCATGTCCATGGCCCCACTTTTGTGTAAGAGCACTAAATATGTGGTTCTCCACTCATCTGGCACCTTGCCTGACTCTAGGGGGTTATCATACAGGTTGGCCAATGGAGCCACCAGTACACGAGCAGCTCCCTCTGCACCCTGCTGTGCAGTCCATCCAGCAAGCAATCCCTTTGTTACTGACACCTTTAACTGGCTCCACATACATTATTTTAACCCCCATCCCCCACCCTGTCTACCTTCCCTTGAAGTAGAGGTCCTTTCTTCTCCTTGGTGAATGCTGAGCAGAAGTATTTGTTCAGAACTTCTGCCATTCCTTTACTATCTTCTACCCACCCTGTTCCCTGTTCCAGTTTGAAGATCAATTATCCTGTTTTCTCCCCCCCCCCGATGTAACAGAGGATGGTCTTATCACTTTCCTTGAATTCCTCTGGTATTCACAGCACAGCTCCCACATTACCCCTCCTAACTTCCCTGCTAGCTGACTTAAACTTTTCCTGGTCTTCCTCCTTTTCTAATTCCCTGCACTTCTTATGATCAACCCTTTTCTCTGTCTCTGCTTTCACTCCCTCCCCTGTGTACTAAAGGGGTCTCCTGTACTTTTTTCTCTTTCCTTTCTGTTTAAGACAGGTGCTTGTGACTACATGGCATCCATTTCTTGTGATGGACAATTTTTCCTCCACTCCCCTTGCCACTTGAGCTTGACCAGATGTCCACTTCATTTTACTCTCATTGCACCAAAGTCTGCCTTCTTGAAATTGAGGAACACCTGTTTTGGTATTAAGGTTTTGCTTTCCCATGTCTAGCCAAAACCACACTGAAAGGTGATCACCATTGCCTGGGACTCAGCTATACTGATGTCCCTGATGTGACTGCAGTTTGATAACACCAGGTCTAGGATTGCCTGATCCCTTGTTGGCTTCTTGACTCCCTGGATTAAGAAACTATACTGGACTGTATCCAGGAGTAATTGGCTTCTAATGCTGCTGGTCTTTGGGGATGATCCAGCCTACATTTGGTACAATAAAGTCATGCATAATTACCACCACTCACTCCAAAGATGTCTTTTTGATCTCTTTTTCCAATTCTGTTTATAACCTTACTTTGATTAGGCAGTCTGTAGACCACCACCACTTTTATCTATCTCCCTGGCCTATGTTTGAATCTGTGTCCAGAAGGAATCTGTGCCATCTCTCCCCATTTCCTCCCTTGTGGCCTTTATCCCATCACTTACCTGCAGGACCACCCCATCTCCTTCTTCCTGTTGTATCCTTCCTGTGGAGGTTGAACTTGGAATGGTGAGGTCCCAGTTGTGACTTGGTGTACACCTCAGTCTCTGTGACTGCCACCAGGTCTATGTACCCCTCCATTACCAGGTCCTGGAGGTCTCCATCATATTTCCAAGGCTCCTAGTGTTAATTTAAACTACCCTCAAGGATGCTTGTTGTTCTCCTCCATTCCCTTCTAGGCATTACTGAAGTTATTATGACAGTGGTATCATGAGATCTCATGACATTTGGAAACCTGACACTTGGCACCACTGTAGTATACTGAGTAGGCACTATACCTATAACATATAAAAAGCTTTGTCAGCCATAATAATGGGAATTGTGACAGGAGTGAGGAATAACCTATGAGGAGCAGATGAGGCCACAGCTCACAGAGGTCCTTGAGAAAAGTGACCAGCAGAAGGGTGAGTGGCCAAGTAATGAGAGTTTGACCAAGGATAGAGAGGAGGAGCCAGACACCTGAACCCAGGGCAGCTGAGCAACTAGAAGGATCATGACAGAGGGGGTGAGACTGGAGGGCACCCCAATAAAGGCAAAGGTGAAGGCAAACCTGCAAAGAACAAAGATGTAAGCAGATAAGTGAAAAAAATAACACTGTCACAGAGATGGGAGAAGTTAAAACAAAAAGCTCTGAAATTAGTGGCCAATTTAAAGAATTTTATGAACAAAGATATACCTCAAACACTTTGGACCATGTTGAAAACATTAAACAGTATCTTGAATGACTCAGCTTACCACCTCTTCCTCAATAGGCTATAAATCAAGGATAGAAATGAGAGAGGAAAAGTATGCCCCACTGGGAATTGAACCCAAACCCCTGGTAATCCTGTTCTAGTGCTCTAGCCATTAAGCTACAGGGCTCACACAGCTACATAGACTGATGAGCTTTCCTTTTGAACACACATTCCATCTCTGTAGTGTTACAAAACTAGCAGCTTAGGAACACTTCACCACCAGACACTCCTCTTCTGTGCAGATTAGCCTCTGCTTTTTTTTTTTTTTAATCATGCATAGAAATGAGAGAGAAAAAGTGTGCCCCACTGGGAATTGAATTCAGACCCCTGGTAATACCATTCCAAGTCATTAAACTACAACAGGCAATAGCTACTGTAGCTTAAGGATGCCTATTATGAAACAAGAGGTCAAAAGAGTAATCTCTAATCTTACAATTTGCAGTACACCTGGCGCTGATGGAATTCCTAATGAGTTATATGAAGATCTTAACCAGATCATAAGTGGTCATTTTACACCACATATCAGGAAGCATACAGCAGAAATACTCTCCCAGATCTGATGAATGAATCAATCATAACCTTAATCCATAAAAAAGATAGGGATCCCACAAGATGTGGAAACTATCATCCAATATCACTATTAAATAGTGACTATAAAATATTGGCTAAGGTATTAGCCAACAGATTTTTCCCAGTTCTTCATACTCTTATTTATTTAGTTTTTGTTAACCAGGTAGATACTCTAGACAGCATAGCTGCCTATTTTCAGGTACGACCTGGGAGACTACAACAGAGGGTTTACAGACAATAGTAAATACAGGAAACCTCGTGTGAACATATAGAGATCAGTCACAGTACAGTTTTACAAACACTTTCGGCAAAGATAGTACATTTGCAGGAATCTCTGACAGTATATAATAACAAGACAGGGGTACAAGTGCATATTATTACCTGTCACAAGTCATACAACTAGTGAATAAGTGCTAGTGGAGAGGAAACAGCAAGATATCACAATCAGGTTGAGAGTAGTAGAGGCTGGTGTCAGTTGGCAGCTAGGAGGAACCAGTGAAGGAGTGGGTGGACAGAGAACAGGTACAGGGTTCAGAGCTTTTAAGAGCCTTATGAAGCTCATGTTTGAAGCTGCGAGAAGGGGAGTTTCTTAGATTCAGTGGAAGGGAGTTCTCCCCCATTTTGGTTTTACATCTCGGTTGGACAAGGAGAGATTTGTCCACTGATTGCAGAGGGTAGACAGAGGTAGCAGGTTTGAGCAATAAAGCCAGTTTGTCAGCTATCTGGGAGGAGATTATGTTATTTATAAAGCAGTAGGAAGTAAACTGATAGAAGGCTGAGGGGGTAAGGCAACCCAGGCTGGAGTAAAGTGTGCATCAGTAGGTAAGTTTGGGAAGAGACAGAGCAAAATGACAGATGTTATTCTAGCAGACATCCCACTTAAGGAGATCAACAAAAGTGGCCCCAGTAAGCGAGCCATTGTCCATTGCAAGTCTGACATCATTTCTAAATTGTATGAGAGCTGTGGGTGTACTGTGCCCACATCAGAAACCATGTTGGTCAGAGGAGAGGAATTTGGAAGACTAGAGGTAGTCCGAGACCTGGATAGCAATGATTCTCTCCAGTATTTTAGAGAGGGTGGAGAGGATGGCGACAGGGCGATAGTTATCCAGGTTAGTGGCGTCCCCTTTTTTGCGGACTGGGACAGTTTGAGCAGTCTTCCAGAGTGAAGGGACATGACCTGTAAGAAGGGACAGGTTGAAAAGACTAGTTATTGGAGAGATTATATAAGTGGCTATGGTTTTTAGGAATTTCAGTAGGAGTCCATCTGCCCCTGCTGATCCAGTAGGAGAGACAGACTTAAGTAAGCACAAGATTCCAGTCTCAGAGACAGGGCGAATGGTGAAAGATGGGTTGGAAGGTTTAGAGTTATCCTGCGGACAGACAGGTAAAGGCCCAGCGGGTGTAGCATAGGAGGAGAGGTCAATAAATCTGGAGTTAAGAGCCTCAGCAATAGTGAGTGTGTTATTGCAACTACAACCATCTATGACCATATCAGAGATAGTGTTGCTCTTGTTTTTCCCCAGGATGGTGTTAATATGACTCCAGAAACCATGAGAGTCACTGACTGAGGTACTAAGGAGCTGATGGTGGTAATTGCCCTTAGCAGATCTAATAGAAACCTTGCATAAGTTTCGGAGTCTTCTATACTCAGTCCAAGCTGAAGAGGACTGGGTTAGTTTATCTTTACTCCAAGCCTTATCCCTCTTTTTGAGAGAGGCCAGTAGTGAAGAATTATCCAGCAGGTAGTAGATCCCTGTATATGGTGCCTTCGCATTGGGACATATTTGTCTTGAAGGTTCAAAAGATTGGTAAAGAGGAATTGAGCAACACATTCTGCATTACAGGTAGTGTAAAGCAGTGTCCAGTCGGTGTTCTGTAGTTCCAAAATTAGGCCCTCTTATTCATATTTGAAAATTCCCTGAAGAGAATTTCTCTGTGGGGGAGGGGGTTTAGGGGCCCTAACCTTCCAGTTGCAGTGAACTGGGGAATGGTCACTGATAGAGTCTGGTAGAACTCCTACAGCACTGATCCATTCAGGCCTGTTGGAGACAACCCAGTCTAGTAGAGATTGGAGACTGCTATTACTAGACTGTCCAGTCTGGAGAGTGACCAACTGAGATAGGTGGAGCCTGCTGAGTTTAGTGGCATAGAGATTTGAGTTTTTCCCCAGCCAATCCAGGTTGAGGTCCCCCATACTAATGAGCTTTTGTCTTCCGTTTAGCGAGTAAAGATGGTGTAATTCATTAGTCAGGCCAGTTAACCCATTCTTAGCAGGGTTATAGACACACACTACATTTAGCTTTTTAGTGAGACCTAAGGTAATACCTATTTGAATTGTTTCACATACACATGTAGTGCTGACGGGGAGTACCGTAATATTTCTTATTGGTAAGGAACAAGTATGGTTTATTCCCCAAGGGTGGGGAGTGGATAATATTAGAAGACTTCTTTCTACAATCTGGGCTACCCCAGAAACAACATCTCCATCAATGGCGTTGTTCCTTGACATGTGCAAGGCATTTGACACTTTAGACTGGAGCTTCCTTAAAGAGTTTCTCATTAACTATGGGCTCAGTGTTAAGTTTTGTACTTGGGTGTCAGTCCTGTATAATAATGCTTCTGCTTCGGTGCTCATGAATGGCATGGTTTCTCCTAAATTTAAACTGGAACAGGTACAAGACAAGGATGTCCACTCTCACCGCTACGTTTCTTGTTAGCCATTGAACCACTGATTAGGTCTTTGTCTCAAAACAGGGACATCACAGGGATCACAATTGGTAAAGCTACTAATAAAGTATTTCCCTATGCAGATCAGATACTTATTACAACAGAATACCCTGTTAAATTGTTTCACAATATACAAAGAGAACTAACAATATTCTGACAATTATCAGGGCTATTAGTTAACTGGGAGAATTCAAAAACGTTTAGCTTAATTAAATCAGCTCCGATTACCCCCACAATGACAAATATTCAAGTATCACGGGCAAAGAACTATATTAAATAGCTGGGGCTAAAAATTTCTCACAGCCTGTCCAACCTGATATCAATTAACTTTAACCCCTTGTTAAAAGATATAAAATTCACCATTCATCATCATTCATTTATTGGATAGCAAATTGAGAATAATATTCTCATTTACAGTTGTGTCCAGCATAAAAACAAAATAATACACCACAACAATCAGTTACTTAATATAACAATACTGTAAAACATCTAGTATATAAAATTTCAATTCATTTACTTAACCAAAGCAATTACAATATTTATAAGACAAACTTGCCAATGATGTTATAAAACGAGACAAGGGCAATAATACATGCACATCTAGCTGTTTTTGTGTCCTAGCCCATGTACGGGATACTGCTGTTGCAATGTTCATTTCTCCACCCTTAGTTTTACTTTTCAGAATCTGGAAAGAAAACTGGGATGATGATTGTAGAGTATTTGGGAGAAGTCTTAAACTGTAATTTACTTAATAAAAATGAAGGCAAGGACTTTAGAATAAACTTATATACAAACAAATTCCAATGAAGATCCCTGCAGCCTGATAAAGAAGTCCAGCCTAGTACTTTAAACAATATACAACTATATGTTTTCTAGGGTAGATTTGTGCTAAACCTAAGTGCTCTATTATGCAATGGGTCTAGCGTACTAAGCAATGTTATTGTTGTGCTCCTATAGATAAAATCTCCATAATCTAACACTGGCAAAAACAAAGATGTAACTAACAACTTCCTCAAAAAGAAACTAAACAAAGTTCGATTTCTGTATACAAATCCTAACAATTGCTTTAATCTTATAGAAATGTGTTTTTATATGTAAATCAAACGTTAAATGACTGTCTAAAGTGAGGCCCAAGTATTTATAATGATAGACCCTTCTGATACAGATTCCAGTTGCAGCTTGAATTATGTGTTTTATTTTTCAGGCTTGTTTGTTCTTTTCTCAAATAATACCCATTTTTTTTTTTTATTTAAAAGAAGCCTTAAATCCAACAGAAACTTTTATATATTTAGAAAGTCTTTTTGTAAAATTTCTAA
This sequence comes from Neoceratodus forsteri, assembly GCA_016271365.2. Taxonomy (NCBI): domain Eukaryota; kingdom Metazoa; phylum Chordata; order Ceratodontiformes; family Ceratodontidae; genus Neoceratodus; species Neoceratodus forsteri. The sequence goes on along the minus strand of CM028130.1, from coordinate 123,222,884 downwards.
AGTCAAATTTGTATTTTTGTTTTATGTATACATAATTGTATCATCCACATAAAGGAATATATTTGTATCAGTAGAGCAATGCTTTGGTAATTTGTTTACATAAAGTAGAAACAACAGGGGACCAAGCACTGATCCTTGTGGTATTCCTGCGTTTATAATTACATTACCATAACAGGCTCCTCCCACCCTCACGTTGTTCCCTCTGAAACAAGTATGAACTACACCAGGGTAATGCTGAGAGTCCAAGGCCAGCTGACTTTAATTGATTTGATAGAATGGTGTGATGAACTGTGTCGAAAGCCATCGACAGGTCTAAGAATACTGATGGAACGCAATAGCCTTTGTTGAAGGATGACAACACATCATCCATAGAAACATAGACTTTGACGGCAGATAAGGACCGCTAGGCCCATCTAGTCTGCCCATACATCATCCACCACTCTTGCGATGACATAGGTGGTATTATGACCTTTTTTAAAACCAGATTGGAGGTGAGAAATTATTTTATATTTACTGAAATATTGCATTAATTGTGCATGTAATAACTTTTCAAAAACCTTTGTGCATGTTACCAGAATTTAAATGGGTCTGTAAGAAAATTGAATCTAGATAGATGGAAGAAACTTTGTCTTTCCCTTTGGGGAAAGGTTAGTTCTGTTAAAATGGTCTTAGCCCCTAAAATACTTTATTTACTTAACAACTTCCCTATTACTATTGGTAATATATGGTTTAAGAAAATTGATAAGGTAATTAAGGAATTTCTTTGGAGTGGTAAACCTCCTATACTAAGTATTGAAAAACTACAGGCTCCTTGGGAAAGTGGAAATCTGAACGTCCCCTGGTGGAAAAATGCACTGCACATCCTTGGAGTGCCAGCCATTGTGCATCTGTCAATAGGTTGCCAAACCCACAAATGGTCCACCCTTCCCAAGGTCCACCTCCCCTGGAGATAGAATCCTAAGTAAGGGTGGGGAGCACAGCCCCCCACATGAAACACGATCTACGACTTATAGGATTGGTGCACTAATGATGGGGCACACAACAGCCAGCGCGTTCCGAAGGTGGAACTGAAAAGTGATCATAAAGCCTTCCTGCTTAAGCAAGTCAGATTTTTATTTGATTTTATCAACTCACCCTTGGTGCCATTAGGGGTTGAAATAGAACATAAGATAATTTCCCCTAATAGACCTTCCAACATTTTATTAATAGACATCCCTAACAATCTACTCTCATACCCTTCAATACGTGTTACTCTGAAAACAATGAAATCTGTGAAAGAAGCCCTTAATTGGAAATTGTTCCCAGCTACAGTTATTCATTGATGGAACAATCCAGATTTGAACCTTGAAGCCTCAATTTTAGATCTGGACACTTGGAAAAAAAAGGTATGGAACGTATCTGATCTTCTTGACTCCAGAACCAATGTTGTTTTAAAGTTTGACTAGGTCAAGTCCAAATACAGCCTAGATTTGTTTTTCTGATTACTTACAAATACGATCAGTCCTGCAAAAACAAATTCTATCTATCAATAATGATATCACAGCATATGGGGAATGGAACCAGTTCTGGAGACTGATAGGATTAAGAAAAGGTGTTAGTATCATCTATAAAATGATTTCAGCACTGGACCCCAAGCTTACATCTCATGCTAAATCTCATTGGGAGACAGAATTGCAAATGCTCATAACAGATACAATCTGGAATGAGTTATGGCTTAATGCACATAACTCAAGTAAAGATTAACAGGAGCAAGCCATTCAGTTTAAAATCCTACATAGATAATATTACAGTCCAGCCAAATTAGCATCCATAGGTATATTGGAAAATGCCCCTGTTGGAGATGTAATTAGGCCCATGCAACTCTAATTCTTGAGTTGTGGTATTGTTCAAATGTTAAAAAAGCATGGAGTGAACTTCAAGATATATGTAAGGATATTTTAGGCCTGCCTCTTCAATTAAATCTGGAACTATGGATAGGAGTTTAACAGAATTTAGAAAAAAACATGGTTACTACAAGCTGCATTTGGTCTAAAGAGACAAATTCTTAAGAAATGGAAAAATAACTCTGACTCTTTAATAGATGATTGGTGGTCACTTATAAGTAGCCAAGCAGTAAATGAAAAAATTAGCTTTCAGATTTGGGGTAAATCGCCAATCTTTTATAAGATTTAGTCTTCATTTTTACAGTTGTCTTCCTCCAATAACTCTCACTCCCTATCCCTCCCCTGTGGCTTTTCTGAGACTGTGTTAAAACCTTAAAACAGATATAGACCATCTCAGCATTTACTTATTTTTATTCTGACTCACAATATTTTAAAAATATTGAAATCCTTTATTTTTAAATTTGTGTATACAGTTGTTAAAGTTTAGGTTTGCTATCCTATTTAACACTATTTATTTGAATTATTATGTTCTTTATGTAATTAGTTATTAGTTAATTCTTGTTGTTATGATGTTATATATATATTAAAATTCAATAAAAAAAATAATTGAAAAAAGTGAAAGAAAAACAGCAGGCACAAGGAGCAACAGACTCGGCATCAGTGAAAGGAGCACAAGAATAAGCACCAGCACAAGATTCAGATGTCAGAGTAGAGAGAGCAGCAGCATTTAGAGAGAAAATATGAACATGAGAGAGATTCATGAACATAAGAGAGAGATGGAGATTACCAACAAATATTTCTACTGTCATGAGAGGGTCTCCTCAAGAAGCCAATGTTATTTTTTTTTTATTACACAGAGGGGGTGAACATGACCTTTTTCTGAGATCTTCTGAAACATTCTATGGGCAGATTAAACTGCAGGGGGATTCCTGGGTTACTTTCCTGATGCTATTACTCACAAACAAAACATTAGAGGCATTCACCAGAATGGACAATGCTGATTGCACAGACTATTTCAAAGTGGAAAAAAAAATTTTCTTGAAGCTTTTAGGACTGGTTCTGGAAATTATAGATTAAAATCTATGGGGTTAAGGAAAACACCAAGGGATGTTATAATGAAATATGTGAACACATGTGCAACATGTTAGAATGATGGCTTGATGGTACTAAAACAGTTACAGTTAAGGAAATAAAAAAAAGTGTTTCTACTGGAACAATTTCTCCAGAGTGTGCTACAAGAACGGTGTGTATTTCTGGATATGGCCCCCAATGCTGTAAAGAAAGTGGCTGAAAAGGCTGATCAGTTTATGTCCAGAAGTGCAGACAGAATAAGGGAGGGGCAGCTGGTTGTTTTGAGGAAACACCAAGAGGGCAATCAAAAGTAACCCAGCTTTGCCCAGACCAAGGTGAAAAACACTTCTTTAAAAACTAAGGAGCTAGGGGAGTGGTGATGGGTCATTTATCATTTATTTCCCAAAGAAAAACAATAAGGGGCTATGTTCAGAGAGGGTGGATGGCCATGTTAGGAAGCAAAAGCTAGTGCCTGGTGTAGAGTATTCAGTCTGACTAACCGCACTCATCATAGCCACACTGTATTTGTTAATGGTAAAATCACACAAGATTTGAGAGACAGGTGCTTCTATTTTCATGTTTAAGCAGGATCTGATAAACAAGGAACAGATTCTTCTTGGTCAGTTCTCCAGAAACTAGAGACTGATGGGCTTGGTGGTCTCACTGCTGATGGCACAGGTCTTCCTTATGTGGGAAGGTGATCATGGAGTACAGAAAGTAACAGTGTTAACAGACATCCACTTCAAATTAATTATGTGGGATTACTTTGTGAGCAGAGAGACTGATGACAAGCCAAGTGAGGTGGCAGAATTTATTAGGGACTGGTGGGAGTGAAGGGTGGGAGCTAGTGCTGTGCCATGAATCTCTTCCTCCATCCCTAACAGGGAGACAAGCTACTGAGTAGAGAGAGAGAGTGAGAGTGAGACAGAGAATTGCAGCCAGAGACATTCCCTACCTCTACAGTAGAGGAAGTAGCAGTAAAACTTTATGTGTATACAGGATTAGATTATTAGGACTCAAAGCTCTATTTATAAAGTCATCCTGGTATTTCAACACTTACCATTACAATATAATACACAGAACATATTATTTAAATTCATACACACCAATCTAAAACATTTACATAAGTAGACAATTTTTCATCAAGTGCTTGCATAAATTCGCTGTCTGAGTTTTTCATTTGAATTTCAAAGGACACTTTATTCCATAACCTGGCCATGTCATAAATAAAGAATAACTTAAGTGTTGCTGTTAATTTAGTTAACTTTTCTGGTGATTGTAGGTCATAGTTATGCCTATATAAATGTTGTGGATGTTTTTTCATCGTTCAGTTAGTGTCACTTTTTATCATTTTGTTGTTTACTATTTTGATTGTGCTGCTGTGTTTCCTTTTTTCTTTCCATATATTCATTATTGAAATTTTTACATTATGAACAACAACAACATCAACCAAAAATCATCATAATACCAAACCAACTTTATTTCTAGAATGCTATTCCAAAAATAGATCATAGCATTTTACACAATATGATCAAACAATTTAAAAACAAAACTCATTTCTAAAAACACAGCAGGAATTTAAATGTCAGTGTAAGCCAGTTCAAATAAATGCATATTCAAGGCCGACTTGAAGGCCTCAATGGACAGGCATTCCCTTACCCAATGAGGTAGAGAATTCCACAGGGTCGGAGCAGCAAAAGCAAATGACCTAGCCCCTGATATTGTCAAATGGACCCTGGGAATCTCTAGCAATCCCTCATTGGTGGAGTGGAGAGGCCGAAGGGGGTGTAGAGAAAAAGGAGCTCTTGCAGGTATCATAGTCCCTGTCTGTGTAAGGCCTTATAGGTCAGTAATCTGATCTTGAAGGTGATCCTCCACTGCACCAGCAGCCAGTGCAGAGCACAGAGCACAGGTGTGACATGGTCAGAGCTACGTAAACCTGTCAACAATCTGGCAGCTGCATTCTATACCAGCTGCAGGTGATGGAGGTCCACCCTTGGTAGCCCTAGGTATATGGCATTCAATAATCAAGGTGCGAGGTCACGAAGGTGTGGACCAACACTGGAAGATCTTTGGGTGGTACCATGTGCTTTATCCGGGCGACATTCCTCAGATGATAAAAAGAGGACTTGACAACGGCCGACACCTGGGTCTTAAGTGTCAGTCCAGTATGAAGTATGATGCCCAGATTTTGCACCCGGTCAGACGTCATCAGCTGGTTGTCCCCCAGCCAAAGCCCAGATGGCTGCCCACCGATAATTCCTCCACTCAGCAACCTGGGTCCACAACCAACACCTCAGTCTTATCCAGATTCAGCCTAAGCCAGCTGACACTAATCCAATCCTGAATCTCATAGAGACAGTTGTTAAATACTGTAACAGCATCACAATTCCTGGGCACAAAGGACAGGTACAGTTGAGTATCATTTGCATAACAGTGAAAACTCAACCCGTACTGCCTAATAATGTCTCCCAATGGCAGCATATACACTGCAAACAACATGGGGGAAGCATAGAGCCCTGCAGCACCCCACTTGGTAGGGAGAGAGCAGCCGAGGAAAACACCCCAGACTCCACCCTCAATGTCCTCCCAGTGAGGAATGATTGAAACCATCTGAGGACTGTGCCACTCAGCCCACATAAAAGCCACAGATGCTCTAACAACATCCCATGATCCACAGTGTCAAATGCTGCAGAGAGATCAAGGAGAACCAAGATGGAATGGCTCCTCCAATTTCTTGCTGTCAGGAGATCATTTGGCACCCGGACCAGCACTGTCTCAATACTATGTCTCTTCCTGAAACCAGATTGGAGAGGATCGTAGATGTCATGTGTGGTCAGATGACCCTCGAGCTGCAATGTGATTGCCTTCTCAATAACCTTTCCTATAAAAGGAAGGTTAGAGACAGGCCTGTAGTTTGTGAGACAATCAGGGTCCAGAGAAGATTTCTTCAGGAGGGGGTGAGCCACCACCTCCTTCAAGGTGTCTGGAAACACCCTTGTCTCTAAAGAACACCTAACTATCTCAGCAAGAACTGGTCCTGTTGTCTCCACGCATCCCACTAGGAGATGGGTCAGACCTGGATCCAAACTACAATAAGTCAGTCACAAGCCCTGGACCATCTTCATAACATCATTGATAGCCAACTGAGCAAAGTCTGACCAGACAAACCAGGTGCTAGTGATCCCACACCGATCTCCGCTCTGCTCATTTGAGGGAGCTGCACGGATCTCCGAACTGATGGTTACAATCTTATCCATGAAAAATTGAGCAAACTCCTCACACTTCTCCTGTGAAAAGGCTTTCCAGTTCTGGAGACAGTCTGGATTGCACAGTCTGTCCACAGTCCAGAAGAGTTGGGCTGATCGATTTCGTGCAGCTCCAATCTCCCTGGACAGGAATTCTGCCTTTGTGCGTGAGAACACAGACTGATATACCTTATAATGAGATATCAATCTAAGTTTGTCCTCATTCAGGCCTGATTTCCACCAGCAATGCTCCAACCTTCTACCCACTCTCCTTAGCTCCTTCTAGGACCCATCAAACCACAGGGATGAGAGCGAAGGATGAGCGGGCGAACATGGACCAGAACAATGGCATCCAGAGGTTCCAACACTGCCTTATTATAAGCTCATAGCAGGTTCTCTGGATCTCTGCTAACACTCGCACTACCCGATGGGTCCAGAACCACCATCAAACCATCTGGGGTTACTCCACATACAGTGCGGTACCGGACCATCTCTGTAGGAGCAGGTCTATTTGGGGGGCAGCGAGGCTGAACCTAATAGTGTGGTGATCAGACCATCCATCGGGTTCCACCACCATGTCTGAGATCTCCATCCCCAGCAGGAACACCAGATCCAGTGAATGACCCTGTATGTGGGTCACAGAGGTAATCACCAGTGTGAGCCCCAATGAAATCATCAACTGGAGGAAGTCTTGTCCAAATTGTGAGAGGTCATCGTCGACCCAGGCATTGAAGTCCCTCAGTACCAACCACCTGGGGCCTCCATTACCATTTCAGAAATTAAGTTTGCGACCTCCTGCAGGAACTCCTTCTTGTTCCTGCTGTCTTGTTTCGAATAGACCTGGCATTGCATAACACTGTCTGGGTTGGATGAGTAGTCGAGGCTAACTGAGCTACCTGCCCACTAAAAGTGGAGCCCTTGGGTATGGGCACCAAGCAGAGCAAACCCCTTTACTGGGCCCATTCCTTGACCCCACAACCCCAATTAGTCCCCTCCCACCTGAACCCCACCCCCACTTCAGTAAGCTGAGTATATTACTTTGAGAGCTATAGTTCTGTTCTATACAGCACATTTATTCTGTTGAGTTATATAGGGTTATGCATTCTGAAGTTTCAAGAAAGGGAACCAGACCTTTTTGAAAATTTAATCTCTGTTTAGCAGTGAATAACTAATTCTTTCATTATTTGTCACTTAATATATTTGCTTATACCATTCTTGGATTGTGGGAGGTTGCTTTTTTTTTCTCAAAATTTCTCAGTATAGCCAGCCTGGTGGCACTGAGGGTTGAGGCACTGGATACCACACCTCGCACTATGCCAGCGACTTGGGTTCAGGAACGAGCCTGGGCCATCTGGGGTCGGCAGGGGCCGAGGCTGAGAAGTTGGATTGAGAGGCTGTCAGGCAACTCTCCACTCTCGGGTGGGGATCTAGTGGCTCCTGCTGCAGGGCAGCCCCCAGGTGGAGGCCCAGTGGTAGTGCAGTCGGGGAGCTACTCAAGTTGGGAGGGTGCTGTGGGTCACTGCATGCGCGTGCCTCCACAGGTGTGCGGACAACCACGGCAAGACCGGGAAAAAAAACATAAAAACCGCAGAGCTGCTGGGCTCCATGATGGCACCCACAGTGCCCTATCCAGACCCCTCCAGAGTCTAGATGTTGGTCTCCGGGGGGGGGGGAGGAAAGTCAGTGCCTTTGTCCTCGGCCCTGCCATGGGGGGAGGGTAACCCGTGGGGGATTGCTGGGTGGGTCAGGTCGGGACAGTTAGGTCCTGAGACTGAGTCCCTCTAAGGAGGGCTGGAGCAGCCTACCAGAGCCACCATGTGCCTCCCCCGTCACAGAGGAGGGAGATAGCAATGGGGTGAGAGCCAAAGAGTTAAATAAAAAAAAAAATTCTCAGAATGATATGCTTAAGGCCTACAGCTGCAGAAGCAACCCAAAGTTTCTGGTATGTTTTAAGAACAATTTGGGGACTGAAAATTCCTAAAATAAATATTTGGGTGAAATTGGAATATGAGTCTTAGTAACTTGTTCACACATGTTATGAAGATGTGACCATAGCGGGGATATTCTGGGACAAGACCATAGCATGTGGGCTAGCCCCACATTCTTGTTTTTGCATTTCCATCATTTATTGTTGTCAGACAAAATTCAAGCTCTCCAACATTTTAGGAGAGCTATAGCAATGATGGAGAATTTTATACTGAACCAGTTTACCTTGCAATTCTCTACTGCTGATATAGGCCATATTCCACATGGCTGCCTAGTCATCATGGGATATTTTGCTTCTGAGTTCCAGTTCCCATTTCCTTTAGCTTGTAATGTGGGAGACAAAGGAGCAGAATTGTCAATCAAGAGTTTATACGTAAATTTTACTCTTTTTTTCAGTTTCTCTACCTTAATGAGTTGATCCCATTCTGCACATTTTTGTGAAGAATCATTGAGGGACAGAATTATTCTTTGAAGGATGTCTTAGTTACACATAGGAGTAGAATGATATTTGTATAGGTGGAATTTCCCTTTTAATTCCTCAAAGGAAAGAAGAGTTTAGGATTCTGTATTAAGTGCATCCTTAAGCTGTTTAATACCCAACTTTCTCCATTCATGGTTTACAATGGGAAAATCTTTGAAGGTTATTAGAGGATTTGACCATAGTGGCATACTATCTAAAGGATAGTCATTTGGGATGATGCTTCTGTTAATCTTTTTAATAACTAACTGATTATTTTATGCATGGGTTGTCCTTAAGATAACTGGGTAAGGGAATATATAGAAAGTCGAATAGTTTGTTTTCATTGAGAAAGATTTCATAGATACCCATAAGGGCTTATAATTAGATTTAGAGAGGTTGTCCGGGGCATGTCATAAAATGTTTTCCATAAAAAATGCTTCCTGATATTTCTCCCTCAGAGGTAGGTTGAAGAAGAAGAAGTATCAGCATTTATATGGCTCTTTTCATACACAATATATCCATTAGAAACATAGAAGTTGTCGGCAGATGGGGACTGTACGATCCATCAAGTCTGCCCTTGGCTTCCTACCCCCCTACTTAGCTGCCTGCTTGTGTATCCCACAGTGTCTGTCCCATGCCCGCTTGAACTCCTCCACTGTCTTGGCTCCCACCACCCCCTCCAGCAGACTATTCCATGGTTCCACAATGCGCCCTGTGAAGAAGAATTTCCTTGTATTGCTTCTGAACTTTCCTCCCTTAAGTCGAAGGTTGTGCCCTCTAGTCCTGTTGTAGTCCTTTACCTGAAAGAGGTTCTGCACGTGCACCCTGTTGTTGCCTTTAAGGTATTTGAATTTTTCTATCATGTCCCCATGATTCCTATGTTGTTCTAGGGAGTATAATTTGAGGTCATTCAGTCTTGCCTCATACGGTTTCTGATGCAAGCCCTGTACCATCTTTGTTGCTCTTCTCTGTACTGTCTCCAGCCTATCTATGTCCTTCCTGAGGTGTGGCCTTCAGAACTGGACACAGTACTCCAAGTGAAGTCTGACCAGGGACCGATATAGGGGCATAATTACTTCATACCTTCTGCTTGTGATGCCCCTCTCTATGCATCCCAGGCTACCACTAGCCTTTAATGATGCTTTTTCACATTGTCTACTGACCTTGAGGTCATCTGATATGATCACCCTAAGGTCTTGCTCCTGGCTGATAGCCACCAGCTGCTCCCATCCCACTGAGTACAGTTTCCCTGGGTTATGCTTTCCCAGGTGCATGGCCTTACAATTTTTGGCATTGAATTTCAATTGCCAGGTCTTGGACCACTCCTCCAGTTTTCAGAGATCAGTTTCCACACTTTGTTATTCCTCTGTTGTGTCTATCCTGTTGCCAATTTTGGTGTCATCTGCAAACAGGCACACCTTTCCCTCCAGTTCATCCACATATCGCCGATGAATATGTTGAAGAGTATCGGCCCCAGAACTGAGCCCTGCGGAACCCTGCTAGTCACCCTCCCCTACACAGAGTGCCATTTATAAATACTCTCTGAGTTCTCCCATATAACCAGTTTCTGACTCAGTTTGTAACCTTGGGCCCATTTACCATGTTCTCCAGATTTTTGACTAGTCTCCTGTGTGGAACAGTCAAAAGCTTTGCTGAAGTCCAGGTAAACCACATCCACTGCCCCACCCTGATCCACTGTTTTGGTGACTCAATTGAAAAAAATCAACCAGGTTTGTCTGGCAGGACCTCCCTGCCATGAAACCATGTTGATTTTTGTTGAGCTGACCAATTTGCCCCAAAAAAGCTAAGATTTTTTCCTTCAGCAAGGACTCCATCAGTTTTCCCATGACCGATGTTGGACTAACTGGACGGTAGTTACCTGGCTGTTTCTTGCTTCCACTCTTGTGGCGTGGTACTACTGTTGCACTCTTCCAATCCTCCGGCACCTCCCTGCTCCTTAATGATTTGTTGAAGCGCACTGCTAAGGGGGCTACAAGTTCCCTCCCTAGTTCTTTCAGTATTTTTGGGTATATCCCATCAGGCCCCATAGCTTTATCTACCTTTAACTTGTCTATTTCCTCCAGGACCCTTTCCTCTGTGAAGGGACCCGTGTCTGTTCCTTCAGTCGGACACTTCTTTATACCTATTGTTGGTCTGTTACCATCTGCTCCTGTGTGAAGACTGAGCAGAAGTACTCATCGAGTGTGTCTGCCTTCTTCCCGTCTTGCTCTGTGGTTTGTCTGTCTTTTTTCACATGTGTACCTGTAGAAGGTTTTGTTACCCTTTTTTACTTCCTGAGCTATTCTAACCTCTGTTTGAGCCTTTGCATTTCTCATCACTTTCGCTGTCTCTTTTAGTTTCTGTTTATATTCTCTTTTGTCTGCCTCGTTCTCCGACTCCATGTATTTTCTGAAGGCTATGCACTTTTCTCTCACCATGGTTGCCACCTCCTTGGAAAACCATAGTGGGTTTTTCCTCCTTTTGTTCTTACTAACCTGATGGGCACACTGTGATGTGACCATGGTTATTACATCCTTTAACCTTGTCCAATATTCCTCAACTCTCCCTTCTGTCAAGTTACTAAGGCTGTCTCTTAGGCAGGCCTTCATGTTTGTGAAGTCTGCCCTCCTGACGTCAAGGACCTTCAGCTTGGAGTGTGTAGAGTATATAGTCCTTTTTTCCCTGAACTATACCGTGTTATGATCCCTGTTGCCCAAGTGGTTCCCTACTTCGATACCCGTAACCCTATCGTTATTTGTGAATATCAGATCTAGAACCGTGTTACCCCTTGTGGGTGATGTCACTAGTTGACTTAGGCCTGCTTCCTGTAGTGTGACTAGGAATTCTCTGCTCTTCTGCGATGCCGCTGTGTGAGTATTCCAATCTATGTCTGGCAGATTGAAATCCCCCACCAGCACCATGTCCCCTTTGCCTGACATCTGGAGGATGGTTTCCAGGATTATCCCTGGTTTCCTCCTGTCTGTAGATTATTCCTTCCCGAATGGGTTTCTGGATTCTGGCCCCTATTGTGATCCATAGATCCTCTGTTTCCCCTAGTGCCTGCTGCATTTCTGTAGCATTGATGGTATCCTTAACATAAATAGCTACCCCCCTCTCCTTTTTTCCCAGTCCTATCTCTCCTAAACAAGTTGTACTCTGGGATAGACACCTCCCAACCATGATTATTTGTGAGCCATGTTTTGGTCATGGTCACCCAGTCTAGTCCTGCCTCAACTATTGTGGCAGTGAGGTCAGTCATCTTGTTAGCCAGACTACGTGCATTGAGGCTAGAGATGGGCGAGTGGTCTAATTCACTCCGCGCGAACTGATTCGTGAGTGAAGGCAAATTCCTCGTGGAGTGCTCCACAACGTGATGCGAGTATTGCTGTTATATCAGGTAACGCAGTTCATTGAAAACAATGACTTTTGCATTACTCCACCTTCCCAAACCACTACTCGGCCATTCTTAAGGCGAAGTACATTGAAAACAATGTACTTCACCTTGTTTTTAAGCTCCAAAGGTGAATTTTGCAATGATTCATGGGATTTCAGGTGACATGGGCTCTAGATTATTCCGCACAGCCTCAGTTTGGGGTAGTGTGTGTAGGAAGCTGTAGGAGACAATCTACTCTGATTCAAACCTTCTAAAAGCTGTTAAAAAAGCCTTTCTGAGTCATTTTTTTTTGCTGAAACTTTAGTTAATCGATTATAGGAAACCCTCCTGTGCTCATATCATCGAGCGTTTATTGTTTGTGTGTGGATTTTGGATGTTAATGTACAACATTCAGTCTGTGTACTGAGAGACAGTGGAAGTGTGCTTTGGGGGAGGGGTGTATCTGTGGTGTAGGTAGATTAACTTGGAGAAAAAGACAGTGCTTTGTGTTTTGGTGATATTTTTCTTGTATAACTGTGTTAATGTACACACAGTAATATTTTCAATAATTCTTGCCTTTTTTTGCTGATTGTTGTGGTGCAGCAGTACATAATTTTAGTTTGTTTAAAATATGTGGTTATATTAATGAAGTATTCAATTTGCTACGCATGACTTAGTGTGTGTGTGAGTTTGTGTGTGACGCGTGTCATGAAATCAGACCTTTTATTGTGCCACATAATAATTTCAGCAATGTGAAGCTGCTATCTACTGCAGCTGTGTGATTTTTGTACTTCTTTGTGGTATCTTTACTGGCACTAGTAACTGTTACTGCAGCAGTGTACTACACTGCCCCCTCCCCACGGACCGTCCCAACCAGCAAAGGTATTCTTTTCCAGATTTGAATTTCTGATGGTGAGCACTGGTTAGGTGTTGTGCGTTTGCATCTGCATCTCTTTAGGGCCCAATCTCCATCTGTAACTTAAGTCACAGTTGTTTCTTTGGCTTCCCTGCAGAGTACTGGACAGGTGTGGTACATAATTCTGCATGAACATTGTACTCATTAATGTGCATTTTTAACTCATTACCTCCTGGACGGCCATTTTCCGTCAGGTAAACAATGGAAAGTTCGGACTTCACATAGAGCGATTGGAGGGAATGAGTTAAGTCAGGACCATCATCATGAGTCACTCATGATACAAATCACATTCTTTATCATTACAGTCACAAATCATTATTCACGATCATGTCACAAATCACAATATTAATTTTTTTACTAGTTACTTGTATGTATTGTAAGCCTGTTTTTTAGTATTTCTCCATGCTTCACCACCCCACCATTGTACTCATTAATGAGCGTTTTTAAGTCAGGGAGTTTGTACTACAGCTCATCAGGGAAGTACAGCAATAGGCATTTGCTTTCCCAATACAGTTCCATATTGTTTATCTCACACCATCGACACTGAATCACGTTCTTAATCATCACAGTCACAAATCACAATTCACGATCACTTCACGAATCACAACACTCATTTTTTGACTAGTTACTTGGATGTACTGTATTGTAAGCATGTTTTGTAATATGACTCCAGGCTTCACCACTCCGCCATTGTACTCATTAATAAGCATTTTTAAGTCTGGGAGTTTTGTGCTACAGCCCATAGGGGAAGTACAGCTATAGGCATTCGCGTTCCTTCCTGTACAGCATGTGAGTTACAGTGCTGTAAGTAGTGGTGGTCGAAGTGGCCACAGTTTACTCCGTGAAGTGATTCACCGAGTAACGTGGAATCCGTGGAGAACTCCACAATGTGAAGCGGAGCACTTCGCTTCATAATGAAGAAAGCGAAGTCCATTGAAACCAATGACTTTGTGTTATTCTGCCTTCCCCAAACCACTTCTCCACCAATTTTAAGATGAAGTACATTAAAATCAATGTAATTTGCCTCACTTCACCCTGTAATTGAGCTCCAAATGAAATTCTGCAGTTATTCATGGGATTGCAGGTCACTTGGGCTCTAGATTGTTCAGCACAGCCTCAGTTCTGGCCTGGGTAGTGTGTGTGCAGTGGTAGCTGGAGACAGTTTGCTCTCAGAGTTCTGCGATTCAAAACCTCTGAAAGTTGTTTAAAATGCCTTTTTAAGTAATATTTTTTGCTCAAAATTTAGTACATCGATTGTAGGAAACCCTTCTGTGCTCATATCATCGAGTGTTTATTGTTGTGTGTGGATTTTGAATAATAATTTAGAACAGTCAGTCTGTGTACTGTGAAGTGTGCTTTGGGGGAGGGGCATATTTGTGGTGTAGATAGATTAACTGGGAGAAAAAGGCAGCCTTTCTGTTTTGGTTATATTTTTCTTGTATAACTGTGTTAATGTACACACAGTAATATTTTCAGTAATTCTTCACATTTTTCTGCTGATTGTTGTGGTGCAGCAATGTACAATTTGTCTGTTTAAAACATTTGGTTATAGTACTAAAGGTTTCCAATTTGCTGTGCATTATTTGAGTGTGCGTGTGAGTGTGTGTGCAATGCATGTCATTAAATCAGACACCATTTGTTGTGTTACAGAATAATTGCAGCAGTGTGAACCTGCTATCCACCGCACCTGCATGAATTTTTTATACTGCTTTGTGGTATCTTTACTGGTAGTGGATTGTTACTGCCGTGCACTAATCCCCCAACTGGCAAAATGCATTCCTTTCCAGATTTGGATTTGTGACTTGTGAGCACTGGTTAGGTGTTGTTGTGCCTTTTCGTATGCATCCCTTGAGTATGCAGTGCAATCTTAATCTGTCTGTGCGTTTGCATGGCACCATAAATTCTGGGAGACTGCATTCCTTGTTACGCTCTGATTTCACTTCATCAGCACTGGGGAATTTTCTGGACACAAGACAGTAGCATTTTGGTGATGCACATTAATTCTGGTGACTCTGTGTATGACCTGACCACTGCGCACATGATTGAGTGCGCCATTAATTCTGGGAGACTTTGCATTTCTTGTTATACTCTCATTTCACTTCATCAGCACTGGGAAGTTTTCTGGACACGAGACAGTAGCACTTTGGGGATGCACATTCATTCTGGTGACTGTGTGGGTGGGATGCTGCCAATAGTGTTGTCACTCTGCCTTACTTCGCATTTAAGGTGGAATGACAATGCGAAGTATTAATAACAAGGCAAAGTGAGCCTTTCCTATAGGGCACTCCGCGTAGCGAAGTGCCAATGCGAAATGGTCACTTTGCATTCACTTCGCCGGCAGATTTTAAATTCACTGCATCTCTAATTGAGGCATAGTGCTGACCATTCTTGCCATGTCCCTTTGTTTGTCATGCCTCCCTTGATCTTAGTAGTTGTACCTTTGTAGTTTTCTCTGTTTATGGATCCCAAAGCACTTTATAAGCAATGCTAGACTGGTAGTGAAGTGACTGAATGTGTAGTGGTAGCCATATTGTACATCAACACCCACAAACAGCCTGGACAATTGCATGAACCGGTTTAATGGGAAGGGGAATATTGGCCAGGATACTGGAGGAAAGTCCCTTACTCTTTTTTGTGAAGAGTGCCTTTGGTTCTTTTACTTCCACCTGGACACCCACCAGGACAGCATCAGGATGGGTAGAAGGGAACTTGGTTTAATGTCTCATCCGAAGGATGGCACACCCAAGCAGTAAAGCACCCTCCTGCTACTGTTTAGATATGAGTCCAATCCTGGTGTGGGACAAGAACCCATGACCTTCTGGCCTAGAGGCAGATGTGATACCAACTGAGCCACACTGACACCACATACCTGCAGAACCCCCCTTTATAGAATGGATTTTTTTGAGTTTACTGATACTGAGTCTGGGAGGTTTACTGTCCTAGAGGAAGTTCCTAGTAATCATATTTAATTTCTTAATATGCTTCTTTTCCATAAAGATAGAAATTTTCTAGAAAATGTAAAATACTTTGATGCTATTATCATTTTAGTGGTGTTGATTTCCCCAAAGGGAGAGGTTAAGTTTGCACCACCTAACATGGTCTGATTTGATGTCGTGTAGAAGAGGCATAATTTTGATATCCCTATAATTAATCTAGTTTATTCATAATATCTAGACCCAAATAAGTTATTTTGTCTTTTATCCAGATCTCATTCAATATTTTGTGTAAATCATTCTTTATTGTAGACATCTCTTCAAATTTAAGTAACATTTTTAAGTTCTCACTGGATTCTATTGGTTTGCTCAGAGTAATCAAAATGTCATCTGCAAATGCAAAGACCTTTTGATTTTGACATCCTGTTTTAATTCTACTAGTATCTGCATGTGATATAATGGCTCTTATTAAGGGCTCAAAGCCTAAGATAAAAATATATGGGAATAATAGGCATTCCTGGCTAGTGCCACATGTTATAAGAAAGGGTTGGAGAGAATCTCATTAATTATTATTTGAACAAATGGTGTGTTGTATATTGCTGTTGCCCAGACATTAAAGTGGTCATAACAACTAAAGACTAATAATACTTGTTTTAGATAGTCCCAGTTAACTGAATCAAATGCCATACATATATCCAAGGATCCAGAAAAAAAAGATGATTTGATATCTTTTGTTGGACCAACATAGATATTACAAAAGAAAACAGGTGCTTGAACTTTCAGATTACATAGAATCCTTCATCAGAAAACAATGACAGTTGGTTTGGAAGAATACACAGCTTTAAGAAGGCCTTGAAGACACATCTGTGGCTTATTGCCTGCCCAGACTGATTATTCTAGCTATTTTATCTATTTGATTATTTGGTCATACTGTTATATAGTATATGATTAGGGCTTATTGTGGATAAAAAGCGATGGCTTTCCAAAAGCTGTTGTAGGACAGTTCAAAGGTCGAGAAAAGTTGTTGTAGTATCATTCTTACGTCACAACGATACTACAACTTCTCCCCCTTGAGCTGTTACCCGATTGGCTAAAGCAGTTCAGTGTTCAAAAAAACAAACATTGTAAAATGGCGGCACCGCTTAGCAAGCGGAGGGGCAAGCGTTTCAATAAGATAGTTGGGACACAAACTACCATTGTCGGCTCCGTGTGTCCAAACTATCAGTTTGGCATTTTTCTTTTCTTTTTTTTTTTTAAATAACCAGCGCTTTGAAATGTCGGGTGGTGAGCGGAACTGTAGCGAGGACCGGAGGCAGAGTGGGACTGCAGTGATGACAGAGAGCAAGGGAGTGTGTGAACACAAGGTATGAAACCTTGTATTTAAATTAAACTGTAGACATTTCTGGGAACCATATACTATATAAAATAGTATATGGGTGACCAGACACAACAAGGCTTTGTTTCCATCTCGGGGATGTGATGACGTCAAACAGATCTCTCGAGCTTCGCTCTCAAGGTCTGTATGACATCATCACGTCCCCTCGATGGAAACATAGCCTTGTTGTGTATGGTCACCCATACACTATTCTATATGTATTTTATTGCTTTTATAGGTTTATTATTGTACAGCACCTTGGTGCTTGAAAGTCACTAAAAAACAGATAAAAAGTTGTTAAAAATCCCATTGGCCTAAACTGCTTTTAAAAATCAACACAGGACCAAATAAAAACAACAGAGTTCCGTCAAAGAAAAGCTTTGTCATGGTCAAATGTCACAGAACAGATTAGCTTCTTCCATGAGAACAACCGTAAAACATACTAAAGCTACATCTGTGCATGCATTAGTAAATGTCTATGATTTTAAACCACAAGATAAAATACACTGAACAAATACATATTATATAAAGTTAAAAGTCTTCTAAATAAGAAAATATCTGTGTGTTAGGCAAAAAAAGTGGGTTTAAAGACAACCTGCCCTAGTGTAAATTAAGCATTAACCAGCAGTTCCCCACATTTATACAATGTAAGTACTATTCAGATATGTATGTCTTAAAAACAGTGTACAATAAGGCAATATTATTCAAGATTATTCAAACTTATATTATTTAAGCCTGATCTATCTGCAACTCTGTAACAAGTGACTGGTGTTTCTGCACATTCAGCACCCAAACATAACACAGTCCCCCTTGTAATTGAAATGCTGTTATCCTAATATGTCCATGTATCAACATGTGTCCATATATACCTAATGTTCTGTAGTATTAAATAACAGTTCTAGCAATCTGAATCAAAAACTGGGGGAATCAACACTCCGTCACCACATCTTACCCCCCGCCAAGTGTTAATGTATCATTAAAAATCAAACCTAAGACTCACTAGTAATTGAGATCTTGTATCCAAATATGCTCATAGTTTTATAATGTATCAGTATATAATCTTTCTGCTGTACATAGAGTAACAGTCCTAGAAATCTGAAACAAAACCTAAGGGAACCCCCAACCCCCGCAGGAACTCCAATGTACTGATAACTAGTCAAATAGAATTGTATATCCATTTTGTATGTGAACAAATAGTCATCCCACAACATAACCCCACTGTGTTACGTATTAAATGCCAAGAGTTTGTGCACATGAAGACTTCCGGTTTAGCTGCCAGCCTTAATGGAAGCCTGATCTGGTTGCTCCGACCCGCTCTCCTAACAATCCACAGCAATTGCCATAACCACAAACAGAAAACTGTCCTCAAAGGTGAAAATTACTGACTACTGGATGCCAGTGAAACAACGAAATAAAGATTGTCCACCGGGCATGGCCAGGAAAAACATAAAAAGCAGGAAGCAGCGGCTCTCCCGAATGCGACCTGTCAGGACTCCTCACAGCAGCACCAAGAAAGGCCAAATGACCAGACAACTGATAAGGACTGCACAATAACATCTAAACAATTATGTAAAACACTACAGCAGATGAATGCCACTCTGCAAAGATTAGAGGCGAGGGCCAGAGAGGACTGAACAGTTATAAATGTATTAACACAGAAAGCAGAAAAAATGGAGCAAAATGTATCTGAATACAACACAGTAACTGATGCACAGAATGCAGCACTTCTGGATCTGCACCACAGGGCAATCTTCTCTGAATGAAAGCTGGAAGAGCTCGACAACAGGAATCACCGAAATAATATAAGAATCCGTGGGGTGCCAGAGGAGACTGAAACAGGCAACATGCTTGTTTTATAGACTCATTTCTGAAGGAAATTCTAAACTTGCCTAAAGAAAGAGCTTAACATCATTAGGGCACATAGATCGCTGATACCCCGACTGAGAGATCCAAAAGCTTGCCCTCGCGCTATAATTATTGCCTTCTTGGATTTCAGAGTAAAAGACGAGATACTGAGTCTAGCGAGGTCCAGAAAGATTATTCGTTTTGGGGATGTCAGACTCTATTTTGATCAAGATTACACCCCCCCCCCAACTGTTAAACTGAAGAAGGCAAGTATTCACAGTTATCAAGCAGCTTCAACAAAAGGGGGTCAAAGCATTTTTGGAATACCTGGCCAGACTACAGATAATCACTGAGAAAGGCCCCCAGAGATTCCAGAATTTAGAAGCAGCTGAAGAGTTCCCGAAACTGAAGGACATTATTCTGCAATGAAAGAATGCAGATCGGGGGCCGGTGGAACTTAAAAACAGAGCCTGGGTTTCAGTGGGTCCAAAGAGAAGAGGGACAAATAGAGAGAGAAGGGACTTCTGGAATGTGGTGCAAGGTCCAAGAGAATCAATGAGAAAGTGACGTTTCTCGAGCTGGGCCAGAGAGAAGGGAAAGGGAAAGACTGCAAGAACAAGCAACTGAGATGGACTCAACGGACAATAACACATGAAGACATTTTCAGGGTAGGAGACCTTGTGAAGAAAATTTAGTTTGGGGCCCTGGAGAGACTGGGGGACTCATGCAGAGGACCAAGAGAGCCCTGAACATTACAGCCGAATTGGAAAGTGGCTTTGGTGGGACAGAGACAAAATATAAATATGACAAAGACCAACTGCTGCAGCTATAACACTTAATTAAAAGGTCCTCTCACATGCGGGGAGGGAAGATGACCCAGGGCCGGGGAGGAGTTCTGGCCTGGCTCCTGACTGTTCCGGGGGTGCCTGGATCTCCTGGGGGGGCGGGCGCTGGGGTGAGTGAGCACAGCAAAAAGCTCTGAACATTTAGGAAGGCAGCGGTAGATTGCCATGGGAGGGTGCCCACCTCTAAAGTCAATTCAATGGGGCACACAAGGTTGAAAGAGGAGAGAGGCAGACTCACGTGGCCATCTCAGGGAGGCATTACTTCCTGGTGGCTAGAGACCTGCTTTAATTATCTCCACAAGGCATAAGAAGAAGAACATGGTGTGCATTAAGGTATGCATTAAGGGATAAGACATGATGCCTGGCCTGGCCAATCAGGTGCAGAGCTAGGCAGCTGGAGCTCAATGGGGGTCTGGGCAACAGCTGATGGCATCTGCAGATGGCAGATAAAGCATTCATGGCAATTTTAAAGCAACATTTATTATATCTGAAGGATAAAATTAGGTAAACTTAAAAGCTGTGGCTCACTGTGGTGCATGCACCACCCTCTGGGGGGTTGTGGGTGCACCTTGGGGCTGGGGGCGGTGGAGGCTCCTGGGCTTGTGGGGAAACCTGACCTCTCTGGTTGGGGGGGGCATAAGGAAATGATAGCAACTTGCTATAACGGGGGAAGGGGAATACAAATTAGTTGCTTAGCTATATCCTGTGAGAACTGCTGACGGGTTCTTTAAGAGTTGTTAAGCGTTATTTAGAGTCATTTACCACATATACAGAGATCATTAGAAAGCAGGAGGTGTTTGACACCTTAAACCTCCTGGTGAATCAGACACAAGAAGATCTGGTTAAGGAGAGGAGTCCCTATTAGAAGGGACAGAACAAATAGCCTCTCTTTCCCCTTCTGAACAATTCTGAGGGAGGAAGGGTTAAGGAATCCAAGATTATGGAGTCCCCACCTTAGGAGTCTAGGATAGTTGAAAATTGTATGTTAAGAGCCAACTTGGCTAAATGTTTATGATTTAAGTTGACAGAAAGGTCTGAAAACATGAGTTTAGATTATAAAGGTCATATATGCTATAAGAATGTTGCAATAAGGTAATTGATATAGAAACATAGAAACATAGAACATAGACTTTGATGGCAGATAAGGACCGTTTGGCCAACCTAGTCTGCCCATTTCCCTACCTACAGGATAAGCCTCAGATCCTTGTTAACCAACAGCCTATTTCTTCTTACCCCCCACAAGAATTGCCTTATGTCTGCCCCATGTATTCTTGAATTCTCCCACAGTTTTAGACCCCACTACCTCCTCAGGAAGGCTGTTCCATGTGTCCACCACCCTCTCTGCAAAAAAATTCTTCTTCATATTGCCCCTGAACCACCCCCCCCATCTTTAAATTGTGTCCCCTTGTTCTTGCACATCTCTTTTTCTGAAAGATGCTATCCTCTTGGACTTTGTTGATTCCACTGAGGTACTTAAAAGTTTCTATCATGTCCTCCCTCTCCCTCCTTTCCTCAAGGATATACATATTAAGCTCCTTTATTCGCTCCTCATATGGCTTCTTTTGCAGACCCTGCACCATTTTAGTTGCCCTCCTCTGGACTGCCTCTATCCTGTCTATGTCCTTGCAGAGATGGGGTCTCCAGAACTGGATGCAGTACTCCAGATGGGGCAACAGGGGGAGGTGGCTGTGGTCTCACGGACCCCACAACCAAACATATTCAAAATGGCTAACCAAAATACATGTATTTGCTCATACAATGTGCGTGGCCTCACAAACCCAGTTAAAAGGAGCAAAATAATCTTCTTTATTAAGAGATCAAAAGTAGAAGTGGCCCTGTGTCCAAAACAGAATATGGTAAGCTAGCCAAGTTTGCATTACATGAGGTAGCAGCAGCTTCATATAAGAAGGGTTGCAGGAGGGGAGTGGCCATTTTAATACCTACAAGAGTCCAATTTGAAAGGGAGGATGTCCTAATGGACAAGGAGGGAAGGTACATACTGGTGAAGGGTCGATTGATGGGAAGCAAGGTGACAATGGCATCGGTGTACTTTCCTCCTGGCTGTACTGTAGTTACATGGATTATAGATCATTTTTGATTACTTTACATGATTGGAATGAAGGGATAATTCTATGTGGAGGAGATCTGAATTTAACATTAAACCCACAATTAGACACTATGTCTAAGATCCCTAGGCGAGAACATAGGGTAGCCCGGGATGTTGCCAAACTTTTAAGGGATTTGGGCATGCTGGCTGTCTGGAGACATACAAACAGGAGACGACGGGACCATACATATCACTCTGCCTCACACCAGATGTACTCCAGACTAGATTACTTCCTACTCCCCAGGGAAGATACAACTAAGGTACAGGAGACTTGGATAGGGGACTTTGTTCTTTCAGATAATGCACCCCTCTTCATGAAAATAGAATTAGGAGCCACCCAAAAAAATACCTTTTGGAGACTAAATGTCTCACTTCTTAGGGACCCAGAAGTAAAGAATAGTATCAGGGATGCATACAAGCAATTCTTGGAAGACAATAACTCCACAGAGGTGTCCCCCGGCCATTCTCTGGGATACAGCCAAAGCTGTGATGGGGGGTAAGTTTATAGAGATTTCCTCCCAGAAAAAGAGAGAGATAGAGAAGCTAGAAGGGAGAGGTTAATAGAGCAAATACGATCTTTAGAGAACCTACAGAAGGAAAAGATAAATAAGGAGCATACAAAGGAACTGAAGGCGCTCAAGAAAGAACTAGAAAATATACTAGACTATCAGGTGGAGCTAAAGCTCCTCTTCCTGAGGCCGAAATACTAGAAGGGGGACCTACAGCTTTAAAATTATTAGCGGGTCATCTCCGGGTACAACAAGCTAGAGCACACATAAATTCAATTCAGCACCCCCCATATGGCCAAAATGGAAACCCAAATACCTGAAATAGCAGTGGCTTTCAGAGAATTTTATGCTAAGTTATACATGCCAGACCCAGAACCAGATAGGGATAAGGTGATGGAGTTCCTGAGTGGCCTTACCCTCCCAAAAATATCCAAGGAACAGGGAGAAAAATGGACAGCACCCATTGGAGAAGAGGAGACGAAAGAGGTAATTGGCAAACTCAAAACAGGTAAATGCCCAGGGATGGATGGACTACCCCTAGAACTTTATTAAGTTTTTAGGGAGCTGATACAACCCTTATTACAGAAGGTCTTTAAAAGGGTTATGGGAGAGGAGGGCCAAACCCCACCCTCCTGGTCGAGGGTGGTTATCTCTGTGCTGCCCAAGCTGGGGAATGACCTTACCATATGTGCTTCCTATCACCTCATCTCCCTGTTAAATAATGACTATAAGATTTTGACAGCCATTTGGACCCATAGACTCCAAAAAATACTCCCAGGCTTATACAATTAGATCAGACTGGGTTTGTCCCTGGACAACAGGCGCAGGATAACCTTAGAAGGATGACCCATATAATTGACTGTATTACCAAAACAAAGACACCCTCCTTGTTATTGAGCTTAGACGTGGAGAAGGCATTTGATAAAGTGTCACGGAGTTTCCTGGGGGCAGTTCTTTCCCGGCTTGGGTTGCCTGAGGAATTTCAAAAAGGGGTGTTTAAACTATACTCAGGACTCAATATATATATCAGAGCCAATGGACATATTACCTCTAACTTTAGGTTACAAAGGGGGACCAGACAGGGGTGCCCTGTGTCCCCGCTTTTATTCACCTTATATATTGAACCACTAGCCCAAGCCATAAGGCAGAGCAGCGCAGTAACAGGTATCAAAGTGGGGAAGGGGGCAGAACATAAATTAGCCCTGTATGCGGACGCTATACTTTTATATATATCAAACCCAGACACTGCAATAGAAAATGTATTTAAGATAATTGAAAACTTCTCTATCCTGTCAGGATATACCTTAAACAAAACAAAAACAGAAGTACTTAGCTTTAATTATATGAGCTCATCCCACATAAGGAAAAAGTATCCGATGAACTGGGACATGAACTCTATAAAATATCTGGGCATAAAAGTAGGAACAGCGAATACACAACTTTACACTCTGAATTATCCACCCCTGATAAATCATCTAAAAACAGATTTTAAAAAATGGGCCCTTTTGCCCCTCCCACTACATCCTAAAATGCAATCTCTCAAAATGAATGCATTACCCCAACTTCTTTATCTATTCCAATGTGTCCCATGTAAGGTACCAAGGAGGGAATTGGATAACTGACAGAAGATGTTCCTGAACTTCATTTGGGGTAAGGGATGTCCTAGGATCAGGAGAAACCTCCTTTATCTCCCTAAGTCGAAGGGTGGCTTGGCACTCCCGAACCTGCATGAATATTGATGCACTGCTCAGATGAGGGTGCCTCTCCTATGGGGCAATCCACAATACGAGTCACTACGGAAAAGGATAGATATAGCAGAACATATAAATCCACCGCTAGGAACTGCCCTATTTTTGGGGAAAGATAGGGGGACCTTAAAAATGGAGCACACTGGTACTGGGGTGGTTTTAGAGGGCTAGAGTAGAGGGACTAAATGAGGAATTACATCAAAATACATGTGGAAGTATAGTTGGCTAGTACATGACACACAATTTACACCGGCGACACAAGATGATTGGTATAAAAAGCAGATCAAAGGGGGATTGGTAACCCCAGCTCAGCTATTCACAGGGTCTACTATGCTGTCTTTTGAAGCAGCAAAACAGAAATTTAAATGGGAAGAGGGAGACCGTCTGAGATTTTACCAGATTAGGGACTATATACAGGCTAAAAGGAGGAAGATGGGACCGGAAGGGCTGGAAACGGGCGAGGGAATACCGTTTCAGAAGATATGGTCCTCACCGAATGGTGAGAAAGCCATTTCAATGCTTTATTCTAATTATATATCAGACCTACAGAGATCCTATTTATATCTTAAAAACAAATGGGAAAGAGACCTTGGAGTAGCTCTTTCAAGGGAACAATGGGATATAGTTTGGAAAAACACCTGGCACACATCGGCTTCTCCCACATGGAGGGAGTTCGGATGGAAAATCTGAACCAGATACTTTCTGGTACCAGTACAGGCAGCACATGGGCGTCCGGGGTCCACAAAGGATTGTTGGAGGGAATGTGGCGAGTTGTAGGCCACTCAGACCCCCACTTTTTGGCAATGCCCAGAACTAGGGAATTTCTGGAAGGAGGTGAGCCAACATCTCGCCAAAGTTTTCACAGTGCAGACACAACCAGGCCCTGAACATTTATTGCTAGGTGTACACCCACTTTGGATGAAAGGTGAAGAAGAAAAATACCTTTGGGTCATCTTAACTATTGCAGCACTGAAAGCAGTGACAAGGAAATGGCTGAGACGGGAACCCCCATCCATATCAGAATGGAGGGAGATAATCAATGATATTCAGAGGCTGGAGAAGATAACCTCGGACCTCACGCAGAGGTCACAATCAGGGGACAAGGTGGCTCTTTTATGAGGAGCAATTAGATAGCCCATAACCCAGAGTCAAAACAAAGAGGAAAGGTAACGGGGGGAGGAGGTAAGGGGAAACCCACAGGAGACAGAGGTCAGCTGCGCATATGTATTACTGGAGGTAGAGAAGCTATTAAAATAAGCACAAAAAAGGAACAGAATAGAAATAAAGAAAAAAGGAAATAAAACTCGGATACCAGCTATAACAAAGAGGTTAATTTTATTTCTTTTTTATTTTTATTTATGACCTGAGATACTTTCAACACATTTTTAGGGTTACGAATTAATATATATTGTTGTGTTCTGATGTTTGTAACTGAAGCATATAATGGCATGCAAGAAAGTGCAACTATAGAAAAAGATCTGTAATTACAGAGAGCTTTAGTATCATTGTCTGATGTTAACATGTCAACGCTGACAGATACTGTATGATGTTAATACATGCTACTGTATGGGAAACTTAGACTGAATAAAAGAAGTATAAAAAAAGTTTGTGCACATAAAAAGATCAGGTACAACACCGACTACCTAGTAAATGAGATACTGTACCTAAAATGCCCATGTATGAACATGTATCTGTATATAAGCTTAACCCCATACCACAACCCAACCCACACCCTAATTTTGGGGGGTGAAACCAACACAATGATAACCAATTAAAAGGGATTCTATATCCATTTAGTGTTAAAACATACAACAAAAACACAAATGTACTACCATTATACATCCATTCATTGTTCCTGAAGTAGGTGAAAGTTTGAGTAGTGTAATGTGACAGAAAACCTAAATCAGTGTTCATACCATCTCCCACCATATTGAGAAGTAAAATGAGATTGGTCTCAAAAGCCTATCTCTGTTGTGTATTTTTGAAATGTCCTTTCAAATCCAGGACCGACATCTGAGATGGAGAAAAAGCCGTTCAGGCCAATGGGATTTTTAACAACTTTTTATCTGTTTTATTTTGTTTTTTTTGTGTATGATCTGGACTTTAAGTGTATTCTTCCAAACCAACTGTCATTGTTTTCCGATGAAGGATTCTATGTAATCTGAAAGCTCAAAGCACCTATTTTCTTTAGTAGCATCTATGTTGCTCCAATAAAAGGTATCAAATCATCTTTTTTTTCTGGATCATTTGTCACAAGGACCAATACAGCAACAAAACTAATTCTCTGTATATCCAGGGATAAGGCTACATCTGGTTCATTGTGTTTATTAGCCCAGGAGAGAGCATTCATGAGATGCCTAATACTGTCAATCCCAGATCTGTTTTTGATAAGCCCTACTCGCTTTCTTCCTATTAGCTTGCTGATTACTGTTTGAATTCTTGTTGTTAAGATTTTTGTTAGAATTTTGTAGCCACAGTTCATTAAGGATATTAGTCTATAGATGGTACATTCTAAGGGGTCTTTATTTTTTGTGTGGATAATTGCAATGAAGGCCTCATTCATAGTTGGTGTAATGTTTTTGTAAGTTCAGTTTCCTCAGATGTAGCATGTAGGTAACCAGATATGCAGGGCCAGATATTCAAAGCTTTGTACTGGGCAAAAAACATTTGCATGGGTTTAGCATGGGATTAGCGTGGGCTTTCTATATTCAAAAGGTCAAACAGCATGCGCAAACCACATTAGCGCTGGGCAAATCATAATGATATGCTAGGGGCAAAGTGAAAATGAATACAGGCGCAATGAGATATTCAGCGACTAGCGGCGAGTTAAGGTGTTTAGTGTGACTTAGCACGACCCATAGCATGGTACAAATTACCACCCAGGAAAAGCTGGTCTTAACCCTGAGCAAACAGCTTTGCACGACTTGTTGTTTTGCGTGGTATTAGCGCGGCATTAGCATGGCTTGCGCGACCCTAACATATGAGTATGATACTCAGAAACTGCCAGATATGGAGGACACATGCTGTTCACTGAAGGCACCACCATGATGCCAACAGCTGCCACAGGTCCCAGCCATGCACAGACAGTAAGGGGTGATCGGGCCCACAGGGGACATCATGGTAACGTGGCCATACAGCACACACCTAAAGGCCATACTTCTGTGGTGACCAACAGACGTCAGCAGACACAGGTAGCACTGTGGGCATGGTGGCCATTTAGGGGAGGGTGTACAGGTGGCCAGATCTCACCACAGCCCAGGTGTGGCCACAAGACTGGGACACATCATGCAGTGCACATGGGCCAGTAGTGAGAATACCCCACCGCCTGTGTGCCTGTCGGCTCTTACATGCCCACCCAGCCACATACCGTACAACTGTACAGATGCCACACAGCCGGCAATGGATATGTCACTGTTTGCATCCCATGCCACAGGTGCAGCATCTGTGGATCACAAAACAGTGTAACAGTACTGTCCACTGTCAGTAATTACCTGCAAGCTGGGCCTGTCACTGTGTACAGTGCAGCAGTCATCACTGCCCTTAGGCATTGCTGTGTCCCTCACACTACTGGCCCCCTTGCTACTGTAGTGTCTGCCGTAGCACTGTAGCATGACCTCAGTGTGACAGTTGCATGTAGCACCACCACCACCTGTGCCTATGCTGTGTTGACCCCTGGGGTATGATATGCTACGCTATGCTGTACTGTTCACATGTAGCCTGCAGCTATCATCATGCACTGCCTGACTGACCCACAGGTGGAGCTGCGGTCAGATCTGGCTGGCCCCTGTACTTCCAGACTGACCTACAAGTAGAGCTGTGGGACCCTGCAGTAACACTGGGCAAACTGCTTGCAAATCAGGTCATAATGGGATGCTAACATGGCTGTTTGCCCAGAGACTATCTAAGTAGGCTCATTTGCATGTCACTTTTGAATATGGCAAAGTTTAACACCGGCAAACAGCTTAGCTCCGTGCTAATCCAACGCAAATGTGTTAGCTCTGCACAAATGCTTCAGGGAATATTATACTGTTTTGCACACTGTACTTTCTCATAGACTGCTCCCTGCAGCTGTACTGGGTCCACGCATTTGCTGGAACACACATTGGCCACATAAGTCGCCTCTAGCTACCTTCACATCGCTGTGCACTGTGTTACTGTTGTGGTCTGCACTTCCTGGTTGCTATATTCAGAGCTGTCTTATTCCAGGACTAAGTTTGCCCTGCACTCCCAGACCAGTTTGCCTGGCCTCATTCCCATGCTA
Source organism: Neoceratodus forsteri (assembly GCA_016271365.2). Taxonomy (NCBI): domain Eukaryota; kingdom Metazoa; phylum Chordata; order Ceratodontiformes; family Ceratodontidae; genus Neoceratodus; species Neoceratodus forsteri. The sequence continues at coordinate 123,194,324 of CM028130.1, read as the reverse complement.
TATTTAGAGGCTATTTTCCCCGGGCTATCCCTTTTGAATGTAGCTTGCTTTGTGCCCCAGGCTAAGTTTGCCTGCCGGTCAGTGCTAACTTAGCCCAAGGGCAAAGCTTTGAATATCTGGCCTGCAGTCTCTAATATTTTACCAAATTCTGTTTTTAGCTCAGAGGGTAGGTAGGTTTAAATATGACAGAACGTTTTATATCTGTATGGTTGAAATAATTTATTTTTTAGCATATATATTGTTGGTAAAATATGCAGTGTCAGTGGCTCAGTAGGTAGCACACTCGCCTCTGAGGTCGGGACATCAGAGGGCTGTGGGTTCAGTTCCCACATCTGGCACTTGGGTTAATATCCCAGTACTGACACTGTAGTGCAGCATGAGAGGGGTGCTGCACTTCTGAGGTGCCGTCTTTCGGATGAGATGTTAAACCGAGGTCCCATCTGCCTGGATTGGTGGTAGTTCAGGTGGATGTTAAAGATTTCATGGCACTTATCGAAAAGAGTAGGGGAATTTTTTATTAAAGTTGGAAAGTAAAATACAGTCAAATAATACACAAAAGCAAAAGCAAATTACTTGAAACAAAATACATATGCCATCATACATAAAATACAAAACTAACATTGCAATAGACTCAAACTTATTAGACATACTGAAAAATAACCCCCCACCCTAATAAAAAGTAGGGGAATTTTATTATTTCAGTAAACCAAAATTGAAAACATACAGTGTTAAATCACACAAAATAATATATAAATCATATAGAAGATAATCTATTACAAAGATATATCATCCAAACAATGTAAATAGGAAAACTGCAAAACAGTCCCCACCCCCAACCCCCACTTACAAAATGAGTAGGGGTACTTTTGTTATCATAGACAGCAAACCAAACAATAAATTCAATCAATGTTAAGTCACATTAAAGAAAATGATACAGCATATTGTTTTCATAATAGAAAACAAAGATTATACATGAAACGAAAGGAAAAAAAGAAGAGAAGAAAAAGCAAATAGAAAACATTAATTCAATACATCCAAAATAATTATTCTAAATTAACCCAATGAAGTTATAGCCAATCTACAGAATCCCATCTAGAGTGACATATAAATGAAGAAAATTTCCCATAATCCTGCCTTTTCAATCTCAATATTGCATTAGCAACCATACCAAATAATGCTTCTTGTGAAAATATTGTTGTTGAATGGTGAAACGGCATCTCACATGCCATATATAGTATTTAAAACAAAGCAAAATCAAACATAAAGTCACTTTATCATATTGCACAGTGGTTACTGGCAGAATCCTATACACAACATATCTAACGTCATAGGGTATAAAGGAAAGGTAGGCCATTTTCAGTAAAACAAGACTCCAAAATCCTTTTATAAAAGGACATTCCAAAATAAGTGTTCCATTGTCTCCACTAATTCAAAACACGTACCTAAGGCAATACCGATCTGTAATTTGCTTATGTTTTAGATTTCTCGGACATTTAATTTACCATATAGGGATAACCATAACACATCCCACATATGAGATGGAATCGGGGAGGTTAACATATTGCCAATTGCAAGTTTTATAGGAGATGGAAAATAATCAAATGGAGTCGAATCTTGAAAATACTTTTGTAAAATATATGCGTATAATTCCTTTCTAGTATAATGCAACAAGGTATGCCTTGAAATACCCCATAATTTAATTTTCCCAAAACATATTTTAAGAGATTGTGGAGATGGTTTATGGAACGTTGTCTCGAGAATACCTCATATTCAGGCCAGAAAAGACATAAATCTCCCAGAGTATCCTGAAGCCATGGTTTCCATTGTGTGTCTCTATCTATAAACAGAGGTTTTAAATTTGTATAGAGAAACATAGTAAAGAAAAAACTACAGGATGTAACATTTTAGGCCCCATGTTTTCTCCCTAAACAACAAGGCTCTCTTTATGGGGTTCAATCTACTGCCCCATATACAAGCAAAAAGCGTCCATATAACTGTGTCTCCAAAGCTAAAGGAAGACTAAAAACTGCACTTAAATATAAAAATATGGGTAATAAGAATGTTTTAACCAGTTGAATCCGTTTCAGTTTAGGCAGTCTCCATGTATTCCAGACATCTACCTTAGTTTGCACTTCCTTTAGTTTAAATTTCCAATTTAGATATGCTAAATCTCCTGCTCCGAATAAAAGACCCAAAATTTTACAAGTATCCTTAATTACCGGAATGCCTATAACCTGTGTAAGATGAAAATACTCTATCCCCAGTGTTATACAATTACATTTCTCATAGTTAATTTGTGCACCGGTATATAACAAAAACCCTGTAAAACGTTTTGAAAACCCTTGCAGAGGAAGATCCTAATCGAAAAACATAAATCATCCGCATAGGCAATACATTTAACTTCAGGATCAGTACTTGAAAAGGAGAGTCCCGTGATACTGTCATGACCATACACCGCCTAATTAAGGGATCTATAGTAAATAAATACAAAAGGGCACTAAGAGGACATCCTTGACGCACACCCGTAATATGGGATATATAGTCCCTACCACCCATTACAAAAGCTTGAGCAGTAGCATTGGCATAACAGGTTTTTATCCATTCTATAAAGGTATCGGGTACACCATACCCAACTAAACAGTCCCATAAATAACCATGTCTTACATTATCAAAGGCTTTTGCCTGGTCTAAACTCAAAATCAAACCTGTAAGTTCCCCTGTAGATCCCTTTTGAAAAAGTTCCTTCAAAAGTATTAGACTATCGGTAATGTTCCTATTTGGAATGGAACATGTTTGTGCCGGATGTAAAAGGGAATGTGCATTAAGTAACAATCTGTTGTTTAATATTTTGGTAAATAGTTTAAAATCTGTATTTAATAGGGTTATAGGTCTCCAGTTTAACAAATCCCTCTATCTCCTTTTATACATAAAACTACAAGCCCCTCGTTCATACTTTTTGGTAATATCCCGAGGATAGTATTTCATTCAAAACACCTGTAAATTCTTCCAACAATTGTTGAAAAATTATTTTATAAATTTCATACGGAATACCATCATTCCCTGGGCTGTACCAGCTTACTTGTGCCAACACTGCAGCAACCTCTTGTGTTGTAATATGTGCTACTAAGTTAACTGACCCTGAATCTGAAATTTGGGGTAAATTACATCCTCCCAACCAGTTCTCATGTGTGTGACTCAATGTTTCAGTAATACCAAAAGTTTCTGTACATGTAAATCAACAATCCGCATAACCTCTCTGGTATGTGTGCACCAAATCCCTGCCTGATCATTAAGACCTGTCATATGTTTCTGATGTCTTTGGGAAGCACTAAATTGAAATGAATTCAGAAAGGCCTTTGTGCCTTGGGTACCAAACAGCGTTCATTTTCTAAAGATTTTGCCTGATCATATTGAAAATTATTCATCTTTTCTCTTATTTGTATAACTGGGGAGGACTGAAACCTCACCATTGGCCACACTGAAATGTAAATCAAAAATTCCTTTCTATAATTTAAGTAAGTATCAGTTTTGTATTTACCATATAATCTCCCTATTGATTGAAAAAAACGTTTAATTTCAGTTTTTGTATCCATCCACCATTCCCGATAAGTATCATAGAGACATAATACAGATTTCCTGGCCTTTAAAATAGCTAGAAAACCATCTTCAATTGTAGGAAGAAGTAATAGAGCCAAGTTCATTCTCCAGTACCCTGGACCCCGATGCATAGGCATATGACTTGCCACCGTAGCTACTATAATTACATGGTCAGAGGAAGTAACAGCCAATGTTCTAGTATCAATCACCTGTAGGGAATCGGAAAGAAACCAAAAATCTATCCTTGTGGCCTTATTGCCTTGAAAAATGTTTTGCGATTCCTGAAAGGGCCATAACATCACTAAGGCCTGTTTGAACAAGTAAATTATTAAGACAAGTAGCATCACAAAACATTTTGGTGGTTCGGCATCCCTATCTGTATTGTATCTACTACAATTGAAGTCACCCCAAAAACATACTTTGAAGTAAATAAATAAGGTTGAAATAAGCGAAATATTTCAATACGTGCAAATTTTGTTTGAGGTGCATAAACATTGATTAACCGACACTGTAAACCGTTAATCACTACATCCAACAACAATACGACCAGAGGACAAGATCAACTAGTTGTATCACCTTTGCAGTGGGACTATTTGGGCTATACCTACACCACTACAGGGTCTTCACCCATAGACCAATAGGTAACCCCCATCTCCAGCCAGCAGTTGCTAATTCAATATCGAGTTTGGTATGTAACCTAGTATCCTAAAAAACCACATCATAATCCTTTTCTCAAAAAGTGATAAAATCAACACCCGTTTCCTCTCGGATAACATACTATTCACATTTAAAGAAGCTACCGAAAGATTATAAACTGCTACCATCAAGAGAGGGAAACGACCAGCCATATTTTGAACGCATTTTAGCATATTATTTTTTCTTGTTCCTTTCTCATTCCCAATCTATTTTTTTCTTTTGCCTAAATCAGTTTTGCCAAATTTTGGTCTATATCAGACGTACCATCATGTTGTGAGGAATTTACAGAAACTGAGTCAGACTCCGTCCCTGTGTCATCTTGTAATACAATAAAAGGATTATGTGTAGCCGTCATAGGGGGTTCAGGAATCACCATGCTAATATTGCCAGATCGAAGACTATGTCTTCTGGAAGATACCAGAGTAAAGGCCTCTTGGGGCGGGAGCGGTGGAGGCATTGAAATCAAACTGCCTCTAGAAACCTCCACTTGAGAGACAGGATTTTGTGTCGCTGACAGAGGCTCAGAAACATCAGGGTGTATCTGCGACTGAGGTTCTTTTTGAATCAATGCACAACCATGATTACCAGAAATATGTGGTTGAGGTCTCCCAGAGGGTGTGGTAGGGGTTTTATTCCTAAGGGCAGCTTTAAACGCCGTATTGATGTAAAAATCTTGAATACTATAGTCTCCAGATTTATTTTGTGCAGTGAAAGGGCAATCAACAAAAGAATGTGCATCTTCACACAGTGAACACTTACTGGGGTGATGACAGTCAGTAAGGACATGTCCTTGTTCTCCACATTGAGCACATTTTACCACTTCACACATCCTACTCAGGTGCCTAGGAGAGCCACACTTATAACAATGTCTTGGTTGGCCTGGATAAAAAATAAAACCCTTATCCCGACCCAAATAGAAACAACTAGGTAAATGCTGTAGACCTTCATCGTTTTGAAATAGATTAACCTTATATCTCCACCCTCCATTCCAGAAACCTTCATCATCCAATATAGGTTCAGGATTCCCCTGAACAGTACATTTTTTTTCCACCCAGTACGTTATATCTTCTACATTTACTCCCTCATTCCGAAAAAGTACATTTATTACTTTAAAGGATTGTTTGGTGAGAGGTATAGCCTGAAAATGTAACCACGCTGGGTTAGTTTTTAAAAGCATATCTCATCCAAAATTTATTTAGCAAATCTGGTGTACGAAAACTAATGTCATAATTGTTATCCCTGGGGTGTGTATAAGGGCATACACTCCCTGGAGAAAACCCAGCATTTGCTTAATCAAAACCTTCCACATAAAAAACGATCTGGCATACCATCCATAGGACCTAGGAACCTTAAACGCACTGCATTCCTTCGTTTGCCAAAGTAACTGTTTTTTAAATAAACTAGCAAATGTAACAGGGGTTGTGAGATAACAGGCTGATCCTGTACTGGATTTAACTCAGAACCCAAAACATTTGCATAACTTAAAGCTTCAGGAGTGACAGTTTGTCCTAACGTGGGCTCTGATAGCAAAGAACCATTTGATAGTAAATTAGAAATACTGGTTTGAGGAGACACATAAAGAAGAGTGTACAGTTATTACAGGGAAGTTTCAAAACAGTCTGGCCCATAGCTAGATACAGCATCCCTTGATGCAGATTTGGCCTTTCCCCATCTGCACGCTTGTTCCGGCAGAGGGATTATTGGGTCGGCTATCCAGCCTCCCTCATCTGATTGTATCCAACCTGCCTCCTGGAGAGCTTGCTGAGGGACCAGGATTCATTAACCACCAGATTAGCATCCTGAGGTGGGGTTTCATCCGTCGATTGATCTAAAACTGGGGCCTTTTAGAACCTTAGGCACAGTACCTGGTAGGCCCGAAGGAGAGTCCAAAGCGGGCCTTTTTCTTTTCGATCCTCCTCAGCTTGTTGTTTTAATTCATTGAACTCAGCCAAAGCTTCTTTTATCAGCTGCCGTTTTTTTCCAACAATACATTAAGCTCCTCAGACCCTTGCGAAAGAGCTGGAGCTCCACACAAAACTGCAGCGTTTTCGCCCATCATTTCTCCCGAGATCCCAGGCTCCATCAGAAACTCACGGTTTTGCTCCAATTCCACACTTCCAATGACTTCCGCATCGTGCACTAATACTTCAGGCTGCAGGGATTCTGGTACGCTATGCTGGCCACCATCAAGGTGCATCCCAGCCGTACCACTGTCCCCACACGGATGATTTAGGAGTTGAGCAACATCCGTCCTACTTCCACTGCTCTCTGCAGCCATCCGGAAAGCCGTACCATGTTCCCCGCTGAGCCTTGCTAACTCAGCCACAGCATGTCCTCCTCCACTGTCCTCCTCCTCCTCCGCCATCTTGGTCCCACCAGAAAATGGGTCCCCCCTGCTCACAGGAAGCAGGAAGTAGGGGAATTTCCCCGGTGTCCTGGCCAAATTTTCCTCATTCACTAAAAATACCACCAACAGCTTAATCTGGTTCAAGGTCAGTTGGCATTCATCTGTATCCCTCTCTCCCGGGTCGTGCCTGAAAATAGGCAGGATTTGTCTAGTGCACTTACCCGGTCAACAAAAGCTAAATAAATAAATAAAAATAAATAAAAAAATTCCCTGAAGACTTTATATCACATTAGTTGGTTACAATTTGTCCTTTTTTGTTTCTGATGCTCAGCGTGATGTTCTGATTTTGATGTTTCTTTAGGCGGTAAGCTAACAGTTTGCCACCTTTCTGTCCTGACACTTACTACCTCTGTTTAGTTCTAAATATTGCATATTCTGTCTTATCTGAAATTATGCTGTTAGTTTAAGATTTAGGCAATGGAATTTTATGTAATATATGTATGTCTATTTTTTAGGATTTTTACAGTTGGTTCGACAGAACCTTAATTTTCTGTTCTTTTCCAAGAAAACTCTTGTTCTTTCTTTTTCCCTATTGGAAGAAAAGTTGCATAATTTGCCCTCCTGATATAAGCTTTGAAAGCTTCCCAAATACAACACTGTAGTACCTCTCAATTGCTGCTGGTGTAGAAACATTCTTTGGTTTCTTTTGTAGTCCGGTCTATAAACTCCTTTTCTTTAGTCAAGCTGGTATTGAGTCTCCATCTAAATGATTTTGGGCACCCTTTTCCAAAATGTACAGTTGTATGTATGAGACCATGGTCTGAAAGAATTATTGTATCTATGTAATTAGCTAGTTTTTGAAATAAATATATTGTCATGTCTGCTGTACATTTGTGTGAAAGCCTATTTTGAGTCTCTCGCCTCCTGACGTTATATGAAATAACAACAATGCCTCCCCTGGCTGTTTCACCTCCTGCTAAATTAGTTCCTTAAACCCACAGCACTCACCATGTACCTTGGGCTGTACTAACTGCAATACGTACCTCTATATGAGATAGCTTACAATTGTAAATAGTCAGACCAATTGCTGTTATTTCTTGTATTTTTTGTCTCTGTACTTGTGCACCCATACTCTGTAACTACCTTTCTGTGTTGTCCTCCTGTCAAGATGTGGAACCTTTGAAAAAGAGCATTTTGCTCAAAGGTTATGTCCAAATGACGAAATAAATAAAAATAAATAAATAAATAAAACATTTTATGAATGTGTGAGAACAAATTCTGGCAGAGCCACTACGGCTGCAAAAGAATTAACTAGGGTGTTTCATGGGCTTAAACATAAACATGAACTGCATTTAGTAAGGCCTACAATATCATTCCACATATGGATTGTGAACAAGCTGGGCAGCCTGAGAGTGGGTCACAAGGTGGTAAACTGGGTTAGGAACTGGTTGAATGATAGAAGAGAGAGAGTCATGGTAAATGGTGCTCAATGTAAGGAAAGGAGTGTGACCAGCAGGGTGCCACAGGGATCAAGTCCTGGGCCCCATCCTGTTTAATGCTTTCATAAGTGAAATTGCAGAGGGGCTGGAGGGAAAAATGTGCCTCTTTGTGAATGACACTAAGATCTGCAACAGGGTGGACACTCCGGGAATGGTGGAAAAAATGAGGAAGGACCTAGGTAAACTGGAGGAGTGGTCCGAAGTGTGGCAGCTGAGATTTAATGCAAAAAAGTGCAAAATCACACATTTGGGTTGGAGGAACCCAGGGGAGGATAATGGGGCGGGGGGGGAGAAACTGATGGTCACCAAACAGGAAAAGCATTTGGGGGTAATCATACTGGATGCCCTAAAGGTGGCAAAACTATGTACCAAGGCTATGGGGAGAGCCTGTGGGATGCTGGAGTGCATATGGAGAGGTATCACTAGCAGAAGGAAGAAGATGGTGATGCCACTGTGCAGATCACTGGTGAGGCCTCATTTGGAATACGGTGTCCAGTTCTGGAGGCTGCATCATGAGGATGTAGACAGAATGAAGGCAATAAAGAATGGCAGCAAAGATGGTGCAGGGCCTGCACTAAAAGTCACATGAGGAGAGACTGGGAGACCTCAATATATATACCCTGGAGAAGGGAAGATACAGGGGTGATATGATAGAAACCTTCAAATATCTTAATAGAAGATACAGGGGTGATATGAAAGAAACCTTCAAATATCTTAAAGGCATAAATAGGATACTGGAGGGAAGCATCTTTCAGAAATGAGATGTCCAGGAATGAGGGGACATGACATGAGGTTGGGATGGAGTAGACTAAGGGGTACTGCGAGGAAGTATTTCTTTACAGAAAGGGTGGTGGAACCTCTAGAGACTTCACAAGTCAGGTTCATTAAGAAAGAGAGAAAAAAATGCAGTTGACACATTTCACATAATTCTACTATACACTATAAAAATATAGGTTGAGCAACTTTATGCATAACCAATGTGTTCTGTTACCTTGGGGTTATGATTCCCATGGACCTCTCAAGCTTCACTCTCCTGGTCAGAGGGAATCAGAACCCCTCTGTGTCGGAACACACTGGTTGTGCATAGTTGCCCATCCAGTATTCTCTATATTTAGTGCTGCATTGAGGATTTCTAAGTAACAAAGCTGTGTCATACAATTGCTTTAAATTAGACCAAGATTCTGGTCTGTTCAATTCAGATTTGTTTAGATGAGGAGGAAAGTTTTTGGAAGAAACCAAAGGAATAACAACCCTATAAGTCAGGAGGTAATGTCTTATAAATTATTTTCCATGTAGGTGTGAAGGGCTACCCAGCTGTCCTGCAATATCAATTTTGACATATCTGCAACAAAGCAAAAAGAAAGGCAGAAGACATTTCACAAAACCTTATGAAAAAAACTGATGACAGAGTTTAGCTAGCTATATGCTGCCCAGCACAGCTTTATCAACTGCAGAATCAGTTTCAGTCTCATGGTTCTATGAAATGGCTACTGCCTTGATTTAAAAAAAAAGACTGATTTAGACAGGGATATGCCTGGACAGCTGACATATAAAGGTAAGCACAATACCTCATCCCTTTTGCACCTATGCTCTGCTCTAGAAATTGAGTATTTTAATACTATTTTTAATTCTTTACTTCCTACCAGTTGTACAATCACAGTAATCCACTGCACAGTGTGGAGTGCACTGGGACGTATGCATGCCTGGCATTGTTGCTCACTTGCCAGGTATGGGAAAATCCCAGCCCAACCCACACCTTGTTGTGGATTATTAAAGGAGAACTGCATATTAAAATCAGGAAAATATATGTGTTATTAACTTTTTTTGTATTTTTTACTTCATCCCAGTGTTTTGTTTTTCTGCTCAGGATGTGAGATGAGTTTCATCTAACTTTTCCTGGCTGTTTTATGGCCCCTGAGACCTGCCATTCAGGTTTCTTTTATTGCATCTTGTCCCAGAGAGTCTTCCCAGAGTGCGCTTTGCTGTGATGTCCAACAGGCCCTGCAGGAGGCCATTGTCTTGTTACAGGGTCTATTACAGCTCAGCCACAACATAGAGAATACAGCAGCCAGGAGTCATACTGCTCATCTTTGGGTAAGTGTAATACGTTTCCTAAATATTGGTACCTTATCCAGCTGTGTTCTGCTTAGGGTACTGCATATGAGTGTGTGTGTGTGTGTGTGTGTGTGTGTGTGTGTGTGTGTGTGTATTGATTCAGTTGCTTGTGTCTTGTGTAGAAGACAGTGCTTATAGATAAATGTAATCATTTTGCAGCTGTGGTCATCCAATGGGAATTCACACCTTTGGATGAGTGAGGAAGGAGACACCAGCAAAGCAGAAGTTTCTCAGCTTACAAAAGGTAGTAAATTAAGCACTGGAATTTACCCCTTAGGCTGCCAACAGAATTAGAATGTATAGGAATTTTGGACTGCTATATCAGTCTGCAGCACAGAAAGGGTTAACAAACAAAGACAAAGCCCATAAAACACTTTGGAGGAGGTTTCAACTTGCAAAAAAAAGGCAGTACTGGGGAAGGCTCAATTAACTTCTTAAGCCAGAGGAAAAATAATGCTCTCAAGCTCTCATACACACACAGGAAGTGTAGTAATGAGGCTTCAGTAGAGGACACTATTTTTAGCACTCTATCATGTTGTTTGGAAGGTAATTTATGCAGGAAGTCCTTTCTCAAAGCAAAACATCTGCAGGGCTTTGCCCACTGCAGCCGTAAAAAGGAATAGTCCTTTGCCTAAGGGTGTACTAGTTTCCATGTGTCAACCAGGCCCAAATCTTCTAACATTTTCTTGAATAAGAGTCTAGATTTTTGTATCCATTGGGACAGTCTTAAGTAAATTTTGTTCAGAACTGGATAATATTCTCATTAAAATCCCCTCCATTTACCATTTCTAAGTCTGCAAATTTATTTAATTCTGTTCTTACTTTGTTAAAGATTTCTCCTTGTTTGGAGTTTCAGGCATGGATATTACATAAACAAATATTTTGCCTATCTAGAGAGCCTGTTAATATTTGTCATCTACTTTCTGAATGAGAAATGTGGGTGTTATGAACAAATAATTAGGCTTTTTCTGTTCAAGATAGTTGTACCCTTTTTTTCCCTTTAGAAGTGTTAAATTCCACATGGCCTACTCTGTTTTTTTTTTTATTTCTCAGCTTCTGTTTGCTTTAAATGCATTTCTTGTCTGAAGGCAATATCTCCCTTTTTTTCATTTGTTTGTTTAGATGGCACAAACGTTTTCCATTGCACCGGTGAGCCTAATCCTTTAACATTCCATGAAATAATATTGGTACTATGCACTAATTGAAAACCAGCCTATGTGCTGCATACATCTGGCATGTAGGCACTCCACAGCCAGTGCACCCCCCACATGGGATGCACATATGGGATATGTGTCCCATACACATCTGAGCCCTGGACCGGCTGTGGAACTCCCCGGAGGACCAGGCCAGGGAGCAGTGCAGGGAGCATGCCCACACTCCATGCCATTCACAAAGGTGCAGGGTGCTGGGTGTGGGGGGTGCTTCCTATGCTGGATAACACCCAGCTGTAAGGGATACGTGCCCCCCCAGGATGTCACCGCTGGCTGCGGTGAAGATAGCGGGACTTATCAGACCCCCCCAACAAGCCACCCCAGTCCATGGGGACCACAAGGTGTGCTGGGGGTGGCCGGCCGGGCACCTGCCTGCCACTGTGCTGCCAGCACACAGTGTGCCATATGTCATCATCAATGCTACCACAGGCACAAGGGCTCCAGTAGCAGACCAGGTCTGGGCATCCCATTTGATGCCCACATAGTCTGTGGAACAGTCCTCCATGCACCTGCATGCTGGGGGTGGGGCCATGCATGGGAGCCGTGCAGTGGCCAGTGACTGTGAATATGGCCACTGCTCATCCATCTGCGGGTGTGGAGTTGCACTGGCGGGATATGTGCCAAAAGCGCATACCTTACACCCATTCGTGAATAGTGCCCATTGTATGGAGGCGTACTGAACAGTATTAGTAGTTACAGTAAGTTCAGTAAAGAATCAGAATACAGGTTGTGATCCAACCTAGTTATGGTAATATCTAATAGGTTCCAAAACTAGGAGAAATATAAACAAACAAAAAAAAACTCCCTAGACAGAGTGAAGAAGTAACATACTGTACAAGTATCAAGGAAACTGCACACTAACATAGTATCATATGTACTGCAGTTGTAGCATAGATAATGTTATTAAAAAACAAGTAATACCCAACATAAGAATCAGAAGGCGTCATAATAAAAGCTAAAACTTAATTACTAAGTAGGTTGTTATTCTACTTTAGCATGCTAATTGGCACCAGACGTTGTTCTTGACATTAGTTCAAAGGCTTACCAGCTCTGCTTAAATTCAAAGCACAAGTTGTTACTATGAATAACATTTATTTGTTTATTTTCACTGTTTCAGCTAAAGGAGTACAATAAAACCAGAAGTAAACCTTTGTGTCTGTGTTTCTTTTACGGGGGTTGTTAAAGGCTGAATCATCTAGCAAAAACTGTAAGATTAAATTGGCAAGGTTGGAGGAAGGTCAAAAGAATGGCAGCTTAGATTGAATGCAAAGAAGTGCAAAGTAATGCACCTGAGAAACAAAAACCCAGGGGAACACAATGGGGGGGGGGGTACTAACAACAACAAAAATGGAATGGGACCAGGGGGTAGTCATATCAGATGATCTAAAGGTAGGCAAGCAATGTGAGAAGGCAGTAAGAAGGGCTGGGGAGATACTGTATGCAAAGAGAGAGGCATCACCAGTAGAAAACAAGGAGCTGTTATCCCTCTGTACAGACAATTGGTGAGGCCCCATCTGGAGTACTGCATACAGTTCTGGAGACCCCATCTCCACAAGGACATAGACTGGGTGTAGGCAGTCCAGAGGAGGGCAACTAAAATGGTGCAGAGTCTGCACCAGAAGCCATATGAAGAGAGACTAAAGGAGCTTAATATGTATACCCTAGAGGAAAGTAGGAAGAGGGGGGACATGATAGAAACATTCAAGTACCTCAAGTGAATCAACAAAATCCAAGAGAGCAGCATCTTTTAGAAAAAGAGATGTACAAGAACAAGGAGGCACAATCTGAAAATAATGGGGGGATGGCTCAGGGGCAATGTGAGGAAGTATTTTTCCACAGAGAGGATGGTGGACAGATGGAACAGCATTCCAGAGGAGGTCATGGGGTCAAAAACAGTGGGGGAATTCAAGAATGCATGGGACAGACATAAGGCAATTCTAGTGGGGGGTAGGAGGAAGTAGGCTGTTGGTTTATTAGGATCTGCAGCTTAACCAAAAGGTAGGGAAATGGGCAGACTGGATGGGCCAAGCAATCCTTATCTGCTGTCAGAGCCTATGTTTCTATATAAATTATTTAGGAAGGTTAGAGGACACATGAGAAGAAACCAGTATATTACTCCTAGGAGAAGGATGGAGGGTTACCCTTTATTAGCTTGGAGTAATCTATTTAATATTATACAATGGGTCTTAAAAATCCTGCCTTCCGATTGGTTGACTACCACCTTTTCCCCATTGTAAAGCTTGTGATATACCAATGGGAAAAGTTGTCAGCCACCAGTCAGCTGTATCAGTAACCCCCACCCCGACGATGACAAACCCAGATGCGGAGATGCTCTCTCACAAAACTCCCCAATTTGGCACTTGGCAATGCAATTCCAAGAGTTAAGCTAGTTGAATATAAAACTGCCAAACCCACTTTAATAACTAAAGAAATATGTGTCATTGTTTCCATGGTTTGACGGTTCTGCCTCCTTACCTGTCAAGTCACCATCAGTGTCCATGATCGGCTGCCCGCCACATCCATAGGAAATGCACACCTTCATAAATAAATGTCCCGGTACCCTCTAGCAGTTTCCCGAGTGTAAAAAAAAAAAGAAAAAAAAAAGAAGAAATTCCCCCGAGTCACGCTGATATGTTTTTTAATCGTGATCACAAACTGAAACCTGGAAGCACAAAATGAGACAGTGGCCCATTAGTTCTCGATCCAGACAGACTGTCAGCTAGTCCACCCCAATGTATTGCCAACTACCCATCGTACACCATTCCAAAGGACCCCGCTAGCAGCCTGATAAGTGCAGCACACACACAAGGATTACTAAAACCATGACACACACAAGGGCACTGTTCCCATAAAACAAAAATGACCCCCCCCAAAAAAAAAAACCCAGATGAGTCACGCTGTCTTCAACTGGGAAGGAGACGCTGAAACACGGCAGCTCGTTAATGATGGCAGTATGGTCCCACATAGACTTTAGGCAGGAGAGCAACTCAACTGCACCGAGCTCAGGCTTTTTCAAAAACTGAAAAGAAACAAACGGTCTTGCCACTGCAGCTTGTAGCTCATAGCCCTAGCAACCTAGGACTATTTTTTCTCACGGAGCAATAAATACAATAAAAAAAAATACAAAATATAACAACTAAACTGTTTTTTTTTCTTTTTTTTGACCAGAAAGGGGGGGCATTGTATAATCGCAATATCCCACTCCAGGGTGTGGGTTATGGTGGGATTTACTCATGCCTGGTGTGTTTTGCTCACTCAGCTTGCGGCCTTGTGACCAAACAACACACCAGACGTGGGTAAATCCCACCATAACCCACACCCTGCCATGGTATATTGCTTAAAGAAACCCTGTCTGCTTGAGTAGAAAACCATATGTTTAGCCATCTTAAATCCAACCACATGAGCTATTGAAGGCCAGGATCACAAAACTACCCCAACTCCCTGGGGTTCTCTGTGAGGCTTTGAGCCAACAGTAGAGCATATAGGGATATATCCTGCACCGTCTATGAAGCTAAGATGTAGCAATGCACTTTAGCTAAGTGTCATTAGATAATCTGCAACTGTGGATATACTCTTATAACTTAGCCTAGGAGTCAGTATGTTCTCATAGCTTAGTCTAGGAGAGAGCAGTTTATAAACTGTATTATTCAATATCTCTCGCATTGGTCAGCAATGTTAAGTTGGTTACGTCATGCTATTCTTTCTAATAGGCATCTAGGAATAAGGCTTAGAATAACCCAAATGTCTAGAGTTACTTTCTCATGAAGTTGTGGGTAATGCTTATATACTTACAATAGCAATGTAAATTTAAAACACATTCTTAAAAACAATAGTACAATAGCAAAAATGACAGCGTTATTCAGTGGTGCAACCAAGGGAATCAGATTGAAAAATCATGCAAATGACCAAGTCAAGTAGTAGTTTTTAGTTGATCCAAGCATAAGATTATGAGAGCTATCGAAGTTTCTATAAAGAAACTTGGTAGAAGATCTAGTGCTGCTGTGTTTCTAATTTGACATCTGGCCTGGTTTCATGTTATTGCTTCTCATGTAGCCCTGACGCTGTATGTCAATGGGCTACCTCCCCCTTGTCAACTGTCCCTGGTACTAGGCAAGGGACCTGGGTCCTGCTACGGTGACAACTGGGGGTTAGTTTCTGGAAATAATAATAGCACAATGCCTCCACCCAGAGAAAAGTATCAGTAGCCCAGATATCCACTTAGCACAGCCCCCTGGGATACTGTGCTTACCCACCTCCCCAACCAACCACTCTGCACTCTGTGGCCCCCATAGCTTGTTCCACCATAAACCATATACCTCAGCAGTAAGCACATGCAATGAATTTCACCACCACAGCTGTTGCAAATAACAAATTCACAGCTTTATTCATGGGGTGAGGAATAGGGAAGGAGATACCTGGATATAGGGCAGCTGTGAAGGAAAAGGTAAGGTTAGTGCAGCATGCAACTTCAACATATGGGCCCGCAGGCCAAGCCTCCCCCCCACTGGTACCAGTGTCCCCAGATTCTCTCTTGGGGTACCCACTAGGTGCAGGCCTGATCGGTGCCACGGGTTGGCTAGCTGTTGGGGCCCTGAAATATTTGAGCAACTTGTAAATTGAAAAGCAGAACAATTTCCCTTTTCCCTCCCAGGATCCAGGTTCTAGGTACTTACAGTTTGACAATCTCAGCACCAGGAAAAATTGAACTCCTTGATTCAATGCAGCAAAGCAGAAACAGGCAGTCAGTATCCCGCTGTCTGGATGGAACTTGCTTGAGGATCTTGCAGCTAATCAACTTGATTGTAGTTCTGATCGCTTGTCACCTTCAGCCACTTCTGGCCCATTGCAGAGGACTGTGGCAGGACAGCACCAGCCCCAGAAGGCCCAGACCTGAGAGTTGCTCCAAGCCCGGCTCCCATGATTGGAGTGCCCTAGCACTTGGGTACAAGACCTGTGACCTCCTGACACAGTGAGTCCCACCTGGAATGGGTTAGTGAGTTCCCTCCCTGGCTCTGGATGAGAACTCCCTAATGCTGGGGGTCCTCCTGCAGTCCCTGAACTGAGTTCTCAAAATGCGCGGCTTTCAGGCAGTAGCTCCAATAAAGTCCAGTGCCAATTTAAGTGGGTGCTAGCCTCTATGTGTAAGCCCCCCACCCCTGCCTTTTCACAAACGACAGGTGGTATGCTGTTTGAATCTGACAGCATTACCAGGTGGGGACTGGGTTCGGGGAGGAATAGGTTACTCGGCACAAGGGCTAGGTTTGGCTACTCTGCACAGGGGCACCCAAGTAATTCCGAACACAGGAAGCAATAACTGTAATGTCCAATACCAGAAATGGGATTCTAAAGTGTGGCTTTTATTTACTTCCAAGCAGAACAAACAAAGCATAGATGGCCCCCCACGGGGCTACACTTCTGGTAATGCAGATTAAAAAGAATTAGAAACACTTCTTCAACACTACAGCCCTCAGGCTCTGAACCCACCGGGCACACAGCCCGGACTTGTACACTATCTGGGATTCCCAGGCTCGGCTCCCTTGCCGGCCACTCGGACACCTTCCATATTTCATGGAAACCTTTTCTGGTGGCTCCCTAAACCACCTAAGAGCACCTTAGCTCTATCAGGGGAAACTTTCTTTTAATCCCATGTCTGGGTACTTTCCTCAGGCACTGGCCAAGTACCTGAGAGAAAGTAAAGGTGCCACAGAGCAAATCCGTAGGGGTGAATTTGTTTATTTATTTATTTATTTTATTTAGTTTTGTTGACCGGGTAAGTGCACTAGACAAATCCTGCCTATTTTCAGGCACGACTCGGAGGAGGGGTATACAGATGAAACAGGTTACTACAGATGGAGGGTCTAACACCTCTCACTTCCACAATTCATACCCGGCCATTTCTCTGGACATTAAACATCTCTTTCTGTAAAGCTTGGCAATGTAGATTAAGGCTAAATGTATGTCACATTTCCTCTACTTGTCTTGCTTTCCCATTATGCTGGACTTGAACATACTTTTACTTGGCTCAGCCCATTGCTCTAGGCCTCCCACTGATTTAGCAGTCAAATCCCCACTTTACTTTACTCTTTGTGCTGGACTTGAACCTACTTGAATTAACCGGCAATATCTATTACACTAGACCTCCTACAAATTAAGTAGTCCAATCCCCACGTTCCAACAGTTCAGGTGAAAACATAGGCCCTCTGTCAGAGCGAACTCACCCTTTGGTTGCAGGTGCCCCACAGGTGATTCCTCACAGGAATTTCTTTCCCACAGCTTCTGGTGCCGGAGCACAACTTGAAATAAGGCAGCTTCTTCCTTAACCAGGAGGGAACCAGGAGGGTTTCCCCTGGAAGACAGGCAAACCTTTCCACCCCCATTCCCTCAGGGATGGGGCACTTGGACCAGTAACAGCGGTCTCCACCACTTCACAAACAGCTTACTGTGTTCTTCTTTCGGTGGAAACACACACCTCCCTTACAGTAGCTCTAAAACAGAGCTTAAAGCTCTGAGAGCCTGCACTCAGACTGCTGTGCTGCTCCTCTCTTCAAGACTGCACACAGACTCTGTTCAGAATTCCCCAGCATTCTATCCTAACTTCCAACTGCAGCATTTCAGTGTGGCTCATGCAGCTGCGAGAGTTCTATGGTGATGTCATCCCTCAGTCTCAGCTGAGACTGAGAACAGAGTGAGACAGTGTGAAATCCATTTAACTGGAGTTTCACAAGCTGCCTTCCCTGCCTACCACTAGGTCCTACTGGGATTCTAGTAACCCCGGGTAACAGGGGGGTTACATATGCAAGTGCAATTCAGCAGGGGGAAACTTAGTAACACCAAACCTCTGCACACCAGTCCACTCTTTCCAGATTAGCAGTGTCCACACTCATTTATTTGGCTGCAGCAAACCTTCAGCTCTCAGCCACTTGAACCAGTTTACTCAGGACACACATAGTTCCTGGCTAGCACCCCGATGACTAGAGATGCTCTGCCTCTTCAAGAAAATTGCAATCACAGTCCCACTCAAACAAATGACCTCCTTGCAATAACTGTAGCAGTACTGATAATCCACACAGCCTTCTCAACTAGTCCTGCTTCTCAGTGCAGAGTTGTTGCAGCACTTTGTTTCTCCCACCACCAACAGCAAAGCAATTTCTCATTACCTGGAGAAGCAGGATCACAGTTCAGTCTCTTCCCTTTCCTCTTCTTAATTCAGTCCAGTACACACCTGGGGAATCAGAGTCTCAATTCAGTCTCTATCCTCTCTCGATCCACTTCTGTCGACAGAAATCCTCCAAATGAGGGCCTGGGGAAATCCCAGAAGCTCAAGGTTCACTCTTACAGCACAGTCCTGACTCGTACAGAGCCCAGCAACAGACTGAAGAAATCCCAGAAAGTTCACACTGTATCACTCAAAAACCCAGCTCTCTGATTGGCTGTTGAAGCCTGTCAATAATAAATATCCACAGAGACCAATATTTCCTATTTGTTTATCGAGGCATGATATAGGCACCAGAATTAGTCCCCTCCTTTTCCCAGGAGTCTCTTGGTGTGCAGTTTGGGTGCCTAGATTGATGATTGGCTGCAATAAGGGGGTAGTATGGCGCAGTGGTTTAAGGCTCTGAGCTGCAAATCTGGAGACCTGGGTTTGAATCCCACAGCCCCCACTTGCATACTGTGTGACCCTGAGCAAGTCACTTAACTTCCTCATGATCCCAGGTTGCACCTGCAAACAAGCATTCAGCTTAGTGTGTCTCACCTGGTAAAATAATTGGTAAAAAAAAAAAAAAAAAGGGGTTAAATGTCACCAGCATGTCAGGTTCCATGGAGTCCTATTCAGTTTTATGCAGTCTCTCGCCTTCTTACTTCTGCTGCAGCTCAACACATTACAGGATCCACACCAACACCCCACCGGGTGATAGCCCCCACTGTCCCCTGTCAAATGAGCCCACTCTCATCTGAGGGCTCCCAGCAGTTCTGCTGTTGTTGCCACTGTAACACTTTGTCCCAAGCAGCAGGCAGCATTCATTTTTTTTATTTATGGGGCTGCTCATTAATATGCATGAGCCCCCGAGTGACCCTGCTTTTACAGCTCCCTTTTGCCAACTCCCACTGGCTTCTGCCTGATTCTCCCCAGGTCTCTGGTCCCCAAGCAAACCAGGAGGGGCACCAGGAACATGGACAGTCTCCCCGTTCATCTGACCGCATCAGCGGTCAGCACATCAAAGTGCCTCTGCACCTACGCAAGTGCCGGCCAAATCAACCTTCCATCAGTTTGCAGCCCATGGATTACACCCCAAAGGGGCAGAAGACAGCCTGCTGGCGAGGGGAACAAATGGGGGAAAGACTGGCACTGGGTCATAATGTCACAAGACATTATGCTGTAGCAATATACCACACTGCCAATGCAGCACGATATATTGCAAACGGCATAATTCTTTTATTGTGGGGGGGCTCTGGCCCCTGCACCCCCATTATGGGGGGCTGCATCCCCTGCACCCCCCCAACTAAAATAACAAACTTGGGGGGGGGGTTCACACTTAACATTGCACAAAGTGCAAGAAAAAAATTCCATACGTCTGGGCTCAGGAATCAAAACTCGGTCCCATCGCACTGCTTGCCTCCCTTGCTGCCCATGGCTCATCCCATTGAGCCACAGCAGCTACTCAGTGGACCCCTCTCCCATCAGGATTCTTATCCTGCACTGGGAAGAGTGAGAGGGTGCACTACCGCTCATACTTTCTTTTGCGGTTTTGCACTCTCTTGCTCTTACCAACCGTGTTGTTCCTACCTCACGGTCAATGTTGTGAGCTGTAGAGTGTGCAACATTTTGACCCAGTAGGGGAAAGACCAAACACCAGCAAATCCAGCGACAATGGGGCAAATTCAGGTAAGCCCCCAGAGGTGGGGTTACACTTGCTTCTAGGAAGTCTGTAGCTACCGTGGTTGTCTACTACAACATCCTCAGACAAGAAAACAGAACACAGCATGCAGAAGGAGCAAATTGATTGAAGATTTATTCCAAAATATTAATACATAGAGGAAAAAAACCTCAAGCTTTGATAGCCTACTAACAAAGCCTCAGGTTTTCCTACTCTGTATTAACATTTGGGCATGAACTTCCTATTAATCTATCCCTTGCACACTGATTTAACAAATGAATAAATAAATAAATACATTTTTATGTTTGCTTGCACGCATGTGCAAGAAACATAGTGCCATCATCCGAGTTTTCAGAGGTGTGGCAGCCCTCTTCCAATTCAGTCAGTGTGTTTGCAGGCGCAACCGCAGTTCTCCAATGCCTGCTGGAGCTGCCTATGACAGCTCCAAAATGCAGTGGCATACAGTTGAAAGGGGGAGCTAAGCTTCAGTGAGCAGCGATAAGATATCGCCTGCTCATGCGTGCTCCCCCTACACTCACACACACACACGCATGCATACTGTGTGCTCGTCCCCCCACTCACACGCTGTGTAGCCAACGGGGGTGCCCAATCCCCCATCAGCTGTGCTGCACCCCCCAAAAGCAGAGTTACATATGCCACGCTGGGTGCCCACCCCAGCATGGCTGCACATCGTATAGCCGACGGGGGTGCCCAATCCCCGTCAGCTCCATCCCCCCACCAGCCGTCCTTGTGCCACGCTGGGAGCCCACCCCAGCGTGGCAAGCGTCCCAGCGTCGTCATTTAAAAAAAACAAAACCCTGAAACTTAAAATGGTCCCTCATTGTCTCTGCCCCCACCCACTGCGCACCCCACCTCCCCACACCCCTCACCCCATACTTACTTCGGACTCCAGTGCAACAATCTTTGGTGGACCAGGAACACATCTGCACTCTTCAAAGCTGACCGCGAACTGAGGAAATGCCAGTAAGCTGTATAATGGGATAGATAGGGTTTTTCAACTTTGCTGCATATCTCAGCCATTTTTAGAATTTTTGCACCAAATTTTCAACATCAGGTTTTGGGACCCATTCTCATGAAAGCTCTCACTGTCATGGCATTAATCGGGCCCGAAGGGTGATTTCTCAGTCACTGCACAAAATCACCTTTTGGGAATGAGTAATGAAATGACACTGCCACTGTTCATAAGGTGGGCTCTCAAAAAGCCTATGTTGAAAATTTGGTGGAAAAATTCCTAAAAATGACTGTTTTACGAGCGTGCATTGCGCAGTTCCTACGCACGCTCGTAAGTTCACGAAGTTTCAATATTTTCACTCCAGATTTTCAACATTGCCATTTTATTACACTTCCTTATGAGTAGTACAGCTGTCATTTTTCAAATCTTGCCCAAAACGTGTTTCCGCCCATGTAGCGCACAATGGCGCAGTCGGAGTGCAAAATCAATGTATGGGACACATTAAGAAAATCAAAGTGACACTGTTGATGAGCAGAGGTCTTAAAATGGCTATGTTGAAAGTTTGGTGAAAAAATTCCCAAAAATGACTGTTTTGCGAGCGTGCGTTGCGCAGTTCCTACGCACGCTCGTAAGTTTGCGAATTTTCTATATTTTCACTCCAGATTTTCCACATTGCCATTTTATTACACTTCCTTATGAACAGTACAGCTGCCATTTTTCACATGTCGCCCCAAATGTGTTTCCGCACATGTAGCACACAATGGTGCAGTCGGTGTGTGAAAGCAATATTTGGGACAGATTAAGAAAATCACAGTTACACTGTTCATGAGCAGAGGTCTTAAAATGGCTATGTTGAAAATTTGGTGACAAAAGTCCATAAAATGACTGTGTTACGAGTGAGCATTGTGCAGTTTCCATGCACCCTCGTAAGTTCATGACTTTATAATATTTTCAGTCCAGATTTTCACCAGTGGCATTTTTCCACACTTCCTTATGAACAGTGCAGCTGTCATTTTTCACAACATGGCCGAAATGTGTTTTCACACTTTCAGTGCAGAGATACGTGGTCGCTGTGGGAAATCATTGTTCAGGACAGATAAAGAAAATCACAATGACACTGTTCATGATCGGAGGTCCCAAAATGCCTGTGTTGACAATCTGCTGTAAAAAATCCCCAACCTAATTACATTACGGGTGTGCGTTGCACAGTTTCTATGCACGCTCATGATTTCACCAGTTTTTTTAATATTTTTACTGCAGATTTGCAACATTGCCATTTTTTACACCTCCCCATGAACAGTACAGCTGTCATTTTTCACATCCTGTTCGGAATGTGTTTTTGCACCTATGGTGCTAAATGCCGTAGTCGCTGTGCATAAGCAGCTTCTGGCTAACAAACTGATATTGCCACTATTCATGAGGTGAGGGTCACAAAAAAAACATGTTGAAAATTTGGAGTGAAAATACCAACGAATGCCTGAGGTGTTAGGGTTTCCAACCATAACACCCCACCCTGTAGAGAATGACAGGCATCAGGGGTGTGACTTGGGATTCTTGCCTGTAATGCTCATACCATTCCACATCCTGCAGCCAGTGAGAGGCATTGAGGTATGCCTTGGACTCTTCAGCCCCAAAGTTCACCCCATTCTCCTGTACCGTAATCTATCTCACCGTATTTCCTGATGGAATAAAAGTATAAGGGCCAAAGACCCCAAGGCACACCGTGACACTTGTCAGTGTCTGCAGGGTAGGGTGTGGTGAAATGGCATGGCCGTTATGCCTGATGACCCAAAGGCACACCCCAATGCCTGTCACTCTCTGCAGGGTGGTGGTGGGGTTGGCTTCAGTTCAATGCTTCACTGCCATTTCTATTATGCAGCTCTGTAACTTCTACACTACCAATGCCAATGACAGCAAGCAAACATTCGGCATTGACAAATGCTTGTCTTTTTATTGTTTGTGTGAATTGACCTAGTTGGGTTTTACAGCAGCACAAACTTTAAGCAGTGTGTTTTGCAGTATCTTTGGTGCTGGAGGAAGGTTTTGATGCTCTTACTGTAGTTTTGCATGTACGCCCATTGCCTAAGAGCCTCTCACTTGCCAAGATGTATCATCCAGTGATAGTACTGTTGAATTAGTCCTGAGTCCTCTGAATAGTAACTTTGCTGTTGAAATGTGGTGTAAACTTTTATTTTTAAATAGGATAAAATACCATTAGGGCCAAAGCCTTGTTTACAAGATAATCCTGTGTTAGGTTACAGTTTACATGTAATACATGCTACAGACATACAATTACTAAAATTTAACACATTTTAAAATTTAACACATACTAATGATGTATGAGTTTGTGCATTGTACAGTATATGGGTCATTATCTGATATGGCTGGGCCAGCTGTGTGACATTCAGGGGAAAACGTTCAAGCAAATTACTGGGTAAAATATACATTTGTAGTAGTCTCCCTAGAGGTCGAATATGGGATAGCAGAAGATAACGCTCTTTCCTGTTTTTCAGATATTTAATGCTGCACTCAACCTATCTGCCCAGTTTTGTGTGTGACACGTCCAACAATGGTCTGCAATGACTTTTAGAATTCATTTCCCACAGATTAAACATTATTCACTGTAAAACTGATACCTAGCATATGATTTACTTGCATATCATTTCACAATCATCATTTCTTTATTTTCTACTTTTATTCTGATCACTAATTTTACTACCATTTAGCGATCTAATGATAGCGTATGTTCTATTGCAGTAAAATAAATAAAAAGTATGATTTTTGTTGACTGTTGCGTTGTGCTTTTTTAAAGCACAATGTGTTTTAAAAAGCTTGTTCTATACTGGAAATCATTTTAAAACTTTGAACACATGTGACATCAGAAGTCACGTATGTGACAAGGATACTCATGATGTCACAAAGGGAGATTTCCAAATAAATTTGTGTCCACACCCAGAAAAATGCATTTGTTCATAAAAACAATCAATGAACAATAACTCCTGCTGAAGGAAAGTTCACATTTTCATGACCCCTTTGAAAGAAAAAATTAATCTGTGTACCAAAGGTACATACAGTAGTTTCCCCTCAATAGATTTAAAAATATGTGACCCCTACACTACTGAATAACAATTTATCTTTGCATAGTTATATGTAATATAAACTGATTAAAATGTCGTTGCGCCATGTGGTCATATGGAGCTTGTACCACTCTCTGGGTGTGCCAGAAAATGGATCCAAAAGCCACAAAGCACTGTGGACACTGTTGGGGTGTGTGGTCTTTGTGTTTCAAGTCTATTGTTTGATTGGCCCCGGCCCCAGCTCTGGTACTGGGCCACGTGGTCATATGTTAATCTGAATATAGATAATTGTACAATGCATTTATGCTATCAATGTATATTTTGTTAAATATGAATGCCCTTGAACTACATCTCTCTGGCGGGTCCAATTTAGTAATGACAGAAATTTTTGGTACCACCTAGAATCTTGCACTGCTGGCCACTTAAAGTAAGTTGCCTTCCAGTCTGCAGAGATCATGAAATTCACAAGGAAGTTGTCTCTGTCTTTGTCTTTGATCATGCCTAGATAGAAAAAAATGAGATGCCACAAGTACCAGAGCTACTAATCATTCCTTGTCCTGAGGAGCAAACACATACAGTGACATGGAAGTAATTACATTTGACATACATGGATACCAATGATTTTCAAAGACCACGGCAACCCAGGTCCCAACACTGTAGTCATGATGATCTTGCTTGTCATGTAGATCTTTATTAAGCTGGATATGTTGCTGGTCATCCTGACATTCCTCAACCATGTCATTGTCAGATCATCTGCATCATCTGAGTTATCCTGCAAACCATCTTGTTGGGCATCATCTTGCTGGTAAGTTGGTTGCATATTGGGGAGGTTGCCTGTTTGAATAGGTGTCTTAGCATCATCTGACTGGTGAGGTTCAGTATGTGGCAGGGCATCATCTGTCTGATGAGGTTCACCATGTGGCTGGGCATCATCTGACTGGTGAGGATCAGTATGTGGCAGGGCATCATCTGTCGAGTAAGGTTCAATATGTGGTTGGGCATCATCTGACTGGTAAGGTTCAGTATGTGGCAGGGCATCATCTATCTGGTGAAGTTCACCATGTGGCTGGGCATCATCTGACTGGTGAGGATCAGTATGT
Organism: Neoceratodus forsteri; assembly: GCA_016271365.2. Taxonomy (NCBI): domain Eukaryota; kingdom Metazoa; phylum Chordata; order Ceratodontiformes; family Ceratodontidae; genus Neoceratodus; species Neoceratodus forsteri. The sequence goes on along the minus strand of CM028130.1, from coordinate 123,168,833 downwards.
GGCAGGGCATCATCTGTCGAGTAAGGTTCAATATGTGGTTGGGCATCATCTGACTGGTAAGGTTCAGTATGTGGCAGGGCATCATCTGTCAAGTAAGGTTCAATATGTGGTTGGGCATCATCTGACTGATGAGGTTCATTATGTGGCAGGGCATCATCTGTCAAGTAAGGTTCAATATGTGGTTGGGCATCATCCGACTGGTAAGGTTCAGTATGTGGCAGGGCATCATCTGTCGAGTAAGGTTCAATATGTGGTTGGGCATCATCTGACTGGTGAGGTTCAGTATGTGGCAGGGCATCATCTATCTGGTGAGGTTCACCATGTGGCTGGGCATCATCTGACTGGTGAGGATCAGTATGTGGCAGGGCATCATCTGTCGAGTAAGGTTCAATATGTGGTTGGGCATCATCTGACAGGTAAGGTTCAGTATGTGGCAGGGCATCATCTGTCGAGTAAAGTTCAATATGTGGTTGGGCATCATCTGACTGATGAGGTTCAGTATGTGGCAGGGCATCATCTATCTGGTGAGGTTTAATATGTAGCTGGGCATCATCTGACTGGTGAGGTTCAGTATGTGGCAGGGAATCATCAATCTGGTGAGGTTCAATATGTGGCTGGGCATCATCTGACTGGTGAGGTTCAGCATGTTTCTGGGCAATCTCTGTCTGGTGAGGTTCAATATGTGTCTGGCCATTGTCTGTCTGGTGAGGTTCAACATGTGGCTGGGCATCATCTGGCTGGTGAGGTTCAATATGTGGCTGGCCATCATTTATCTGGTGAGGTTCAGTATGTGACTGAGCATCATCAGTCTGGTGAGTTCAATACGTGGCTTGGCACAGCTGTCTGGTGAGGTTCAGTATGTGACTGAGCATCATCAATCTGGTGAGTTTCAATATGTGGCTGGGCACATCCGTCTGGTGAGGTTCAATATGTGGCTGGGCACATCTGTTTGGTGAGGTTAAATATGTGGCTGGGCAACTTCTGGCTGGTGAGGTTCAATATGTGGCAGGGCATCATCTTGCTGGCGAAGTTCAGTATGTGGCTGGGCATCATCTGGCTGGTGAGCTTCATTATGTGGCTGGGCATCATCTATCTGGTGAGGGTCAATATGTGGCTGGGCATCATCTAGCTGGTGAGGTTCAGTATGTGGCTGGGCATCATCTATCTGGTGAGGGTCAATATGTGGCTGGGCATCATCTTGCTGGTGAGGTTCAATATGTGGCTGGGCATAATCTATCTAGTGAGGTTCAATATGTGGCTGGGCATCATCTATCTGGTGAGGTTAATTATGTGGCTGTGCATTATGTATCTGTTGAGGTCCAATATGTGGCTGGGCATCATCTTGCTAGTGAGATTCATTATGTGTCTGGGCATCATCTATCTGGTGAGATTCATTATGTGGCCAGGCATCATCTATCTGTTGAGGTTCAATATGTGTCTGGGCATCATCTCTCTGGTGAGGTTCATTATGTGGCCAGGCATCATCTATCTGGTGAGGTTCAATATGTAGCTGGGCATCATCTGTCTGCTGAGGTTCATTATGTGGCTGGGCATCATCTGTCTGGTGAGGTTCAATGTGTGGCTGGGCAACCTCTGGCTGGTGAGGTTCAAAATGTGGCTGGGCACCATCTTTCTGGTGAGGTTCAATATGTGGTTGGGCATCCTCTGGATTGTGAGGTTTAGTATGTGGCTGGGCATCATCTGTCTGGTGAAGTTCAACATGTGGCTGGGCATTATCTTTCTGGTAAGGTTCAATATGTGGCTGGGCATCCTCTGGCTTGTGAGGTTCAGCATGTGGCTGGGCATCATCTGTCTGGTGTGACTCAGCATGTCTATAACTGTCTATAGTGGTGGGGATCGTTATATGCCTATGAGAAAAGGAAGTGCAAAAGAAGAAGAAAACCACTTTGGTTCTCAAAAACAGTAGCAGAAAAGGTCAGAGGCAAAAGGCTGGCCTTCAGGAAATATAAGGAAACGCAGCAGGATGAAGATAGGGAGGTATACCAAACGTCCCTAAGGGAAGCAGGGAAGGCAGTAAGGCAGGCAAAGGCCCAAACCGAGGAAACACTAGCACAAACAGTAAAAGAAGGTGACAAGACTTTCTATAGATACATTAGTGAAAAGAGAAAGCCCAGAGGGGGTATTGCTAAGATGAAAGGAGATAAGGGGGCATGTGAGGAGGAGGACCATGTAAAAGCATCTATCCTAAATAGATACTTCTGCTCAGTATTTACTGAGGAGTAGGTAGGGCAGGGCTCATAGCTCAGCACCATGGACACAGGAGAGAGGGAGGGAGGTGTGCACCAGTCTCTTCACAAAAGAAAGGGTCCTACAAGAGCTTGATAAGCTCAGGGTGGACAAGGCAATGGGATCTGATGGCATACATCCCAGGGTACTAAAGGAGCTAAGGGTGGAACTAGCAGAGCCATTATCAGAACTGTTTAGTGAGTCTCTGAGCACAGGAAAGGTCCCAGAAGACTGGAGAAGGGCTCATGTGATCCCGCTCCACAAGAGTGGTAGCAGGGAGGAGGCAGGGAACTACAGACTAGTCAGTCTTACCTCAGTAGTGGGAAAGATTATGGAGGCACTCCTTAAGGAAAGGATAGTGCAACACCTGGAATCCATAGGAGCACAGGATCCAAGACAGCATGGGTTTACAAAAGGAAGTTCCTGTCAAACTAATATCATAAATTTCTTTGACTGGGTAACCAGAGTGGTGGACCAAGTGGGAGCAGTTGATGTTACCTACCTTGACTTCAGCAAAGCTTTTTATACTGTTCCACATAGAAGACTGATTAATAAGCTGGGTAGGCTTGGGTGGGTCAGACGTTGATCAACTGGGTGGCAAACTGGTTGACAGGCAGAAAACAGAGAGTGGTGTAAACAGTATACAGTCAGAAGAGATGCAAGTCACAAGTGGGGTACCTCAAGGATCAGTCCTGGAGCCAGTCCTCTTCAATATCTTCATCAGTGACATTGCAGATGGATTGGAGGGTAAGGTTTGTCTGTTTGCAGATGACACCAAGATCTGCAACAGAGTAGATGATACAGATGGGGTGAGCAGAATGAGAAGAGATCTGGATAAACTAGCAAAATGGTTGGAAGAGTGGCAACTGGGGTTTATCACAAAGAAGTGTAAGATCATGCACATAGGGAAGAGAAACCCTGAAGCCACGTATAGGATGGGAGGGGAGTTGCTGGCAGTCACAAGGGAAGAAAGAGACTTGGGCATCATCATCACCGATGACCTGAAATCATCCAAACAGCCCACTAAAGCAGTAGGTAAGGCTAGGAGGATGTTGAGGTGTATTAGTAAGGGTATCACAAGCCAGAAGAGGGAGGTAATAATCCCTCTTTACAAGACACTGGTTAGGCCTCATCTGGAGTACTGCATGCAGTACTGGAGGCCACACCTTCACAAGGACATTAACCAAATTGAGGCAGTCCAGAGAAGGGCAACCAAAATGGTGCAGGGACTGCATCAGAAAACATATAAGGACAGATTAACGGAGCTCAGTATGTATACCCTAGAGCAAAGGAGGGAGAGAGATGATATGATTGAAACATTCAAACACCTTAATGGCATTAACAAGGTGAAAGAGTCTAACATGTTTCAATATAAGAAAAATAGCAGGACAAGAGGACACAGCATGAGATTTGAGGGAGGCCGATTAAGGGGTAACATGAAGAAGTTCTTTTTCACAGAAGGGGTGGTGGATGCATGGAACGGCCTACCTCAGGAAGTGGTGGCTATGAATACAGTGCAGGGCTTCAAACAGGCAAGGGACAGGCATAAGCGAGCAATACAGATGAGTATGAATAGATAGACCATTGACAGAGCAAAGGCCGATGGCACATTCATAAGGCAGAAAAATAAATGGGCAGACTGGATGGGCCTTGCAGTCCTTATCTGCCATCAACTTCTATATTTCTATGTATGTTTTAAAGGCAGACTTTAAATGTTAATGTCTTCAAAATATACTTTATTGAATTTGCCCTGACATTTTGATCAGTATTGTAGATCTTTTTCAAAGGGCTTTTTCTCTTTTTTTCTTATTTAGAACTTCTGTAATTAATTCAAAAATCATATAAATATTCATTTTTATGAACTTACAGTTTTACATTTATACTGAAACCTATACAGGAATCAATATGCAGTTACCATATTTTCTCTTTTTTTAATCCTGAAATATTCCATTGTCTAAACTTATTTTCTTTGTTTCCTGTTTTTTCTATAGAATAACAAAAGTGTGTTCAAAACTGTGCATCTTTATATGTGCCACCTCCACTAGAAAAGAGTTCACTGTCGTGTAGTTACTGCTTTAAAAGCCCGATTAACCCCATATCTGGAAAAGCTTGGAATCATTAGCAGCTTGCTCTCATTTCATGAGTTAAATTACTGTGACACAGCATACAAATCGCCAGCAATGCCTATAGAAGAAATGTAACCTGTTTTAGTTTATAATTCTGGAGGGGTTGTGGGATAACAGATGGACCAGATGCGGAACTTCAGGTTCAACACACAATATCTGTGTGATGTTTACTTGAACTACAGAGATAACCTTCAGCAATGGCATATCCCTTCTTCAATACATCAGTTTGCAGCAACAGACTATGTATGTCCTTTCTCTGCACTTAGTCAGTACCTACTGACCCACTAATCTACTGATCTAACTTTTTTAGTGAAAACCATTTCATCCTTATGTTTGTCTTGTTTGTTTGGGTGTGGGGGCTCAAATAAAAAAAAATGAAACGAGCTAAAGACAAAGAACCTCAGCACTGAAGCATGGGTTACCCCAAAGGGCACTGGCAATAAAGCCAAGTTATAAAGAAACACAACATCACACATACCCCCATAATGCAAAGCATCATGGTATGTATATGCAAATCACCATGGCATTTCAGACTCGCTCAGTTTACAGCAGAAATGCATGGTACCAAAAGAGCCTTTCAAACAATCTGAAATTTACACGCATTTAACAACACAACAGGGGGGTTTCTGATATCTCTACCCCGGTAACTTAATTTCTATAATACAGTCACCTAGTTCTTTTTTACCTTTGTCAAAAACACCTAGTGCCATGGTATTTTCAACATTTACAGGTTTCATACACATAAGGTATATACATCATGGTATTTTATGACATAGTGCCATTGCATGCTAAATCCAATAACAAGGAACACAGCCTGTTGTTTTACATCAGCTCGGAGGCCACAGCAATAATCTCCCTGTACGAGGACCTGAGAGGGAAAAGAAAAATTAAAGAGGACACTATAGCATAGTCAAGAAAGGGAAGGGGGGTGCCCAGAGGTGGCCAACCTTATGGACTAGAAATTGCAAAGGATAGATTAGGCTAAAAAATAGAAGAACTGTTGCAACAGATTAAAAAAAAAGATTGGTCCTCAAGAGTGGAAGGATCTCCCTGTCACAATACTGTTCTTAGTGCAATCATGTCGGTTTCCACATTTTCACATGTGTAACTCTGGTGAGGTTCAGTATGTAGCTGGGCATCATCTATCTAATGAGGTTCAGTATGCGGCTGGGCAACCTCTGTCTGGTGAGGTTCAACATGATGCTGGGCATCATCTGTCTGGTCAGGTTCAACACGTGTCTGGGCATTATCTGTTAGTGAGGTTCAGTATGTGGCTGGGCATCAGCTGTCTGGTAAGGTTCACTATGTGACTGAGCATCATCTAGTGATTCAATATGTGACTGAGCACCGTCTGTCTGGTGAGGTTCATTATGATACTGGGCTGCATAACCAGGGGGGATTACCTCCAAGAGGAGGAAGGTGATCCTCCCTCTGTATAATGCCCTAGTTAGGCCACATTTTGAGTACTGTGTGCAGTTCTGGAGACCCCATCTTAAGAGGGACATAGTGCTGCTGAAGAGGGTCCGGAGGAGGGTGACCAGAATGATTCAGGGCATGGAGGGTAGGACCTATGAGGAGAGACTGGATGAATTCAATCTGTACGCATTGGAGGAGAAGGAGGGACAGAGGGGACATGATAGAGACTTTCAAGTGTGTAAAGGGGATAAATAAGGGTGGAGCCAGGGAAGTGTTCAGCCTTAAGAAGGGGGTAACTACCAGGGGGCATGAGTGGAAGCTGGAAGGGGGGAAGTACAAGGGGGAGCGCAGGAGAAACTTATTCACAGAGAGGGTGGTGGAACCATGGAACGCACTGCCCAGGAGTCTGGTGGAAGAGACCACAGTGGAAGGATTCAAGAAGGGTTGAGACAGGTACAGGGGGAAGTTGAAGCCAGGGGAGGGCCATCTCTGGGGCTGGGGGCATGGAGGAGCAAGCTCCCAGTAGGGGACTAGCTTCCGAGCAGACACAATAGACCATGGGGCCTATTCTGCTGGCATTTACTATGATACTATGATGTGACTGGGCATCATCTATCTGGTGAGGTTCAAGATGTGGCTGGGTATCATCTGGTTGGTGAGGTTCAAGACATGATTGAGCATCTTCTGTCTGGTGATTTTCAGTATGTGTCTGGGCATCCTCTGGCTGGTGAGGTTCAACATGTGGCTGAGCAACCTCTGGCTGGTGAGGTTCAACATGTGGCTGAGCAATCTCTGTCTGGTGAGGTTCAATATGTGGCTGAGCAATCTCTGTCTGGTGAGGTTCAATATGTGGCTGAGCAACCTCTGGCTGGTGAGGTTCAACATGTGGCTGAGCAATCTCTGTCTGGTGAGGTTCAACATGTGGCTGAGCAATCTCTGTCTGGTGAGGTTCAATATGTGGCTGGGCATCATCTGACTGAGCATCATCATATAGCCATAATATGATTTCAAAGGTTTATCCTCACTTCCCATACTGTTACAGGCATTCACCATATGTAACACTCTCCAGTTCCGTGGAGTAATGTAATCCTTGGTGTCACAAGTGCCAGTGTTATCAAGGCATCCCTGACAGAAGCAGCTAAAGTTCATGAGACTCAATGACATCAGGCTGAACAGATTGGATGGCATGAATTTTGCATGTACCAGGCAATGCATTTTGGACTGAACAATTTTGCCAATCTCTGGAAATAGATCCACTATTTATTAAGAAGGAAATGTCTTTGGAAGTACTCACATTGCTTGAGGCTCATTCCTGCTGCATGATAACTGTCTCATTGTGCATTCAGTACTTGTAAAATTCCTCAGGGAATCTGATCAGTGATTGTCCACCCAGTACTGCACGTGCACCTGCACTTTTGATGACTGCTGCTTCTCCATCAGAATACTTTTTTTCATGCTGTGATCCAAAGTAATGGTTCTTGATTGGAAATCCAAAATCATATATTGACAAACTTACATCAGCAAAAAGAGTTTTTAATTTGTACTGTGCTGCACTTCGGTCGCTGAGCTTTATAATTTTCTTGATGTTCACTTTTCTGATATTCTGGAGAAAACTAACAGCCTGTCCTGTGAATGTTGTACAGCATGACTATCATTTATGAGATCACTGGACACAAATATAAGGGATTCTCCCAAAACAGATGAGTCCACATTTGAAAGAACACTGATATGTTCAAACGACAGGGTGCAGAGTGATCTCTGTTTGGAAGCAGTGTGTACACTGCACCTCCCTCTGAAAATGATGTCTAATTTTCTCCAAAATCAAGAACAGTTTCATCTGCATCTTTTGGGAGTGTTGTAAAATTAACGAATACTGCTGGTGCTGCCAGCTGGTGACAAATAGATGTTTTACCATGCTTACTAACTCCATTTCTAGTTTTTCAGTTAATCTATTCGGGGACATATCTTGGTGACAAGGGTTTTCCGCTGAACTACTTTCCCATTAAAATTGCTTTTAATGGCCTCCCAACTCTGCCATGTAACACTGGTCAACGACGCGTCACTCTGCAATAAAGGCAACAACTGTTCTTGAAGAAGATGAATTCTGCATGATGTGCAATCTCTGTCTACACAAGCCATCTTATGTTTGGCACTTTCGTCCTTTGGTCATAGCATCATTTCGACAGCATCATAATGATCTCAGAATCAATGCTGATTGATTTTGAGAAAGGTTATAAACATTTTAGCTTGAGCTCAGTATTTTCACAGTATTCACAGTTATCAAATATGTCTGGCAGTCTTTACGTTGTTTGGATGCAATTTGCTAAATTTATTAAATGCAATCTTGCTGTTAGTTTGTGTGACATAACTGAATATGCACTCTTCAAGGTATGTTCCAACATGTGTTTGGGTTTTGCTCTCTTCCTGTTGATCACTTTTTTCATTGATAATTCACAAGCCACATCTCCGCTTTTGTAGAATTTGTTCACTTTTTCAATGTGAGAGTTGGCATCAGAGTGTTGTTTGCTAGAAAGTGTGCAGTTTTGTAAAGATTTTTTGTAGGTAGGCCTGACTGGTCTTCAGTAAAACTGAGCCAATCCTCAGTAAATTGTATTTCTTCCTTATTGTGCCAACACAGTGTGCAATCACTTTCCTTTCTTTAGATTTAAATCTCAATCTTTTTGAGCTGTTTGTTTACTGTGGCAGCCTATCAGTGGTGTGGTACTGTGTTCTTTCTTGTAGTTCAAGGTGCTTTTGGGGCTACTAATTTCTACTGGCTTAAAAGATTACATTTTTTTCTCTATTTTAAAAAAAAAGCTACATTAGCTTGGTATGTTGTCACCTGTTTGTTTTTGCTAAGCAGCAGATGTTTTTGCATTGTGTTCTGGTTCTGTGATAAAATCTGTATTCGTAGAAGGTAGAATAGTGTGATTGTTGTTACCTTTTGATAGTAAAGTGAGACAGAAATGTATATAATTTTGAATGTTATAGTTATTTTATAGTTATGTATAACTTGAAGCTAGGAGAAGCTGGGCTTGGAGGAAGTGGGGGAATAGCCACATGTATGGGAAGCAGGAGAGTGGTAAACTGCAATAACTGTGGGGCAGCAGTCCTTCTGGGGGTTATATGGAGTAAAGGGGGATGTCCTGTGTGTAAGAGCCTGGAGCTGCAAAGGGCTGAAATAAGGCTGCTCAGATGGGAGCTGGGGAGGATGGTGCAGGAAGTCAGAGGAGCAGAGCAATGGATGGAAAGGCAGAGGGGTGATGCTCAGGAGAGTGACGGCATCAGGCAGGGAATGAGAGTGGGGAGGAGTACCCAGTATACAGGAGTGTCTCTTCCTCAGAGGAATAAGGAGCCCTGGGTGGAGGAATGGCAAGTGGTAAGAGGAAGGGGTGGGAATGTGAGTGTTGCATCAGGGGTGAGAAATTCTAATGGGGTGCCTTTATTGAATAGATTATTACTATTCTCATGAAGGAGGAAGGGGGCAGCAGGAGATGAGGTAGAAGGTCAGGTTGAGTAAGGGTTGAGAGTAGGAGTACAGGGAAGGGGGGAGGGAACTAATCAGGGTGGACAGGGAAGAGGAGGCAGGCAAAATGGAGTGGAGGAAGGGGAGGAAGAGAAAAGAAAAGAAAGAGGGGAAGGAAAACTGAAAGCAGATACAGCTAGTCAAAAGGGGAGGAGCAGATTGGGAGATGGAAAAACAGTTAAGCAGATAAATTGTGGATGTGGAGATAAGTTCACAGGGTGCAGAGGGAGCAGTTAGGTGGGGAAGCAGCTAGTATCGATGGTAAGAAAGGAAGGCCGGGAAGCATGGATGCAGGGGATGGAAGGGTGGCAATCATAGAGGACTCCATAATTAGGGATATTCACTGGGAAGGGAAAGGGGACCCAAATGCAACCAGGAGGGTATTTTGTATGCCAGGGATGACAACTGGAAAGGTGGGTTCAAGAATAAGGGAAATAGTAAGGGAGGTTGGATAAAAATCTAATTTAGTTATACATCTGGGAACCAACGACCTAGCTGGGGAGGAGGTGGAGGTAGTGCAAAGTAGGTTCAGGGAGTTAGGAAAGATCTGCAGGGAGGAAGAAAGTTCATTGGCCTTCTCAGAGGTGATACAAGTACCAAGGGTCAGCACAGCCAGGAAAAGAAGAATAGAGGATTTCAATGACTGGCTGAGGAAATGGTGCAAGGAGGAGATGTTCATCTGTATTGGGGACTGGGAGGAGACCAAGTCAAACAAAGCACTCTTTTCGCCAGACAGGCTGCACCTCAGCAGGGCGGGTTTGAGGGTACTCGGGGACAAACTAGGGGAATAAATAACCACTACACTTAATTTAAACTACTGAGGGGAGGACAGTGGGCATGCAGACCCACAGACTCCGAGAGGAGGAGATCAGTGAACCTCCCCCCCACAGTGATGGAAGAGGTCTGGAGGGAGGAGGTGGAAGGGGCAAGAACACAGTTAGCAAAGGGTGGAGGGGGTGAGGAACACATAACAAGGGGACATTGAGGGGTGCACACAGAGAGGGATAAATGTGAATAGAAGAACAGAGGGAAAAGAAAGAAGATCAGATTCTAGGTGGAGGGTGGTGTCTCTGAATGCACAGAGTCTTGGAAACAAGATGGAAGTTCTGCAGGCGGCACTATTAGTGGACAGGAGGGTGGACACAGCTGCAGCAACTGAGACTTGGGCAACATCACACCATGACTGGGACCTTGTGATCCCTGGATATAAACTATACAGGAGGGACAGGGTAGTTGGGAAGGGGAGGAGGGGTGGCAGTTTATATCAGAGAGGGAATAACTTGCACGAGGGAGGAGTCTGAGGAAGGGGAGGTGGAGGCAATATGGGTTCAGTTAAAGTCCAATAGAGGGCGGAAGGTGAGGTTGGGGGTAGTTTACAGACCACCCAGTCAGGATGAGAAGAGGGACAGGGAACTGAGCTCACAAATATCGGAAGCTATGGGGAAAGGAGAGGTGCTGATTGTGGGGGACTTCAACCTGCCCAAGGTGGACTGGAGCATACCATCCACGACATGTGCTTGGAGTCAGGTGATCTTAGAAGGACTGCAGAGTGTGTTCCTAACTTAGGGCATCATTGAACCAACAGGAGCTGAGGCAATTCTTGATCTGGTGCTCACAAATGGGGAGCATGTACAGGAAATAATGGTCAGGGAGCTCCTGGGTGGAAGTGTCCTTTGCACAGTGTGATTCCAGTTGGATATAGGCAGGGAAAGCATCCTGAATAAGACCAAAATCTTGGATTTCAGGAAGGCTGACTTCAGAAAAATGGGTGAAGTGCTAAGAAAACATCTGGCAGGCATCAGAGCAGATATGGGGGTGGAACAAAGGTGATCTATCATTAAAGAAGGAATACTGGTTGCCTGAGATGAGTGAGTTAGGCTCAGGAGGAAGAACACAAGCATCTGGCTGGTTCAATCCTGGCGTTGCCCAGGCAGTAAAGGAAAAGAGGTTGGCCTACAGAAAATTCAGGAAGACCAAGAGAGAGGTGTATAGGGAAAATTACCTAAGGTTGGTTAGTGAGGCAAGTAAGAAAGTCAGGTGAGCAAGGCAAAGAAGGAGCTGCAGATAGCTGAAGGAAATAAGAAGAGGGAGAAGGCTTTCTTTCACTACATAAGTGAGAAAAGGGACAAGAAGGAAGGGATTGTTAGGTTTAGGAAAGGGGTGGAGTGGGTGGAGGATAATGGGGGGAAAGCAGAGACACTAAATTAATAATTCTGTTCAGTCTTCACCAGGGAGAAGGATGGACCAGTGCCTTCAGGAGGGAAAAGAGAAGCTGGGGGGGAGGGGAACACAGACGTAGTGATAGAGGAGGATAGAGTGAGGGAAGGGCTGCTGGCATTAAAGGTGGACAAATCACCAGGCCCAGACAGAGTACATCCAAGGGTAATAAAGGAACTGGCAGAGGAGCTGTCAGGGCCACTGGCAGACCTATTTAATAGTTCACTAGAGACAGGCGTAGTACTGCAGGACTGGAGAACAGCACATGTAGTGCCACTCCACAAAAGCTGTCCCAAGTATGACCTAGGGAATTACAGACCAGACAGTTTGACCTCCGTTGTGGGCAAGCTCATGCAGACCATAGTGAAGGAGAGGTTGGTGGAATATCTATAGGAGCATGGTCTCCAGGATGCAAGGCAGCATGGGTTCTTGGGGGGGGGAGATTGTGTCAAACAAATCTGATTGACTTCTTTGACTGTATCACTAAGACAGTAGACGGGCCAAGTGGTAGACATCCTCTATCTCGATTTCAGCAAGGCCTCTGACTCTGTGTCCCACAAAAGGTTGATCAGGAAGTTGGTGGATCTCAGGGTTGGGGAAAAGATGGCCAGATGGGTGGAAAACTGGCTGAAGGACAAAACTCAGAGGGTGGTTGTGGGGGGAGTTATCTGGCACCAGACAGGTAACCAGTGGAGTCCCTCATGGCTTAGTGCTGGAGCCGGCATTGTTCAATGTCTTCATCAATGACACTGGAGATGGCATTAAGGGCAAAATGTGCCTATCTGCGGATGACACCAAATTCTGTGGGAGAGTGAACACAGCTGAAGGGATATAGGACCTATAGGAAGAGCTGGAAAAGCTAGGGAGGTGGTCCAGGATATGGCAGCTTGGCTTCGATGCCAAGAAATGCAAAGTTATGCATATTGGAGCCAAAAATCCTAGGACAGAGTACTACCTGGATGGAGTCTGAGTATCTGCATCAGAGGAGGAGAAGAAGGACCTGGGAGTGATGATCACTAGTGATTTGAAGCACTCCATGCAGTGCAAGAAGGCAGCAGCAAAGGCAAACAATATGCTGGGATGCATATATAGAGGGATCAGTAGTAGGAGACAGGAGGTTATACTGCCCTTGTACAGGTCCCTGGTAAGGCTGCATCTAGAGTATGGAGTTCAGTACTGGTGTCCACACCTCAAAAAGGACATTAACCTGCTGCAGAAGGTCCAGAAGAGGGCTACAAAGATCATAGCCAGTCAGCAGGGTAAGGCATATGAGGAACAGTTGAGGGCACTGAACATATACTCCCTGGAAGACAGGAGAGAGAGAGAGCTGATTGGGACCTTCAAGTACTTGAAAGGGATAAATAAGGTTGCTAAGGAGAGTCTCTTTAAGCCAAGTGGCAACCATAACACAAGGGGGCACAGTCTTAAGCTGCAGGGTGAGAGGTTTAGGAGGGAGGTCAAGAAGCATTTCTTCACAGAGAGGGTGGTGGGCACTTGGAATGCGCTGCCAGAAGAGGTAATCCCATTGAAGACAGTGGGCAGCTTTAAGAGAGTCTGGAACAGGCATAGGGTGAGGGTACGGGTCATGGGTAGGGAGGATGGGAGGAGTGGGGAGGGAGGGCAGGGACATTAGCTCAAGCTATGGACCCTGCAATATGAGCAGACTTGATAGACCAAATGGGCTTCTTCTGCTGGCTTCTTCGTATGTTGATATGTATGATTGTATTTAGATTTTGTTTCTGAATTGAGTTTTGAATGTATGCCATCAACAAAGGCATCATAAAATGTAAATTTTCTTTTTATCTCAGTGCTTATAATGCTAAGTTGCTGCACGGCTGCCTGTTTGCATAGTGAGGCATGAGATATCAAATTATGTAATAGTGCAGATTTACTTGGGCTTGGAAACAATCTGTGATTCAGACGTGGTACTCTTATGTAGTGCTGCATGTGCTCTGCTGTTACTTGGTGTTTGCCTGTTATCAGTGTTGGACTGTGTCGTAGCTGTGTGTGTGTTGTTTGCATTCTCTTTTCTTCTCAGTGAGTCTCTCTTTCTCTGTCTGCCATGCTGCTGGCCCATCATCTTTGCATGGTACTCCCTTTTTTGAGTTTCCATTACTCACATATTTTTTCCTTTTTGCTGTCTTGTTTTAGGAGTGGGTTTCATTGTTTTTGACACACTAGATTGATTTAGTTTTTGCCTCTCTCAAAGTCTTCTCTGCCTTTCCTGGCATAGCATTCTTGCTCTATCCTTCTACTTTTCAGTCATATTCCGCTGTGCTTCCCTAGCATGCTTTATTTTGTATTCCTTAAAGACCTGGTATCTTTCAGGATCTTCCTTTATTCGCTGATGGTATAACTTCATTCAGAGTGACTTCTTAAACAGGCTCTTAAATCCTTTCTATGGAATAAGGCATATGGTGTCCTTGATTAATGTTTTGTATTTGTTTTTAACAGTTTTTATATTATTGTTTGTTTTGTTTGTATTTAATCTTTTTGGAATGCGCCTTGGTTTTTGAAAGGCGCAATATAAATAAAGTTTATTATTATTATTCTTGTGGGTTTCACTGGAACCAATGTTTTTATAGTATGTGGATGTACAGTATTTGAAATTGCAAACCTAAATATTAAGGAACCAATTAAAACATTTGATTAATATGAGATACAAATTAATCCCTACTGAATTTAAAAGTACTTATACAAAGGGTCTCAGAAGTGCTAGAATCATACTTGCTGTCAGCATTCTGACACCCTTACCTTAATCTCTAACTGTACTGTCCACAGCTTGTTCACCATGGCATGTGCATTCTTCCTGTCAGCATTCCATCATCTAGCATTCGCCGAATAACTGGAATGATGCATTTAGATTCTGAACCAGCATTATTAATCAGTTTATTGACTAAAACCTGAACAGTTTGTATTACCATCATTTTCACGTGGACTCTGCACAAATTAGTCTCACTCTCCAGTCAGTGTGAGAGAGATACAGTAGTGGGAACGGGGTTGGGGGTGGGGGACCCTGGGGGAACTCGGTTCCCAGAGTAAAATTAATGAGCCCCCATACCTTTGCTCCTGAAAGGTGATATGTTCCTCCAGTGAATTCTGTCCATTTACAACACTGGATAGATATCAGTAGAGTTCATACAGAAATGTAGAACTGTCTAGGCCACAATCCCAAATCCAGTCAAGCTTGGTAGTGGTTGTGGCAACCACTGCAGAACAAAACTTGCATAGCCACTCACACACAGAAATAATGATGGGGGGGCATTTGGCTGTAGGAACTGATGATCAGTCCCAAGTATGCACCCTCAGTTCTAGGGCAGGATCCCTGCTTTCCTCATAGAACAAGTATCTGTGGTGGCCCATCAAGTAAGGGTAGCAATTCCACAAACTTGTTTATGCCCCATGTCTGATGATGGGTTCATCTACAGGACCCTCTGTTGGGAGGACATGAGGGCATTGACACCAGGCCCACCCCCCACTTTGGGTGCACTCAATGATCCAGAACAAATGTCATGCTAGCTATTTCTCTCCATTCAGCATTAGAAGGGATCATCCATTTCCCTCCTCTATCCACTGCCCCTCAACAGGGATCACCAGAAATGCCATCAACAGAGGAAGGACTGGCCTGTCCAATGATATGTTGGCCCTGAGTTATAGTCAGAGAGACAGTCCGGTATGATATCAGAGTCACACAGACATGCTGTGCACTGTAGCAGGATCTCAATGTAGCTGGTAAGCTTGGGCATGGATGGGGTGGGACTCAGAGTTAAACAGATGCAAACAGAGAAAAATAATAAAAAATTACACTACACAAGATGTCTATGGAGAGTTCTTCATGGTTTTGTACTTCATGCTCACCCTGTCCATCACCCATTGGCTCCTGCCTGGACAGACTCCCAGCTCTGTAGTCCACTTTGCTTCCTGGAGGATCCTATCAGAATCCCCTACCTGAATTGCCTTTGGCTTTACCCTCATGGCAGGGCCTTTGGAGGGCCTTTAGAGGTGATCACCTCTGGCATCCAAGTCTGTTGTGCCTAAGCTGTTGTACTGGGCATGTAGTGTTCCAGGGCACAAGAATGCCATAGATTATCTTGCTGCTAGAGTGAGGTAGAATTTTCCCCCCTAATTTCTACCCACCCCATAGACATCAGCATTAACAGGTTGCTGCATGCATCCAATGGGCAGGTGTGGCACTGAGCCAAATGAGCTCTTACCCACTGCTGTCCGTATCTGACTTGCTACTCCTATGGGCCCCCATGAGGTGCTGTTGCAGAGGGGAGTGGTTCACCACTCATCCAAGTGAACATAACCACCCTCTGCAATGCTCAACCCTCTTCCCAAGCTGGTCCTCCAATGACTCAGGCTCATTTCCAAACGTGGATTGCAACCATCACAAGCACCAGCACTGCCACTGAGTGGAAGACAAGCAGTCCTTTGGATGCTCAGTCGTCAATCCTTCCTCCCCAGCTAACCATCAACAACCCATACTCATTACTGAATGTGGGTCACCGGCATGTTCAGTCCAAGCATCCAGCAGTGACCCCTCCTAGGGCTCCCAACTCTGCTGCCAGCTAGTTAACAATCACACAGCAGTAGCTGTGCCCCCCTCAGAGGATGAAGAGCAGTGCTTTGGGTGCTCAGTCCTTCCTCTCCTAGCCAGCCACCAACAGCCAGCACTTATTTCTGAATGTGGGTCGGCGGTGTATGAAGCAGTAGCACTACCACTGTGCTACTCAAGTGGACTGCATACTTTTTATGTTCTTGTCTCCTCTCACAGTCCTGCACTGACTTACCTTCAGTCTCAAATTAAGGAGGGGGAGGTTCAGGAGAGAGTTCAGTTGGCATTTTTTCATGGAGCTGGTGGCTGCAGGATGGAACAAGCTCCCTGAAGAGGTGGTCTCACTTGGGCAGTAATGGGGAGGGTAACAGTTGGAGAGGAGGGCTCTTATTTGCTGCTTAGGGCTCCACATCACAAACAGACTTGATAGACCACTAGGCCTTCTTCTGCTGGCAGTTTTCATGTTTGTATCTTCCATCAGTGATGGATGGCAGGTGATGAGTGGGAGAGGCTGGGAGTCCTAATATTGCCTGGCACTAGTGACAGGGTACATCACTGCACCTATGAGGGAGCCCACTTGAAAGGTGTTTGTATCTTTCATCAGTCATGGACAGTGGGTGCTGAAGGAAAGTGGCTGGGTGTCCTAATATTGCCTGGCACTGTTGACAGAGTACATCACTGCACCCATGAGGGAACCTGCTTGCAAGGTGTTTGTATCTTTCATCATTGATGGATGGTGGGTGCTAAGCAGGAGGGTGCTGGGTGTCCTAATATAGCCTGGTCCCAATGACAGGGTACATCTGTGCACCCATGAGGGAACCTGCTACAAAGCCCTACTCTTATCATCGCACACAGTAGTGTGTGCACCATCACTTTTGGCAGGCAATTTTAGGATACACAGGTTCCTCCAGCCCTGTTCCTCATTAAAATGCTGAAATGTACTCTGTTAGTGTAGTGTTACCTCCTCTGCTCCTGTTGCAGGTTGTTGTTAACACCCCCCCCCCAAGGAAACACTCTCAGTACCCAGCATCCACCAACAAGGGAAGATATAACAGGTTGCTGTTGTGAGACTCAGATTGTAAAACACATGTGTCCTAATATCACCTCTCTCATTAAGTTACCAAACATGGTAATACACTCAAAAAATAAGAATACTGCAATTTACCATGTTATTATTTAAATATTTTTTGGCTAACTTAAGGGGATCAGAATAGATCACTTACTACAAACAGAATAATGAAAATACTGTATGTTTTAAATTAACATAGATACAGAGCATGGCATTTTTCATCATGCTACCCAACTCAGTATGAAACAATGGTTGGCAAAACAAAGTAAAAAATAGAAATTAAATGCATGGCATTCACAGGAGTACTTCAGAATGACAGACACCATTAAAATGGTGGCACTTAGATGCTAACTTTAGTTTGAAATATGTTGCTGTGTCATTTAGGAGTGCCGGAGTGTTGGAAAGCATGCCATGGTTTGCATTCTGCAGCCCTGGGAGAACATGTGAGCTTAAAAGCGGACCCGCCCCCTAAAAAAGCACAGTTAAAAATGACTGTATTAAACTCTGGCTCTTGAGCACAGGACATTAGTTAATGATAGTACAGCTGTGTTGGATTTGAAACTATACAATAATGCTACCGAATGCTTGGAGACCCCATTAAACAAAATGCTCGATCCAGTAACAGGAACATTTTTTTAAAACATAATCTATCACATTAAAACGTTGTTTAGGATTTTATG
The DNA here is from genome assembly GCA_016271365.2 of Neoceratodus forsteri. Lineage (NCBI taxonomy): Eukaryota > Metazoa > Chordata > Ceratodontiformes > Ceratodontidae > Neoceratodus > Neoceratodus forsteri. The sequence goes on along the minus strand of CM028130.1, from coordinate 123,150,994 downwards.
CAGTGAACAATGTAACACAAGGAGGGTTATTATGTGGTTTTGTGATCACTTTATGGAAATGCCTGTGCTTACAATGTGCACATTATGTGGGACATACTTTAGGCTGGGAAAACTAGCAGTCCACCAATGCATGCAAAAGTATAAACAGGAACTGGGCATCAGGAGGTAAAAATTAAAATGCACAGCATGTTGCTAAACTACATGTACTGTTTATAAATTATATATATGTTTAAAAAATGCTGAAGCCACATAAAAAATAGTGTTTTAATAATTATAGAGATCGCATGGGATGAGGTGCTGGGTGATACAGTCTTAGTCACAAAACAAATGCATGATGGGGCAAAATGGGCACACAAATAATATGAACAGATTTAAATGTTTTTTTAATTTATCACAAAAAACTCAGTAGTGTGGAGGTGATGACCACTCCTTAGGATCAACTGGTACATTTTAACCTGCATTGGCAAAACAGAGGTTACCATGGGACAGAGGAGTAGTGTTCAGAATACTGGCATCCCCAATAACTAGCTAGCCAAGGAACACATTTAAACTTGATGAGGTAAGTGAAAATCCAGCTGCAAAGGCTTACAGGGTAGACTTTTACATAGAATCCTATGAAAACTCCTTATACCAGTAATTTATTTACTTTTTTTAACTAGCTGAGATGGCATTGTACATGTCTGGGACAGTTGCTTGGTTTAGGGTATGATGGGCAAGATGCAAACCAGAGAAAAGTATAAGCCTAATTGGTGCTTTGAGACTATTTTAATTCTAAACCCCCCCACATGCCACTACAGATTCAGTAGGAAAACTGGAAAAAAAACAGGTTGTTGATTTCAGGTAACAGAGAAAAAAACATACCGAGTGTAGTAGTTGGACTTCAGGCTGATGGCATCTTCATCACATTGGGGGTATGCTGTTCCTGGGTCATTGTTTTATATATATATATGTATGTGTATATATATATATATATATATATGTGTATATATATATATATATATATATATATATATATATATATATACATATGTGTGTGTATTTTTTTATTTCTTTTAAAATATTTACAGTATTTGGTTGATGTACCAGGATTTTACAGGTCAGTGTCCGCTAAATAAGATATCAGTTATGTGGCTTTACACGGAATGTGTTTTAATGCACTTTTTAACCTAACAAATTTTGTGGGCTTAATTTTCTCTCGCACGTTTGCCTCTTCCTTTGTGTTGGCCATTGTCATGTCTCTTGTGTGATGCTCCTCTTAACCTCACAGCTCATTTTACCTGCAATTAAATCTATAGTACACCTATGACACCCCATGCACTTCATTTGCATGAAATGAATCAGTGATTAAAATGCCCTGAAATTAACCAACTGGAGAACATAGGTGAACGTTGTTTTTGGACAGAAAAAAAACAGCCTCACATTAAGTCATTTTTTTTTTTTTTTTTTATATCATCCCTATTTTTGCACCCACTGTGGCACCTACTGGTGGGGGCATCCAGCCGCTGGCCCTGCCCGTGGAGAGAGCAGCAGGCTCACTCGCATGATGAGGGGGTCCTGGCATGGCCGTGGCTGATCCGCTGGAGGGCTTCCCTCATCTCTGTCAGCCAGACCGGTGCCAACCCCCCCCCCAGTGTGATTCCACGACAGTCCTCCCTGCATGGCAGAGTGCAGCCATCAAGCTGCATGGTCACGCCCAGCCCTTTTTTCCATTTTCTGCCCAATGGGAGCACGGATGTGCAATAATGTCCATGCACAAACATGCAGATGTCCACCGTGCTCCCCCTCTAAACAGCTGTGCATTTGCAGTACCACTGGGCATCCTCAGGGACCAGCAGAGCACTGTATGAATCCCATCCTTTCCCCCAGGACTAGGAGAGCTGTTGTTGGATGCTCAATGCTAGTCTTCCCCTGCCAACCCCCGATGACCTGGGCCCGTTCCCGAACCCAGGTCACCAGCGTAGAGCGAAGTGTGGCATCCAGCTCCTTAACACTCAGCGCCACTGGGTTGGCACATTAAGTCATTTTGGGAAAGAAGTTTGTTGAGGAACATTATTTTGTAAACTTCAGTTATTAAATAAGACAGTAATCATAGAAAAGACATGCCAAATGTTAATCTAAAAACATTATTGCACGGGAAAATGTTTATTTTTATTGAAGGTTATGTACAGTAAAGGACATACACAGTAACCTGTGATGTATATTTTATTTAATTTAAGATATAAAAATAAGGATGACATTTTATTGGTAGAAAACTGTATTCTATTATACATTTACTGTTTGTGCTCTTTTTAAAATGTTGAGTGAAAATTGTTAAGCTACATGTTATGAGTGCACTTTGACAACAAAGAAGCCTGTGTCTGAATGCTACATTCAAACACCAGTGAAAGACAACATTTTTCAAACTTTTATTGAAAAACAGAAAACACCAATTTTTTAATTGTAAAAATTCATTATTCAGATAGAAATTAAATAGTTCAAACAAAAAGAAACACAATACACAGTCAATTGTTTTTTTTTTTAAACACACAATGAACAGCTGGACACTACATGGCACAACCTTAGCTGAGAATGACCCATATGCAGATTATATAAAACTAAAGTGGTCTCATATGTTGCATTGACATCTGACTAAAAGTTCATGCTGCATGGATGAATTAAAGGTTTTAAGGAGGCAGATAGCAAGCGTCAATTGGGTGGAATGGTGTCCCAGGACCTTGTTGCACTAAACTGGAACGTCACTTTAAGAGGTGTTTTATTTTTGGCTCACTATATTCCCTCAACTTTGAATCCTGTAGTCAATATCTATGCTGTGGTTTTATTAATTGTTCTGCTATGGTGCAGAGGTTTGTTTGATGGGAGTGAAAGGTGAATGTCTTTGCCTTTCAGTGAATATAAAACAATCCTTTAAAATATTGAAAAGGCCACCTCACCATTTTCTGAAACTCATGCTTCTCCCTCAGCCAAGGTAGGTTAGAACAAATTCCACTAAAAAAGCACTTCTTGCTCTCAGTCCTTCAGCTCTCAGTTTTGGTCCCCCCACCACCACAGGGAATTATGACTGTGCCTGGAATTAACTAATCTTGGGCGAATCACATCTTAAATACTCATTTTATTTAATCTGAAAACTCAGTATACTTTACATGTTGTCAGTACTCCCAGTACTTCACCTTTTCACCTCTCATAATGCCCCTACCTGCAAGACCCTAAAATAAGCATTATGTTATCTCACCAAAGCAGCATGGACCCCCCACCAAAGAAGTACAATTATCATTGTGTCTGGTATTATCAAACTTAAATTAATGACATTGTAAATGCTCATCTTACTTTATCACTAAACTCAGTATGCACACCAACAAAGCTCCTAGCATCCATATATTTTTTTAAATTGATAAAAAAAAATACATTAATGTATTATTCTTTGCTTGGAGCAAAAGCTGAATAAAATTCAAATGAGTTCAAAAGAATGCATTTAAAGGAAAAGGTCCTTGAGTAAAAGAGGAGATACAAGTTTATAAACAATGATTATTGTACAAAATGTTTAGCAAGTCTAAGTTTAAAGCAAACAAATCAATCAAATTAAGTACTTACACAGTGCTTTATAATGTAAATGAGTGTGAAGCTACACGTACCAGAAAACAATCCACCAGTTATAATAAGGAACATATATCCTAGAAATTATCCAAAGTCCACAGCCCCAAAGAAACCTTTTACGATATCTCAAATTATTCGTAAATCTCAGATATTAAATCTCAGATATTATGTTAATGTTTTCTTCATTTAATCTTCAGGATCAGAAAGATCAGTCATTTTTTCTTGATTTTCCACTTGCTGCCTTTTACTTTTCATGCGCACAGGTACAGGTGCACTGCGAACATCTTGTTATGATGGAGGTGCCTTTTGAGGGCTGCGACACTGTCTATCCAATGCAGAGCAGTATTTAAGGAGCAAGTCAGTGCCACACCAATCATCAGACAGGTTGATCATGACAGAGGTTTAGTTTGCTGGTTGGAGACAGCATGTACTTAAATAGAAAACGCCAATCCAATCATGGGTCAGGTCTTCCCTTTGATCTACGCTGCCCAGCAAGCTGATCTGTCATGACAGCCTGCTGAGGAATTTGAAACATCCAGGAATAGCCCCACTGTTGTAGATGTGAGCTGTAACTAGGGAAACCATCCATTGATTTCTGTTGCTGGTGCCCCTTTAACTGCATCCCCCATCTGACCCTCCCTTTCAGCACCCACCACACTACACCACACACCCCTACCAACCTAACACTGTAACTGGTAGTGCCCAATTCCCCCAGTGTTGCCATGCCACCTCCTCAGTGAAGCCACCACGGTCAACTACGGTGCCACTCCCAATGTGCAGTCACATCTGTAAATGGCACTGAAGTGCCAGAAGGCTCATTCATGGCTCAACATACTCGAGTTCAGCCTAAAAGATTTTTTTAACTATGAAGAAAGCTGAACTCGGGAAAGTGCAAGCCAACATGAAACGAGGCCTTAAAGTTATAGAAATGGGGTATTAAACTGAACATACAGGGAATGCGCAAATGCATATGCATATTCCGGCCTGGTATCACAGCTTGAGTTAAAAATATCCTAATTTCTATCTGTTGCAGCTGCCCCTGTAACTGTCACACCAAGAAAACCCTCTCTCTCAGTACCCCCCCCACAAACATAACACTGACACTGGGGGTGTCCAATCCCCCAGTGTTGCTGCTGCTCTCTGTTGCTGCCACCACTGTAACTGTCTCACCCACCTAACTGTTCTTCTCAGCACCCACCCCAACCCCACACACACCCACAAAGATAACACTGACACTGGGGGATGCCCAGTCCCCCAGTGTCGTGAGCTGAAATAAAGAAAACCTTCCATCATAGTTGTTTTAAGAAACCTGTAAAAGAAAACTGTTCATCGATGTGTGTTGCAGCCATTACTGTCCCCCCACCTGACCATCCTACTCAGCACCCCCCAAGCCCTTACTTACCCACCAGGGATCCAACACCGTAATCTTCTGTGGATTGCAGACACATCTTCACTCTTCAAAGCCAGACTGCAAAAGGTGATTTTGCGGTCCCTGCGTGAAATCACCTTTCAGGCAGGAGTTGAAAATGTTCTGTGCCCTTGGTTAATGAGACGGGGTTGTAAGAAGGCTATGTTGAAAATTTTGAGTAAAAATATTACAAAACAACAAAATTATGAGCCTACATTGAATTTTGCGAGTGCAGACTTGTATCTTTGGTACTTTTCAATATTTTTACCTCTTATTTTCAACATAGCCATTTCATTACAGCACCTCATGAATGTGACAGTTGTCATTTTCAAACCCTGGCCAAAATGTGTTTTTGCATCTTGAAAGGTGATTTTGCAGTCCCTGCGTGACATCACCTTTCAGATGGGAGTTGAAAATTTTCTCTGCACATGTTTATGAGGTGTGATCATAAGAAGGCTATGTTGGCAATGTGGGACAAAACTATTACAAAACAACAAAGTTATGAGCCTGCGTTGAGATTTACAAACACAGGCTCCTAACTTTGGTAATACATAACCCACAAAGTGCAACACAATGCATCTAGTACCCCAGGGCTTCAATGCCAGTGGCAAACATGTGGCATTGGCAAATGCTTGCTTGACTTGAAGTTTATTGGATTTTGAGCAGTCAAACAGTGCTTTCTGCATGCAGCAAACATCTTGCTATGATAGTGCCTTTTGAGGGGTGTGACACTGTCTGTCCAGTGCAGAGCAGTGTTTAAGGGGCGAGTCAGTGCCACACCAATCATCAAGCAGGCTGATCATGACAGAGTTTTGGCTTGCTGGGCGAAGATGACATGTACTTGAAAAGGAAAAGCCAACTCAATCATGCATCATGTCTTCCCTTTGATCTACACTGCCCAACAAGCTGATCTGTCATGAGTCTCCTGAGGAATTTGAAACACCCAGGAATAGCCCCACTGTTGCAGACACAAGCTGTAACAAGGAAAACCATTCATCGATGTCTGTTATTGGTGCCCCTGTAATTGCCCCCTCACCTGTCCCTCTCCCTCAGCACCCACCACACCATCACCCCCACAAACATAACACTGACACTGGGTGTTCCCAATCCCCCAGTGTCACCATGCCACCTCTTAAGTGAAACCCCAGCGATCGACTACTGTGCTGTTCCCAATGTGCAATCACATCTGTAAATAGTGCTGATGTGTCAGAAGGCTTTGTCACAGCTCAGCACACCCGAGTTCAGCTAAACAAATTTTTTTTAAGTATTAAGAAAGCTGAACTCAGGAAAGTGCAAGCTGACATGAATTGAGGCCTTAAAGTTATATAAATTGGGTACTAAACTGAAGTTGTGATACAAGGAATGGGCGAATGCATATGCATATTCCAGCCCAGTATCACGAGCTGAGTAAAAATACCCCAGATTCTATCTGTTGCTGCTGCCCCTGTAACTGTCCCACCTACCTGACCCTCCTTCTCAGCACCTCCCACCCAACTCCCCCAAACATAATGCAGACACTAGGGGTCCCCAATCCCTCAGTGTTGTGAGCTGAAATGAAGAAAACCTTCCCTAATAGTTTTTTTTTAAAAAAAAAAAACCATCCATCAATGTCTATTGTGGCCATTACTGTCCCACCACCTGACCCTCCCACTCATCACCCACCACCCCACAACCCCCAAGCCCTTACTTACCCAACCGGGGTCCAATGCCATAATCTTCTATGAACCGCAGACACGTCTTCACTCTTCAAAGCTGGACCATGAATTGAGGGAACAGGTATGTGGTTCAATGTATTTCAATGGGGTTTTGAACTTAGTGTCATAACTTGGCCATTTTTGCATATTTTTGCCCCAGATTTTCAACATACCTTTTTTGGGACCCCAGCTCATGAACAATTGCAGTAAAATTAGACAAATCTGTCCTGAAATGTGATTTTGTGGTCCTTGCATGAAATTACCTGTTGCGCAGGAATTGAAAATTTTCTCTGCCCTTGTTCATGAGGCAGGGTCATAAGAAGGCTATGTTGAAAATTTGGTGTAAAACTATTAAAAAACAAAGTTATGAGCCCCTGCTGAATTTTGTGAATGCAAGCTTGCAACAGTGATCATTTTCAATATTTTTACCCCAACTTTTGAACATTGCCATTTCTTTACAGCACCTCAAATCCTGGCCAAAACGTGTTTTTGCATCCTGAAAGGTGATTTTGTGGTCCTGTATGAAATCACCGTTTGTGCAGAAGCTGAAAATTTTCTCTGCCCTTCTCCATGAGGCAGGGTCATAAGAAGGCTTGGTTGAAAATTTGGCATAAAAAATATTACAAAACAACAAAGTTATAAGCCTACATTGAATTTTGCGAATGCAGACTAATAACTTTGGTACTTTTCAATATTTTTACCCCAAAATTTCAACATAGCCATTTCTTTACAGCACCTCACGAGTGTAACAGCTGTCATTTTTCAAACCCTGGCTAAAATGTGTTTTTGTGTCCCGAAAGATGATTTTGCAATCCCTGCATGACATCACCTTTCAGACAGGAATTGAACATTTTCTCTGCATATGTTCATGAGGTGGGGTCATAAGAAGGTTATGTTGACAATGTGGGACAAAAATATTACAAAATAACAAAGTTATGAGTCTGCATTGAATTTACAAATGCAGACTCCTAACTTTGGTAATACACATAAGCCACAAAGTGTACCACAATGCATCTAGTACCCCAGGGCTTCTATGCCAGTGGTGAACATCCAGTATTGACAAATGCTAGTTTTAAACTTAAAGTTTATTAAATTTTGAACACTCAAACAGTGCTTGGCATAGTACAGAATATTTATTTACCGGTATTTGTTTTTGGTAACCATGTAGGGACGCTAGACATGGAAATACCTATTTTCAGGCACGACTCGGGAGGTTATAATATGGCAATACAAGACAAAAAATTGTGGAATACAATACAACACTCAAGTGGTGGAAAACAATATAATAGTAACTAACAGACAGTACAAGTTTAGTTCAACATGGCAAAGGGCAGATGGTACACAATGTATAAGGAAGGATATAGAAATGTTACATGCCATTAGACTAGGAACAACCTTTGCAATAAGTAATACAAGTGCTATCATATGTAACAGCTTAAAAACAGGACTTAGGTATCACCCAGGTAGTCATCAGGGTGATGAGTATTTATGTGAAGGTCAAATGTAGAGGGGAAAGGATAGTAAGAAGCATAGACGTAAGGTAGGGTAGAGCAGAGGGACAAGAGAGCAAGAGGCGGAAGGTAGGAGGCTTAGACAGAGGTAAGGTATGGGATGATCAGAGAAGTGCAAGTGGGAGGCAGAGTACGAGATAGTGGTGTAGTGCATGGGAGGAAGAGAGTCAAACTGCTAATAGTAAGTGCATGGAGGGGCTTTAGGTGGGTTAAAGCATATACAAGGGGCCAACTTAGTAAGGTGATCCAGGTGTTCCTTTCTAAAAAGGTCATGACTTGGTGCTAGTCAGATAGCTAGGGGAAGGGAGTTCCAGTATTGTGGGGCAGCATGGGAGAAAGCACGGACACCCTTGGACATTTTACACCTTGGGATGTAAAGGGGTGTTTGGTCAGCAGATCTAAGACCATGCGAGGAGACTTGTGGGCACAGCATAGAGGCTAGGGATGTGGTGGTTCAAATCTGATAATGCTATCAGAAGATTATTCCACAGCTCCACTGCCCTTTCCATGCCAGCTGATGTGGTTCTGCAAGTTGGATTTTGTTCCATCCCCTCCCTGAAAATGCCTTACCCATTTAAATGGACTAGCCTTTTATCAAACAATTAATGGTCTGACTAGGACCAGATCTAGTGAACTTATACCCACTAAACTTCCAGCCTTTCCTACATGCTGTTCAGGAGGATCTCTAGCATTGGCATCATTTGCCCCTGTCTCTCATGAACAGTAAGCTCCATACGAATGAATATTTACTTTGGTTCCTCTACCTCTTCCAGTCTTCTCCTGTCATACCCTCTATATTTGATTTCATAAGTGGAATGAAAGTATCCTGCAATGTTTTTTTTTTGGGGGGTCCAAGGATTGCCTTTTGAAAATTGCAATTGTTCAGAGTGAAGGGAGGTCTAGCACTCCCAGACCTCCAATCATATCCTCAAGCATAAAGAAAGATGTCTTTGCTCGTTGAATATTTCTTTTGCAAGCGTTTCTCAGTGTCCTATAGTCATTGTAATCTGAAGGAAGACTAGAGGTCTTAAAATGCCTCCAGTTTTGTCCCTGGCTCATATTTGCGCTAGGAAGTATTTGTGGCGCTACCTAGTGCATGTGCCCCGCACCCTACTCATGATAGAGAGGATATGCCAGTTCTGGAGTGCCTCAAATAGGGTTAGAAAATAGTCAAGAGCAGTCTGAGCATCAGAGGCTGAGTATATGATGGATGATGCATACATGTACATTATTCTGGAGAGTAATGCAAAAGATTGTCACTAGTAGGTGTAGCGGGCCTCTGCGTTGTGTTAGTATATAAACTTCAAGCCACACAGAAGTTGATAAGTTTCTTTGTAAAAGTTATTGTTGCGAGTTCATCTCTTTCAAATACATGCATTTCAGTTACTTGTATCTCTAATCGTAGCATGCAAGACTATCAGTTGTTTCTAACTTTCCTCTCTACAGTGAGAGTATATATAGTATTTGGTCCATAATACATGTCACAACTTGTTACACTGCTGGTGTATTTCCACCAGTCATATTTACATCATAACAACATTATGTCTTCATCAGAAAACTATATTTACTTTCTGCACTTGTGGCATATTTCCACATATGCTTGTCATTTGTTCTTTTTACACTAAACAACAATATTTCAAAGTACATCAACATCTACATCCCATCCCATTCTGATGGTTATAGTTAGTTGGCCATGTACTAACTTTAGGCATAACTCATGCAACTCATGCACAAATATACTGCTCATATTAAATCAACTCCTACAACCCCCCCATGAGACCCAATTACATATGAGGGTATCATTGTATAAGTTGATTTTGCCACTGCAGGAACTGAACCTGAGTCATGATTTGACGTGTGCGACAATATATGAAACATTGGACCATACAAATAAGAAAGATAATTCCCACCACAAAACACACTAAAATTAATGTTGGACTCATTCCAAGAACAGCAGCTCCCCAATCCCAAAGGGAAATAATAGGGAGATATTGTGCTGAATTTTTAAACTCTACAACCTGTTGGTTTTGTTGCATTACAAGAGTTTTAGTTTGTTGCCTGTGCAGCAAAACCTTAATTTGCATGCTGTCTAAAGTGGGGAACGAGAAATGTGGGGGAATTACAAGATCTTTTAAAAGATCAAGATCTTTCTGGGCAGAACTTTCAAAGTATGTATAATTGAGACATCCGAGTTAAATTAGCCACTTGCCATATCCGTGCATTACAACCCCAAACATTCCAAGGCATACCCGTAACACACACCATGACTCATTCCATCTCATTTTATCAAATTGTATGAATGGAGCATATCCGTCATCATATTCATCCTCACTACCACTCGGGGCAGTCGGTTTTTGTCCAAATGTGGCAATTTTCTTAGTGCCCACGATTTTTGCCAGCATTTGTAAACATCTCTGCAAATCCCCTTTATCGGCTATGTCACTAATATTTTCCTAGGTCCACCTGCTAACACTTGCTTCTTTCTATCTAACACCTGCTCTTACTAACATACTAAAATGCCAGCAGAATAGGCCTAACGGTCTTTCGTGTCTGCTCATTTGGTCAGCCCCCACCCTGGGTGCTGACCTTGCTGCCCCCCTCGCCTTCTCTGGCTTCTCCCTTCCCAGTTCCAGATATTCTTGCTGCATTGGATTTTGCTTCCAGAACCCTTCCCCTGTACCTGTCCCACCCCCTCTTGAACCCCTCCACCGCCTCTGCCTCCACCAGCCCCTAGGCAGCGCATTCCATGGCTCCACCACCCTCTCAGTGAAGTAGCCTCCTCCTTTCTCCCCTGAATCTTCCCCCCTCCAGCTTCCACCCATGCCCTCTAGTGGCCCCCTCCTCCTTCCTTCAAAGCACCCTGACTGTTCCTCCCCTATTTACCCTCTTCATGTACCTGAAGACCTTTATCATGTCCCCTGGTCCCTTCTCTCTTCCAATGTGTACATATTTAACTCTTCAAGCCTCTCCTCATAGGTCCTGTCCCCCAAGCCCCAAATCATTTTGGTTGCCCTCCTCTGGACCCTCTCCAGGAGTTTAATGTCCCTCTTTAAGTGTGGCCTCCAAAACTGCATGCAGTACTCAAGGTGCGGCCTCACCAAGCAGTTATACAGAGGAATATCACTTCCCTCCTTCTGGAGGTGATCCCCCTAGCGATGCATCCCAGCATCCTGTTGGCCTTGGCTGCTGCCCTCCTACAAGTCTCAGAGTTGTTCATCTTGACATCCACCACCACCCCAGGTCCCTCTCAGCCATCGAGACTTGTAGCATTCCCCCAGGGTGTACACTTGGCCAGGTTTCTGGCCCCCAGGTGGAGTACCTTACATTTCCCTGCATTGAACCTCAACTTCCACTTTCTAGACCATCTTTCCAGAACCTCCAGGTCCCCCTGTAGGGCCACCTTCCCCTCCTCCCCATCCACCACCACCCCCAGTTTGGAGTCATCCACAAAGAGACTCATCTCACTTCTGATTCCTATCCTTATGTCAGAGACATAGGTGTTGAACAGGAGGGGCCCAAGGACTGATCCCTGTGGGACCCCACTAATGACCCTCCTTGGGGATGAGACTATCCCGCCAACTACGACCCTCTAGGTCCGGTCCTGGAGCCAATTGCCTATCCATCTGATCATCTGGTTCCCCACCCCCATTTCTCCCAGCTTATCCAACAGGCCCATGTGAGGAACAGAGTCAAATGCCTTGCTGAAGTCTAGAAAGAGGACGTCCACTGGCCTACCCAGGTCCAAGGCACTCGTCATCCAGTCATAGAACTCCACAAGGTTTGTCTGACACGATTTCCCCGGGACCTCTTGCTTTCCCTCCATATCTCCTCCTTTGGCCCAACAGTCCCTCTTAAAGTGACTGGTCTTGTTACAGTTGTGACAAGTGAACCCTCTTTTCCCTTCTGTTTTTATTATCGCTGCTATTTTCTTCTTTGCACCCCCTTTACCTGATACATCATCCTGTTGCATTCTCCACCAGTCAGTTAACAACTTTTCCTTTGCTGATGCTTTATTTTCCTGTTTACACATCATTCTAATTGATGCTGGAACAAGTCCTATTTGCTGGTCAATTAAACCTAGAAAAGATTCACTCTCTTTATTGGGATCTACCACCCCTCAATAGGTTGCATAAGCAGTATACAACCTATTTATGAACATCACCGGTGACTCACCAGGCTATAGGGTGATCTCATATATCTTGCTCCAGTCTGTGAGAAACCTCATGCATGTTTTGTAATATTTCTTGTATATCTTCTATGGTAGCCCATGTGTTATCATCCCCTGCCCTCTCATGGTCTCCCAGCTTATTATCCGGGAGGCTTTGCAGTAATTCTGCAGGGAGTGATAAAGTTACTATTTTACAAACATCTTTATTTGTCAAATTAAAGTTTGCTTTCAAAGTCTTCAATTTATTACACTATGGAAGTGGGAGTGGGTTTATCAACTAACTGCATTGACTCCTGAATAGTGAGATCTCTCTGAGACAGCATCAACTGCACTTCCAACTCCTCCTCAGCTTCCAGAAGAGTTTTTCTTCCTGCTATTTTAGCATCATCATCCACCAGTTTATCCTCAACCACTGCAATCTGGCTCTCCAACCCCACTATTAGTTGCTTTATTTATTCTTTTTCCTTGTCCTTTCCATCCTCTACGGTGTCAACTCCTATAGCAGGTAAGGACTAAAAGATACACACCACACTCCTGTGTGATTGTTACAAGTAAATATTTGTGTTGCTGTTGGGTTGTCCATTTGAGAACTAGTAATGTGCTCGGGGACAGCCCAGGTACTAGTCGTCTCAGTATCACAGCTGGTTAGCACAATTGGAATGGTATTTCAGGTGTCCTGGGTTCAAGTCCCATCTGAGGCACTTACTTTTTTCTCACCTCTGTATGTGTTCTATAAATATGCACACTGCACTACTGTGTGATTGTTACACGTAAATATTTGTGTTGCCATTGGGTTGTGCATTTGAGAAAGAATAATGTGCTCAGGGACAGCCCAGGTTCTAGTTGTCTCAGTGGCGCAGCTGATTTGTGCAATCGGAATGGTATTCTGGGCAGCCTAGGTTCAAGTCCCACCTGATGCACTTACTTCTTTCTCACCTCTGTTTGTATGTGTTCCATTAAATCCTGTCTCTGTTCTCTTAATCCTCTTTTGTCAGAGTAGTAAAGCATTACAACATCATCCTATCTTAACTAGATATACCTGAGCTCCCTCTGGCTAATCCTGCTGTGACTGAACACACTTTCTATCCTTTAGTGGCGTGCAAGTATGTCAGAATATAATGTCTGATCTAGTCAACATTATGTGTAGTAACCATGTGTTTCTTCTCTTCTGAAACTTAGGTAGGCTGTTATGCAGCTGAGCAATAAGCTTCTCCATCCTGTGTGTGTCCAGGATGGTGTTCTCTCAATGCTTGGGGTGAGGTGGGTCTGGTTGGGGAGTTGGGGGAGTAGAGACATCAACAGTGATACCTAATACTAAGCTCTAAAAATGTCAGATCTGCAGATATCTGTAATAGTCATTACACTCCAGATGGAATTCATGGGAGAGCTGATTAAAACATTTCAGTTAGCCACAGTCATAGAATTGGTACGTATGTACCAGGCCTTGATTGAACCATTGCCTCAACTTTTACATAGAAACATAGTCTTTGATGGCAGATAAGGACCACTTGGCCCACCCAGTCTTCCCATTTCCCTACGTATTGGATAAGTGGCAGATCCTAGTTAACCAACAGCCTACTTCCTACTATACCCCCACTAAAATTGCCTTATGTATGCCCCATGCATTCTTGAATTCCCCCTTTTGACCCCATGACCTCCACAGGAAGGCCATTCCATGCGTCCACTGCCCTCTCTGTGAAAAAATACTTCCTCACATTATCCCTGAGCTGCCCCCCCCTCTATTTTCAAACAGTGCCCCCTTGTCCTTGCACATCTCTTTTTCTGAAACATGCTACCTTCTTGGCCTTTGTTGATTCCCTGAGGGTAGCATGCTTCAGAAAAAGAGATGTGCAAGAACATTTTGGTCTATCTGTGTTGGAATAAATAGTGTATCATAATCCAGGATACAGAGCCACATTGCCCCTTGTTTGGTTTTCCTAACAGGGTAAAATACTATGCCAGCCTTGCAGTAAGGGCAGCATTGGAGAAGTTTCAGAAGGGAATCAGGAGTATCTGTCTCTAGAACTGAATAGCTAGACAATTAAGGGAACAGAAAATTAGAGAGTTCCATGTCAACCAAAGGGGATGAGGTGATGATTGTGTCCATATGAGGATATGTTTCAGGAGGGATGCCTGAGGATATCATTGGAGGTCTGGGAGTGCTAGACCTTTCACTCTGAACAACTGCAATTTTCAAAAGGCAATCCTTGGACCCCCCCCCCAAAAAAAATAACATTCAAATATTAAAAACACTCTCAAAAGATGGAAACTGCTTAACCTCTCTTTGAATGGGAAAATCTTTGCTATCAAGATGTCAATAGCTCCCAAAATACTGTATCTATTTTCTAATATCTCTTTAACCCTCCTTACTTTTTTTTGTCAGAATTGATGATATAATTGGCAATTTTTTATGGGAAGGCAAAATTCCCAGATTTAGTCGTAACAAAACTGCATTCCCACTGGTCCAAAGGGGGCTTCGGGCTCCCCTGGTTAAAAGCATATTTTTGGGCCTTCCGCACTGCCCAAACTGTAAAATGGTTTAATAAACCCAGCATTAAATCACTGTTGTGGGTCAATATGGAAACATCTCTATGTCCGGGCAATGTCACCACTTCCTTCATTTATAACCCTCTCCCCCCCAATTTAAAATCTCACCCTACTATAGCATCATCCATATACTACTGGAAAATAATTCATAAAAGCCTTAAATCCAACCCAACCCCTTTCATATATGCCCCCATTTGGGGGAACCGCAACATCACTCTTGATAATCATCCAATTTTTTGTTGTAATTGGAAAAACAGGGGCACTTTTTTCTTGGAGAATATACTTATACCTCAGACTCTCAAGTTAAAATCCTTTTCTGACCTGTGCAAACAATGGAATCTTCCCCAGCACGATTTCTGGAAATATTTACAGTTATGCACAGCATGGAACCTTTATCTTCCTACTATGCCTCATCAATTTATATATGATACTTTTATTTCTAAATGGATCAAAACAAACTCTAAATTAAATAGTATCATTTACAAACATATCAGAAATATAATTCCAGATCACTCTATCATTGCAAAAAATAAATGGAGTACCCTTTTAAATTATAACATAACCAATTCACAATGGCATAACTGCTGGCTATCCTATCATAAATCTTTCAAGGATAATAGCGGTTCACTCATACAAACCAAAATTCTGCATCTGTGGTACAGAACTCCTGAGATTTTGCAAAAAATGGGCTTAATGAACAACAATAAATGTTGGCGCTACTCCCCCAATGGCAATGTGCTACATATTTTATGACATTGTCCTCCCATACACAATCGTTAGCGTCATATTCATTTCTTTGCAATAAAAGTGATTGGTCTATCCTTTGCATTAGATCCAAAACATTGCATACTTTGTATTTTCAATGCTCATGCATACAAAATATCCCATTCTCAGAATAGGTGGTTATCCCTACTATTCCTTCAAGTTAAACACCTTATACTAATGCATTGGGGATCCAACATAATTCCCACCCTCCCGGATATTCTCAAACAACTATCTCAATACACCATCCTTGATCGTATGTGACACTTAGCCTCTGACCAACTTAATTTATATAAGAAATGCTGGCAGGACTATTTTAAGTATTTAAATACATCTACACATATCGTCACTTAATCCATGGGTTGTTATATGTTCACATTGGAATCTTGCTTCTAGGTCTTTTGTTCCTTTTTCATCTTCTCTCTTTCTTTTTATCTCCTTTTCTTCTTCTTCCCTTTCCTTCTTCATTCTTGTTCATGTTCTTAGATATTTTTCTCTTTTTTATGTTCTTCCTTTATACAATCTTACACATATTTGTATTAAATTACAGCATAACAGAAGTACAATCACGACTGCTCATATTTCTTGTTTGTATCTACTCCTTTTACCCCTTGAAGCATAAATTGCCATATTTTCTCTCTATCATACAGATTGTACTGCTACATATTGTTTTCTCAACATTTGTTTTCTCCTTTAATATCATTGTATAATACTTCAGACATGTTTTTTCCTTCTCCTATTAAGAATTTATATAAGTGTATATTGGAGAATGTAGTGTATTTGTATGTATAATCACAATAATTACAATAAAAAGATTAACGGTAAAAAAAATAATATTGCAGGATACTTTTATTCCATTTATGAAATCAGATATAGAGGGTATGACAGGAGAAGACTGGAAGAGGTAGATGAACCAAAGTAAATATTAATTTGTGTGGAGTTTACTGTTCATGAGAGACAGGGGCAAATGATGACAATGCTAGACAGCCTCCTGAACAGCATGTAGCAAAGGCTGGAAGTTTAGTGGGTATAAGTTCATTAGATCTGGTCCTAGTCAGACCATTAATTGTTTGATAAAAGGCTGGTCCATTTAAATGGGTAAGGCATTTTCAGGAAGGGGATGGAACAAAATCCAACTTGCAGAACCACATCAGCTGGCAGATTGTTCCACAGCTCCACTGCCCTTTCTGCAAAATTAAACTTTCTCACTTCCCTCTTGAACTCCCCCCCTTGTCATTTTCCTCGTGTCCCTGTGTTCTTGATCAGCTACTTATGCTAAACAGTTCCTCGCAGTTTACTTTGTTCATTCCTTTCAGGGACTTGAACATCTCTATCATATCTCCCCTCTCTTGTCTGGTCTCCAGTGAGTACATGTTCAGTGCCTTGAGCTGATCATCATAAGACTGAACCTGCTGCTCCTAATCCATTTTTGGTCATTCTGTGTTGTACTGTCTCCAGCCTGTGCTTATCTTTCTTTAGGTGAGGACTCCAGAACTAGGTATGCCTCACCAGTGATCTATAGAGAGGTAGTAATACCTCCTTCTTTCTGATGTCAGTACCCCTTCCTATACACCTCAGCATCCAGTTTACCGTTGTCCTTGTTACATTGACTTAATTGTTTTAGAGAGTCACTGATGATTACCCCTAGGTCTCTTTCTTCAAAGGCCATGGCCAGCTTTACCCTCCAATCATCCAGTACTATGTCTTGGGGTTCTTGTTTCCTATGTACAGTACATCACTGTACACTTTACATTGTGGATTACACTGTGGATTTAGGACAGTAGAAGGCATAAGCCAATAATAACTGTCCCCAGTGCTCAGTGGTGTGATGCTTGGCCATCTGGTTATGATTGTTGGATGATATTTGTAATATAAAATATAGTGTGTGATTGTCACAGTGCTTCCATGGGTGCCCCCCCCCTCAGATTTCAGTGAAATGACAGGATATATATTAAACCAAGTCGGTAATATAATTAACTTCCTTGAGACATTGCATTTTATGGCCTTTTTATATAACCTGTTGCTTCTTTGAAGTGGAAACAAAATGGGACTTTATGAGTCTGCCAGAGCATGAAAATCATAAACTTTTATGATGTCTTAAGAGGAAGAACATTTTATATCAACTTGTGTTAAAAAGCTATAAAACCCTTTGAAATGCCTTAGGAGAAGGAACTGGAAAATCGAAGACTTATAATTTGGGAAATTAGTTTTTGCTGATGTTATCTTATTTAAAATACCTCCTGACAGGACATCATTTTTGTATTTTTTTTATATTCTAAAAGAAGGAGCTAGATGACTCATAGCAGAGGTGTGCAGGGACACAGTTTAAACTATACTGTGTCTGAACTGTTTAGTGTCATGTCTTTTTGGACTCTTAAGAAACAAGATCTCTAATCTAACTTAAGCACTTAAAGAGGTAATACATTACATAGAAGATGTCTAACTCTATTGTGGTAGGAGTTTTTGTCTGTAGTTTTGTTTGTTTTCTCTTAAGTGATTGTATGCTTTTTGATATAGTGTTCTGTGTTTACATTTTACATATTTGTATTCATTTTAGTACATATATTATTTTGAAGAACTGCCTAGGTGTGTCTTTGAAGTTATTTTTGCATGTGATAAATACATGGTGTAAGTTTGACAGCTGTTCTGGAGAGCTTGATGGTGTTACCAGACTGGGAGAAGGTAAGAAGTTACTTAAGGTCTTTTATAGAGTTTTAAGGGTTAATTTTGGATACCTGGTTAGGTGCCCTTAGGCAAAAGATATATTGCATCACCTTGAAGAGACTATTATCTGAGCCTGTACATTTGGGTATGCTAGCATAAGGTTCACTGTTTGAATCCCCCCAGAACTTGAGACTAAAGGTGATTCAGACCCAAAAGCAGACAGAAGTGTTACCCTGTCTGTTACCTGTTCACATTACTGCACTCTGAGGTTGGCACTGTGGGAGCAGAGGGCCTGACCTGCTGGTGCGTTTGTGACAGATTTTGGTTAGCACTGGTGCGACAAAATTGGTAACACAAGCTTTAACTGTTCGGTGTGTCAGCTTAATACTGTACAGCTCACTTGCAAAATAAAGCAGTGATTTCTTTTTAAAAAGGAAACAGAACTATATCATTTTGCTTACAGTCAAGTTTCTACCTTTTTTTTTAAATGTAAGTTAGAGTAGCGGTAGTTGGGGAAGAAGATGACTTCCAACTACAGCGGGCACACTTGAGGCAGTTGTGCCAGGACAGAGGAGTCCTGCATGAGGCAAGAGCCACCAAGCAGAACTTTGTGGATGCCCTGATGGCAGCAGATGCCCAGAGCATCGAGTCATAGACTGTGACTGTAAAGGACCAAACCTTGGGCGTGGAGGGGCCAGCGGCCAGTGCAGTGTCTAAATCTGGTGAGGAGGATAGCAGGGCCAGTACAACCCAAGGGCCACAGCAGCAGGGGAAGGTCACCAGCATTCTGAAGCCAGAAGCAATCAGGCTGCAGATTGAGTTGCGCAGAATGGAGCTGGAGTTCCAGAGGGAGGCTGAACAAAAACAGTGAGAGGCAGAGCAAGAACAGTGACAGACTGACTGGTAACAGTGGGAGGCTGACTGTGAAGAGCATGAGTGCCAGAGGCAACATGAACTGGCGAAGCTACAACTCCAACCACCAGCACCAGAGCAGGTATGTGGCTTGGGTTTAACTGGAACTATAGGACTGGGTTTCAAATTAAATTCCAAATTGATAGCTGAATTTAAAGAGGGGAAGGATATGGATGCCTTTTTAAATTCCTTTGAAAAAGTTTGTATTAAGGCAAATTTCCTAGAGGGTTCTGGAGCTTCCAGCTATCCCCGCCACTTACTGGGAAAGCTCGGATGCATTGGGTCAAATGGACATTCAGGACAGTAATGATTACAGCAAACTTAAAGCTGCACTTTTAAAAAAGTTTGATTTAACTGCAGAAGCATGCAGAGCTAAATTCCATAAGCTCAAGAGAAGCCCTGACATGAGCTATGAGGAGCTAGCCACGAAACAACGACAATGTTTAAAATGTTGGTGGGAAGAAATTAAAGCAAACTCTGTAGATAAAATTGAAAATGCTATTTTGTTAGAACAGTTTTTCTGGGCATGCCCAGCAGAGCTGAAAACCTGGCTGGAGGACCGAGATCCCAAAATAGTGCAAGAGGCTGCTGAACTCTCGGACCGCTATGCCAAGAGCAGACCTGCTCTGAGAGCAAATGGGGCTATCGTGGCAGCACAGAAAGGGAAAAGCACACCTTCAGGGCAGCTAAAACCCTCACTGCCTCCACTGAAACCAGTTTGCCCAGGTTTCAAAGAAAAGATTTTTCTGAGAAAAGAAACAAATGTTGGGTTTGTAAAGAAACTGGACATATTGCCAGATAGTGTCCCAAAAGAACGAGCAATATGCAATGTGGGGCTAAGAAAGAAGTGGGTTGTTTATGTGTCCCTGGAAGCATGCATGTGAACTTGAGGGAACATATGTACCCAGTCACGATGAATGGTATAGAGACACAAGGGTCAAGGGACATCTCTGATGCTGGTAAAAGAGGATCTGGTAGAGCCTGGTCAGCTTATACCCAATGAATTTGTAACTGTGCAAGGGTTCACTGGTGAGGAGACCACATTGCTACTCGCTAGTGTTCTCCTAGACTAGGGTGAAACAGGGGGAACTGTGCAACAGGTGGCTGTAGCCCAAACTTTAGCAGTTGACATCATCCTTGGCACTAATTTCAAACGGGGATGGTGTGTGCAGTTACCCTTAGCCAAGCAGCAAGGGAAAATTGTAGTTCCCTGGGCCCCACAGAAACCATTGTGGAAGCCACTGGGAGGCTGGTTCCCCAGCCTGTTACTCTTGATAGGGAGACTAATGAGAAGGGGGTAGAAATGTCCCCAGTAGCAGTTAACCACACAGCTACGGAGGGTTACTCCAAAGAAGGAGGGGTGACGCATTGTCAGAGGGTTAGGGATGACAGTGATCCTGATTGACCTGATGCTAGTGCTAGGGACCGTAGTTTAGAGACTGAAGGGGACCTGTCCCATGCCTTGGGAATGTGTCAGGAGTTTGCAGCTGCTCAGAAAAGTAACCCTAGTCTAGAGAAGCTGAGGGCTTGGGCAGACTCTGATAGAGCACAGGGATGTGACGGTAAACATAACGTTTATTGGAAAAATGGACTTATGTATACTCAGGCTATGAAGGCAGAGGAAGGGGTGCTAGGCAGGCAGCTTGTTATTTCTCAGGGGTACCATTAGCAGTTGCTCAAGAATGCACATGATATTCCCTTGTCTGGTCATCTGGGAATTGTGCGCACTGCACAGTGGTTGGCCCAGAATTTCTATTGGCCCAACTTCACTCAGCAGGTGAAGGAGTATTGCAGGTCTTGTCACCAGTGCCAAGAAATAGGGAAGGCAGATAAGAAAACCCAAGCCACCCTAATTCCATTGCCCATAGTGGAGGAGCCATTCCAGAGGGTGGGGATGGATATTGTGGGGCCTTTAAATACCCCCAGCTCCTCCAGGAAGAGGTTCATCCTGACTGTGGAGGATTATGCCACCCAGTATCTAGAGGCAGTCACCCTATCCTCACTAAGGACAGACAAAGTGGCAGATGCCTTACTTGGGATTTTCTCCCATGTTGGGTTTCTGCAGGAGGTTATCACCAATCGAGGTGGTTCCTTCATGTCAGACCTGATGAAATGTTTGTGGGAGAAGTGTTGGATGGTGTAGAGGTGCACAACACCTTATTACCCACAAGCTAATGGGCTTGTGGAAAGATTTAATGGTACCATGAAGTCAATGCTCCAAGTGTTTGCTGAACAGCATGTGATGGACTGGGAGAAATACCTTCCCCACCTGTTGTTTGCATACAGGGAGTTGCCCCAAGAGTCAACAGTATTTCCCCCCTTCAAGCTCTTATATGGATGCCGGGTACATGGGCCCCTAGACTTGATCCGGGAGGACTGGGAAGGCAAGCATGCCACCCAGAGAACTCCCATAGTGGATTACGTCCTTAGGTTTAAGGAAAGGCTGAAGGAGCTTATGGGGACAGCCCAGAGCAACCTGGCAGCTGCCCAACAGAAACAAAAAGTGTGTACGACCGCAGAGCCAGAGCTCGCTCATACATGGTGGGTCAGGAAGTCATGATTCTTATTCCAGTCTGGAAAGACAAGCTGCAGGCTGAGTGGGCAGGATCATACAAAGTAGTTAGAAAGGTAAATGATGTGAACTATATCATAGAGTTACCTGACAGAAGACAAACAGAAAGAATGTACCATGCCAACATGATGAAGCCATATGCTAATAGGGCTGACATGGTGTTTGCAGTATGTCATCCTGGGGAGGGGGTGGATGAAGGAGACCCTCTTCTGGACTTGCTGGAAGAAAGCAAGTGGGATTCCTCTGTGGAGGCAGTTAAATTGTCTCCCCAGCTGGCCCTGGACAAGATCCAGGACATAAGGGAGGTTCTAGCAGACTTTGCCCCACTGTTTAGTGCCAAGCCTGGACTAACCCCCTTAGCGATGCAAGATGTGGAGACAGGGACACAGACACCCATACAGTGGACAGCATGTCAGGTGTCAGAGGCTGTCCAAAAGGACATTAGGAGGGTGGTGGAGGAGATGCTGGATTTAGGGGTAATTCAGAGATCCCACAGCTCCTGGGCCTCACCCATAGTCCTTGTGCCCAAGCCAGATGGCTCTACTCATTTCTGTGTGGACTACTGTGGACTGAATGCAGTCACAAAGTCAGACAACAACCCGATGCCCTGGACAGATGAACTCCTGGACAAATTGGGAGGGGCGATATACCTTATGACTATTGACTTGACAAAGGGGTATTGGCAGGTAAAGTTAACTGACAGAGCTAGGAAGGGGTTGGCCTTCATCACTCTGATAGGCTTATTTGAATTTAAAGTAATGCCCCTTTTGGAATGAAGAACATCCCAGACACTTTCTAAAGGTTGATGAACCAGGTGTTGAATGGTGCTGAGGAGTACACTGTGGTGTACCTGGATGACATTTCCATCTTTAGTGCCAGCTGGCAGGAACATCTATCAAACCTTGGGGAAGTGCTGGGCAGGATACAGAGGGCCAGACTTACTGTCAAAGCTGAGAAGTGCCAGGTGGCCATGGCTGAAGTGGCATACCTCAGGCATGTTGTAGGCCAGGGACAGCTCCGTCCTAACCAAGTAAAAATAGAGGAGATCAAGGCATGGCCCAGACCAGAAATGCAGATGCAGGTCAGGAGTTTTCTAGGGACAGCAGGGTACTATAGGAAATGTGTACCCAATTACAGTGCCCTGGCTGCTCCCCTATCTGACCTGGTAAAGAAAAAGATGCCTAAGAAAATTACCTGGGAACCAGCCTGTGAAAAAACCTTTACCAGACTGAAGGAGGCACTGTGCAGTGCTTCTGTATTGACAAGTCCTGACTATAGCAGACCCTTTATAGTCCAGACTGATTCCTCAGATGTGGGTATTGCGGCAGTACTGAGTCAGACATCCAACCAAGGAAAATATTAAACCAAGTCTGTAATATAATTAACTTCCTTGAGACATTGCATTTTATGGCCTTTTTATGACCTGTTGCTTCTTTGAAGTGGAAACGAAATGGGACTTTATGAGTCTGCCAGATGACGAAAATCATAAACTTTTATGACGTCTTAAGAGGAAGAACATTTAATATCAACTCATGTAAAAAAGCTATAAAACCCTTTGGAATGCCTTGGGAGAAGGAACTGGGAAATCAAAGACTTATAATTTGGGAAATGAGTTTTTGCTGATGTCAGCTTATTTAAAATACCTCCTGATAGGACATCATGTTTATATTTTTTTTATATTCTAAAAGGAGGAGCTAGATGACTCATAGCAGAGCTGTGGAGAGACTCAGTTTAAACTATACTGTGTCTGAACTATTTAGTGTCATATATTTTTGGACTCTTAAGAAGCAAGATCTCTGATCTAACTTAAGCACTTAAAGAGGTAATACATTACATAGAAAAGTCTAACTGTATTGTGGTAGGAGTTTTTGTCTGTAGCTTTGTTTTCTTTTAAGTGATTATATGCTTTTTGATATAGTGTTCTGTGTTTACATTTTACATATTTGTATCCATTTTAGTAAATATATTATTTTGAAGGACTGCCTGGGTGTGTCTTCGAAGTTATTTTTGCATGTGATGTATACGTGGTTTAAGTTTGACAGCTGTTCTGGAGAGCTTGATGGTGTTACCAGACTGGGAAAAGGTAAGAATTTACTTAAGGTCTTTTATAGAGTTTTAAGGGTTAATTTTGGATACCTGGTTAGGTGCCCTTAGGCAAAAGATATATTGCATCCCCCTGAAGAGAATATTATCTGAGTCTGTACATTTGGGTACGCTAGCATAAGGTTCACAGTTTGAATCTCCCCAGAACTTGAGACCAAAGGTGATTCGGATCCAAAAACAGACAGGAGGGTTACCCTGTCTCTTACCTGTTCACATTACTGCGCTCGGAGGTTGGCGCTGTGGGAGCAGAGGGCCTGACCTGCTGGTGCGTTTCTGACAAGTGGCAGTAACTAACTGAGTTAAAGTCATGAAAATATTTGTCTAGTTTCATTTTGAAACTGGAAAGGTTTGGTGCATACAAAATTTCCTCTATTAACTGATTCTACATTCTGATCACTCTGAGTAGAAAAGCATATTTTCTGAGATCGGTTCTAGGTGTACAGTCAATAAATTGATGCTTGTGGTCTCACGGGTTGTGGTTACAATATTTAAACTTTAGACCTAACTCGTTCATTAGCTTGTTGTCTTCCAATACTGTATATAAGAACAACAGATCCACTCTTACTCTCCTTTGTTGTAAGGACTATAGCCCCAAGTCAGCGAGTCTTTCTCCATATGGTTTATACCTAATCTTAGGGATTAACTGGGTGAATCTACGCTGCATCCTCTCCAACAATTCATTATCCATCTTAAGGTAAGGACTCCAAAACCGAGAACAATAGTGATGGTGAGGACTTCTGTAAGACTTGTATAGAGGCAGTAAGACAGATGCATTCTTGGTTAAAAAAAAAAAGCATGCCTAACACAGTTAAATGGTTTATTCTGTTTACTACAGTCAACACCATTTAAAGGGGACCCGCTAAAAGGGAACGCCCACTTAAAGGGAATGATTCCCTGGGCACAGATTAACAGTCAATGTAATCCAGTGCAAGGCAATTCCCTTTAATGGGAACACAGTGTCTGCTTATAGGGAACAATTGACTCACAGCTGAGGCAGCTGGGAGGTAATTAGCAGTCATTAACACCTCATTACTTGAGAAGGATTAAAAAAATTACAGTGGTGTGAAAAAGTATTTGCCCCCTTCCTGATTTGCTCTATTATTGCATATTTGTCACACTGGATGTTTTCAGATCTTTAGACACAATGCAATATTAGATAAAAGGAACCTGAGTGAACAAATAGCACTTGTTTTTGTTTACCTATTTCAGTTTTTAATGAAAACAGTTAACCAACACCAACTGGCACTGTGTGAAAAAGTAATTGCCCCCTAGTTAAATCAACCCAATTAAAGGGATAAGTAGAGTCAGCTGATTGAACACAGCCAGGCCTGATTACAGCCAGCCCTGCTCAATATAAACCTCACTTATTTTGACCCTTACCATCAGAGTCACCTTGCCAGCACAAAGAGTCAACAAGCACATTATGCCACGATCAAAGGAAGTTCCTGAAAAGATCAAAAAAAAAAGTTGTTGCTATCTATCAGTCTGGAAAGGGTTACAAAGCTATTTCTAAGGCTCTGGGACTCCACGAACCACAGTGAGACCTTAATCTCCAAATGGAGAAAACTTGGAACAGTAGTGAATCTTCCCAGGTGGGTGGCCTGCCAAATTACTCCAAGAGCGCTGCGTAAAATCATCCAGGATGTCTCAAAGGATCCTAAAACAACATCAAGAACTGCAGGCTTCTCTTGCCTCAGCTAAGGTCAGTGTTCATGACTCCACAATCAGAAAGAGACTGGGCAAAAATGGGCTTCATGGGAGAGTAGCAAGTGCGGAAACCACTGCTAACCAAGAAGAACATAAATGCTCGTCTCTCATTTGCCAAGAAGCACCTGGATGATCCACAAGCCTTTTGGGAAAATGTCCTATGGACAGATGAGTCCAAAGTGGAACTTTTTGGATGACATGGATCCCATTATGTCTGGCGTATAGCAAACACAGCATTCCACAGTAAGGACATCATACCAACAGTCAAACATGGCGGTGGTAGTGTGATGGTGTGGGGATGCCTTGCTGCCTCAGGACCTGGATGACTTGTTTTAATTGAAGGAACCATGAATTCTGCTCTGTACCAGAAAATTCTTAAGGAGAATGTCGGTCATCCGATCCGTCAGCTGAAGCTGAAGCGTAGCTGGGTCATGCAGCAAGATAATGATCCAAAACACAAAAGCAAGTCCACATCAGAATGGCTGAAAAAGTAAAATTAAAGTTTTGGAGTGGCCTAGTCAAGTCCAGACCTAAACCCAATAGAGATGCTGTGGCAGGACCTGAAACGAGCAGTTCATGCTCGAAAACCTACCTATGTTACTGAATTAAAGCAGTTCTGTGCGGAAGAGTGAGCTAAAATTCCTCCACAGCGATGTGAAAGACTGATATTGAATTATAGGAAGCGTTTGGTTGTAGTCATTGCAGCTAAAGGTGGCATAACCAGTTAATAAGTGTAAGGGGGCAATTACTTTTTCACACAGTGCCAGCTGGTGTTGGTTAACTGTTTTCGTTAAAAACTGAAATAGGTAAACAAAAACAAGTGTTATTTGTTCACTCAGGTTCCTTTTATCTAATATTACATTGTGTCTAAAGACCTGAAAACATCCAGTGTGACAAATATGCAATAATAGAGGAAATCAGGAAGGGGGCAAATACTTTTTCACACCACTGTAGCACTCTGCACTCAGCATTCAGACTGCTCTGTTTGTTACTGCTGTTATGGCATCCACCAAGAGAATAGACCTCCCTCTAGCTGACAAAATTAAGGTTTTGGAGTGCCTGCAGCTGCCAAACTCCTCTCTGGCCAAAGCTGCAAAACAATTTGGCATTTCTAAGAGTCAGGCTTGGAGGATAAGTCAGAATCGGGAGATGCTCATGACAGAATGGCAACTCAACAGCAACCCAAGCAGGAAGAGAAAGAGGGAAGGGAAAGATAATGTGGTGGAGAATGGATTGCTGTCCTGGTTCAATCATGCCATGAGTCGTGGCACCAGCCACATACTGAAACAGAAAGCAGAAGAAATTGCCAAACATCTTGGTCATGAAAATTTCGAAGTGACTGATAAATGGCTCACGCGGTGGAAGAGCCGCAATAACATCATGCGGAAGCAGGAGCAAGGGGAGCGACTTGATGCTGACTCAGGTTCAGCTATGGTGTGGGTAAAATCT
Source organism: Neoceratodus forsteri (assembly GCA_016271365.2). Lineage (NCBI taxonomy): Eukaryota > Metazoa > Chordata > Ceratodontiformes > Ceratodontidae > Neoceratodus > Neoceratodus forsteri. The sequence continues at coordinate 123,123,906 of CM028130.1, read as the reverse complement.
GTGCTTCTTGGTTTGCTGTCAGAATACCCGCTGGTGAACATATTCAATGCTGATGAGGCCGGGATATTCTATCATGGGTATCCGGACAGAGGACACACTCACAAAGGCACTGAGTTGATCGGGGGTAAGAAATCAAAGGATTGTGTATCCCTGTTATGCTGCACAAACATGGATGGGTCAAAAAAACTCCCACTGTTAGTGATAGGGAAGAGTAAACATCCATGTTGTCTCCCTAAGGACATTTCTACTCTCCCTGCCACTTACAGAAACTCTGCAAATGCATGGATGACTGCAGCTCTAGTCCATGAATGGCTAGCAGCTCGGAGCAGCAAGCTCAGAAGGGGCCTCGGAAATGTCCTGCTGTTTATTGATAACTGCAGGGCTCACCCCCAGACTTTTGCTTACAAGTTCAGCAACATTAAGATGGTCTGCCTTCCCCCTAACACCACAAGGCTTATCCAGCCCCTGGACATGGGAGTGATTTAGAATTTTAAAGGACATAACCACTCCTTGTTCTCCATGTGGATTGTGGGTGTCATTGACAGTGGCTTCTCTGCTTTGGCCACCGAAACTGCAAAGTCGGTGAATTTGCTGGATGCAATTTACATGATGGCTAAGGCATGGGCCACTGTTAAGAAGTCCACAATCACTAACTGTTTTGGAAAGGCAGATTTTACACAGGCAAGGCAAAGTAAAATCACAGATTACTTTGCAGCCCTCGCTATGGCAAGAAATCCATATGAAGCATGAAGGACTCCAGCAGCAGCAGGATAAGTGATTTTAACTCCACAGAGTACAGTACTGAGAATGTATGGCTGATTTCAATAAAGATGCCTTTTAACTGCAACTAACACACTTTCAAAAAAGAGCTGTAATCACTAAGTGTGTGTGTTGTTGCTGTGCTGTTGTGATGCCAAATTCTGTTGCTGTGTTGACGGGGAGGTGGGGATAGATAATGCAGCGGTTAGGCATACATGCATGCTGCAAAAAAAAAAAAAACAAGCTTCCATTTATTGGAACGGCCCCTTAAAGGGGACGATAGGGCATCCACAAATGTGTCCCCCTTAAGCAGCTTCTACTATACCTCTTTCCAATGACTACTACTCTTGAGGTTACTGTTAATCACCACACCCAGATCTTTCTCTCCCTCCCTGCCTCTCTGCAATCTCCACCCTGGGTGGCTCTCCCCTTGAATTTGGTCCCAGCCTTCAAGTACCTGGGTGTCTGGTTGGACAGCCACCTCAGCTACTCTACTCACATTGAGGCTATCTGCTCTAAACTCCGGCCAAAACTTGCCGTCCTCTATTGGCACAAAGCCAGCCTACCACTGTCACCATCATGACCACACATCTTTATGTTCTTAGCTCTCATGGGGGTTCGATAAGCCTTTGATAAAAAGGGCATGTTCCCCAGCAGTAGTCCAAATTATTAAATCATTACATTCTTTATCAGTTCACATGTAGGATCAAAATCTACATCAGGGTAAACCTATAACTCACAAATTATGGTATTAAGCAGTATTGTCTTAAGTTGCACTTTTTCTGAGTAATGTTACCATATGTTGTGTAAGCCAACCCCTAAAGCTTCTTTTGTAAGTGCTTTAATTTGTAGGTCACTCACTCACCATCCCTGTTGTTTCAATTTTTTCAGTCTACACATTTCCCCTGTACCCTGCCATCTGTCCTGGGATATACCCTGTAATCAGGGATGTACCCCGTGATCAGAGATATAGCCAGTGATGGCTCTATGAGGCATCATTTAGACAGTAGGCTTTTTTCCACATTTTCTCTTTCCCTTTAGGTCCTTCCCTCCATCCCTATGTTGTTAGCAGTGCCTTAGTCAGCCTCGATATCACAGCATTGCTATGGTTACAGGCAAGCTCCGTGGCCCTACAACAGGGTGTCACCACGGTGCCGAAACTCACTGCCACCCATACTCAATTTAGGCACACTGTTGAGCAGCAGATACCTCAGCCAGGCTCATCCCGATCAGAGAGACCCAGCTCCACTCACAAAATCCAGTCATCCACATGGCAGAGCAGTATGGTGACACAGGGCCGTCACAGAGTGGCTCTGTTGTTTCAGTTTTTGACTTTGAATGTGCAGTCTCCTCTTAGTTTTCACTGTAGTGTCAGTGCCCTCTCTGTTAGTGAGTTCAGCTTTCTATCAGTTGTTAACATCATAAACTTCCTCTCCATGTTGTTCTGCAGAAGTCAATGTAAATGATAGTGTTTAAGGCTTAGCCCCAAAGTTTGATTTTTTTTCACTTCTTCAGCTTCAAGTCCCTGAATAGTCTGAAGACCAACCAACCAGTCAACACCCTGTTGTGCTCCTGGGGCTCCAAGCAGTAGACCAGTCTGGGGCTGACATTTCCTGGACTACAGGGTGCTCCTCCCGGGTCCAGAATGGGCCCAAAAAAAAAACCAGTCTCTTGTACTTCTTTAATGGTATATCAGGATCGGATGAGGGGAGACCTTGTACTTTGGATTCAGGCTTTTTTTGATGGTTTTGAAACCCATGTCATTCTAGAATCGTATGGCTGGATTTTGAACAGAGTGGCGCAGGTGCAGCAGCTGATTTCCCAGCAACCTGCATCATGCCAACTGCGTCTGGACCTTTGAATGCTATTGTCAAAGGTTCAGATGTATTTGTGTCCAAAAATGGTGTCCCAACTGAGTACCCTTCTTTATAGTTATAGGTACAATCTAATTTCTCGGGGCTGGCGGGCAATCATGCAATGCGAAACACTAGTCCTTCTGGATGAAACCAGCCACACATATCAGTTCTGTTCTAAAAGTTTACTAGTTTATTCTTTTCACCACACAGAAAGCCCCCCTGATAAGCCCAACATTTCACCCTGCAGGCTTCTTCACAGGAGAGGGCCTCTCTTCTAAAACAATATATGTAATACACAATGTTAATATTTAACACCTACTGTTTTAAGATTCAGATCAAAAACACCCTTCAGTGCATCACCAGTTCACTGCTGGGTATCAGGTTACCAGTACTCCAACATGTATTACATGTTGGAGTGCCAGTAACATATACAAATAATGAATATCCCTATTCACCACAGTGATACACACCAAATTACAAATGTTTCAATATAATGCCACCACAAACCTGTGGAGTTACCAACAAGTTATCTGCTTAAAATACAGTAATTACTTTTGTTTCAACAGCAATACTTTTATGTTCTGTTCCATGTGTCCAGAGTACAAATGCAGTTTCCAATACATTTTTTTGCACTCCATGTTTCATACATTATATAATTTTTGCTTGCATGCCACCATGTGCTTAAACATAAATGTACTTCATTCAGTAGGAAATGGTTCTGGAAACTCCTGTATACGTATCAGATACTTACGGGGGAGATAGGTTTTATGTTTCTTCTTTATTTCTTAAAATTAATCTTATGTAGTTAACAATATTTTTCTTCATCTGAAGAATTAGTTTGCACTCATTTTTCTTGTTTCCATTGTCCGTGACACATATACATGTCTATGTTTTAAAATAGAACACATCATAAATGTCCTAATCATGTTATATGTGAAAATCTTTCCGAAAGTTATAAGCATAGCCAATGTAAAATTTACCTTATGTTACAGTTGCTTTATTTTAAGCCCAAACCTAATACATGTGGTTATATATTTCAGGAAAGTAGCCTGTAATAAAGTGAAAAGTGTCTTTTTGTGAGACATTTACACTGCTACAATTATTATAACACATAAACTCTGTGTGTATGACAGTTCATTTTCATTCCATTCTATTCTTGATGCGTATCTTAGTATGACTTTTTGCATGTTGCAAAATAGCAATGCATTTCTTTTACTGAGCTTCATCTAAACAGAAAGAGTAAAGTAAAATTCTTCCCACCCTCAGTCTGCTCTCCAGTCTATTCGTTGATCAACTTATGCACTTTAGCAAGCCTCGTTCAATGTATTCCAGCCATCCATACCTTTCGCACTCCCCTCCAGCGCGGGAGGTCAGATGCTATTCTGGGGCTGTAGACGGCCCCCTCAGACAACGGAGAAAGGTACAGAAACAAATACGGATGCTCCACAGGTGCTTCTCCAGCGCCTGAGCTGCGATCTTAATTGCTGCTGCACAGAACGATTTATTTTCCACTTAAAGTCTGCTTTTTACCTCTACAGTCGACATACATCTGCGGATAGTTTTATGTCTGAAATTGCCTAGCTAAAATCATCCAATTCTCTTAAAGCCTGATAGTTTTATTTCTGTTACTACATTTGGTGCCTTTTCTGTCTTGAATTAATTTTCAGATAGTTTCTTAAAGTCTCTGTACAATAAGCCGCTGCAGATTTGGTGCCTTTTTACTTTTTAAATTGTCTTAAACCCTGAGCCTACTGACGTATATTGCGATCAGCCTGCGATTCGACCAGCCTGCAATTTAATAAGTCTGTGACCCAAATTAGAGCCTGAGACTTGACTAAAATAATTTCTTACCTTGCCTAATTTTATTCCTACCTAACCCGTTCCTCCTCTCACCACCCCTTCCCCCTCTGCTCTACCTTATTTAATCACAGCCTGTCTCTCTCTCTCTCGCCTCAGCTCCGTTGATCAAGAGACGGCTGCAGCTCGCACCCCCCCCCGCCGCGGGAGGTCAGGTCACTGTTCTGGGGCACAACCGAAGATCCCCCCCTCGGACAATGGTGAAAGGTACTGAAACAAACACGGATGATCCGCAAGTGCTTCTCCAGTGCCTGAGCTACGATCTTAATTGCTGCTGCACCGGAGGATCCCCGCTGACGCTACGCATCAGCTCCCCACCGCCCCCACCACCACCCTTGGCGGGCTCTGCCTTTTGCAGGCAGTGTGAGCCAATCACCCTACTTTCCCACCTGCAGCTTATCAGAAGCTGCCACTAGAGGTCACACTGCTATTCCTTGTTCTCACTTTCAATACCAGCAGCTACTTCACCATTCTTTTCTCCCCTGCTGCCTATAAAAAAATTTACTCTTCCTCAACGGTCCCCATTTCCCATCCCACCCTTCCTTGTTCGTTTGACCTTCTCTCCTCCCTCATCCACCCCCCTTAGTCAAAAATGCCATCTCCAGGGCCTGTAAACCCCAGCACTCTCCCTGCCCACTACCGCATACACACACCCACACACAAGTGGATACACCACCCCGGGCTTTCCCTCAGAGCCCCCATTCTGGTATTACTATACATCCTGTGTCTTGCATGGGTTGACAGCCTTATGTGTCTTTCCGGTGGTGGGTTCCCAGATCCCAGTCAACACATTCCCTCCCATCCCATCATACCAGACTGTCCAACTGAGCATAGAGTGCCACCACTCTTCGTGACATTTATGCTTACTAAAAAGGGTGCCTGTAACATGGCCCTCCATCCCCGCGCAAAATACTGTAGAGGGGATCTGCTTCCCTTACACCCAAAAACTCTATTTCTTCTTTCACTTCTGCTCCTTCTGGCAGGAGACATTGAACTTAATCCTGGACCTCTGGTTGACAACATCATTCTCGGCTCCCCCCTTGATTTGCACTGGGCGTCCTCTAAGGGCTTAAAAATCACCCACATGAATGTCTGTAGCCTTCAATCAACAATACAGGAGGTTCAGGGGTGGCTGTCTCTTTACAACCTAGATGTACTGGCATTCTCCGAAACTTGGCTAAAGTCTCAAACGCTACCTCATGAGGTGGAAGTGCCTGGTTACTCTTCCTTCCGCAAGGACCATGAAGGCAAAAGAGGGGGTGGGGTAATCATATATGCCAGGGACTCCCTTGACGTAGCCCAAGCCCACCTACCTGGCACTGAACACTCTGGCGGTGAATCAGTCTTCATTAGAATTACCCTTGTCAACTCAAAACACCTCATGGTCAGTTGCCTCTACCACCCCCCGAAAGTGGCCCTCCAAGCCCTGGAAAACATGTCCAAGGCCCTAGCTGATGCAGCCTCCTCGGAACTCCTGATCCTGGGAGACTTCAATCTCAATTGGGCACAGGACTCTGAGCAGAAACTCAGGGCCTTACTACTAGATTCCAACCTGGAACAAATCATCTCTGAAAAGACCAGGGCCAACTACAAAATGGGGAACCACACAACCCTCAACTGGGCTTTGGTGTCTCACCCCTCCAACATTCTGTCTGCCGGTATAATGGCGGATGTTCTTAGTGACCATTCACCCATCTTCTGCATCTGGAAAAATCATTCTCCCAGGGTCCCTCCTCGAATACTCTCTACCCGTGACTACTCCAAATTCTCAGAGGACGCCTTCAACATGTACCTCGGGAACCTCGACTGGACCCTGATACGGCTTCTCCCAACATTAGATGAAGACTTGGAGTTCTTCCAAAACTCCTTCTGCTCCGCGGCTAATCTGTTTGCCCCATTTAGGAAATTCTGAACTAAAGGAAGCTGCCAGAGATGGATCACCACAGAGCTCAAGTCTCTGATGGTAAACCGGGATAAGGCATGGAAGCGTTACAAGTACTCCAGGTTGCCAGCAGACATTGTGTTCTATAAAAAGCTTCGGAATGAGTGCAAGCATGCCTCCAAGCTGGCAAAAAGAGAGTATGTCAAGCGTCTCCAGCAAACTACTCTGACCAACCCTCGGTCATTCTGGTCCAATATCAATGGCCTGATAAAGGGCAACAAGAACCCCTCTTCAGGTCCTATTGAAGTCAATGGCCTTATGTCTAATGACTGTCATGAAATAGCTGCTGCCTTCAACAGTTACTTCACCAACCTCGATGACCACAAGTCCAACTCTACACCTACCCCTCTGGAACCCTCCTGCTCTGAGACACCTTGCCCCACACGGCTGCTCTTTCACCTTCGATTAGTAAAGGTCAAGGAGGTACTCCCCTCTTAAAGATCCTCAAAGACAAAGGTTCTGGAGGTTCAGATGGCGTCTCCCCTAAATTACTAAAGGCGGCGGCACCTGCCATCACCCTACCCTTCACATGGCTTATCAACCGATCCCTGCTCGAAGGTACTGTACCGCATACCTGGAAACAAGCTGTTGTGATCCCCATCCCCAAAGGAGGGCCTAGGGAATCCATCAGCAACTAGAGGCCAATCTCACTGCTTTGTGCCCTGGCCAAAATCCAAGAAAGACTTGTATACTGTCAACTCTGTGACTACCTCGAGGCGAACCGGTTACTAGCCTCCACACAACACGGCTTTAGGCAGAACCATGGCACTAATACAGCCCTCATAAAATTCTCAACTGACGTCCTAGGGGCCATGTACAAAGGACTCCCCACAGGACCTGTTTTTATCGATCTATCAAAAGCCTTTGACCTAGTGGACCACAAACTACTGATAGCCAAACTGGCGTCCTTCGGCCTGGATCAACATTCCCTCACCTGGTTCACCTGCTACCTATCTGGTCACTCCCAGCAGGTCAGGTAGAAGTCTGCGACTTCTGATCCGCTCCCCCTAAGTGAGGGGGTGCCTCAGGGTTCCATCCTTGGCCCCTTCCTCTTCTCGCTATTTGTCAACAATCTAAAATCCCACTGTGGTGGCAGCTCAGCCGTTCAATATGCAGATGATCTTGTCGTCTATTGGTCCCCGAGCAACCCATCTGACTTGGGACCCCACCTCCAAGCTGACTTTACCAAGCTAGAGTACTGGCTCACCGGGAACAAACTAGTTCTAAACACCACAAAAACCAAAGCAATGGTATACGGTCAGCGAAACCTAGGCGCAGTCCGGAGTACCGTGCTCCCTTTTACCTTATCTTCAGGCTGCCGCATTGAGGTTGTGAGTTCCCTCAAGTACCTGGGGCTAACCCTGGATCAAGGGTTTACCCTCAAATCTTACCTAGACCAAGTAACCAAAGCTATTCACTGCAAACTGGGCCTGCTGTACCGCCTGAATGACCAGCTCATCCCCAAGTCTAGAAACTCCATTGCTAATAGCCTACTCCTGCCAACACTGACCTATGCTGCCCCAATTTTCCAGGGATTGGCTAAACAAAAGATGAACAGGCTGCAAGTTCTCTACAACAAAGTTGCTTGGTTTGCGGCACAGTCCCACAAAAGACGGTACCACTGCGATGCCCTTGCTGCCCTTCAATGGCCCTCCCTTGAGGGTCGACTCCAATACCCCCTGCTGTGTTACGCATACAAGCTCTCACACCTCAGTCTCCCTGTCAGCCTGGCCAGTCTCCTGGTTCCCAAGCACTCAGCACGTACACTATGAACCACTGGCTGTAACCTCCTAGCTAAACCCAGAGTTCGGACCCTGGACGGCAGCAAATCCTTTGCCTCCACAGCCCCTGCCCTATAGAATAAGCTTCCTCCCCTCCTTCAGGATGCCCCCTCCCTTGAAAACTTCCGCAAGGGACTTCGGGCTCACCTACTTGAAGCTAGCATCTTTTCCTGTTAATGAGGGGCCCAACCTTAGGCCAGTCCCACACTAGCCTAGACATGCACTGCTCTGTATCCCTGTAGTTGCCATCCCCTGTAAACTAACTTAGGCCCACTGTCAGCTCTGTCTTATCCAAGCATTTACTCTCTTGAATTGCTCTGAACTTGTTCCTTTGCTGTACCTGTACTCCTCCGTAACTAAACGTTGTACCAAGTACACCTCTTAAATTTGCTCTGAACTTGTTTCTTTCTTGTACCTGTACTCCTCTGTAACTAAATGCTGTACCAAAACACCTCTGTAATCAAATACTGTACCTGTATACCTCTGTAACTAAATCCGGGTCGCCCCTGAAAAAGGGACCTTCAGGGCTCAGTGGGCCTACCTGGTTACCAAAATTTAATAAATAAATAGTAAACCTACGCGATGTTTATTGATCTGAATAGTATAACTTTTGAACTGGTGACTTCTCTTACAGTGCAGACTGTTTAACTTACCTTAGACTGACTGTCTCGACTGTAGCCATTTTCGTATCTGTGCATTTTGTATCTTTTGCACCCGCATGTTCTGAATTGCTGTCTGTACTCCCATTCCCCCTTCCCCCAGGTCACACCTGGAAAAGAGCCTTGGCTCAGTGTGCCTTTCCCGGTCACCACATTTTTAACTAAATAGATAAATAAAAATAAAGTAAATGTTATTCCTCTTACTTATCCACTTCATTAAATACTATGAAGATTGTGTTGCTGGGCTGAGAAGGCTTACTGCTCTCACAAGTGCTGTTCACTCTGGCATCATCACTAGTGTACTGTGCTGTCTGCTGCTAAAGGCATGCCTTTATACTCCAGGACTATGGGCTGGAATGGCTCCACCCTCTGTCCCAGGTAGAGTTAGTTAAATAGGTAGATGCAACTGTGACCCAATGCAGGGTTTTCTTAGTTTTACTGCTCACACTGTCGGGTGGTAAAGTTCTCTAGTAGGGCACATTTTGAAAAATAATTTTATACACTGCAGTTTGGCTGGCAGCATAACCTAGAGGTTAGAGTAATGAGCTGTGAATGAGCTTGGTACTTCCATCAGACGTGGGTTTGATTCCTCCCACCTCCACTTGCATACTGTGAGTGTCCCGTGATAATGGCAAAACAATAATCGCAATGCCAGGAAAGGCAAATGCAAAACATCAAGGCTGCTTACAGAGACTGGCACATTGTGACAATTACTGAAATGATGACCTAAAAAAGCCATTGTATACTTTGTTGCCATTTTGGCAATTGCTGCAATGTGCCAGTCGCTGTAAGTGGCCTCGCTGTTTTGTGTTTGCCTTTCTTGGCATTGTGATTATTGTTTGACCGTTATCACATAGGAACATAGGACCACACTGTGTGACTTTCAACAAGTCACTTAACCAGCACAAAGCTCCCTGGCTGCCCCGAAACAGGCAGTTGTGCCTAGTGTGCCTTACCCGGTTACAAAGAATAAATAAATAAAAAGAAATAAATAATTCATGCCAACACCATGTAGACCTAGCTAACCACACAACATCTGGCATTTCGTAGGGCCCCTATTACTATTTCCACATTAACACACTTTGCATTTTCATCACTTCCCTTGTGGACAGTGTACTGCTACACTGGCCAGTGTTTACATTTCTCACTTGCTGTCTTATAGCTGGTCCTTGCCCTGCATTCAAAATGCTCATTAAATGAGCATGTTCTGCAATGAATAAGCTTTATTCATGCTAGTAGTACAAGTTTTTATTTGTAGACCTCTCATATCTCCAATTAAAATTACTTCAGTGTGAACTTATGTCAGTGTAAACCCTGCACATGCATCTATTATATTCTATTAGCTAGCTAGGCAGTAGTTAGGGGGTCACAAATTATCCAGACATTGCATGGTTTTCCATTACATACTGTACCAAGGTAAAGACTCAAGTATTAGCATGGGTTTTATTATAGCCTGTTGTAATTTATTAGCCTCAAGTTTGGCGGGGTGGGGGTAGGGGGTGGGGCAAAAGTTTATATCTTATAAGTGCTACTGCACGGCCAGTCTTCTTGGTGGATACTACCGTGACATTGAGAAAGGGGACACAGAAGCCATTTCTGCAGTTTCTGGCAAACAAATGACGTGTGCCTAATTGTCGGGGCGTATTTTCTGTCAAATTCAGGTGTGGGTTTGACCACCTTTTAGGTGGTCTAGCATACAGTACATCAGAATCATGATGCAAGGCCTCTGAAGGCCTTCTGCAGATTCCTGCCCATAGTCTTTTGAAAGGTTCAGCATGGAAATACAGCAAGATGTGGCTATAAACTCGTGGCCATCTTGGATCTTTTACCTTTTTACCTTTCATGATGCCCTTCCTGAATATCACTTTTTTCCTTGAAGGTTTTCTCTCCTTGTGATTGCCGACTGGCCCTTTCCGGCTTTGGTCCATCCAGCTCTGTCATCCTACCATCCCTAGCGCTTACCTCTCCTCCATTCATTCAGCCATGAACTACCACTCATGGCAGGGCCATTGGAGCTGGCCAGGCCTCTCTGGAGCACAATGCAGACTTGCTCCACAAGAGGTGCCTCATTGGTGGGTGTGGGGCCAGCAGTGAGCTGACCCATCTTCCCACTCAGACAGTTGTTCTCTACCCTGCGTTCTACCCTGGCTGTTGATGTGTGATGACATCACCATGTGTTCATGTGGAGGCACACACTGGCTACACATCTGATGACAACACTCCCTCCTATGTCACTCCCATGGCACTATCACCAGTCCTTCCTCTGGTGGCAATAAGTGAGCAATGTTACCAGATCCTCCCATCCTGGGAGAGGAGATCAAGCCATGGGATGCATGATTCTCTCCCCTCAGTTAACCCCCCCCCCCGTGTGACCCAAGTCTTCTCCCGAACTCAGACTGCAAGCATGGCAGGTGACAGCACTACCACCAAGCCACCAGGCCAGCTCCTGAACATTATCTTTTTATTACTAGTAGTACTGCAGTAATATTTTTTTTTTATGATGGGCCTTTCCAGTGCTGAAAGTGCATGTACAAATACAATATATCAAACGATCAGGAAAGCCACTCTGATGGCCCAGTGGTGGCATGTGATGCAATGTTGACAGCCCAGGTTCAGGAGCAAACCCGAATGGTTGCATCGTGAGGCAGGCCAGGCTGAGCAACCTCTGCAGCTGGGCCAGGAAGCTTGCTCCTGCCTCAGGGGATGTGCTGCATGTGTGCAAGGCCAACAGAGGCTGCACTTACAAAAGGGAGGTGGGAAGGATCATAAAAGGAAGGAAAACCCATGGCTGCCTGAATGATGACATGGGCTCCTAGCTCCCCTGAGTCATAATGCCTGCTGTCACTGGATCCTGCTCCATATGGTGAACAGCCTTTGGAACAGGATGGCCCTTCCTGTGGAACCTCTGTCACAGAAGGCAGAGGTGTAGGGGTAGTCAATGGGATATTGGGGCCAGGAGACACAGGCCAGACAGGATACACCCCTGAAATCAGGGTAAATCCTGACTGATAGATGTGACCCAGTAGAAAAACCTTCATGAAAAAAAAGGAGACACAGGCATTAAAAAATAAAACATAACATTGAAAATGCACAGGTGTGAAAATACACTCTAAGTAACAGGATTAGAAAGTGCACTGGTGCAAAAAAAAATAATACAAACTTGGTATGGAAACTGTCTGTTATGTCTATTAATAGAAAAGTCTGCCCAGCAAGGATTTTTTCAGTTTGTTCTTGAAAGATCATTTAAGTCTTCATAAGTAGGTAAAAGAACCTTATAGTCAATTCGCAGTCTAACTGGCAGCCAGCCCAGGGTGTGTAGCAATGGTGTACTGTGATCCAACCTCTGAACACAGGTCAGAGGCCTTGCTGCTGCTGCATTCTGGATGAGCTGAAGATGATGAACTTCACCATCTGGTAAGCCCTTACAGAGTGCATTACAGTAGTCCAACTGTGAGGATAAGAAGGCCTGCATCAGTGTACAGTATGCATCAGCATGGACAAGCAAAGGATACAGCCTGGTAATATTTTTCAGATGGTAAAAGCCGCACTTGACAATATAGACACCTGGGAATAAAGTGTAAATTGACTGTGAAGAACTACTCCCAGACTGCAGGCTTCCCTTACTGCCCGAATTACTTTATTGAGCATTGTGAACTTGAGGCTACACTGTGGTGTTGACAACTGCCAATCTGATCCCACTAGAAGCACCTCTGTCTTTCCTTGGTAGAGCACAAACCAACTGGAGGCCCTCCAGACCCTGGTCTCCTCCTGACATTGTTCTAGTCTCAGCAGAGATGAACTCTGATCAGGCACAAAGGACAGATATAGCTGAGTAGCATCTGTGTAACTGTGAAACTCTATGCTATGTCACCTAATTATCTGTCCCAGCAGTAACCTGTAAACTACAAACAGAATGTGAGATAGGACATACCCATAAGGGATGTCCCATTCCAGAGAAACTGGACTCAACCAGCAATCGCTGATTGCATCTGACTGCACCTTCCTGAAATGAACAATCAAACTGCTTGATATTGATACCTGACAAGTCCCTATATCGCTCTAATCCATCAACTAATGTCTCATAATTGACAGTGTCAAAAACCATTGACAGGTTGAGGAGGATAAGGATGAACAACTCCCCTTGAACCCTAACCAGGTAGAGATCAATACAAACCATGACAAGTGCCATTGCTGTTCTATGTCACTGATGGAAAGCAGACTGAAATGGGTCCAAGACATTGTTTAACTCCAGGTGCTCCACCAGCTGCTCTGCTATAATCTTCCCAGCAATCTTAACCAAGAACAGCAGATTGGAGACAGGTCTATAGCTTGCAGTGCTGTCTGGATCTAATGATTTTTGCAAGGCAGGAAGATAGGCTTCTCAAAAAAGAAGCCTTGTTATCCCTTGTGTCTTAAGAAGCTGAGCAGGCTGGGTCAAACTTAGTGGTGGTGCAGCACAAACTGCTGATCACCTGAACAATTTCTCGCTCATCCAATTGCGTAAATGAGTCCATGGACAGCAGCCCTTTGTGCCCCTCCAGATGACCTACTGAAACCTAAATCTGTGGTGGTGGAAGAAACGTGGTCTTACATGCTGACAATCTTGGCCTTAAAGAACAGATTTAACCAGCCACACTTCCTTAGCTTCCTGCACAGTCAGGATGTAAAAGACTGTTTACTGCATGGAAAAGTGCAGTTGGCCCAGTCTTATAGGCTGCAGTAAGACACAAGAGGAATTTCCTCTTGTCTTCACAAACTGCCCCTGCACGTACCCAAGATTTCCCTCCACCTGCGTTCTAAATGCATACCTTGCACTTTTAAATGCCAATTCTGTGAGATTATTCTGGGAGCACTTTGGTGAGAAGTGACAGGGTGGGAGTAAGCTGCCACCACGGAGTCCAGTGTTCCAGTTGGGGCCTAGTTATAGACCTTGACTGCAGCAGTGCACCCATAGGCAGAGGTATCTACCATACCCGAGATATGCAAAAGATCTACAAATCTACCAGGATCCGAGTACCATTTTTCACAGAATTGGACTACTGTATCTCTACATAGAAACATAGAAGCTGACTGCAGATAAGGACCACAAGGCCTATCCAATCTGCCCATTTCTTTTTCTACCTTATAAATGTGCCATAGGCCTTTGCTCTGTCAATGGCCTATCTATTCATACTCATCTGTATTGCTCCCTTATGTCTATCCCATGCCCGTTTGACGCCCTGCACTGTATTCATATCCACCACTTCCTGAGGTAGGCCGTTCCATGCATCCACCACCCTTCCTGTGAAAAAGAACTTCCTCACATCACCTCTTAATCGGCCTCCCTCTAATCTTATGCTGTGTCCTCTTGTCCTGCTATTTTTCTTATATTGAAACATGTTAGACTCTTTCACCTTGTTAATGCCTTTAAGGTGTTCAAATGTTTCGATCATATCACCTCTCTCCCTCCTTTGCTCTAGGGTATACATATTGAGCTCTGTTAATCTGTCCTCATATGTTTTCTGATGCAGTCCCTGCACCATTTTGGTTGCCCTTCTCTGGACTGCCTCAATTTGGTTAATGTCCTTGTGAAGGTGTGGCCTCCAGTACTGCTCGCAGTACTCCAGATAGGGCCTAACCAGTGTCTTGTAAAGAGGGATCATTACCTCCCTTTTCTGACTTGTGATACCCCTACTAATACACCTTAACATCCCCTTAGCCTTACCTACTGCTTTAGTGGTCTGCTTGGATGATTTCAGGTCATCGGTGATGATCATGCCCAAGTCTCTTTCTTCCCTTGTGACTGGTTTCAACTACCCTCCCAGCCTATAGGTGGCTTCAGGGTTTCTCTTCCCTATGTGCATGATCTTGCACTTCTTTGCATTAAACCCCAGTTGCCACTCTTCCGACCATTTTGCAAGTTTATCCAGAACTCTTCTCATTCCGCCCACCCCATCTGGATCATCTACTCTGTTGCAAATCTTGGTGTCATCTGCAAAGAGACAAACCTTACCCTCCAGTCCATCTGCAATGTCACTGATGAAGATATTGAAGAGGACTGGCCCCAGAACTGATCTCTGAGGTACCCCACTTGTGACTTGCATCTCTTCTGACTGCATACTGTTTACCACCACTCTCTGTTTTCCACCCGCCAACCAGTTTGCCATCCAGTTGACCAACCTCTGACCCACCCCGAGCCTACGCAGCTTATTAATCAATCTTCTATGTGGAACAGTATCGAAAGCTTTGCTGAAGTCAAGGCTGGCGACATAAACTGCTCCCCCTTAGTCCACCACTCTGGTTACCCAGTCAAAGAAATCTATGAGATTAGTTTGACAGGACCTTCCTTTTGTAAACCCGTGCTGTCTTGGATCCTGTGCTCCTATGGATTCCAGGTGTTGCACTATCCTTTCCTTAAGGAGTGCCTCCATAATCTTGTCCACTACTGAGGTAAGACTGACTGGTCTGTAGTTCCCTGCCTCCTTACTGCCATTACTCTTGTGGAGCGGGATCACATGAGCCCTTCTCCAGTCTTCTGGGACCTCTCATGTGCTCAGAGACTCACTAAACATTTCTGATAATGGCTCTGCTAGTTCCACCCTTAGCTCCTTTAGTACCCTGGGATGTATGTCATCAGGTCCTATTGCCTTGTCCAACCTGAGCTTATCGAGCTCTTGTAGGACCCTTTCTTTTGTGAAGAGACTAGTGCTCACCTCTCTCCCCCCTGTATCCATGGTGCTGAGCTGTGGGCCCTGCCCTATCTTCTCTTCAGTAAATACTGAGCAGAAGTATCTATTTAGGATAGATGCTTTTACATGGTCCTCCTCCTCACACACCCCCTTATCTCCTTTGATCTTAGCAATACCCCCTCTGAACTTTCTCCTTTCACTAATCTACAATCCAAAGAGGCCCCCATGGGGCCCTAAGACTGAACTGTTAGGTTTTTTTTGGGGGGGGGATACAGGAGACAACTCCTGGCATTAACCCATGATGATTATTTTCTCCAGACATCTGTGATTCAGCCAAACCAAATGGTGACTTATAAATTATTTTTCCTGACCAAGTATTTTTAAGTGCCAGAGAGTAGCAAAGTTTTGGGACAAGACTAAAGCAACTTTGATTTCCCTTACTATAAATGGGGAACCCATTAGGGCAATGCCCAGTTCTGAATTTGCATAAAATCAGAACACAAGGACTAATGTATGGGCAGCCATACACAACAAGCCTGTATTTCCATCGAGGAGTTGAGATAACAGTATATGGACCTCGAAAGTGAAGCTTGAGAGGTTCATGCTGTTATCTCAACTGAGATGGAAACACAGGGTGAGTTTTTATATAGTTGCTCATATTTTATTTGTAATAGTATATGGTTTCAGGCATTTTTTTGTTTGTTTTTTTACCTTTGTGTAATTTTAGTCAAGCGTTGCTGTGAAAGTGAAAGCAGAGGCTATGTGAATGTGCACAAGGGGGGACAATGCTGGGTGACTGGGCAGAGAAACTGAAAGCTGAGCGAGGCGAGGGGGAACATGACTGAGTTAATAATGGAGCATGCACAGAGACATCTTTAGAATGTGCACGACAACATTTAGACTATGCATGACAAGATTTGTGAACTAGCTGAATTCCGTACACAGTAAGGTCAAACCATATACTGTACGATAACAGGTTTCAATGTATGCTTCTCTCGCTTGAAAGTTCCTGGGACAACCCAGTTATCTTCTAGGAGATGGGAGATTTTCACAGAAAATGGTATAATCAAAATCTTTAATGCTGGGAAAGGCCAGCTACAGAATAACCAGGGGTGTATGGTCTGAAACAGAGTGGGAGCTGGTCAATCAGTTTAGAGAGAAGTACTGTAAATGAGCTCTGTGTGAACTCTGTACAGACTGCAATCAAGACAGAACCTCAGCATCTGCTTGGTGAGCTGTTGGAGAAACTCATCTGTGTGAGAAAGTTATCTTAACAAAAGGCGTATGGTAAGACAATCCAGAACTCAGTTTATTTTAGTCTTTGTACTACTTATTTATACATAGTGTTTACTACTTTCATGTTTAATTTCTGTAGTGTATAACGAACAAGGGTTGAAGCTGGAGGAAAACAGTAGGGGTATACTACAATCAGACTTTAAAGGCTGATGTGGTTACCTGAGGAGTGGAAGAAGCATTCTTTTTGAAATTGCCTATATGCCATGTCCCTGTATACCCCCACCCCAAAGTTCAAGCCCTAATTAAGAACTTTCCCAGTACTGTATGCTATTTGTAGATTTTGTGCATTTTGTAAATACAATTAATTTTATATTTAATCCATCTGTGACGGAGTGTGTTTTAAAATGGCAGTGTTAACATATTTTACTGTCCAACTGGTGATTCATCTCAAAGAGCATGGCACCAAACCAATGTACTATAGGCCACCTTGAATAAGGAAGCAAAGCCAGGAGCATCGGAAGTGAATAGAAGTTCCTGTGCTAAGGCTTTGGTTAGTTCTTGTGGACAAGTGATCAAGCAGGATGAGAAGGGAGCAGCCTAGTGGTCAGTTCACAACAAAATGTTGGCAGTGAAAGTGTAGTGTCTCAGCCTGCTGCAGTAGGTGAGCGTACTCCATCACAAGCCTGTAAATTACTAGAGAGGTGCTTATATACAGATAGGTAGTCTAATGTACTAGGTAGGCAGTAATCTAGTAATGCAGGTAGGAGTTCTACGTCAGTGACAACAACTTGTGTCACATAGTTACTAACATACTAACATACTAAAATGCCATTCGTGTCTGCTTGATAGTCAGCACCCATACTGGCGACCAATTTTGCTGTCCCCCCCCCAGGTTTCTCTGTCCCCAGTCCAAGATGTTTCCCTTGTATTGGACTTTGTCAGCTTCACCTTCCCCCTCTACCTGTCCCAGCCCCTCTTAAGCCTCCACAGTCTCTGCCTCCACCAGTCCCTTGGGCAGTGCATTCCATGATTCCACCACCCTCTGTGAAGTAACACCTCCTCCTCTCCCCTGAGCCTCCCCCCCAGCTTCCAACCATGTCCTCTAGTTGCCCTCCCCCTTCCTTTGGAGCACCGCGACTCAGCCTCCCTTATTGATCCCCTTCATGTACTTGAATGCCTCTATCATGTCCCTTCTGTCCTTCATCTCCTCCAGGGTGTACATGTTGAGCTCCTCGAGCCTCTCCTTGTAGGTCCTTTCCTCCAGGCCCCAGATCATCTTGGTTGCCCTCTTTTGTACCCTCTCCAGGAGTGCAATGTCCCTCCTTAAGTGTGGTCTCCAAAACTGCACACAGTACTCAAGGTGCGGCCTAACCAAGCAGTTATACAGAGGAAGGCTCACTTCCACCCTTCTGGAGGTAATCCCCTCAGCGATGCAACCCAGCATCCTATTGGCTTTTGCCGCTTCCCTCCTACATTTCTCAGAGTTGTTCATTCTGACATCCACCACCACCCCGAGGTCCCTCTCACCCTCTGAGACTTGTAGTGTGTCCTCCCCAGAGTATAATCTTGGCCCAGATTTCTGGCCCCCAGGTGCAGAACCCTGCACTTCCCTGCATTGAACCTCAGTTTCCACTTTCTCAACCACCTATCCAGAGCCTCCAGGTCCTCCTGCAGGGCCACTCTCCCCTCCTTCCCATCCACTACCACACCCAGTTTTGAGTCATCCACAAAGAGACTCATTTCACTCCTGATACCCTTCTTTATGTCAGAGACACATCCATTAAACAGGAGGGACCCTAGCACTGATCCCTGAGGAACCCCACTAATGACTATCCTTGGAGATGAGATTAGCCCCCCAACCACTACCCTCTGAGTATGCTCCGAGAGCCAATTTCCTATCCATCTGATCATCTGCATCCCCACCCCCATTTCCCCCAGCTTAGCCGGCAGACCACTATGGGGTATCGAATTAAATGCCTTGCTAAAGTCTAGAAAGAGGACATCCACCTGCCTACCCTGGTCCAGGGCACTCGTCATGTAGTCGTAGAACTCCACAAGGTTGGTCTGACACGATCTTCCCAGGATGAATCCATGCCCTCTATCATCCAGGTACCCCATTTTCTCTAGTACCCCCCCCAGCCTTTCCTTGACAATACTGTCTATCACCTCGCTCACCACTGACATCAGGCTAACTGGCCTGTGGCGCCCCACCTCCTCTCTTGATCCTCCCTTGTGGATAGGCACGATATGGGCCACCCTCCAGTCTTGGAGCACCCACCCCATCATCAGAGAGATGTTGAAAAGCTCTGCCAAGGGGTCTGCCAAGACATCCGCCAGTTCCTTCAGTACTCTGGGATGTATTTCATCCAGCCCTGGTGCTTTCTCCATCAGAAGGGACCTGATGGCTTCCCTCACTCTCTCTCTCTACCGGAATTTCCACCTCCACATCCCCGCCTGCTCCCTGTGCTGTTATCCCCCACACCTGATGGTGCTAGCCCTTTCCTCTCCCCAGACATGACAGGGCTCCCTATCTCTAAGGGTCCCACCCCCGTGGGTTACCCCCTCTCCCCCGACAGATGTAGCTCCCCCATCCTCCCTGATAAAAACTGAGGCAATGTAATCGTTTAGTACCTCAGCCTACTCCCCCGGATCTTGTACCCATCCCTTCCCTGTCCTAATCCTACTGATCTGCCCCCTCACTTTCCTTTTTTCCCCAATGTATCTAAAGAACCCTTTGTACCCCCCCCTCCTGATCTCCCTGGCCAAAATCTGCTCCTTCCTTGCCTTAGCCACTCTCACCACCCTGGTGACCCTCCTGGCCATCTGCTCATACTCCCCCAATCCCTTTCACTCATTGATCGCTTGAAGTATCTATAGGCCGCCTTGTTATCCCTCACCACCTCCTGAACCTCCCAGGTCCACCAACAGGGTTTTCTGGCCTTTCCGGATTTGTGCCTCTCTCTTGCACAGGACCTGGTAGCCTCCTGTACCCCCCTCCTAATGATCTCCCACCTACTGTCAGCATCCATGTCTGGCCTTATCCCATCCAAATGACCCTTAAGGATCCTTCCTATCTCCCTGAAATCTGCACCCCTGAAGTCAATTACCACCGTCTTTGTGCGGCTTTCCTCCCCCCACAGGTCCAGGAAAAACCAGACTGTGGCATGGTCACTCCCTGCCAATGGGTCCCTCACCTCCTGGTCCTCAATCTGGTCACTGTCTGCCAGGACTACATCCAGTGTCCTGGACTTCCCATTCAGCTCCCCCACCTGCTGGGTCAGGAACGCATCCTGGAAGACATCAAGCAACCTCTGCTCCTTGGCCACTGGGGACATCATATTCCCCCAGTCCGTTCCTGTCATGTTTAGGTCCCCCATCACCACTACCCTTCCCTTGCCCAATCTACAGTGACCCACAACATTTGCCACCAAACTCTCTCCGTCAGCATGGGTAGTCTGTATACCACCCCTAACTTTACTCTCTTACCCACCTGCATTTGCAGGGTGACCAAAATGCCTCCATGTTCCCCTCTGCCTCCTCCACCCCTCCTTGCATGCAAGAAGAATATAACTATGGCATAATTATCTTGTTGCATGTAATTAATGATTAGTTTCATTGAAACAGACTTAAAGTGTGACCCTACACACAGTAGTGAAGGATTTATATATAGATCAGTATCCTGTAGTGCTAGGTAACTATCAGAATCAAAATACTGTGACTAGGGGTTCTGCATCAGTGACAGCAAGTTGTGTCACATGGATCCAATGATACAGAGTCTTCCTAATGTAAAATCTCCTTTCCCATTCCATACATAGTACATATTACATACTATATGCAAAAACAGTACAGGCCTGCAAGGTAAGCCTGGAAAAGATTTTGCTTGCCTGGGGAATCACAAGGAACCCTGGTGTGTGTGTGTGTGTGTGTGTGTGCGTCATATAAATCAATACATGTTTTCACAGCATACTTGTTGGGCCTTGCTTATGAAGTGTGGGCCTGATGAACCTAGAGTCCCTTCTGAGTTTAAATTACTGTGTTACTAAGTTACACATAGCTGTGTGTTTTTCCCAGGTAAAGCAGTAGCCCTTGGGGAATACTAAACAGAGAATACCTGATGGGCAGCCATGCACAATAAGCCAGTGCTGCCACAGAGGGGTTCTGATTACATCAGAACTCGAGGGTGAAGCTCAAGAGATCTTATGTAATAAAATACACCAAGGAAGCAGCTCAGGCTTGCTGTGGATGGAGCTGCACATCCTGTATTTTTTATAGTTTATCATTTTTGAGAGAGATGGATAGAAATTATATTGCGATCTATTCACCTTGTTTGATTGTGCGTGAAAGGGGAAAAAGTGAAAGTAAAAATGCCCCTGCCTGCACAGTGTTGCCGTTCAATTAAAATGATTGGTGTGCGTGTATAATAAAACAAATAAGAGGAACAACTGGTATACCCAAAGGATTATCGCTACACAGAATGCCTTACCAAAAAGTGTAACGGAGAATAGTACAATCAATATTTTTTAAAAAAGATTGGACGTACATATGGGAGACAAAAAATTTGATTTCCACTATTAATAATGGTGGCGAGTTCATAAAAGGCAACTTTGCCTACCAAATTCATAAATTACCTATGATCCTGTGATGTGGCAACTCTGAGGTAAGCAAACAGGTGGCCTAAAGATTTCTGATCAGCTGTAATGTTGTTGTACCATAGAAGGGTACAATGATGTTCCATGACATTTGAACTGTGGTGCAACAACATTTCAGCAAGGATTGCAGAACAAGGGCAGACTATGAACTACTGTATAAAAGAACAATAAAGAAAAGTGTATTATCCAGTGATTAGCCCTCCTCGCAGACCCATCAAGACATCATTCATATTGAATCCAAATCCTGAAGAAAAAGTCCAGATGTTGCCCCTGAAGTTACCACCTATGAGCTTGAGGATATATATCACTATAAATGAGTTCATGCTTGCACAGCAAACTTATAAATCACTGATTATGAAATGGGAGGAGGGTTGATCCTGATGTACCAAGAGTCACTTCTGACTTTAAATTTGTTTGCCAAACTTGGGATTCTTTACATGGCAAAATATTGACTCCCTTTTAGCACCAGAAAATACTTAGTAGAATGTACACTCTTTCCCTTGCTGGACTACAGTGACATGGCATTCTTGGGAGTCTCCAACACTGCCTTATCTAAACTCACCTTCCTTTGAAGTGTCCTTTGTAGAGCTGTCTTGGCCTGTCCTCCACATACCTTTGTAAATGACTAGGATCCTTTGTAAATGAGCTTTTAGCTCAAAGGTTGTAATTCTGATTTTACAATAAATAAAATACCTACCACTGCACTATGTACAAGGAGCTAGACTGGGCACTTCCCCACATAAGGCACTCATTTATTTAAAAATATGTATTTCAAGTCCCACCTATTTAAAGAGGGTTTTTCTTTATTTTAACCCCATTGCTGGCTGTTATTTAGTTTAATTAATTTAGTTCTGTTATATTTATCTATTATATTTTAGATGTTTTAAAAGTGATGTTTGTCATTGTTCAGCACCTAGAGCCTTTGGGGATGAGCGCTTTATAAATAACATTTGCTTGCTTGATTGGCAGATAAGGTGTGCATCTGTCAGAAAATAATGCTCACCTTAATTAAACTACATTTTTTAAAGAATGTGTTTTTTCTAAGTGTGAATTTAGTGCTCATGAAAGTTGCTGGATTGACAGCACTGGACCCTGAAGTCTTCTATTTCTACACATGACAGGTACAGCACGGGTAATCACAGGGCATGCTTCCCCACACTGCCTTGCCAATGTACCTCAACCCTGCCATGGAGGGACCACCATGTAGGTGAGAGGGTAGTTCAGACTCTATACCTATTTGATCCTTGGCCTCTCATGCGAGACTGCCAGCAAGGGAGCCAATTAGTGCCAGTTGTATTGGTGTTTTTTTGTGATGCGGACACCTGCCCATTGGAAACTAGAATAAGACCACCAAAACTTATTTCATATAGGCCACTGAATAGACTTAAGGTGACAATGGCTTTCAACCACTGCCGACCTGTGCTGCATTTGAACCCATGACCTAGAGGTGAAAGGCTCCTTAATCCATTACCAATCCACTGAGCCATCCAGTTCTCCAGAACTGCATTTTTTTTAAACAAATAAACACCCATTTTATAAGTAGGTAACACATTCCAGGGTGTGCAGCCATAAGGGAATATTGCACTTCTCATGTGGTTGCAGCATTCTGCTACTCCTTACCTAACAACCACCAGAGGCATGCATTATTCCTCTATAACTGCACATCCTGTCATGTGTTATCCCTTACATGATATCCTCTGATTACTTTTATCGCTGTTTATTCTGTACCTTCTTTTATAATGCATTATAAATCACTTACGTGTTTTCAGCCAATCAGCACACAGAGCCACTGTGCCTTTTGTTATGTGTACAGTACTCTTCAGAGCTGGGGGGAGGGACGGGCTTTATTTAGGTTTGAAATGAATGAAAAAGGGCTAGCCCGCCAGTGCAGCTGTAGTGCTACCGCTTGCGGCGCTGGCAACCTGATTTCAGGAGTGACCCAGGGAACTTGAGGGTCCGCTAGGGGAGGAGGATTGAGTACCCTAGGGGCATGCACCTCCTCTGTGGAGGGAGGGATACCATTCCCGCTGCAACAGCACCACCTGGGTGCACCCGGGAGGTGATGCAGTTGGGAGTGCCATGTGGGCATGGAGGACATAGGCTGGGATCTGGAGTGGCGTCACGTCTCAATGTGCACATGTCACCATGGACCCCTAAGGCAGCCAGCATACTCAGGGAATTTGGGAAGAAAAATGGAAAATGGCCCTATGGTTCATCTGATGATGGGCAGGCGGGGTGTGGTATGGCCCGGGTTGGTCAGAGGGCTGACACGTGAAACAAGTAGGGAAGGCAGTCCCTTCCCCCTCCCCACTTCCACTCCCAGGGGTGATCTGAGGCAGGATGTGGGCTGAGGACCAAGCCCAGGTTTGGACCAACCCCCGCAGTGAGTTTGAGGGTCAGGGTGGACTGTGGAGCCGAAGCAGGCATGAGTAAAAAAAAAAAAAAGAAATGAATGGAAAGATTTTAAACTTATAAATCACACTGGCTAACTCAAGTTATTTACAATAAGTTAATAAGGCCTTTACTGAGTGTCTCTTCTGCTATAATAGACTGCTCTCATGAGGTTTGGGCAACCAGAACTGCTCAACTTCGCTTTGTGATCCTCTTGCCCATTTCTCATGCTCAAAGTTTCTTATGCCATAAGAGACACCCAGCGAGGCCCTTTTCTGTTCTT
This sequence comes from Neoceratodus forsteri, assembly GCA_016271365.2. Taxonomy (NCBI): domain Eukaryota; kingdom Metazoa; phylum Chordata; order Ceratodontiformes; family Ceratodontidae; genus Neoceratodus; species Neoceratodus forsteri. The sequence goes on along the minus strand of CM028130.1, from coordinate 123,099,825 downwards.
TTGTAACTATTTCTCTCCCCCTGGCAGCCCTCAATCGGGCAGGCACTGCAGCCCCATCCCCCAATGTCTGTCGGTACCAGCTTCTGCACCCCCCCAGGGTTTACCTCCCCCGGTGGGGTCGGTGGGGAAGCGCTCACCCCCACCACTTCAGGATACAGTTTGCTTGTCCGAATGACCAGGGTGAGGCCTGCAGGTGCCCACCATCATCCAACCACCGGGATTTTTCCTGCTTTTTTCTCCCACGGGGGGGGGGCATGCAAGGACCCCAATGATGGCGCCATGCACACTCCCGTAGTGGCACATCCAGCCTCTGCCCTCAGTCTTAGCAGCATCGGTGTGCCAGCCTCCAGCCTTTGCTAGGGACCAGGCTAACACTGACTGCTGCATCCCGCCTCCTTGGAGGAAGAGAGCTGTCTTGGGGATGCTCAATCCTCCTCCTCCTCCTCCCTGGCCGGCCCCCGGTGACCCACTCGCACCACAAACATGGGCCACCAGCGTGGTAGGAGGTAAGGCATGGATGCCTCAGCCCTCCATGCCACTGGGCCAGCCTTGAGGCCCTTTTCACATACAGGTTTTTCTTGTAACCCTGTTGATGCATGATCCCTGTAGACCCTGTTGAAAATGAGGGCTGCACCTAAATAAGACAAAACTGGGGCAGAAAATTGTAAATTAACAAACCACCAGGGACAAGACAAAAGACAAGAGGCCATAATGTCACCTCGTGTCAATGCACAGAAATGGAAAATGACTAAAGAATATGAAAAAACTAAAAAGAACCAGTACCAGTAAGAAGGGAGAAAGAGACAAAAGGTTTAACACTCGTAGAGGACTCCATTTCAAAATGAATTTTGAAAACACACACACACTTACTGTGCTCACTTCTGCAAACAGAGACCAAAAACTATAGCTGTCCAGTGCTTCAGACTGCTGAGGTCCTTTGACAGGGGATGGAGCTACTGGTGGTGCCCTTATGCATTTTATAGTGTATTTCTTAAGGAAACATGGTAACGTTAATTAGCTAACAGTATAGCTTGTTCACATCTATTAAACTTCTGTTGGGGGACTTTATATGCAGTACCTTAGTAGCAAACTGGTAAAGAAAATGCCACCTTATATCCACAGGTTCCATTATTAGCATAATTGATCAATCGAGGATTCAGCAAACCCGGCCACTATAAAAGTGAGAAACAGAAAACCTACACACCATAGAAAAGAAGGGGGGGGCTGACTAGGTTTGACCCAGGTGTGACTTTGGATTAGCTGGCTTTATACAGATAAAGAATGGGAAACATATATATTAATAAACAAGGAGATGCATTTGGTATCAGAAGTGGTTATGCACATATATGCATACTGTACATGGTAGTGACCAGAAAAAGACGTGGGACCTGTGTCCACTTTAAACAGCGTCTGATTCGACAGCATTTTTTTTACCATCTTTGTACAATGCATCAACACGTGTAGTAATCAGTGACTGGTAAACAGCATGGCCAGGCTAACACCATTGTTTAAAGTGGCTGATCCATCAGAAGGGAATAGTCACAGTCCCAGTTTACCAGCCTGACTTTAACAACTGCGCCGCAGAGATCAGTGAGTAAGCAGCTCAAAATCTGTATGGATGACCAGATAATTTGCTCACTGCTGCACAATTAGTATGACCTTTCTGTTTACTGTAACCATAACATATCTGATCTGAGTATGGGTTAAAACAAGCTGTAGCTACAGATAAAGGGCAAATGGCTGGTACTATTTTTGTAGACCTGAGTAATGCTTTTGATTTGGCTGTACCCTCATTGCTTTTGAAGAGGGTCTCCAGTCACCACTAATAGAAAAATACAGTTGACATTCACTGACCCCAATTACTCAGCATTCCATAATATACACATAACATTTTACTTTTTATTTTATGGCACAGTTGACATTCACTCATTCACTGACCCCAGTTGCTTAGCATGCACATATAATATATATATATATATATATATATATATACACACACACACACACACATACAGTACGACATGATACAGGATAGTAAGACATTACATAGTATTCATTAAAAAAAGTTATACTAGACAGATTGGTTACCATCCCATTTTTACATCCTTGGGGTGGGAGAGGGGCTGAGATTGAATATCAGATCTCAATTGCAAACAATTATAATTTTTTTTTTAACATACACTTTATGCTCCTGTCATCTCTGGCTGCCCCCTTTGGACCAACCCACTCAGCCCTGTTACCCCAGAATCACCGGGACTTACCTTCCCTGCCCAGTCCAAGTGCGGAGCCTGAGAAGGGCCGGGCCATCATCCTACAGCCAGAGTGATTTTCCACCATTTTTTCTGCCATTTCCCCTGCTGGGGCGCACACGCCCGACATGGAAGCACACACACATCTGCAGAAGTCCCGCAGCACCCTCCGTTCCGCTGGCATCCTCAGACCCGAACTACCCTCTGGCATCCACCTGGGGGCAGTCATTCAGCGAGAGCACCAGTCCTTCCTTCCTCCCTCCCTGGGAGAGCACAGCTGTCCTCTGGATGCTTGATCCTCTCCCTCCCCTGCTGACCCCCGATGGCCCACACTCATTCCCAAACACGGGTCACCGGCATGGCACAAGGTGTGGTGTCCAGTGCTTCAACCCTCAGCGCCACCAGGCTGGCTCATTAATTGTTTTTTTAAGTAGATTAGCTACTGCAAATAATGGGCTAGGACTCATCTTGTGCAATGATTTCCCATTCTGCGACTCCAGTGGTTGTGTGGGTCCACCCAACTCGCACTAAAGTGCAACAGCTGACAGAAAGCAGTAAAAACCACTCACCCTGCTCCAACATAGAAGTGTAGAGTGGCAAATAAAGCAACTTTTAATACTGGGTCTATGTTGTGAAAGAAAAAAAAATACTCACCATAGTAATGTTGTTTTTTCTCAGGGATCCACCGATGTGATTTTCAATAAACATCATTCTTCCTGGGAGAGTGTGATGCCCCTGAGATAGAATTTATGCAAATTAGAGAATACAATGCTAAGTTCAAACTCTGCACTGTTGTCATGCTCCCTCTAGTGGTCTAATGTCAGATTTGTTTCTATAAGCTAGGAGAGCTGTGACCACTGTAACAAGCTAAGTGACTACCAAAATATTTTTGAAAAATGTTTTATAATAAGTTTTTTTTTAATTACCAAACAAATTCAAGGCAGACAATAAGATATTTGTAACCAATCTGTGCTGCTGTGTTTGAAGCCCCAAAATTAGTGCAAATATAAAAGCAGCCCTCTGGCTTGCTCAGCTCCTTGATTCAGATAGAATTTTTTGCCCGCCCCCCCACTTCGTCCCCCACAATCTATTAAATGGTCTTTCAGCCCTCATAGCTCCACCCCCATTAACTCAGCCTACCTATTGGAAACTAGGGGGCGTAGTAGTCAGCCCTTCTTAAAGGGCTAGAATCATACTATTCTTTCAGGCACACTATCAGGCTCAAAACTAATGCCTGTCATTAGGAAGTCATCCTGCCCTGCCCACTTCAGTTTATTTCCTTAATACTGCTGAAACTAGACTTGCCACTGATCTTGGCATTACTGACTACCCCCTCCTTCTGGTGTCTGCTACTAAATACCTGCAATGTATTTCCTCACCTGCCTAATCTGCTCTCTGTGGACCTTGTATTTCACTGCCATCTCTCTCCCACTTTCTGTTGGCCCCTTGAGGTGTACCACACTGATGACTACACCCACTCCAACCTCATAGCCTCTTGGAATGATAACGTGCATCCTCTCTGGTGCTTCCCACCTAAATCTCTGAGAGATGCTTTCCGCTTATTAAAATGCACATGCTACCACACCCATAAAACATCTTATAAGAGGGGTTGGCTGTGCCTCCTTCTCTAGTTTTCAGCTCTCCTTCTCCTTCTTGTGGGGGACATTGAACTGAACCCTGGACCTACCTCACAACCAACCTTAAACACTCCTTCTTGGTCCTCTCTTAAAGGTCTTACAATTGCACATCTTAATGTTCGCAGTCTCATCCACAACCTTGCTGAGCTCACTGCCTGAGCTGGCCACTACAACCCTGATATTCTGTGCTTCACTGAAACATGGTTGAAACCTTCCACCCCAACTCAGTCTTTGCACTCTCCAACTATAGCCTCCTGCATTGTGATCGTAAAGGTAAAAAGCGTGGGGGCGATCTTGTGATATACTACAAAAGTCATCTCGACATAGCCATAATCTAGTATGATGTAGCTCTGCCCTCTGCCACCTGTGAATTCCTTCATGGGCTTCTCCTTCTAGGGAATGCAAAAAAACTTCACATCATTTGTGCTTATAACCTTCCAAATAAGGCATCAAGGGGCTCTCCTATCTGCTCAATAACACTAGCCCACAAATCTCCTCAAATTAGGTACTTATCTGTGGTGATCTCAACCTAAACTGGTCTGGAGACAATGTCAAGCAGTACGAACCACTGCTAGTGACCCTTGGCCTTACCCAGCTTATTAGTGTGCCCACATGAAACCACCACCCTGGAAACAGAGGTTCACTCCTGGATTGGTTTCTAACCAACAGGCTTGACAGGATCGCGGTATCTGATGTCCTTCCTGATTCAATATCTGCCCACTCCCTCATCTATTTCATCTGGAGAGTCTCCTCTCCCAAAGTGCCCCCCAAGATCATACATGTGAGAGATTTCTCCAGCTTCAGCCCTGCACACATTCTTCAAGACCTTGCAATCTTAGACTGGGACCCAGTTCTCTCCACTACAGATGCCACATGTGCCCTTGACAACCTTCTTAACATCTTCTCTTCTCTGCAGGATAAGCATGCCCCTCACATCAGAAAGAGGGTCAGAGGCACTGTTACTAAATGGTTACATGGGGATCTGCTCTCCTTCATGATAGCCTGAGATAAGCACAGGAGTAAATTCAAAGCCTCTAGGGAACTGTCTGACTATCATGAATACCGGCGGCTCCATAACGACTGCAAAAAAGCCATCCGAGCCGCTAAGAGTGAATACTGCAAGACTGCCCTCTTATCCTCAGCCAGGGATCTGCAAAACATCTGGCGCACTATTAAGACTGTCATTGGGGAGCATAGTAGGTGCAACACTGGATATGCTAATTGTTGGCATAAATTGCAATAACGCTTCTACCATTGCTAATGCCTTTAACAAGCAATTCACTGATCTCTCAGCATACACCTCCCTGCTCACTGCTGCTAACGACAAGTCATCTACCTCCACCCATACCTCCATACCAGAACCCCTGTCTCACCCAACCTTCTATCTTAAAGCAATCTTAGTGAGGGAAACCCACAAGCTTCTCGCTGGCCTCTCTCCTCACGTGAGTGCTGGTCATGATGACCTCGAACCTAAGCTCCTAAAGCTTTAGGCTCCTTTACTTGTGTTCCCCATCTCCCATATTCTTAACCTATCCCTCACCACTGGAATCATTCCCCCAATCTGGAAAGTAGCAAAGGTGGTCCCCGTCTCTAAGAAGGGTGACCGGAAATACATAGAAAATTACCGTCCTATAGCCACCTTGTCTGCTGTCAGCAAGATACTGGCAAAGGTGATGGAAGTGCAGCTGACAGATTACTTGACTAAACACACCTTACTGTCCCCTGAACAGCATGGATTTCGAAAAGGCCATAGCACTGGTACAGCCCTTGTTAAAGTCATATCTGAGATAAGGACTGCCATGGACCATAGCATGTTGTCGGGGGGCAATCTTTGTAAAAGTCTCTAAGGCCTTTGATCTGATGGATCACACCCTACTTTGCACTGAACTTCACTCCCTTGGTGTGTCCAGCCCTGCCCTAAACTGGTTTTCCAATTATTTCACTGTCAGGTTACAGCTTGTTAAGTACAATAGAGTTCTCTCGGATCCTGCTCCTGTTGTGACTGGTGTCCCTCAGGGATCTATCCTGGGCCCCATCCTATTTTCTCTTTTCATCAACGACCTTCCTCCGGTCCCCAGCTTTAGTGCCACAACACTTTATGCAGATGACCTGATCCTCCTGTCTAGCTCGGGTGATGTCAGTGCCATAAATCACAGTTTACAAGCTGACTTCAACAAGCTGCAGAATTGGCTCCTGACAAACGAGCTTGTGCTAAATATAAAGAAAATGCAATTCATGCTTTTCAGATTTTCTGCCAAGCTCAAGCAGTGTCCCATCCCACTAAATGTCTTGAGTCATAATGGAGTCCCTGTTGGCACTACATGCTCTTTTAATTACCTGGGAGTTACTCTTGACCCTCAGTTAGACCTATCTCTACATATTCAAAATGTATGCAGGGCAACAAACATCAAGCTCAGACTTGCATACAGGGTTTGTGGGTCCCTTACAGCAGCTGCTGGCCTTGCCCTTGCTAGAGGATTGTTTCTTCCCTCTCTCAGCTACGGACTGACTACTTTTACCCTCGCTACTAAAACTAGTCTCACTGCCCCTGGGCTTACCCATCACTGTGAGTTATACAAAAACCTACACTGGATGTCCCCAAGTAATTATCATTCCTTTGTCTTGGGCTGCTTCACAGACAAAATCGTCTGTAATGCCACCCCATCTGCCTTGTCTCAACAACTCCAAATGGCTCTACCATCATACTGGTTCAGGTCAGCTGTCCTGGCCCCCCCTCCTTGTCCCATAAACTCGTACTCTGGCAGGTGATCGTGCCTTTGCTGTCTGTGCCCCTAGATTCTGGAATACCCTACTTGCACCCATGAGATGTAGTTCCACCCATCCCATGTTTAAGAGCTCCTTCTGGTCGCACCTGAAGTTTGCCTCAGCCTGTAACTGTCCCTAGGCTGCTTGGTACCTCCAACCCTGGCTTGGACCCAGGTGTGTTCCATCCACTTCTCTGGTTCCTAACCCCCTTCCGCCAAGCGCTCAAATAGGGGAACCATCCACTCTTATGGTTTCCTGCACCTCAGCACTTATCATCCTTATACCAGGACAACCACCCAATGTCCCACCTTAAAAGCCCATGTGTTATACCAAGAAAAGTTATTTACTGCTTGTATGTTCTTACCTTGATGTATATGCTTATCTGATCATCCTGTACTTGTTTATTTGTTTCACCCTGTTCAATGCCTGTATTTTACTATGTTGTTACTGTTCTCATTCTGCTTGTAAACCTACTCTTGTAATCTCCCGGGTCGCATTTGAAAATAGGCATTCCTTGTCTAGCGTGCTTACCCGATAAACAAAAGTTAATAAATAAATAAATAATTACTGAGAACTGCAATAAGAATGCTTAAGCAACATTAAGAAAAAAAGTGATTCTTGCATGAACTTATTTTCAGGTTCTAGAAGGGGAGTCAGGTTCAGGGATTGTAAATCACATTGATGGATCACTGAGAAGAAGCAACATTACTGCAGTGAGAACTTTTTCCATCTAATACCAGGAATCCATCAATGGCATCCCTTTTGGACTGTATGTCCGAGCAACAGTGCTTTGTCAAATTGAGCACTGTTTTCCAGGTAGATGCATTACCACCATACCATAATGTCTGGAAGGGGGATGCTCCTTGTAGCTACCACAAGGGCATAGGTATCCTTTGTGGAACATGCCCATAGGACTCTGGGGCATGTTTTACCTGCTTTTTCATAACATAACTGTATGCAGGAGACTATCCAACAAGAGACAGTCCTCCTAGCTGTTGGCTTTCTTTTACCCACCTCTCCATAGGTAACAAAAAGCTGAATATCCTGGGACCTGACATCCTCTGTCTGGTCCATGTAGTGACCTAGTGCCCTTTTTACATGCAGGCAGTGCTGTTTTTGTTCATCTGTACTAGCATGTTCAAGGTACAGCGTCTGAAGGGCAACTGACTGTAGGTGTACTAGGTAGTCGAAAACTGTAGACAGTCCTGCCTGCATTGGAACTACCTTTCTAGGAGCATACCAGTATGAGAATCTCTTCCACTTAGTGGAGTATGGTTTCCTGGTTGCTGGTTTTCTGGAAACGTTAAGCAGCCTTAGCACCTCCTCTCATAAAACTAAATAAGAACAGTTTAACTCCTTAAGAACCATGCCCTTAAGCATAATGTTCTGAGGTCTGGAAATGTTATTCTGCCCTGAGACAGTCAGCAGGTTGTGTCTCAATGGCAGGTTAATAGGAATCCTGCTGGATAGGGTTAGAAGCATTGAGCGCCAAGCCTATCTAGCCCAGGAAGCTCAATATGTATTCCCCCGTAGAGAGGAGAGAGAGGGGGGATATGATAGAGACATTCAAGTAACTTGGGGGGAAAAACAAGGTACATGAGGGTAGCATCTTTCAGAAAAGAAGGTATACAAGAATAAGGGGTCATGATATGAGGCTAGAGGGGGGTAGACTCAGAGGCAACGTGAGGAAGAACTGTTTCACAGAAAGAGTATTAAATGATTGGACCAGCCTCCCTGCGGAGGTGGTGGGGGCAAAATTGTTAGGGAAAATCAAGAATGGATGGGATAGACATAAGAGTACTCTCACAATTGAGAAGAGAGGGTAGGCCGCAGATCAACTAGGGTCTGTGGTATTGCATTAGGTAGGGAAAAGGGGCCGCCTAGGTGGGCCACATGGTCCTTATCTGCCATCACCTTCTTTGTTTCTGTGTAAGTTTGGAACTATTAAGATCACTGTTACTGACTCTCTCCTGAGTTTTATATGCACTCTTTGTATGAGTGGTAATGGTAGGAAAGCATACAGGACCCTCTCTGTCCGGTCCAAAACTAGGGTGTCCTCTGGAATTGTGCACCTTGCTGGGGGTCTTCAACAAAACTGTGGGAGCTGGTTGCTCTCCAAAGAAGCAAAAATATTTATTTCTGGGGTGCCCCATTTTCTGAAGACTGAGGCCAGAACTGGTTGGTTCAGGGCCCACTCATGGTTTCCCTGGCAGATTCTGTTTGGAGGTCTCTACTAGGACATTGTCCTTGCCTGGCAAATGTACATCATGAATCCTTGCATCTAAGGATAAAGCTATATCCCAGAACCTCATATCATCTGTGCACAGTTTTGAGGATCTTGTTCCTTCCTGTTTGCCGATGTAATACATTGCTGTGGTGTTGTCTGTTTGCATCCAAACAGCCTGGCCTTGTAGCTGGGAGGAGAAAGACTGCATTGCCAGCAATATTTATCTGAGCTCCTCAGCCTCCTTTGTGCTCTAGATGCCACTTACTGTAAGTTCCCCATGGTGGGCACCCCACCCTAGGTGTGAGGCATCTATTATAAGGACACCTGTTGGAGATTGCTGGAGGAAGGGAATGCCCTCTCTGAGGTTATTTTCCTCATTCCACCACTGCAGTGTGCACACAAATGTCTTTGTGACTGGCACTAGCTTAGACAGTGGGTTCTATCTTTGGGACCAGTGGTCCTTTAGGTGATATTAAATGTTCCTCATCTGGAATCTTGCCCATGGTATCACTGCTGTGGATGAAGCCATGTGGCCCAGTAATGGTAGGAAATCACCTGCAAGATTTGGATGACCCTTTGTGAAGGATTTTGCTGTGGCAGTCAGGTTTGATACCCTTTCTTGTGGAAAGAAGCCTTCCTCTGCAGGGTACCCAGTTCTGCACCTATAAATTTCAGCCGCTGAACAGGTTCTGATTGGGATTTTTACAGATTTATTGGGAAACCCAGATTTTCTAGGGTGTTCTTTACTCTTGGGATAGAGCCCCTTGCCTCCTGCTCTGTTTTCCCCGAGACAAGCCAGTCATCTAGGTAGGAAAAAAGCACCACATCTTGTCTTTTCAGATGCATTACCACCATAGCTAGGCACTTTGTGAAGACCCTTAGTGCTAAGGTGAGGCTATAGGGAAGGGCTACAAAGTGATACTGGCAGTTTCCCAGCCTGAACCTAAAATATTTTCTGGGTTGGGTCTGACTGTAATGTGAAAACAGGCATCATTTAGATTCAGTGACCCCAACCAGTCTCCCGATTGTAAGGATGGTATCACTGTGTCCAGTGGGATCATCTTGAACCTTTCCTTTTTTATGTGTTTGTACAGATACCCTAGGCCTAAAATGGGTCACTGCTACCCATTTTTTGTGGGTCAGGAAGTATCTTGAGAAGAGGCCCTTGCCCCGCTGTGATGCAAGGACCATTTCTATTGTTTTTGCATGCAGCAATTTCTTTATTTCTAGTTCCAGCAGGATTCTTTTTTGTTGGTGAATGAGCTGGAAAATGTTTTGGTTTCTGCAGTATTGGAAACTTCTTGAACTGCAGGGACGATCCATGGCCCACTACTTCCAGGACCCACTTGTCTGTGGTAATTTTTACCCATTTCTGGAAGTAGTGGGTCACCCTTCCCCCCACTGGCAAGGGTTGGGCGACCTGGGCAGAATTATCAGGGGTTTTGCTTTGGTTGTGGCTTGTAGGGCTAGTGCTACAGCAGTGCATCTGGAGCCTCTCCTGCTTCTGCCTCTGTAGTAACCTCTTTGGGACTGGTATTCATAAGGGGCACAGGGTCTAGGATGGTAGACCCTACACCTGCCTCCCCTATCATAAGGCCTGTAGGAAGTGGAGGCCTTTTCTTTATCAGTATTATTTTTGTAAGTGGTCTTATACTAATCCACTTTTTTCATATATACCTCTGGTTTGTCACCAAATAAGGAGTTTCCTTCAAAGTGGAAATCCATGACCTTAGTCTGGGTGTCCTGGGAAATGATGGTGGCCCTTAGCCAAGTGAACCTTCTCAATGTCACTGTGTGAGCTAAGACCCATGAAGCAGAGTCCCTGGTGTCCACGACCATGTGGAACTGGTATTTACTGGCAGCCAGGGTTGACTTTACTGTGGAAGTCAGGTCCTGTGCCACCTCACCTTCAACATTAACAATCAGTGCCAGCACTGTATTCCACAGTGCATTCTGGTACTGGCCTTTGTATGCCAAATAAGCTGTCTGCCTGACAAGCAGGGAAGCTGTTGTATACTTTCTAAGCCATAGTGTCCAATTTCCTGGAATCCCTCTAAGGAGGCTGGGCAGAGAAGGGCAACTTAGCCTTCTCACAAACAGCTGCCTGGACCACTCCTTCATGATCAAGATGGACATACAGGTATTCTACCCCATGTCTGTCCACCTGATATTTCTTGTCAACTTTTTTTATCTATGTCAGCAGCTGAATTAGGCACTGACGTGATTTCAGAAATAATCTTTTGGAGTGATTTGTGTATGGAGACAAGCAACCTTCTTGTAGGAGCTAGCCTTATCATATCCTTAAACTCCACCTCCTCCACATCCTCCTCTGTTTCATGAGAGAGGATGCCAAGGGTGCTTGCCATTTGTTTGATGAAAGAGGAGTACAAGGTATAATCCTTTGTAACCCTTTTGGGGGGGGGGGCAAACTCCTGTTCAGATGAACCATCTGGTTCTATAGGTTCACCTTCCTCCTCATAATAATACACCTCATCCTCCTCCTCAGGCAGGTGGCATGGATCCTGAGCCGGCGAGGGGGGGGGGTGGGCAGGAATATTAAAGTTTCTCATAGTCTGTAAGGCCTGGAAAACCTGCCATACTTTTACCATGTCCTCTGCTGAGGGTATTCGTCTTACATGCCCTGCCTGCTCCTTTTCCTTTTCAGAAGGAGTGGGACAGGCATGCTTTTCTTTTTGCTTTTCTTTGGCAGGCACTGGTTCCATGATCTGCTCTAAGGCTCTTTTATATTTAGTTTTGCCTTCACTGGAAGCATGGTTCCCCCTTTTGGACCTTGCCTATCAGGTGGTTGAGCAGCTTCATCTTTTTCATCTGTTCCCTTTGGCAGGGACTGCAACTGTTTTTTTTTTTTTTCTAACTTTATTTCTTCTCCTACCTTAGGGGCTTCTCTCTGGTGTGGATACACAGCGCTCGGTTCTGCTGCCTGCCTGAAGCTTCCACCCTTGTACAACGGTGAGCGTTTCTCACTCCTGCCTCACTCAGCTGCCCAACCCCCCAGCTCTGAGCCACCCGGGGTGGAATCGCCATCTCCTTCAGGCACTCTATCTATAATCTAGAAGAGCAACTAGGGAGGAGGAGGAGGAGGAGGAGAAGAAGAAGAAGAATCAGCATTTATATAGCGCTTTTCATACATCCAAAGCGCTTTACAAGCAATGCTAGACCGGTAGTGAAGTGACTGAATGTGTGGTGGTGGCCATATTGCACATCATCACTCACACACAGCCTGGATAATTGCATGAACTGGTTTATGGGAAGGGGAATGTTGGCCAGGACACCGGGAATGTTCCCTACTCTTTGCGAAGAGTGCCCTGGGTTCTTTTACTTCCACTCGGAGGAGGAGAGAGAACAGAGGCATGCATGATGGAGAGGCTCAGCGCTGGGCATGGGACCTGGCCACTGATCCCACCTTCTCCTACCCCCGAGGCAGGGGTTTTTCCTTATTTGTTCCACCTCCTGGTTCAACGTGCAATGGCATCTGCGTGGGTGCTCCCACAGATAACCTGCTATCACAAGACCCAACATCTTGTACTCGCTACTTGGATGAAGCCCCCAGCCTCTGCCAGGTGTCACCGCTGAGCGAGAAGACCCCCAGAACCTGCCCCAGGAAAAGAGAGCAGTCCTCCGGATGCTCAATCTTCTCCTTCCGTTGCCAACCCCCATCTGCCCAGGCTCGTTCCCGAGCTTGGGTCACCAGCGTGGCGCGAGGTGTGGCATCCAGCACCTCAACCCTCAGTGCCACCGGGCCAGCTAGGGACTGCTACTGTTTTTAAGGAGACCAATCCTCTGATGCGTGCTTTCCACCATCATTATGAATGCCTTCAGAGCCTTTATTGTCTTTTGGTGACACTGAGGCAGATTGAGAAGCCATAAAATCTCTTTTTTAGCCCTTTTCTTTTGTGTCTTAGTGCAAACCTTTTTATAGAGCTCACAGCTAATAAAATCGTGATCTGGACTCAGGCATATCAAACAAAGCTCATGGCAGTCAGCTCTTGCCAGGAACTGGAAAAAGATGTGTGCAGTTTTTAAAGCTTGTTGGTCCTGTCTGTTTTTTATGGCTATCAATCATACCAAAACACTGTAGACGTTATGAAATAATATTTCCCACTAGGGTAAAAAAAAAAAACTGGTTACAAAAGAAAAAAATGTTCTAATATGGATAATACTAAATGTAAAATGTTTTCCTTCATCAGAGTGGTGAGGAACCACTAGGGAAACAGTGCAGTTTAAGATTTGATCCAACATGTGGTTTGGTTCCCAGAAAAACAGGAACCAAGTTTAACTAAGTGTAAACCTACTGTTTGGTTAAATGTTTTGTGATCTGTACTTGTTTTTAGTCCAGTTTTGGTTGGTTGCCTCAAGTCATGGGAACCGTGTAGCAAGAATGGCCTTCTCTGGTTCCTGGGAACTGGAGAAACTGTGCTTTTATAAAACACAGTGGAAATAAGTACCCTAAATAATGCAGAGTATTGAAAACACTAACTTAGACTTATTAAAACAAAAAATTATAGTGGCATCTAAAACTGTTGACCAGAAGGCTGGAGCTGCACTTTGGGGTGACTGCTTTCTTCTGATGAAGAAAATCTGACATTAGAATACGGGGGCATGCCCAAAGCGCAGAGTTTAACCTAGCATTCTATTCTCTAATTTGCATAAGTAGTATCTTGGGGGTATTACTTGAATGCTGTATTGAAACATTTTCAATAATGTATAAAGATGCAACCAAAGAAAACAAAAATAATATAAACAGAATAGAGCAATCCTATAAACCCCCCTTTCCTCCATACCCTCCCTACCTCCCCCTCTACCTCTGGTGCATATACATCAGCTACCAGAACTCTAAAGACAAAGAGAAAATCTCCCATTTATTGGGTAAGGAAGGAATAAAACTCTGCCCAGTGCAACCTGGCCATCTCTGGGACATTACACTCTCCCTGGAAGACTGATGCTTATTTTTATTTATTAGAAAAGTTGGATTTACAACCTTTGAGCCATGGACTCATTTACAAAGGCACCTCATCGCAGGGAGGGTAGACAGAGCTACAAAGTGTGGTTGCAACAGTGAGAACAGTACAGGTGCAGAACATTAAACAGAATACACATAGGTTGCATAATGTTACATATTATAGGTTACAGTCATATACAAGGTACCCAAGGGTTACATTGCGGGTAGAGCCCTGGACATACCTAGATAATACCTAGTGGGGAAGGGAGTGGATAGGCTGTCCAGAGGACGTTGTCAAGTTGGAGGGGGGGTCCTGACAGGAGGATCCCACTATGGGATTAATTAGGTGCATCTACAGCAACAAGCGTCAAAGAGATGGTTCCGGAGAGCAATTTTGAAGGGACCAATTTTGGCAATGTCTGTGATGCAGGGTGGGAGGGAGTTGAACCAAGTAGGGGCTCAGTAATAGAAGGAGCTCTGGGCTAGTGAGGTCTTGGTTCTAGGCACCTGAAAGGTGGCCTTTACAGAGCTTCGGGTGACAATGGACAAGGACGCATGCCTTAGGGAAGCAGAGACCCCGGGGGGGGGAAGAGCCCTAGAAGAGATTTTTTGGTGAGTAGCCAGGTCTGGTAGCGCAGATGCTCCTCAAAGGTGAGCAGGTTAGCAGTGGAGTAGAGCAGGCACGTATGTGTATGGCTAGGGGCTCTGGTCAGGAGCCTGCAGGTCTCATTGATTGAGAGCTGGATTTTAGTCAAGGCAGTGTTGTCAGCCGCAGCATAAATGGGCAAGCCACAGTCCACTAGTGACAGGATGGAGGAGGTGATGGCTAGCCAGAGGGCAACTTGGGGGAGGCAATCTCTATGACAGTATAGTAGGCCTATCCGAGAATTTATGGTGGAGGATAGGGCATTGATGTGGGTGTGGAAGGTGAGGGCAGAGTTGAAAGTGATGCCTAGGTATTTGCAAGTGGTCACTTGCTCCAGCGAGTGCAGAGTGCTGGGGAGAATTAAGACGGGGCATTTTTGGCCTTGTTTTAGTTATGGGAGAAGAGCATTGACTTGGTCTTCTTTAGGTTAATGACAAGTTGGTGCTCAAGGAACCACTTTTCATCTTGGTTGTAAGTGTGCTGGAGGGATGACTAGAAAGAAGAGGGATCGGGGTGAGAGGCAAAGAAAACTACATTGTCAGCAGAGAGGAGCATTTTTCCTGAGCAGGAGCTGGGGAGAGTGTTGAGGTAGAGGCTGAAATGTACGGGACCGAGAATGGAGCCCTGGGGTACCCCGGAACGGATGGGCCAGGTAATAGACAGGGAGCCGTCTATCTTCACATGCTGGGATCTAGCGGAGAGGTAGCTAGAGAACCAGGCAAGGGGACCAGTGGAAAAGCCGAGTTGGTAGAGGGAGTTGAGCAGGAGGGGGTGACAAACAGTGTCAAAAGCCTTGGAAAGGTCTATGAATGCTACACCGGCAAGGTTGCCGGAGTCAAGAGCAGAGTGCAGGTGTTGAGAGAACTCCAGGACAGCAGTAGTGGAACTGTGTCCTGAGCAGAAACCATGTTGTTCTGGGCACATTATGTCATATTTAGCCAGGTACTCAGAGAGTTGAAAAGACACAATTTTTTCTGGGGCTTTAGAGAGCGGGGGGAGGATGGAGATCGGCTGGTAGTTGTTAGGTGCAGACCGATCTCCGCTCTTATGTATGGGGGTGATTTCAGCTGACTTCCCAGCACTGGGAAACTGACTGAGGCATAGAGACTGGTTTAGAAGGTCTGTAAGCGGGACTAGGACAACATCCAAGACTAGGCAGAGGATTCTGGAGTCTAGGGGGTCACAGCTGGGGTTGTTGCTACCAAGGGCTTTTTGCAGGTGTGGCCTGGCTTCATGGGGGGGATATAGTGTGCAGGTAGAAAGGAGGGCGATCCAAAGCAGGGGGGATAGAGGTGGGGATTGGGTCCAAAAAGTTGTTGGGGAGGACAGAGCATAGGTCAGAGAAGGTGGTATTGAGACAATCAGCTATGCGAAGTGGGTCTGTAGTGACAGTACCACCAATGGAGAGCTGGGATGGTGGGGGAGGGGGGGAGCAGGTCTTGCCATTAAGCTCTTTCATACTATCCCAGAAAGTCCGGGTGGAACCCCAGGAGGATGCGAGGGTGGTCTGATAGTGCTCTGCCTTGGCCCATCTAATGGCCCAGGTGCACATATTATATGCCGCGTTGTAGGCTTGTCTATCATCCAACTTGCCTGATTCGATAGCGATGTGCCAGAGATTATCCCTATGCTTAAGCTTCTGGATAAGGGATGGGGAGCTCCATGTGGGCATTTTGTTTTTTACTATAGATTCTGGAGGGGGAGGCGAAAAGGTCACAGGCCTTCCTGAAAGCATTAGTGAAGAAGTCTAGGGCCGAGCCAATATCAGACGTGTGTGGGATGGGGGACCAGCCCAGCTGTGCCAGATGCAATTTTAGCTTTCTGAGACCCCTGGGTGTAGGCGCCAGCATAAGGTGGCCTGGGACGCAGGTTTTGGTATGGAAGATGACCAGAGACAAAGGACAGGTGAGTGATCACTAAGTGAGTCGGGGAGGACGTTGATATCCCAGATTTTATGAAGGTGGTTCAATAGTATTATGTCTAGGAGGGTGCTGGAGCCACTTGTCCGGTTGAACCTAGTAGGCTGGGTGACTAACTGGGGCATGTCCAGGGCATAGGAGTCCCTGGTATGGGAGGCAGTGGTTCCAAGCCAATTGACGTTAAGATCATCTAGGATGAGTTGCTCAGCTTTGTGTGGTATGGAGGTGAGGTAGTCGATGAGAGACTGGACTGTTGGGTTCTGATTCCTTGGGGCTATGTAGGAGACCGTGAGGAGTGAGCCCCTGGCTGTGTCAGGGTAATTTTTAGAGTGAGGACGTGGATGCCGTAGTCAAGTTTGGGAGCAGGGAGTGCATGACCTATAAGGGTGTCCCACATGAAGATTGCTCACCCACCGCTGCGTTTATCTACTCAGTCTTCCATGAACAGGGTTTATCCAGGGAGGGAAATAACAGAGTCAGGGGTTGCTTTGGAGAGCTAAGTCTCTACTATTTCAATAATACCGGGTTGGTGTTGTACAACCCAGCACTGGAGAGGCAGATTTCTTTAAGAGGCTGCATATGTTCAATGATGCAACACCAAGACCAGTGCCAAAGTGGGGTATGGGAGCACTAGTTGGAGCAGACCCAGGGTTTGGGTGTATATTCCTTGAGAGCAGTAACAGCAGAGTGATTAATCTAATTAGGGGATGGTGGCGACACAAACCCTTAGTGTGGTGCCGATGTGAGGTCCTGATAGTAGGGGTGCAGGGGATGGGTAAAGCACGGAGGGTAGGTATGGCAAGGTGGGTCCAGGATGGGCCTGGGAGGGCAGAGAAAGCGGGGGTGTTGGTAGGTGGTGGATGCAGGGGAGTCGGGGGGGGTGTCCAAGGTGGGGAGACGAGCTGTTAAGGAGTGGCATAGGGGAGAAATGCTCAGGGTGGTGGGCGGGGGCACAGGACAGGGTGTGGTCTGAGCCAGGAGGGTGATCGTGAGCAGACCTAGTAGAAGTGCGATGGTCCCCATTGTTATTTGCTTGTGGTGAATAATAAGGGTAATAGCTGACCTTCTGTAAGAGTGACTGCCACTGTGGAGTAGTGGTAGTGCTACCACCTTCGGTGCAGAAGGTACCAGGTTTGAATACCCTGGTGGGGGTGTGTGTTAAAGCCTTGTAGAGAGGTTGTCAGGACTAGCTGGGGGGCTAGGAAAAGCTGGATTTGAGGCTCAGAAGTGGGTGAAATAGTGACACCTAGTGGTCACCCTGGGTGTTGGGAGAGGAGGTGAGGGGATAGGTAGACAGGAGCTGAGAGATAGGAGGAGCTATACGGGGTAAGGTAGTATAGCAGAGAGATGTGCAAAAGAGGTTTTCAAGGTGGGGGCTGGGCAGCAGAGTAGGCCAGAGAATAGGGAGGCTTATTTTAAAACACCATTGTTGGATTCCTAGTGTCAGAACAACAAGAGCTCAAGTCAGCATTCAATGTGATTAACGAACAATGAGAACATCCCCTACCACCAACCCTATTGTGATATAGCAATGAAAATTTGTACCAAATCCAAATCTCGGGATTATAAACTCTCATACAATGAAATATTCATTTAAAGAGAGAACAATACTCAAAGTGATTTTCATATTTCATAGTATTGCGAACAACAGGCTCAACTAACCCCAAATGGTCAGTTCATTAGAGGGAGCGGTACATCCAATTAATTTTGCAGCAACACATTTTTATTTATTTATGTTTTTATTTATTTTATATTTATTTTATTTGGCTTTTGATTACTGGGTAAGTGCACTAAACAATTATAAGCCTATTTTCAGGCACAATCCAAAAGTACAGTTACAAGCACAATGGAGTACAAAAACAGGAAAGAAAAACTTTAGAAATGTTACAGTTACACAATACAATACATGAGCAGAAGCTATACATTAAAACAATGGAGTAAATTTGTAAATGTTTAAGATAAACAATGCCACCCACTTGATCTATATAAGAAAGTTCAGTAACCAGAGAACTCTGATGTGGCATCCACCTCACCCATGCAGTTCCAGCTATGCAATGGAAGTGCTGTCTTATGTATGATAGAGTGACACATTTTAAAAAGGCAGGGACAGAAAGCTTTCAGTTAAAAAAAAAATAAATAAATAAAGTTGTGTCTCTTAGTCCCAAAGTCAGTAATCAATAAGTTCAGAGTATCAAAAAAGTCTTAAGCCCCCTTTCACTACTCCTCAAGCAACTGTACTTACAGAGGCACTGGTATAAAAGTTCAGATCCTTATCAGGTATCTGATTTCGAGCGATCTTCATCTCTCCTCTGTTGATCTTTTTCTGTTTTCTGTAGTAATTTGTCCAGATCTTTAGGGTCACTATAAAAATTAGTTTGACCACGGTATTGTACCCAGTTTTGCTGTGTGGACAGAGTTAAATGGTACATGGTACTCCCAAAGTTTCCTATTCCCACCATTAAACTCCTTTGCTTCTGCCTGATGTTAAAACTGAGGTCTGGAAACATTTGAATCTTATGATCATCCACCTTAAAGTTTTGGATCTGCTTTGCTGCTTTAGGGACTGTATGTTGTTGCAAAACTGAGCTGAACTTCAGCAGAAATGTGCAGGGTAAAGCTGGGCTTCTCACTTTGCGTGTGTCATCCAGTAACATTTCTTAATGTCCAACTGTCGTGTTGTCTGGTGCAAGGACAAAGCCCCTCTCAGCCAGGCAATAATTGTAGGAATGGGGGGTCTCCCTTTAAAACCCTCTGAAGGCTGCTGACTACAACATTCCTCTTCCTTGGTAGAGTCTCTGAATGTTCCAAACAAGACTGCAAGATCCGAGTCTTCTTTACCAGGCTGGCCAAGGCAGCCAGCACCTTATCCCCGGCACTTGTCGCCACCACAGCCTCCGTGCCATGGGACATCCCTGGCTGCTTGATTGTCTGGAGTAGCTAAGAAAATGAATTGAATTTAGAGTGCACCAGTTCTAATGATTTATGCATCTTTTCCTTTGTAGCACTGAAGGGGATCAAGAACTGTTTCAGAGTCCACACCTGATGCAGCATCTCCAGCTGTACCCCGCATCTTTCATCCTTGGCTTGGATTTAAGAAAGTCATGTAAGCTGCTTTGTGTGTTTTTAGGCTTTCCCGCTGTTCAATTTTTCTTGAAGTCACCCAGAATGTACAGAACAGTCCAGTTACCAGTCTGCTAACTTGGAAGAAAATCTACCCCAAATTGTATGAGTTTGGTAAGAATTTATACATGTCCATAATGGGAGCTGTACAAAATATGTGTGGACAGCAGGCTGCTAACTCCACCCCCCCAAATAAAATGTCATTTCAAGTGTTATTTAATTAATACCATAATATGTATGAACACCTAACCCCCTTTCCTTTACAGATCTGATTGTCCTGATGCTATTCAGAAGGTAAAGATCACAATTCTCTATTTGTGACATCAGTCTGTTGCTATGTATTGTAACCAACTGTGATGCCGTAAAACTAGAAATTTTCACTATTAAATAATTTTTGCTATATTCCCTGAAGCACTAATTCATGCTAAAATTATGCTAATTCACCCTACTAACACTTTTTCCATTATAGTGACTGTGGTGGCAATGATTTGGCACTAAATTAAATTTCCGCAATCATGGTTGAATTTGTGTTTGCGCTAAAATTACTTGGCGTGAACATAACTAGTTTACAGTATCACAATTGTAATAATTTTTTCCATCCTCTGTTTATGCTCTTCCTACCAGCTGGGCCCTATTGGGATTCCTAGGTGAACTCCCAGCCTCCACAGTTACTCACCTGACCCTGTAAATTCTATAGCTTCCTCCAGCCCCAGGCAGGGTCTTTAGGGATGTCCTCACTCTGATACACAGTCTAGATGGGTCAGGGGTGCTGTGGGGAATGAGGATAACCTGCAACATTATCCTTTGGAAGTCTGGCCATTTTCCTCCTGATTTTCTTCCCCGCCTTAAGATGGTGCTGGCAAGACCTTGAAGTGTGAGGGGTGGCACAATCCATGCATCTGTCTGAATTCCCTACTCAACCATTACCCCTGGAACACCAGGAGGAAGTGGCAGATTAAGTGGCACATCCATCCTTCCCTTAAGACTGGGAACATCCATGCGGATGTCTCCCCAGTCTCTGCTGGCCTGCAGTGGCATCTTGGGCTTGTATGTGAAAAAGGGTCACCAGTGTGGTATGCAGTTCCCTAACTACTGCACTGTTGGGCAGAAAACACTTGGGATTATAATCTCAGCTCCTGAATAGTATAAGGGCAAAATTAACGTTAAAGGTCAAGGATCCTCTTTTGATGCACATTTCTTTGTTGTTTAAGAACCGAATGGCCTGCAATTTGATTCTGTTTTAGATTGTTGTATAATTTGGATTTGTTGATCGAAACTTTGATAGTGTTACTGGTGATCGGAGTCCATATGCATGTGAGCTGAACAATCTGAGACTGAGCCATTTCACTAGATCTAATTATACTGGAATAATAGTGGAATGAATGTTTTTGAGCCATTACAGGACCTAAGCTATTGCCCCTCTAAGACCTGCTGGACCATGTGGGTGGTATGCAATCTTTCCTTAAAGCCCAGCCAATCATACATTTTCAGTAGAGAGTTTTAAATTGTACTCCCACTCTCCTTAATTCCTTCCTTCCTCCTTAACCTCACACATAATTCCTGTTTTCCTGGACTCTGTTCCCTGTTGCTCATTCAGTTTATCTTCTCCCTGTGTATAGAATAATCTACCTATTCATCTAACATAGTAATTGTCTCTTGGCCATCAGCACCACCCGAGTCACTCTATCAAAGGATGTTATACTAATGTGTCTATTAGTTCCACTAGTATTGCTAGTTAATTGTCTATGATATTCTATTAGAATATTCATTATAATCTTTTAGCAGCATTTTTTCAGCCATTTTATTTTGTATATTATCTACTGCTTTTAGTTTTACTGTTCTTCACTTTACTTTATATATTTTCTGTTGATTATTCTGTGTAACCAGTGCCAGTTGGGAACTTACCCCTAAGCCAGGGTTCACTGAACACAGGAAAAATCCAGTTGAAGATTAGGGGGACTGGAATAACAATGATACACACTTCAGCCTATTGTGAATCTTAAACTCATTATAGGTGTGCAGAATTACCTGTAGGAGGCTCAGGTAGGGATGACTCTTGCATCTGTATCTCATAAACTTCTTCCAAGTAGGAGCCCAACACTTGACATGAACACTGATGGTCACTGTATCAAACACTTCAACTTCATTTGTAGATAGAGTAATACACAGTCCTCAAGGTAAAGTATATGACTTAACTGATATGTGGAAACCTGGGCCTAGGGCCCAATAGACCACTTGATAAGGTACTCATTGTAACAAAAGCACACTTCACCCTAACCCTGAATGGCAGTGGTATTGACTTAGAATCCTATAATGTTAGATGCAATAAAATAAAAAAATTCAAATGGGAACTCTTGAGTCCCATAGCCTGGTTGCACAATAATGCACAGTCATAACGGAATATTGGTTACCTTGGACCCCTTCACTTTCACAGCAATTGTCCTGTTGTGAAAACTGGATGTTCCAGGCACTAGGGGAGTATTCTCTCATCAAAACATAGATGTTGCCAGTGCATAAAGACTGAAGACCCCTCTGGTCTGTCCAGAAATGTTCCAACCTATCCCCCTGACCTACTTTCTTATGCGGTATTTAGTCATAACACTACCACAGGCCACCTCCTAACACTCTATCCCTACCAGCTCCTTAACTCCCACTTTCAGCATTTCATGCTGGAATAATAATTCTCTGGAGGACTGTTGTTTCACCATCAGATGCTCATTTCTCATATGTGGAGTCCCCACAAAGTCAGCTGATGTGCAGTGATCACCCTTCTTTCTCGAACGAGGCCTAGCTTATCCCCATTCCTTGATAGTGCT
Organism: Neoceratodus forsteri; assembly: GCA_016271365.2. Taxonomy (NCBI): domain Eukaryota; kingdom Metazoa; phylum Chordata; order Ceratodontiformes; family Ceratodontidae; genus Neoceratodus; species Neoceratodus forsteri. The sequence goes on along the minus strand of CM028130.1, from coordinate 123,077,485 downwards.
CCCTTGGCTGCATGATCTGTGTTGCTACTCACCTTTGTTTTTCTTCTTATCCAAGGAGTAAGGCTCCTAGTGATTCTACCAGATGGGGAGAGCAACCACACGGCCCCACCATTGGTCTGTAGCTGTAGTTGCCACCTTGCAACCCTCTTGGTGCACTAGGATGCCTCCCCAGCTACAGGGGAACCCAGGCCACACCGACACCCAGGGTTTAGACCACAACTTGGCCCAATGGCCCACCGGCCTTGCAGATGTCCCTCACTGGGCATGTGTCTGGTCACTCTCCAGCTCTAAAACACTGACTGACTTCACTAGAAAATGGCAGGGACTCCTATTTATGACCTCTCCCGGATCAAATCAATATGGCTCCCCTTTGCCAGGGAAACTCCAGACCGTACCATCACCCCAAATTTGGGAGGTGCATTGCATCTGTAAAGTACAAAAGAAAACGGTAGTATATTATGGCTGCAGCACAAAGGGAGTTGATAGGGAATGGATGGTGTTTGCTAAGAGTAAAGAGCCTTGTTTGTGGGAGCTGGAGGTGCAGGAATGTAAGATGACTAAGAGGTGTTGAGCACCTAGGGTGTGCAGAACATCTGGAGAGAGGGTTGGGGGTGCTTGGGTCCAGAGTGTTTTCTGCCGTATATTATGAAAGAGTACAATGTCTGCCTGATAATAGTGCTAGTGCTGCTATAGGGAGGCCTAGGCTAAAAGACAGCCCAGTGAGAGCCACTTCAGGGAGAAGGGAAGGCTGATGAAGAAAAAAATCCAAACAGCTTAGCCTGCAGAAATTTAGGGCCCGGGTAACTCAGAGCCTAATTTAGGTTAACCTGTATGCCTGGTTTACATGGGGGGGGGGAATCAATGCAAACTCAGATGGTCAGGCATAACAGGAGAAAGAGAAAAGAGCTATCAGACCAGTTTACTGTGAGGAAGTGGCAAGGTATGCTGTATCATCTTATAATCTGTGAAAGAAAAATAGCTGCAACAGAACAGACCACAGGGCATAGGACCATAGGATTCAAGAGACATAAAAAAACAAGCTGTCCATCCAGTCCATTCCACTGCCTTCTTGACAGATGTAACCTTGTGCGATTTGTTAGAGATGTAATGTGCCTATATATGCAAATGTATGTTTAGTTAAAATTGTTTTACACGGTGAATATACAGAGATAAGCAATAATTCTGTTCACAGATATGACCTGGGAGATGGGTTGGGGGGGACAAGTCTGATAAATGGCCATAGAAGAGTACAGCGAGAGATAATAGCAAACGTTCATGGAAAATGAATATTTACATAATACAAATAATATGAGTGGTGACCAACGAAGGGAGAATGAAGTTGTGACAAATACTAGTTATAGCTGCAGAGTGTTTGAAGATCCATTTGGCACAAAGAAGGCTGGCGGAGAGAGAGCAAAAGATAGGAAGGTTTTTCCAGAGATTAAATAAGATGGATAGAGTTTCTTAAAGGGGAACTACAGTCAATCTTTGGGGGATATACATATATATATATATATATATATATATATATATATATATATATATATATATGTAACCCAGTTGCAGGTTACTAGAATCCCAGTAAGACCTAGTGGTAGGCAGGAAGGCAGCTTGTGAAACTCCAGTTAAATGGATTTCACACTGTCTCACTCTGTTCTCAGTCTCAGCTGAGACTGAGGGATGACATCACCATAGAACTGTTGCAGCTGCATGAGCCACATTGGAATCTGCAGATGGGAGTTAGGTTAGAATGTTGGGAGTTTTTGAACTGTGAGCAGCAGCAGTTGTATGTGAGCAGTCTTGAATAGGGGAGCACAGCAGTCTGTGCACAGGCTCTTGGAGCCTAAAGCTCTGATATAGAGCTACTTCTAGGGAAAGGTGTATGTTTCCGCCAAAAGAGGAACACAGTACGCTGTTCTTGAAGTGGTGGAGACAGCTGATACTGGTCTCTGTGCCCCATTCCTGAGGGGATGGGGGTGGAAGGTTTGCCTGTTATTCCAGGGCAACCTCCTGGTTCCGGATAGGGAAGAAGCTGCCTTATTTTTCTGAAATGTGTTGTGGCACCAGAAGCTGTCAAGATTCACCTGTGGGGCACCTGCAACCAAAGGGTGAGTTCTGCTCTTGTCAAAGGGCCTATGTTTCACCTGAACTGTGTTGAAGTGGGGATTGGATTACTGAATTAGTGGGAGGCCTAGAGGAATAGGTTTAGCCAAAGTAAAAGTATGTTCAAGTCCAGCACAAGGGTAAAGCCAAGACATGTAGAGGAAATGTGCTATATCTTTACCCTTTAATCTACACTGCCAAGCTTTTCAGGAAGAGGTGTTTAAGTATGTTCGAGTTTAGTATAAGGGGAAAGTCAAGACATGTAGAGGAAATGTGCTATACGTTTACCCTTTAATCTACATTGCCAAGCTTTCAAAAAGAGTTGTTTAATGTCCAGAGAAATGGCGGGTATGGATTGTGGGAGCTGGAGGTGGGAGACCCCCCACCTTTAGTAACCAGGTTCACCTATATGGATTTGCTCTGTGGCCCTTTACTTTGCCTCAGGCACTTGGCCAGTGTTGAGGGAAGTACCCAGATGTGGGATTGAAAGGAACTTTCCTTAAGGAGTCGAAGGCTTTAAGGTGGTTTGGGGAGCCACCAATGGAAAATGTGTCCACTGCCATATGGACAGGATCGGGTGGCCGGCAGGGGAGCTGGGCCAGGAAAACCCAAATAGTGTACAAGTCAGGCTGTGTACCCAAAGCAGCACGCAAGTCCAGGCTGTGTGCCTGGTGGGTTCAGAGCCTAAGGGGTGAAGTGTTGAAGAAGTGTTCTGTTACTCTTATCTGCATTACCAGGAATGTAGCTCCGTGGGGGTCCATCTATGCTTTGTTTGTTCAGTTTGGATGTGAATAAAAGCCACACTTTAGAATCCCATTCCTGGTATTGGACATTACAGTTATTGCTTCCTATGTTCAGATTTACTTGGGTGCCCCTGTGCAGAGTAGCCAAACCTAGACCCCTTGTGCCGAGTAACCTAGTCCTCCCCGAACCCAGTCCCCACCTGGTACTGCTGTCAGCTTCAACAGCATACCACCTGTCATTTGCAAAAAAGGCAGGGGTGTAGGGGTTACAAAATGGAGGCACTGCTTTGGATTTTAAATTAGGGAGGAAAGGTGCTCAGGCAAGGGGCTAGCGTGTTGGTTATCTGGCAGTGGGTAGGGCCAAAAAGCTGAAGCAAGTTTAACTAGTGTGTCACTGTGTGCTGTGGTTCATTATGCTGCTGTTAAAATGCCAACTGTTTACCAAGGAGCAGTAAAGCTGAAAGAGTATGCCCTTGTCCTGCATCAAATATTTACAGCGTTTTTGCCAGCTTTTATATATGATAATATAAGGTATGTGCAATATGTGATTTATTTAGCAAAAGAATATAATGTTATACTTATTAAATATGGTTTGTGTATATTTTACATCTACTGTATATTTGAAATATATGTAGAATGCATTCTGCAAATATATATATATATATATATATACACACATATATACACACACACACACACACACACACACACGTGTGTGTATATAGTCATTATTATTATTTATTAACGGTTGCTGATCAATTTGGCCTCCTTATTCTTGGAAACCTGGTCATATGGGGCTACTTTATCCTTATGATAACCCAACCACAAGGAAGGCTATTTGTGGAATAACCTGTAGAGGTCAGAGATCAGTGACAAAATCCCTCTATAACAAACCAATCCCCTCACAGAAACATAAAATGACTGATAAAATCTGTCATTCTAATATCTTTTTTAAAAGGAATTTTATTGTATCGAGATATGTTTACACATCACACAAATAACATATACATAGGTGCAGACAAGATAAGAGATAATTGTATCAAACTCAAAAAGTAGAAATGAGTTTAAGAGTTTATCTCAATATTACATTTAATTTCTTTAAAGTTTAGAATAAATAAAAATATTCCATGGTTTATTTTAAAGGGCAGGTCACATTAGGTTATACCTTACAACAGCAGTTTTAAATGGTTCCCATATTTGATTGAAAATATCTGTTTTTTCCCTTAATTAGTAGTGGATTCTTTCCAGTAAGTACAAGTCGGTCATTAAGTTAAGCCACATGGATGGATTAGGAGGTTAACATCCTTTCAGCACATTAATATGCATTTTTTCACCACTAAACAGCCAAGCAATATTAATTTCCTTTGCTCATCTGTACATTGTAAGTCATATAACTTTGTACCTATTAGTGTGTCCATAGTGTTTCAGTTTCATGTAAATGTTGTGGTTTGCGCTAAAGTTTAAAATACAATATCCCATGGGTTAATAATCCGATGTTGTATAGGCACCATGAACACTTATCACTAATATTATTATCAATTTGATGCAGTCTGGTGGGTCAGAAGGGTATGCCAATTGAACACAGACACCTCTACTGCAAACAGCAGTATAGTGACACAGTGACGAGTTGCTGTACTGTCACTGCATGACCCCAGCACTGCTTTCTAAGGGTCTTGCACCCCCTCCCTGAATCAACTCTGACTCAGAATTGATTATATTTAATTATGGGAGGTGCAGGGGGCAGAGACCCCCACATGGAGGGGTTCAGGTGGCAAACCCCCCAAAACAAACAAAGTGTTATCAGACAGATTTATGCTTAATGCAATTGCGGTCAATATAAATGGAATGGAATCAATGGCATTTTGGAGGCAGTATAGTGCAGTGGTTTAAGGCTCTGAGCTGCAAATCTGGAGACATGGGTTTGAATCCCTCAGCCCACACTTGCATATACTGTGTGACCCCAAGCAAGTCACTTAACTTCCCTGTGCTCCCAGGTTGCACCTGTAAACAAACTTTCAGCTTAGTGTGTCTCACCTGGTTAAACACTTGGGAAAAAAATAAAAATAAATAAATAAATCCATTGCTGTAACATCGGTTGATAAGATATTTGTTGAACTGGCATTGTAGAGCTGGTATAAAGTAATTCCTATGAAGGATATTAAATTGTATCTGCTACATCTACGACGAATAAAATTCACTCAGTGGGTATGACACTATCTTTCCTGCTGTTTTCATCAGTTGCTATAATTAGGTGTTGTTCCCATTTACCCTTTAGGAGGTCTAAAGCAAATGGGGTGCTTTTGAAAGAAGATTGTAGATTGCAGAAATAGGTCAATGCATGGGATCATGGTTTGTTAATATTAATTAAGTTGGGAAAAACTCAGATGTATAATTCATGGACTGAATGTATTCTGTCAGTTGGAGATATCAAAAAAATTGCTGTCATAGAAAATTAAATTAATCCTGTGACTGTTCAAATGATAGTAGAATATTGTCATCAAAAAAATCTTTGTGAGTTTTTATACCATATCTTTCCCATAACCGAACGCTACTGTCTAAATAACAGGGTTTAAAACCAACATTTCTTTGTATGGGGGTAAACTGAAATCTCATATTATTCCATTGCATGATATTGTACAACCTTTTCCAGCAGGTACGTGGGGCATGAGCTGTGGCTAATAATGCAGTGTTCTTTATGGGCCCGTAGTAATACCTTGAATGTAAAATGCTTGTGATATTATTGTGTTTATGAACCTCTTGTTCTACTGACTTATTCACATATTCCTTTCTATAAACCAACCTTATACCTGACTTAATTGGGCAATAGGACAGTACAACCTAAAATTTAGCAATGCTAGCCCAGCCATATCCTTAGCTAACCAAAGCTTTTTCATGCTTAGCCATGGTTTCTTATCCTTTCCTAGAAACTTCGTTATTACATTTTCCAGGCCTTTAAAAAATTGTTCGACCATGACAGCAGGAAGAATCTGAAATAGAAACAAAATTTGCGTTCATTTTAATAACATTGCACCTACCAATAAGGGTCAAAGGGATTTTTTTTTCCATTTTTCTAGGCTCGAATCTATTGCATGAAGTAATGGTGAGTAGTTTTTTATTATATAGCTGTTGTGAATTTTTAGCAATATTTACCCATTAGAGATTTAGTTTGATTTGTCACTTTATTCTGATATCCTAAGGGTAATGTTCTGTCTAGACTGTTTGTTACCTGAAGCATTTCTATTTTATCAAATCTAATGTTGAAGCCTGAAGCATTTCCAAATTCACTCATATAATTAAGGCAAGACTGTAGCAAACTACTTAGTTCCATAAGAATAGCAGGGTATCATCTGCGTATAGACTAATTCTGTATTATTCCAAGCCTAACATTACCCTCCTGTAATTAATTACTTGCCCTCAAGACTATTGCCAGAGGTTCAGTTGCTATTGTAAGCATCAGTGGTGATATGGGACACTCTTGTCTAGTGCCCCTTTAACCAAAAGTTTGGTGATAAATTCTAATTGGTTTGTATTGTAATTTTGGGGCACAATATAAGGTTGCTAACAGATTGTTATAATAACTACCAAAGCCAAATTTCTCAAAGGCTGAAAAAATGTAGTCTAATTTGACCCTGTTGAAGGCTTTCTCAGTGTCTAGAGTCAATGTTAGTGCTTCTTCCTGTTTGCAAGAGTCTATAAAGCTTATTACTCTTCTGATATTTACTTCCAGTTTTCTCCCTCAAATTGGTCCACTTGGAAAATTACTGTGGCTACCTTTTCTAGTCTTATGGACAATAATTTGGCTAAAAATTTCATGTCCATGTTTAGGAGTGAAATGGGCCTATACGACATCACCAAATTTGCATCTTTATCTTTCTTAAGGTGCACTGATATTTTTGCATCACAAAAATGACAGAGGAAGCTCTCCTGTTTATTACTCTTATAGGAATCATAGGAATTATACTGAGCCTGAAGACTTACTTCCATTATGTTCGCCATGGATATCAATGAACATTTGTGAAATTTGTCCAGTTTATGTTTAAAGGACTGTGTGGTACTACTAACCACTGCCTTAGTGGACAGTCTGTTCCAGTCATTTACCATCCTCTGGCTAAACCAGTTTCTTGATCTCAAAAGCTTTGTTTGTCTTGCCTTTAACTGTAATGGGTGGGATCTAGTGCTATATACTTTATTAGTTGTTTCTAGGCCCAGGTTGTCCCATAAGTCATTGTTTGTCCATGCACTGTACACTAGACACATATCTCCCCTTTTCTCCTGTACTCCAGGGAAAACAGATTTAATTTATCCAGTCTTTCTTGGTACGATTTGCCTTTCATGTTTGCTATTCCTTTTGTGGCCTTCTTTTGGATCCTTTCCAACATAGCCACATCTCCCTTTTCATAGGGAGACCAAACCTGGGCACCGTACTCCAATATAGGCCTCACCAAATGTGTGTAAAGAGGCAAGATAACCTTCCTGCTTCTTGCGTTAATATGCCTAAAGTTGCAGTTTAAGATGTTGTTCCCCTTTTGTGATATGTGCCTATAATGTGATGTGAATTTCATGTTCTTTGAAACCATAATCCCCAAATCTCTTTCCTCAAGTGTAGTTCTTAATAGTTTATTATCCAACACATATTCCTGCTCTGGGTTATTTCTCCCTAAGTGCATAATGGCATATTTATCTGAGTTTAATGAAAAACTGGCATTGTTTGTCCATCCTGAAACATGATTTAGTGCTGATTGTAGTGTGGAGCGCGTGGTGTTATGATTTACTATAGCTCCTAACCTGCAGTCATCTGCAGATTTATATAGTCAAACATCCACTGTATCATACTGTAATGTAGATATATATAAGTTGAAAAGGCAAGGGCCTAATACTGAACCCTGCAGGATGCCACTTGTACCTCTGTCCATGTAGAATAAAATCCCTTTATACAAACTCTTTGGTTTCTGTTACTTAGTCAACCCTGCACCCAGCATATTATAGGATATGGGATACCTATGTTGCACATGGCTAACAATATACCTGCATGTTGTAGCTTGTCAAAAGCTTTTGAAAAATCCAGGAAGGCCACATCTACCACCCTCCTGTTGTCAAGCTCCCTTACCACTCTGTTGTAAACAGACAGGACAGCTTCCTGCTGCAAATGGTCAGTGAACCAACCAGGTTAGGAAATACCCTTGACCTTGTGCTGGCAAATGGGGACTTTGTGAGAGAACTTACAGCGGAGGAACCGCTGTCAAGGAGTGACCACCGCTCAGTATGGCTCACATTAGATATGGGCAAGGAAGGAGTGGAATCTAGCACAATAGTGCTGGAGTTCAGGAGGGCCGACTTTGGGAGGATGGGGGAAGTGGTAAAAGGGTACCTGGCCAGAATTCAATCTATTATGGACACTAACCAGAGGTGGGAGCTCATAAAGCTGGGGATAGTGGAGGCAACCAAAACCTGCTGCAAAGCCCAGAGCAAGAAGGCTAGGGCTAAGAAACCGATCTGGTTGAGCAAGGAGGTCATGGAAAGGTAAGGAGGAAAAGAGCTGCCTTTAGGAGGTACAAGAAAACAGGGAGGGGGGACAGGGAGGAGTACTTGACAGAATCGAAGGAGGTGACAAGGGCAGTAAGGGAGCCAAAGCATCACGGAACTCAGGCTGGCACAAGACATTAAGAAGGGGGAGAAGGACTTCTTTAAGTACATCAGGGAGAAAAGGAGCTGTAAGGACCACATAGTAAGGATTAGGAAGGAGGGGGGTCGGGTGGAAGCAGGGTGCAATAAGGCGGAAGCACTAAATGAGTACTTCTGCTCAGTATTTACTAAAGAGAAGAGGAGGGTGACAGCCAAGGTGGGAGAAATGGCAGAAGCAGGGGGGGAAGTGGTGACAGATGGGAAATCATGAGAGCAGAGTTTGAGAGGGTTTGAAGGCACTGAGGGTGGACAAGGCGCCAGGCCCAGATGGCATCCACCCAGGGTACTGAAGGAGCTGGCAGAGGTCCTTGCAGGACCTTTGGCAGACCTATTTAATGCCTCACTACATTTGGGGTGTGTACCTCAGGACTGGAGGATGGCTCATGTGGTGCCCCTCCACAAGAGTGGCCCCAAGGATGAACCAAGAAACTACAGACCAGTGAGCCTCACATCCATCGTGGGTAAGCTAATGGAGACTATCCTGAAGGAGAGGCTGGTGGCCCTCCTAGAGGCCAATGGACTACAGGACAGCAGACAGCATGGCTTCATACATGGCAGATCTTGCCAAACCAACCTGGTCGAGTTCTATGACTGGGTAACTAGGCAACTGGACAGGGGCCATGCAGTGGATGTCCTGTATCTGGACTTCAGTAAGGCATTCGACTCAGTGCCACATGAAAGGCTGGGAAGGAAGTTGGTAGGCACAGGGGTGGGTGCAAAGCTGGTGAGATGGGTAGGAAACTGGCTACAGGGAAGGCAACAGAGGGTGGTGGTGGGTGGGGAGCTCTCACACCCAAGGCCAGTGACGAGCAGTGTCCCATAGGGCTCAGTGTTGGGACCAGTGTTGTTTGGGATATTCATTACAGACATATCATGGGACATCAAGAGCAAGATCAGTCTGTTTGCTGATGATACCAAGGTTGGCGTGGTGGTGGATGACCTAGGGGGATGGCAGGGGTTGCAGGATGATCTGGCAAAGCTTGAAACCTGGTCAGACACTTGGCAACTGGGGTTTAATGCCAAAAAGTGCAAGGTGCTGCATTTTGGGATGAAGAACCCAAGGAGGAGTTACCAGCTAGGGGGAGTGCAGCTAGCCCAGACAGAGGAGGAGGAGGAGAAGGATCTGGGTGTGCTCACTACAGGGTCAATGAACAACTCAGCACAATGTAGGAAGGCAGCTGCAAAGACCAACAAAATGCTGCGTTGTATTGCAAGGGGTATATCCTCGAGGAGGGAGGAGGTGATTCTGCCACTGTATAGGTCATTAGTTAGACCACACCTGGAGTACTGCGTGCAGTACTGGCGTCCGATCTGAAGAGGACATTAGGTTACTGGAGGGTGCAGGCGCGGGGCGACAAAAGATGATCAAGGGTCTGGGGACTTATCATACGAGAGGAGGTTGAAGAGAGTTGAACATGTACTCACTGGAGGAGAGGAGAGACAGGGGTGACATGATTGAAACCTTTAAATACATGAAAGGAATAAACAAGACTGGTACAGAGGGGCTGTTCAAAGTAAGGAAGGGGAGGGCCACCAGGGGCCATGATATGAGACTGGAGCAAGGAAGGTTCAGGAGGGAGATGAGGAGACACTTTTTTACAGAGAGGGTGGTGGCTGGGTGGAATGCATTACCTGCAGAAGTGGTATGCAGTAGAACAGTGGACTGCTTCAAACGAGGATGGGACAGGACAAGGGGGAGGGTTAATGAAGGGGAAGGGTGGAAGGAAGGGGCAGCTGCAGAATAAGGGGTGCTAGCTGCACATTCGAGCAGACTTGATAGACCTCTAGGCCTTTATCTTCTGGCAAATTTCGTATGTTCGCATGTTCGTAAAATTTCAACGTGTTTGTCTGGCAGGATCTACCTTTGATAAAACCATGTTGTGTACTGTTTATTAAATTATTTTGATTTAAGGTATCTAATATATTATTCTTTAGTATGCCCTGTAATATTTTTGATGGAATAGAGGTCAGGCTTACTGGTCTATAGTTGGACGGGTCAGATCATGCTCCCTTTTTAAATAAGGGAATTACAGTAGCCTTTTTCCAGTCATCTACTACCTCCCCTCTATCTAGAGAAGCCTGAAAAATGCATGTCAGGGTGTTGCAGTCTGGTTGCTTAGTTCCTTCAATACTCTTGGATGCAGACAATCAGGCCCTGGTGATTTATTAGGATCAAGTTTATTTAATCTAGCCTCTACATCAGTTGAATTTATAATTATTCTTTTTAGTATGTTGTGTCAGTGACCTGTAAACTCTGAATACTACTTATTTTGTTATTAAATAAAGATGTAAAATATACGTTAAGTAGGTTGGACATGGAATTATCCTCAAATATTAATTCCCCATTTTGATTTTTTAAAGGTCCCACTTAGTGTGGATTTCCTTTTTTGTTATTAATACATGAATAAAATAATTTATAGTTTTGGCTAACTGAAGAAGCTAATTTATGCTCATAGTTTGCTTTTGCAGTTTTAATTTTATTTTTTTGAGTTTTTTGAATATGTCTATAATTAAGTCTATGTATTTCTGTGCCACTAGCTCTCCATTTTTTACATAACTTATGTTTCCTGTTTGTGAGTTTCTTTATTGCTGGAGTCAACCACTGGGGTTTTGATCTTGTATTATTATATTTTTGTTTACAGGGTATATTATTGGTTATTTCCTTATTTATTTTGTTACAAAATGTGTCCCACATAATATTCAATGGTTTATCGCTTAGATCTTCTTGCCAATTCCATTTAGCAATATTAGTTTTTATGATGTTAAAGTCAGCTTTGCTAAAATCTATTTTGATAGTTTGCTCTACATTGTTGTACAAGGGTTCTCTGATTTTAAATTCTATTTTTAAATGGTCGCTAGTACCCAAGGGAATAGATGTTATATGGTCCATGACGTTATCGCCCATATTAGTTAAAACTAAATTGAGTATGTTATGGTCTCTAGTTGTTTCCTTGACTATTTGTAACAGCCCTATGTTGTAAAGGGACTCCAGAAATGCATTTTCTATTTTATTTGCTCCTTTTAGTATTTCCCATCTTATGCCCGGCAGATTGAAATAGCCCATAACTAATAGCCTATCAGTAGGGTTTAAAAAGTCTATTTTGTTTAAGAGTATGTGATTTAATTCTGCTGTGGCTGATGGTGGCCTGTATATAATTCCAAGTGTTATTTTATGGGATTTCGATGGAAATAACTTAACCCAGATTTGGTCTGGCTCATCTGTAGTTGCTTCTACAGCCTCAGATTTTATATTATCTGCAACATAAAGGGCTACCCATCCCCCCTTTCTGGGGCATCTAGATTTTTTATACGGGGTATACCCTGGTATGTTTTGATCCCAAGAATCCTGTTCATCCCACCATGTTTCTGTAACTGCGCAAAGGTGTATGTTTTGCATAGTCAGTATGTGCCTGAACTCATTGAATTTGTTTGTTAAGCTTCTAGCATTTAGAAGCATACAGTTTCACTCTTCAATACTACGCGTTTTATTGCTATTTGCCTTCCCTTCTGTTATGGTACTTCTGCCTGTCCAAACCCCCCTTTCAGTTAGTTTAACAGTTTTAGCCTTTCTTCTTTAAAGCGTCTGGCCAAGTTTCATGAGCCCATTTTATTGAGGTGTAGTCCATCGGTGCTGTATAGTTTATAGTCCCTAAATGCATCCGTATTGTCCAGATATTTGTACTTTTCCTTTTTTACACAGTTCCTGGAGCCAGCTGTTTAAAGTGTTTATGTTTCTGTTTTTACTGTCATAATGCCCATAAACTGGTAATAATCCCGATATAATAATGTCCCCTTCTTGTTGTTTAATATCTGAACATACATCATTGAAGTCCTTATAAATATCCTGCCGATTTCTTTTATGTATATCGTTTACTCCTGCATGTATTAAAACCAGAGGATTGAGATTGTTTTGCATTAGACCACTTATCAATTGTTTAATGTCACTGATACGTGCCCCGGGTAACATACTGACTGTGGTATGTTGGTTCCTCCCCTTACAGAGTATTGCATCTGTTCCCCTGATTATAGAATCTTCAATTACCAATAAGTCCCTTTCCTTGGTTAAATGTTTATTTATTTATTAATGAGATTTACCAGATAAGCATACTGAGCGGGAAAAAAACACTCGTTTCCAGATGCGACCTGGGTGTACATAACATAACAATACATAGTAGTGCTAGAATAACATTTGGTGCAGTAGGCATTGTAACAATAGGATAGATGCATAACTACATAGCTTGATACAGTAGGATTCAGCAATGGTGAAAAACAAAACAGGTCCAAGGGTGATTTAAGTCAGGACATTAAGGACATTGAAAGATATTACACATATGTTTACTTAGTACATTGCAGTATGAAAGTTAGTATGTGTCCCCTAGGTGCCAAGTGGATGCTTAGGTTTGGCCGCTCTATCCGGAATGTTACAGGTGCAGGTGTCAGAGAAATGTGCCTGAAGGAGAGTGGTCATGGTCCTAGGGGAGGAGGTGGCCTGCCTGATTACACTTGGGAGGTTATTCCAGAGGGAGGGCATTCTGTATTTGAAAGCTGAGTGGCATTTCAAGGTGCGCATGAAAGGGATGTGAAGTAGATAAGAGTCAGAGCCGCGCAAGGGGTATGCCGGTGAGGGTTGCGATGTTAGAGCAGAGCTGAGGTAGGAGGGGAGGGAATTTGACCAGTGCCCAGCTATGAGATTAGCACAGTAGAGCTGTCGCCTGGTATGCAGCAAGAGGAGGCCTAGGGCGGTATATAGGTGACAGTGGTGGGTGGTAGGGGGGCATTCTAGGACAAGGCGGCAGAAGGAGTGAAAGAGGGGGTCCAAGAGTGCTAGGGTGGATGGAGAGGTTGCTCTGTAGACCACGTCACCATAGTCAAATATAGGGAGAATCATTTTGAGTACAAGCTGTCTCCTGACAGGGGTGGTTAGGCACCCTTTGTTACAGTAAAGGGCACCTAGTTCCGGGTGCAATTTTTTCTGAAGGGAGTCTATGTGGATAGAGAAGTCCAAGTGATGATCCAGCCATACTCCCAGGTACTTAAAGGAGGTGCAAACTTCCAAAGTGGAGCCGTCCAGTGTTTGGAAGGAGGGCAGCTGAGCTATCCTGGAGAGTCTATGCGGTGTGCTGAATGTTAAGGATACGGTCTTTTTGGAGTTTAGGGCGAGTTGATTTGAGCTAAGCCAAATTTGGACAGCACTGAAATCTAGCTGGAGAGTAGATTTCAGGGCCTCCGCTGAGGGGCCGGAGGCGTACAGAACGGTGTCGTCCGCATACATTTGAATAGCTGAGTTAGGGCAGGATTGCAGGAGGTCGTTTAGGAAAATTGAGAAAAGAACTGGGCCTAAGACGGAGCCCTGGGGGACCCCCATCGTGACTGGGAGTGGGGGGGGATATTTGGTTGCCAATCTTGACTGATTGAGACCTGCCAGAGAGGTACGCATGGAACCACCTGATGGCTTGATCAGGGAGGCCAGCATCTTGCAGTTTGGCGATGAGCTTTGGGTGGGAGACAGTATCGAAGGCTTTTGCCAGGTCTATGAATATGGCCGAGGTGATGAACCCTTTGTCCATACCTGAGATAATATCGTTGGAGAGTCTAAGGAGCGCGGTTATGGTGGAGTGAGATTTCCTAAATCCTGACTGGAAGGGGGTGAAAAAGGAGGATGCGTTAAGAAATCGTGTGATTTGAGCGAGGGCTAACTTTTCTTGTAGTTTGGCCAGGGTTGGGAGGAGGGAAATTGAGCGGTAGTTCCCTGGATCAGCTGGGTTACCTCCTTTGGGCAGTGGTATGACTAGAGCCTCCTTCCAGGCTGCTGGGATTTGCCCTGTGGAGAAGGAACGGTTTAGAAGGTCGGCAAGGGGGGTGGAAATGGCTGGGGTGGAAAGATATAAGAGTTTAGCATCCAGGCCAAGTGGGCATTTCCCTTTGTTAGCGTCAAGGGAAGTGAGGATGGCTAAAACTTCAGGTGGGGAGACCGGTTTAAAGGAGAATAAGGAGTGCGGAGGGGAGTGAGGGGTACGAGGGGTTCAGGTATGGGTGGCAAGGTCGATGTGTTAGGGAGTAGGGATTTAGCGCAGCTGGTAAAGAAGTGGTTGAAAGTAGAGGCAACTGTGCTTGGCTCAGATATGTTTTTGTCCTGGATAGTGAGGGAAGGGGATGGTGGCTGTATAGGGGGATTGAGCAGGGTTTTAATAGTTTTTCAGAAGTTGGAAGGGTGGTTAAGATTGGAAGAGAGGGCCGCGCGGAAGAAATGCTTTTTAGCCTGTCTTATGGCTTTGGTACATTTATTGCGGAGGCTGATATTGTTCCCTACAGTATTTTTATTTTGCATGTGTGTTTTTGCATGGGGTTTACTGAGTAATGCTGTGGTTGTAGTTGATGGCAATTGTAACTTGGTGTTAAACATTGTTTCAGTGCTAGGGGTATCTTCTGGTAATGTACTCAATACTTAATAGCTGTTATGCAATGTAAAAGGAGCACTGCTGTAAATTTGCCCTCCCCTGCGTTTTCCAGTATTTCTAGTCTTCTGATATTCACTTCCAGTTTTCTCCCTCAGATTGGTCCACTTGGAAAATTACTGCGGCTACCTTTTCTAGTCTTTTGGACAATAATTTGGCTGAAATTTCTATGTCCATGTTTAGGAGTGAAATGGGCCTATACAACATCACCAAATTTGCATTTTTATCTTTCTTAAGCAGCACTGACATTTTTGCATCATACAATGATGGGGAAAGCTCTCCTGTTTTAAGGGAATAGTTAAATAGTTCCAGGGTGCAGCCATGGTGGCACACTGCTTGTTAAATTCTGATGGTAGTCCTTAAGGCCCTGGGGCTCTACCTGAAGATAAGAAATGAATGGTGTCTAAAATATACTTGCAAAATTATGGTGATTCTGATATTCAACCTGCTCTGATGTTAAAGCAGGCATCTTCTAATTTTGTTTAATGGTAACATTTCCTACTGCCACCAAAATGTCAGTATTTTATAAATGTGTTAATTTAGTTTTTTCTCAGGAAAAATACATTTCATTTATTTATTTATTTATTGAAATCTTGGATTAAATCTTTGAGCTGATGCTCTTTACATAGGTTCCACGTCAAAAAGATTAGAGTCAGGAAACAGTTACAAGTATCAGGTTCCTTGTAAGTGTAATGCCTAGGTGGCGCTATCCCAAGGAATACTACCCCTACCTGCATGACCAGATGCAGATTGAGGGGCCTGGGTACTTAAAAGGGGTGCCTCCACCCAGAGGACAGGGTTAGTGGTAGTGTAGCTGCCCTGAATACAGCCCTCCGGGACACTGTTACCCCCCTCTTTTCCCTCTAGTGGCCTAAGTAACTCACAGATTACACAACTGCAATTTGCCCCTTACAACAGTTTTAACTCCACTCTTGTTACACTTACCACCAGGGCAGGTTCAGCTGGCTCAGCCCTGGAGACCCCCTGTAAAATAAGGCCTGTAATAGTAAACAGCAATACCACAGTATTTACAATACAGAGGTACACCACAACCAGTTTAAATGTAAAAAGATTTAGATCTGATTTATTTAATGGGGCAGTAACAAGGAAGGGGCGGAATCTGGTGGTTGATTCAAGATCTGAAAGATTCAGGTTAATTGCCATGCACCTTAGAGTCCCACAACACAGTCAAGGGTGTAGGCAGGCATATTCACTGTACTCATTTGTGTACATTTTTTTTTTGTATCTGTCCCAAACTATATGCCTTTTTGTTACCATTGGCAGTGTTATCTGGAGTATTTGAGTTAGTGTAGACAACTGAGTAGTTCCTGTCTCTATTTAAACTTCTGTTGTTAGGAAATAGATATGTGTATAACCTGTTTAGAGATTAGATGAGACATACAACAACAAACTGTTTTGTACTGTACCGGGGGCAGTTGGATAGTGCGTGTACAATTATTTTTTAATAGGGGCAGCAGTTGGATGGCATGTGTATAAAACAGAAATTTCTGGTTACACCACTGAACAGTCACACACACTCTGGGTACCCAGTTGTTAGCAGAGGCTAGCCTGAAACATTGCCTGGGGTAGGCCAGTGTTGCAGCTAGTCGGGGCCCTAATGATGGAAAGAAATAGTCATGCACAGTAACTCACAATTTGTAATCCAGAGCCAGGTGGCTCATTTCCTGATAATTAGGCAAAACAATCAAATCAGATGGCACACTTTGATTGAGCTGTTGTTGCAGGGAGCTACCCTGGTGTTTAGTCATGCTACCCGGAACAGGAAACAGGGTTAATGATAATGGAGACCTCTGGATAAAGAGCTGGATGGCCAGGAGAAGCAGGACCCACACGATTCACCTTAGTGCCGTTCCTGTTTGTGATATTGAGCAGGGGACTGATCCCTGGGCTGGTCTGTCATCAATGGTTTTCTCTGTGACGTGAGCAGCTGTCTGGGCCAAGGTGACAAGGCTCAGCCTGGGTGAACAATTCAGATGACAGTCTGGTAGTTGCTGGATACAGCTTTCAGCAAGCGTGACACAGTCAGGCAGTGGGGAACCAAATCGTGACCCACTATCAGCATTCAGCACACTTACAGTAAAAGCAAGGTAAATACCATAGTTCGGAAGACAGTCCGGTTGCTATTTACAGTATCTCTGCGCAAACCGTATGCTCTGCGGCAGTTTTAAATCCTGACAGGCTAATCATACCAAGGCAAATCTTCGGTCCACTTCAGGAGGATTCAATTTGTCACAAATCAGGATCTGATTGCAAAAGCTACAAATTCAGAAGAAGTCCATTATCGGGCTCAAGGTCTCTTCACTTATGAAGATGGTAGCAGGCAGGCCAAACACAGCCTTCCCTCTTATTTTCCCTGTACACCATGCAGCAGCAGTTGCTCGAATCACTCAAGCTGTTCACTCTTTCAACTCTAACTTCAGACTGACACTGCTGCAACAGCTTAGGACTTTCCCAGTGATCCAAAAAGTTTGATTCGTTGATTCATCTGTCTGTCACAGCTAGCACTCCCCCTCCAGGTCCATTTAGTCACCAAAGTGCAAAAACTACAATTCCTACAGAAATTCACTTCCACAAGACCCCTGGGGACAGACTCCATATTAGGGTCCCCAAAGGTACTGCTTGGTCCATACTTGCAGTCCAGAGCCAAGATGGTGGTGGTTAACAGAAATGTCCATGCTGCAAAAGACAGCAGGTTAGGCAAACTACAATATCTTTGCTATTAAAGCAGATAATCAGTAAACACTCATAGATCCCCTGTAGGGCTCCCTCTGCGCAATTAGCGATGGCAGAATGGAGCGATAACACTGCACCTCGGGTGGAACTCGACCCTGAAACTACTCAGCCCCTACCCAGATCAATTATACACTACAAAATTGGCAGCTCTTAAACAGACAGGCGTGGAGGCTAACAGGGCACTCACACGCACACACTTTTTAAATGACTAGGACACAGAATGCTAACTGGGTAGTGGGCATTTAGGAAAGCCCAAGGAAGACTTTTGGGAAGCCCCATTGATAGGGGGGTTACACCCTTCCCCACCTGGAAAGGGCTTGGCATCCGCATCAAGTCTATACCACAATAGCATGAAAAAAGACAATATACTATACGAAATATACGTGACATCACTATACAAGACAATATAATGACTGATGCATCAGTTAAACATAAACTTATCACAATACTATACTTGTTTAGTAGTCTCTATACATACACTGTATTCATAATGACAACAGCTTTGCATTTTGCATACATTCAATACTAATTCTACTATGAAGTACACAATAACATTACTATACTTATTCATGTAATAGTTTCTTGCACTTTAAAACAATACAGATGGGGACCCATTCCAATCAGCTAACTTAGGGCTAGATGGGGCAGGGGCACCATGTTCTGAGGGAAGAACAATTAACTTAGAAGTGGCAGACAAGCTCAGTTTGGGCAGTGAGCTCTTGGAAATGTAAATACCCTTGTGAACAACATTGAGAGGCAGATCCACAGGCCTCCCAGGGAGTCATAGCTAAGGCGCATCATTGGCTTAACAGCTCATTCAGATTTTCTGGGGGGAAGAGACACAGGTTCTGGGCAGTCAACACTAGCATTAGTTTCTTCTCCTGTAGTGACAGATGCCTCTGCACTGGTTGAAGTGCCCAGATGGGGAGCACTGTCAGCTCCTTGCTCTGTAGATTCTGTTTCCACAATACTTTGCTCATTATTATTATCTTCTGAAGAGGACCCAGGTTGCTCACCCTGCGGATACTCTGACACAGTTGGACTTTGTGGCATTGGAGAGGTGCTGTCAACACTTTCATAGGATTCTTCAAGGGCTGGTATATCATCAGAGCGACTCACTATGTCAGATGTCTCCTCGGGTAGTTCAGATAGTTCTACTAGACACAGGGAATCTGTTACTTCAGACGTAATACTCTGCGCCTCACTTTCAGGGAGCATTGGCTCCAGGGAAGAAGCTGGAGGGTTAGGCAGTCCTGAAGGCCCAGCTCCATCCCCATGATTATACAGAGGGTTACCTTGAAACAATTGCCTCAGTTCATAGGAGGGGTAATAAGAATTGTCACACTCACTATCATCAGAGGTGGACTGATGGTCACTATCATTCTGGACCTGTTGGGGGGAAGGCCTTGGGTCTGGAACAACTGGGGCAGGTTGACTCTGCCTCTTTTTAGCGGCAGCATGAGTCACTGGCCCATGAGGGGCAATGTCTGATGGTTCAGCATCAATGATCACTTGGCCAACGGGCAGTAGTGATTCCTCTGCATGGTCTTCGCAGCTTTAGAATCATTCTCAGGGCACACCTTGTACACAGGTAAATCATCCAACTTGCTGACTATCACATGTGGAAGATGGTGCCATCTGTCAGCAATTTTATGCTTGCCATGCAATCCCAAGATACGTAATTGCACTCGATCCCCAGGTGACAACTCCTGAGCCTTTACCCGATCATGTCTCTCTTTGTTAGCAAGGTTTCATTTGGCAGCCATTGTTTGAGCCAGTTGGTATGCATGGTTAAACTGAGCTTTCAGTTTCTGCACATATTGTAAATAGTTCTCAGCTCTGACCCCATCTGGGAGACTCCAAAGCAGACATCTACGGGCAACTATGGGTTGAATAACCTGATCTGATGTTCTTCTAGGGTGCATCCGAATGATTACATCTTCCCTCTTGAACATGAGGCGATAGAGAGAGAGAACCCAGTAGCATCACGTTTGGTACAATTGTAAGCATGTACCAAGGTGCTAATCTGCTGGCTCCACTTCGGCTTGTCTTTAGGATGAAGAGTGCCCAACATATCAGGCTCCAAACACAGACGGTCTATACAAACCAGTTCCATGGGGGCACTGGTTGAAATGTTAACAAGAGGAGCGGCTTTCTGGGGCAAAGCTTTTCTCTGAAGGCACTGACTGCAGGTTTTGACATGGTTTTCAACATCTGCCCACATTTTGGGCCAGTAGAATCTAGACCTCACCAAGTCGAGGGTGTGGTCAATACCGAGGTGTTCCATGTGGTTATGCAAGGACCTCAATACTAGCTGGTTGAAAGCCATGGGTAGCACCAATTGCTGCTTGTCCAACTGACCATGCCAATCTACTGTCTCTTGATAGAGTAACTGATCTCAAAACTTTAGTCAGGGGCCTTCCTTGAATAATAAGGCAGTTCGTAAGTCGGTAGAACAGGGTTTAGACACATCTTTCCCCACACGAAGGACATCAAATGCAGGCTGAATCATAGGATCTTGGGATTGAGCCCACTGAATACTGTCATTATCAAACTTGGGCAGGGTAATGATGTCCAATGCAGAAAAATGACAATAAGCTGCGGGTATGCAAGTATCGGGGGGCCCCAAACAGTCCACCAGACAGTCCACTGCATCTGCGGATGGCTGCTTGTCTTTGCCAAATTTTTGGCACAATGCTTTAATACAGTGTTCTGACAGCCTCACCCAGTTGTCTTGGGGGCTTGTCTGCCATGAAAGTGCCAGCATCAATTTGGTTCAGTCCAGGGTGGTATTCAACCACATAATCATAAGTCGACAGAGCAGAAAGCCTCCGGTGGCCAGTGGCGTCCAACTTTGATGAGGTCTGCACATATGTTAAGGGGTTGTTATCAGTTTTTACCAATATTTTGGCATAGAGGTACTCATGAAATTGGTCGACTATGGCCCACTTTAGAGTGAGAAACTCCAACTTGTGAACAGGTTAATTTCATTCAGATGGTGTCAAGCTTCTACTGGCAAAGGCCACAGGTCTCAGGCCATCTTCATAATCTTGATACAACACGGCCCCGAGTCCCTTCAGGCTGGCATCTGTATGCAGGACATAAGCCTTGGCAGGGTCAGCATAGGCAAGTACTGGTGCATGAGCAAGCTGATAGATGATCTTAAAGAATGCCGTCTCACACTCAGGGGTCCAATGGGCTCTAGATGGTTCACCTGTTTGGAAATGCACCTTTTCTTCTTCCTTGAGGGATCCCTTCTTGTACCTGTGGTTGGTAGAAGGATAACCGCGAGTCAATCAAAATCTTTATTTATTCAGGCGAACATCATTGAGCATAGCTCATTTACAAGAGTGAGATTGAGAAGTGGCTGAATTACCTTAGAATAGTCTTTAATGAACCGCCAATAATAGCCACAGAACACCAAGAAACACTGAAATTCTTTTAAGTTAGTTGGCTGGGGCCAGGTGGTCCGAGACTCTACTTTACTGGGGTCTGTCAGTATCCCCTCGGCTGACACTATATGTCCCACAAATTTTACAGATGTTTGGAAAAACTGACACTTGTCTATAGATAATTTGAGGCTGAATTCTTCCAGACAGTCAAGAACTTTGAATAACCTGGTCTCTTGTTCTTCTAGGGTACATCCAAAGATGATGACATCATCCAAGTATACTAGACAGTCTGACAGATTCATGTCTCCTACTGCACATTTCATCAACCTCTGGAAAGTAGAAGGGGCAGCCGAAATCCCCCAAGGCATCTTCATAAATTCATAGAACCCCAATGGACAGATGAAAGCTGTTTTCTCACGGTTCTCCGGAGCCATCGGGATTTGATAATACCCGCTTCGTAGATCAAGTACTGAAAACCACTGACTCCCATTCAGGCAGTCCAGGGCATCCTGTATGCAGGGCATGGTGTATTGATCTGGTACAGTCCATCAGTTTAGGGTCTGATAATCTACACACATCCTCACTGACCCATTTGTCTTGTGCACTACTATGATGGAAGATGCATAGGGGCTTCTTGAATAATGCCAGTAGCTGCCTCCGAACATTGTCGATGTCAGCTGGGGCAAGGCAGCAGGACCACTCCCTGAAGGGCTGTCATCATGAAGTCTGATAGTATGCTCAGCACCATGGATGCACCCCACATCCCATTCCTTTAGGGAAAATACTTGGTCCCTCTGGGCAAGTTTCCTACTGCCTCGAGTCTCCCATTCAGCAGACAATGGGGAATCACCAAAGTCAAATAGGTCTGGGGTCACCTCCTCCTTTTCACCAGAATATTTGTTGCTGGGCAGCACTGTGATGTCCATACAGTGTACCATGGCTAAAGTACACCCCCTGTTTGCTCGAATTTCTTGATTAGACACATTCCAGATTTGGACCATCACTTGCTGTGCATAGGCATGGGCATGGGCAGGTAAGATACTGGGTTTAACCAATAACCCCTCTGGTAACTTCCCTTCATCAGGGGCATCTAAGGCGAACTTCTCCATGAATGGTGCACTGAGCGTTCGGTGGCAGTACCAGAGAATCAGGATCTTTCTTCCACACTATCCCCACCGGCTTGTCTCTGTCCACTTCATTAGTCTGTTTTTGCAGGTCATAGGCCCTCTTGATCAAGACTGGAATTCTCAGGGCCCACCCAGTCCATTGTTCTTGTTTCTCTTGACACAGCTGCACTAATCTTCCAAATGTGTGGGCATTGGTTCCAATGAGCAAAGGAACCCCATCATACAATCCTGTAGGAGGGCACACCAGAGCTAACGTCTCTACTTGTTCATCTACTCCAGCCACCGCGGTAGGGAAAGACAACCAGATCCGAATATACATCCCAGGTATGGGTAGGACGTTTCACTTAACTCCCACACATGCAGACCCTCCAGGGGCTACAGGGGCACATCAGACAGGTGTTTTCTGTACCAGTCTTGAAACACTATGGTCACTTGTGATCCACTGTCGAGTACAGCCCTTGCAGATACGCCATTCACTGTTACGGTAGTCTCCACTGATGGGCCTACCACCTCGGACCAATCAGGTAAAGGGGGCTTAGTCGTCTGCTTTATGGCAGTCTAAGAGGAATAAGTCTTTCTCACAGGCCCAGTCTGAGGCCTTATATTTCTTCACCGCACTAAAGCCAGTAGCCTTGTAATAACCTTTCTCAGATTCTCGGGCAAGCTACAGTTGGGCCTGGTATGCCCATCTTCCCCACAGTGGTAACAAAAGATGGGTTCTTTAGAGTCTCTAGGGGAAGGGGAACCACTCCCCTGTTTAGGCATAATAGACAAGTCCCAGAGTCCCTCTCTGATCCAGAGTTCACTTTCCCTGCTTTCTGAGCCTCTCCAGGAGTTAGCTATTGAGTGGCCCTAAGAAGATCTTCTTCCAGGGCTCTCAACTCTCATACTTCTTCTACCAGGTTACTCCCAGTCTGGGTTTCAGAGGAAATGACATGCATCCCCACCCCTCCAGGCGGGATCTCACTCTTTTGCTGGAGAGGTGCTTGACAAGGGTTTGCATCTTTCGTGCCTTGGGAGCTTGTTGACTGGTCCTCATCTCTTTCAGTTCTTTAATTAGTTCCCTCATCTGCTGTAGTTCAGACTCATCACTTTGGTCAGGGGTCTGACTGGTACGGGCAACCCAAGCATAGGGTGCCCACCCCTCTTCATCATTCTCTGCCTTGCGAATCTCTTTCATGAGGTAGCAATATTCAGGAGGGTTTGCCTTTCTATCTAACAGTTTCAGTTTTGGCATCATCACACTAGAGTACTGGCTGATTTCAAGACATGTTCTAGCCTGACTCGATTCAGTTCACTAGCAGGTACTCCCCCTTTTCTATGGGCCCTCTGCAGAGCCCAATCAATTCTGGTAACAAACATGGATAACTTCTCATTCTTCCATTATTTAGCAGACTGGAATTTCCACATCAGGTCATCCCCCGACTCAGTGCTAATGAAGACCCCCTCCAGGGCAGAGAGGTACTCAGCAGCAGAGACCTCTGGGCTGGTGGAATGAAGAAAGCAGATGGCCTCCAGTGCAGGGCCCCTCAAACACTCCATTAGTCTTTTCCTTTTCTCTCCCTCAGAGCACTGCCACTCCTGGACCAGGGGGGTGGCATAGTCCATCCATGTTTCGAGGTCGTCCTCCCCCACGGGCACCGGGACCATGCCTGAGAACAGTCTCAGTCTGCAGTAGGAGTCCAGGTGTACTGTGGGGGTATCACAATAGGGGAGGTTACCACAGGGAAAGCTCTAGGGGTGGCAGAGACACTATAGGGGACAGCAAGGGAGTGGTGTCTTCAGAAAGATCTAACATCTTCACTAACTCTTTGGCAGATCACCCCTCAGTAGCTATCAGTCTTAGCAATTTGTCTTTAAACCCCTCTACACTTGGGGATCCCCCTGGAGCAGCCGGGTCACTATGCAAATGAATAACCCACCACCCTCTCTGGGACCCTTCAGGTAAAATAACAGGGGGCACTCTCTCAGTATCTATGGGGAGCCTACAGGAGAGGAGGGCCACCGTGGTTTGGTCAAACAGATCCGAGTCCCTCCCTTTCACCTCAACCTTCCCCAAACACTCAACCTGTTCAACAGTCCCTATAATAGTTGCATTAGTGGTCCCTAATGGGATGTCCTTTAACAAAATGGCCTGTTGGGGGTCTACCTCCTCAGCCTTGCTCCACCCCATCATACAGTGCACTAACAGCTTATGGGGAGCAATCTTAAACTTAGACATATCAAGTGCCTCCATTTTATTAAAATTTTTAAGCATGGGGTTGTAGTACCCACTCCTGACCACTAGAAGGCACAAATCCCAGTGGTGCCTCCAGGATGTAACCCTTAGGTGGCACTATCCCAAGGGATACTACCCCTGCCTGTGTGACCAGATGCAGGTTGAGGGGCCTGGGTACTGAAAATGGGTGCCTCCACCCAGAGGATAGGGTTAGTGGTAGTGTTGCTGCCCTGGGTAAGCCCTCCAGGACACTGTTACCCCCCTCTTTTTCCTCTAGTGGTCTAAGTAACTTACAGATTACACAACTGCAATTTGCCCCTTACAACAGTTTTAACTCCACTCTTGTTACACTTACCACCAGGGCGGGTTCAGCCCTGGAGACCCCCTGTAAAATAAGGCCTGTAACAGTAAACAGCAATACCACAGTATTTACAATACAGAGGTACACCACAACCAGTTTGAATGCAAAAAGATTTAGATCTGATTTATTCAAGGGGGCAGTAACAAGGAAGGGGCGGAATCTGGTGGTTGATTCAAGATCTGAAAGATTCAGGTTAATTGGCATGCACTTTAGAGTCCCACAACACAGTCAAACACACTCTGTGTACCCAGTTGTTGGTAGAGGCTAGCCTGAAGCATTGCCCGTGGTAGGCCAGTGTTGCGGCTGGTCAGGGCCCTAATGATGAAAAGAAATAGTCATGAACAGTAACCCACAATTTGTAATCCAGAGCCAGGTGGCTCAGTTCATGATAACTAGGCAAAACAACTAAATCAGATGACACACTTTGATTGAGCGGTTGTAGCATGGAGCTACCTTGGTGTTTACTCATGCTGCCTAATACAGGACACAGAATTAATGATAATGGAGACCTCTGGATGAAGAGCTGGATAGCCAGGAGAAGCAGGGCCCACACGAGTCACCATGGTGTCATTCCTGTTTGTGATTTTGAGCAGGGGACTTATCCCTGGGCTGGTCTCTCATCGATGGTTTTCTCTGTGGCATGAGCAGCTGTCTGAGCCAAGATGGCAGGGCCCAGACTGGGTGAACAATTCGGATGACAGTCTGGTAGTTGCTGGATACAGCTTCCAGCAAGTGTGACACAATCAGGCAGTGGGGAACCAAATTGTGACCCACTATCAGCATTCAGGACACTTATAGTAAAAGCAAATACCACAGTTTAGATGACAGTCCGGTTACAATTTACAGTGTCTCTGCGCAAACCATACAATCTGTGGTAGTCTCAAGTCCTGACAGGCCGATTGTGCCAAGTCCAGCTGTAACCTCTGAATATTGACACTGATGTATATTTTCATACCTGTTGCAATTACTGTAAATCATGCCAATGTATGTTTTCTCTGTAACTAATTCCAGGTCTCCCCCTGAAAAAGGGACCTCAGGTCTCAGTGGGTTTACCCGGTTGCCAAAATCTAAATAAATAAATAAAATAAATTTGTCACAAATCAGGATCTGATCACAAAAGCTGCAAATTCAGAAGAAGTCCGTTATCAGGCTCAAGGTCTCTTCATTTATGAAGATGGTAGCAGGCAGGCCAAACACAGCCTTCCTGTCTATTTCCCCTGCGCACCACGCAGGGGCAGTTGCTCGAATCACTTGAGCTGTTCATTCTTTCAACTCTAACTTCAGACTGACTCACTGCTGCAGGCAGCTTGGGACTTTTCCAGTGATCCAAAAGGTTTGATTCATTGATTCATCTGTCTGTCACAGCTAGAGCTCCCCCTCCAGGTCCATTTAGGCACCAAAGTGCAAAAAGTACAATTCCTACAGAAATTCACTCCCACAAGACCCCTGGGGACAGACTCTATTTTAGGGTCCCCAAAGGTACTGATTGGTCCATACTAGCAGTCCAGAGCCAAGATGGTGGTGATTAACAGAAATGTCAATGCTGCAAAAGACGGCAGGTTAGACAAACTACAGTATCTTTGATGTTAAAGCAGATAATCAGTAAACAATCACAGATCCCTGTTGGACTCCCTCTGCGCAGTTAGCAGAATGGAGCGATAACACTGCAGCCCGGGTGGGATTTGAGCCTGAAACTACTCGACCCCTACCCAGATCAATTATACACCACAGAATCAGCAGCTCTTAAAGAGACAGGCATGGAGGCTAACAGGGCACTCACATGCAAACACTTTTTAAATGGCTAAGACACAGAATGCCAGCCAGGCAGTGGGCATTTAGGCAAGCCCAAGGAAGACTTTTGCGAACTCCCATTTGTAGGGAGGGAGGTTACATAACTATAGCCAGGCAGACAAACTTATTGAAGTTACAACCATGTCATAGATACAAAGAAAAAGACAAATACACTAGGGGAAAATAACATTGAATGATAAGGGCCACATTGGGACCAAAGGACATTACAACAAAAGGTAGGCAGTGTACAAAGTTATGCCATCGTCACTTGTTACAATAATACAGCCAACAGTAGTGAGAATACCATTGGGAGGTGGGCAATAGGAGAGTAAATTTAGGAAAGGTGGGAGTGGAGGGAAGGAGGGAGGGAGGGGGGAGGTAGAAGAGTGGGACAAGAGAGGAGAGGAGAGGAAAGTATTTGAGCTCAGGGGTGGAGGAGCCCAAGCAGTGTAGGATGGTGGAAAGAGGAGAATGACAGGAGGGAGGCACCACATCTGGCAAAGAAATACCACTGCAGACCTGACTAGGGTTAAGATCAAGAAAATGAAAAAAATAATTATGGTGCACAGCATAGGAGGTACCTAGAAAAGTAGATTTCAAATTAGGTATACTAACATTTTTGTTAATTGTAGTTGAAACTAGCTTTTTGGAAAAACATTTTGTTGCACTGCTGCTTTAAAGTAGGGGTATAATTTTTTTTATAATTTATTTTACTAAAGAGTCCAAGGAGAACAGTACATAATACACGGTACTTATAATACAGACAATCATATATAAACCAGACAGTCCAATATAGTTCATTAAAAGTCATCTAATTTCTTAATCATTTTATATCCTTAAATATGTTTACTTACATTGGCATACATTTTGAGATAGTCTAAAAATGACAACTATCCATGGCTATTGTTACAGGTGACCAAATTAAGTTATAAAGTCTGATATTCCTGACATCACAAAAAATATATTTTTTTCCAAATACATTGATTCCAAAAATATATTTTTTATAGGGTATAATCAGGAGCGGAATCCTTTTTTTGGAAATATAGATCTTTACAAACGATTTATTGGCAATGTCATTTTAATCTGGAAAGGCACAAGGCAGGAATTGCAGGACTTTGTGGAATATCTGGAGGGAACAAATGAGAATCTAAAATTCACTGCGAATGTGAGTGAAAAACAGATCCCTTTTCTAGATATAATGATTAATAAGGAAAAGAATGGCAGCATCAGAACAGATTTGTTTAGGAAACAGATTGATTGTAACAACATTCTGCGGTCTGATAGCTGCCATCCAAAACATGTAACTCGAAATATCCCTTTCAGTCAATACTTGACACTGAGATGCAATCTTAGTAAGGATGATGATTCTGAGTTCAGAGCTAGGGAACTGACTGAAAGATTTTTAAGGAGGGGATACTTAAGAGACAATTTAGAAAAAGCAGTAATAAGGACAAGAAATTTGGATAGAGTATCCTTAGTAAAAGAAAAAAGTAAGAAGAGCTATAAAATTGAAAAGAACAATACAAATCAGGGTCCTAATTGTATTACCACTCTTAATTTACAGGCAGAGAAAGGGGAAGCAGTGATAAAGCATAATTGGCAGATTCTGAGAGTGGAACCGAAACTACATATCATCACCCAAAATGGACTGAAGTTCACTTATAGGATGGGTAAAACCCTGGCAGATATTGACGCAGAGCTATGAGAGACCTGAGAAATGAAATGATCGAAATATGAGAGGACATCTTCGATGTGGGAGTTGTGCAGCCTGCAAATACATAAAGGTGGGAAAAGAATTCTGTTTGCCGAGGACTCAAAAGATACATGAGGTAACCACTTTAATAACATGCAATACCGACTGAGGCAGTGATGTATCTAACAGTCTGCACGTGATAAATATTATGTGGGGAAAACTTTGAGAAGATTCAAGGATCGAATTCTAGAACATCAAAGAAGTATTAGACACAGCAAATTGAACAATGCTTTAGCAGCCCACATAAAGGAGAATAAAGATCAGAAGCACATGTTCATGTTTATGGGACTGGAACAGGTGAAACTGAATGAACGAGGGGGAGATTTGAACAATGCTCTTCTGTGCAGAGAGACATATTGGCAATATAGGCTAAAAGCCTCTTATCCACCACGTTTAAATGAAAATTTCCAACTAGCTCCTTTTTGGAAAAAAAGATGTTGAACAATTATAAATGTACAAATTATAGCGTAATAAATAGAGTGAAGCCAGAGATTAGTAAGCAGTACTGCCAAGTAGAAATGTAATTTTTAAATGTTTAGCAAGAAGTGTTCCAAGTGGAGTAACTTTGTAAAGATCTATATTTTATGATTAGTATGGATTCTGTTTTTTGATACAGTGGAATATTGTAGCTTTGCTATAACAGTTGTCATAACTGATGGTACATAAAATGGAATATATAGTGGACCTATTAGTTCCTCCTTCTTAACAGTTTTCTTGTACGGTGTGAATTAGGTGATCAGTAAAATGAGTTTCCTCTTTTTTTTTAAAAATAATTATGGATAGAAATATTATACCAATTGAGTGGTTAAGATGACATTGAAGTATTTAATATATTCAATGATACATACGGTGAAGCTTTTGGTTCCACTCATTCTTAATATTTTCCTGCATGGTGTGAATTAGGTTATTAATAAAATGAGTTTCTCCCTTTTAAAAGATTTACCAACAGAAATGCTATACCATTCTAGTAGAGATTTGAATGGTTATTTAAATGCCTATAAAATAAGTATTTCAGTGCTAAAAAATCTTAGTGTATAGATTTGCAATCTAGGAGTAGTGTGCACTTTAGAATTCGGCTTGAAATTTTGTTTTTAATAGTATAATGCATTTTTTGCTCTATATAACAAAATGTTTTTTCTATTTCTTTTGTGTAACACATGTGTTGTGGTGTGTTTTAGGCAGATTGTAAAATGTGTGCCCTTTTAATTAGTTTAATTGATTGGTGAATTATATCACATGGTAGTGGGGTTGAGCTATAAAGCTGGCAATGGTAATAACAGCTGTTACATCTGGAAAAAGCGACGGTTAGGTCATGAAACGTTGATGCCAGGGGTTGCTATTTAATTTTTACAGTGTGCTGTGTACCTGCCATGGATTA
The DNA here is from genome assembly GCA_016271365.2 of Neoceratodus forsteri. NCBI lineage: Eukaryota > Metazoa > Chordata > Ceratodontiformes > Ceratodontidae > Neoceratodus > Neoceratodus forsteri. The sequence continues at coordinate 123,047,728 of CM028130.1, read as the reverse complement.
AGTATTAAAAAATGATTTTACTTTTCCATTTATCATGTTCAAACAAAGAGGTCTTTTTGCTGAAACCTGAAGGGAAGCCATTTTGTCTTGTTTTAATCATGGGCCAGTCAGCTGACCTCGATAGTATGCAAACTCACGGGGACCATACTAAAGGAAAGGCTGGTGAGGTACATAGAGGAGAATGGTCTACAGGACAAAAGACAGCATGGGATTGTGGGAGGCTGATCGAGTTCTTTGATTGGGTCATGAGGGCAGTGAACAAAGGCCAGGCAGTGAGCATCATATACCTGGACTTTAGCAAAGCCTTCGATTCTGTACCACACAAAAGTTTAATAATGAAGCTGAGGGATCTAGGGGTGGGGGAGAATATGGTAAGATGGGCTGAAAACTGGTTGAATGGTAGAACCCTGAGAGTAGTGGTTGGGGTGAACTCTGTAGCACCACGGAGGTCACCAGTGGGGTCCCGCAGGGATCGGTGCTGGGGCCTATGTTGTTCAATACCTTCATAAGTGACATTGGGGAAAGCATTAAAGGCAAAATGTACCTGTTCGCAGATGACACCAAGCTCGGTGGGACAGTGGACACCAAAAAGGGGGTACGGGACCTGTGGGAGGTCCTTGCCAGACTAGAGAGATGGTCAGGAATCTGGCAACTTAGTTTCAATGTCAAAAAGTCCAAAGTGTTGCACATAGGGGCCAAGAACCCTAGGACAGAGTATTACATAGGAGGGGCTCAGGTAACTGCTTTCTAAGAGGACAAGGATTTAGGGGTAGTGACCATGAGTGACCTGAAACACCCTCTCAGTGAAAAAGGTGATGGCGAAGACTAACAGGATGTTGAGATGTATTACAATGGGATTCAGTAGTAGGTGGAACAAGGCTATTTTACCATTGTACAGATCATTGGTGAGGTCACATTTAAAATATGGGGTGAGGTACTGGCATCCTTACCTTAAGAAGGACATCAGCATGCTGGAGGGAGTCTAGAAGACAGCAACCAAGATGATCAAGGGGTTACAGGATAGGTCCTATGAGGAGAGGCTGGGAGCGATGGGGATGTACTCCCTGGAAGAGAGGAGGCAAAGAGGGAATATGATAGAGACCTTCAAGTGCATGAAAGGAATTAATGGAGTGAAAAGGGAGGGTCTCTTTAAAATGAGTAACAACAGCACCACTAGGGGGCACAGCCTAAAATTGATGGAGGAGGGATTCAGAAAGGATGTGAGGAAACATTTCTATATGGAGAGGGTGGTGTCCACCTGGAAAGAGCTGTCAGAGGAGGTGGTATCACCAAGGATGATGGGAGCATTCAGGAGAACCTGGGACAGGCACAAAGGGAACCCTTTAGTCCAAGAAAGGAGAGAAGGGCGGAGAGAGAGGGACAGTTGTGTGGGCAGGGTCATTGGAATAAAATTTAAGGCCAGACCCTGTATCACTTACCGAGCAAACACAACAGACCAGGCGGTCTTCTTCTGCTAGCTCTTTTCGTATGTTCATATAACCTGTACTTGATTAAGATGGTTATTAACCAATATCCTTAAGGAACTACATGGTTGTAAAATACATTTTTAATTCCTCTTTCTAATAACTAGACTGGCCATTGCCTGTGGCATGCTGCTCCCAAAACTTATTTATGGTGTCCCAGTTTTTTTTTCTGCTGCATCAAAAATTACCCTCCATAGGTGGGATGTTATGTACAACAATATATGCTGCTTTGCACTTGCATCCCGTACTCTTACCCATCACTGCTCCCCGTATGACAGACTTGGTTGTCCCCCCACTGAAGGACCTAATATTTGGGGGTGTTATCTTTAACATTATGGCAAAGAGCCTCCCAATATCCCAATCCACACTCCTTCAATGTGCTTGATTTTGTTGTCATCTATAGTAGTCTCCCAAGTCATGTCTGAAAATAGGCATTTGCTTGTCTGGTGCACCTACCTACTGGGAGAAATCAGTGCTCCTAGTAAGTTGCAATAGGCCACCAAAATTCTCTGCTTCCGAAATAGAGGACTTAACCAGATGCCAACTGCGTATTGTTGAAATCCATGAATTGCTACTGATGGGGGACTTCAATTTAGATTGGAACAGTGAAGAAAAGATGAAGCACCTTTGTAGTGTAGCTTTCTCATTAGGGTTAGAACAACTAACATGACCCTACACACAATCCTAAATTTCCCAATACTGCAAATACATTGGATCTGATTCTCCCCAGCTCTCCCCACTCTTATAAAGATATAGGCACCATGGTTGACGTTAACAGTAGTCACCACACAATGTACTGTGTTTAAGGGAAACTACAGCCAGAAGAACTCCCAAGGATAATACACTATAGATATATGAAATCATTTGACTTTATAGACCTAAAGGCTGATCTGGACAGACAGAACTGGAAAATATTGCATATTATACCCAACTTAAATGATATTTCCCATTAAAATCTAAAAACATAAAAAGAACTCAGCAGTGTGGTTCACTAGTCAACTGTCTCAGTTAAGAAGAGCAAAAAAAATAAGTTGTCGGAGCCAGTCAGTAAAGTGAGTGACACAGAATATTTGAATACATACAGGGCAGCAAGAAATAGACTCATGAGGCAAGTCGGGGCTACAAAAAAAATACTTTAAGTATAAAACAAGGGAGTTGGTTGGTGACCCCCCATAATTTGGGACATAATCAAAGCCTTATATGGAAAAAAACAAGTCAAGTTGGCTAACTAGGATCTGCAGTTTATCCAATAGGTAGGCAAGGCAACTTTTATTTCTTAGGCAAACAATCCCAGAGGCTCTGGGCACCTTACAAGTAAAAACAATTCAAAAAGGATAGCACAGCAGTCGTAAATACATAAATAGAGCTAAAAGTATATAAATATAATAAAACAGTAGATAAAGTGCAGAAAAATTAATTACAAATACATCAAAAAAGATCTTCACAGCTCTATATCTGGGAATGCTAAAGCAAATAGTTATGTCTTTAGGCGGCTTTTGAAAACCTCAACTGAAGAGGCCTCCATGACAGCTGGTGGTAACAAATTCCACAGGACAGGGCCAGCGACACTGAACGCCCTGTCGATGGCAGTTTTTAACCTCATCCTGGGGATCGTAGGGAGGCTCCTAGAGGAGGAGTGGAGGGAACGGACAGACACAGTAGGTATAAGGAGGTCAGCCAGATAGCCAGGGCCAAGTCCATGCAGGGCCTTAGGGTATGGAAATGGGCAGACTGGGTGGGACAAGTGGTCCTTGTCTGCCATCAAAGTCTATGTTCCTATGTTTCTAAGTGTAGAAATAAGAATAATCTATGATGATAAGAACTTTATTACAGAGTTGGATTTACCAGATGAGCCCAATGGGTTTTTTGTCAGTGTGGGAGTTCCAAATGGTATGATAGGTTGGAGGGAAAACAGGATAACACCACATGGTGCCAGTGTGAATGGTAGGCAATTCGTTTTTGAAGATATAACAGCACCAGAAGTTTGTGAACACCTGCTATAATTAAAGAGTGACAAACGCTGTGGGCCAGAAAGTTTCACACCTAGATTTCTGAAATACTCAGCATTGAAGATGTCATGACCATTAGCATACCTATTTGACTGGTTCTGAACAATAAGTGAATTCTTGTTAGGGTGGAAAAGGGCCAGGGTAGTTCCTGTTTTTAAAAGGGGCAGCCCTAACCTAATGACAAATTATAGGCTAATCTCGTTGCTCCCCATGGTGGCAAAGTTACTGGAGAAGATAGTGGCAAAACAGCTACAGACCTTTCTGCAAGAATGCAGTAAACAGCATGAATTTCAGTCAGCTTCCATAGAAACCATAGTACAGTTTCTTCCATGACGAAGGACTTGGATTATGTCAGCTAGGCCTCAGAGCTTGGTAAAGTTACTGGGGTTATTTTTGTTGACCTGTCCGAGGCCTTCAATACGGCAGAATACATTTCTTGAGAAGCTGAGGGAAGTCGTTGTGGGAGATAGGGCCCTGGCTTGGTTTAGTAGTTATCTTACTGGTAGAACACAGAAGGCAATAGTGAATGGGAGGCAGTCAGAAGACTTGATTATAAAAAAAGGGTGCCCCTCAGGGGTCAGTATTAGGTCAGTTATTATTTACACTGTAATTAAGGGGCCTAAGAGAAAGTATTGGAGGTATAGACTACATCTCTTCCCAGATGATATGGTGGTCTGCACCTCTGATGCCTTAGCAGAGACAGTACAAACACAGCTGCAGCTGGCCTTTGATGGCTTCCAGTTTTTTTTTAAATCAGATCTCCCTTAAACTAAATTAAAATAAGACAAATGTAATGCAACTTGAAACCCCCCAAAATTAAATAAAATATACAACAATTTATTGGTTATCCTCTAATGAGGGAAGTAGGATTGAGAAACTAGAGGGGTACAAATATCTAGGCTTCTGGGTAGATACCCAAGGGTCAGGTAACTACACATTACAGAACTCGTAAGCAGAATAGGTAAATGTTTGGGAGCCCTATAATGGAATAAAGGATGTATGGATTATGAGATAAATATGCTGACCTTGCTATGAGTTTTTTATGAAGGACAAATTACACAAGTTGGACATCTTTAACAGATTTACACATTTTGTTTTAAATGGCTCATGATACCCATTGTTGTGTCTTGTACTAAAAATATCAGCCCTTCATCCAGAATGGCACCCAGGTTCTTGACCTTTTGGGCAGTATCGAGCCTGGAGGTCTGATATCCTCTCAGAAACTGCCAGTCCCCTCCTTACTCAGCTCAATCACCAATACTTCAGTTTCATCTGGAATGAGTCTCAACCAGTTCAAAGATATCTAGTGCTGGATCTCAGTCAGAGACTTGTTCAGCACATCCACTGCTCCCGGGTCCTGAGGTGCAAAAGACAGAGCTGGGTGTCATCTGGAAAACAGTGAAACCCAACTCCCGACTGTCTAATGATCTTGCCCAGTGGTAGCATGTACACCAAAAACAGTATGGGCAAAAGGACCGATCCCTGGGGTACCCCACAGTGCAGGTCTCTTGGGCATAATTAGAAATTACTCATCACAACCTGTTGAGACTTGCCCCAAAGGAAGAACCTGAACCAGCTAATGACTTTCCCAGTGAGTCCCATGTGTTCCCTGAGATAGTCCAATAACAGCTCATGGTCAATGGTGTCAAACACTGAGGAGTGGTCCAGGAGAATGAGAACTGACTGCTCTACTCTATCTCTAACCATGAGCAAATAATTGTGCACCCTGACCAGAGCAGTCTCAGTGCTGAACTTTGACTGAAACCCCAACTGGATAGGTTCATACATGTCAAAGGTCGCCAGGTGAGTCTCCAGCTGTAACACGACAACCTTCTCAATAACCATGCCTAAAAAAGGCAGGTTAGACACAGGCCTGTAGTTTGCTAGTACATCAGGATCCAAAGTTGTTTTTTCCAAACGTGACCTCACCAGCGCACTTTCAGTTTGACAGGGAAGACCCCCTTCGACAAGGAACATTGAATGATCCCAGCGAACACTGGGTCCAACTGCTCAGTGCAGCACACTAAGACCGGCATTGGACCAAGGTCCAGTTTACAGTAAGTGGGTTGCAGTCCTGAGATCACCTTAACAACCTCCTCTGTTGTCACTGGTTGAAACTCGCACCATGACCACTGAGTGCCATTGTAACATCCAGTCCCAACACTGCTGGATGATAACTGTCCAGCAGAGAAGATTCTGACCCTAATAGAGGACACTCTGTCCAAGAAAAAAACTAGCAAACTCCTCACATTTTGCAGATGACGTGACTCTCATGGGTTCTAGGCAGGCCAGATGTAACATCCTGTCCATCATCCGAAAAAGCTAAGCTGGTCAGTTCTTCCCAGTCGCAATCTCTCTGGACAAGAATTCTGTTTTCTCATGTGGGATTGCCCTTTGATACTCACTGTAGTGAGTATTCGAAGCCAGTTTGTCCTCCTGGGCCCTGGACTTCCTCCAAAGTCATTGTAACCTCTGTCCCATAGTCTTTATGACCCTCAGCTCACTGTCAAACCATGGCAAGCAAAGGCATGAAAGCAGATGACAAACAGAGACAGGAGCTATCAGGTCAAAAGCTGCCATGATGGCCCTAATATAAGCTGACACTGCTTCCTCCATGCCCTCACAAGTTGTCAATATGCCCAAGGGGTTCAGTACCACCAAGAGTCCCTCAGGGCCCAGCCTTCTTAAAGGGCAGTACCTGACCACCTCCATATGAGGCAGAGATCAGTGCTGGGATCCTTTATGGAGCAGAGGTGTGGAGGTGCTGATAATCAAAATAGCATGTCACAATCTGTGCAAAATATATTTCTAGGAAATTTTCTTGCCCTTTCAAATTATGTTCTGAGCACACACATATTAGAGCCAAAACTGTTGGTTTGTCACGTCAGTCCCAAGCACTATTAAGATAATTTTCTACCTCTTTAAAATCAGAGGTATAGCAGAACATAGACTTAGTATTTATTTCTTAAAGAAATCACAAACACTTTTACAGTAAGTCCAAAGTTTGGTTGATTTTCTTGTATTTGGTCTAAGGTCTCTTCTTTGGGTTTATTGATTAATGATTTATTATCCACTTTGCAGCAGGAAATTCTTGCTCATCTTAAATCTTTCTTTACACCATGCATTAAAGATATGTTGATGCAAAGTGATATGGAAAGAATAAAAACTTCACATACTTTTAACGGACATAAGTTATATAAGACAATCTGGGGTAGAAAACCATATTTAAATTTCTGAACAAAATACATGCACAGGAAGTCATTGACTGAAACTAGACTTCAAGTTATGCCTTTGGTCTATACAGTGTGGGTTCTTAATGGGTGTAAATGTAGAGTGATGGTTGATTCTTCTATTGTTCATTATGTTTTGCACTGCATGTTAACTGATAAACTGAGGAAAAACGGATCATCTCACTGACCCATAACTGGAAGTTAAATAATGGTTTGATTACTGCTATTAGACTATTTTCATTCACTAAACAAAGTCATATATTAGAATTAGCCCCTTACAGTGTGCATGCTAACCGGGCCTTATCATATTCTGGTCTTATAATCACCAGCCCTTTTCCTATCATCATTAATCTGTCCTCCTTTGAGATCAAAGAAAAACTTTCATCTTGATGTATTGTATGTATTATGTATTTTTAATTGTCTTGAGATTTATATGTATGTGCAATTTTTTAATTGGGCAAATGCCTTTGGCACATCCTTAATAAAGTACCTACCTACTTAAAAACTTGCAAATCTGCCTTGAGGATCTATTACTACTTGAACATTAACAAGCTGCATTTATTTCATACAAAAAATAGAGACACCTCTAAATGTACAAATTGTGAGTATTGTAGCGAGTTTTGCCCTGCTGCTGTTTGTCAGACTGTTTGTGTCTTCTGATGTTAAATGGGTTTCAGTTAGTATTAAGCAGTCACATTCTTTTTTTCTTTCAGCAAACTTAAGTATCCATTTCCTTTTAATGATGCTGTGCACGCCACTGATGTTCCATTCCACTATTTTAAAATCATTAGCTCTCATTATGCCAAAATATTATACTATATCCAAATGTTTGGATGGCAGTTTTGAAAATAATATGCCAAAAAGTATAAACATGTTACTCTTCATACTTAATAGTTCTTACATTTCATTTTACTTTGACCCCGCTAACCTAGTTACCCTTCCAAAACAGAAAAATGGTTAGCATATTACACTACTGTTCCCCCTATATACCCCTTACCTTAAACTTATCACTAACCTAATGAATAAAGCCAGGCCTCGTGGGAGTAGATAAACCAAAGGTGCCAAAACTCCTGCCCCTCCCAAAAATCCAAACACATAGAGTATACAGGACTATTAAAACCTCAAAAAAAGACTACCAAAATAGACAAGAATGGGCCTAGATCTATCCTTCCACCAAAAGTATGTGGAATGCTGTCAATATGGGGCCCCTCTGTCCCCCAACACATACATACTAAATCATATTACTTAATTCAACTACACTGCTGCTACTGAAGTAAAAACAAATCAAAAGGAGAACGTTTCAAGAGAGAATAATATTAATTGAACTATACCTCTACATTTTATGTACAGTTTAACTAGTTTACTGATATGTAATATGCAGCAATAGTTCGGCATCCTGTTAATTTATTTATAAAACTGCATATAAATATTGCAAACAATAAAATGCCTTATACTGTATTAAACATATCTAATATGCCTACACAATTTCTAGAAAGCACTGTATATTTACAGTAAAAATATATCATAACAATCAAAACTACTCTCCTCCTATGTATTAAGTTCTTATTCTTGATAATACATTTGACCTCAACAAGAAATTATAACTCCTTATTATACCATATTAGTAATATCAGCTTTAGAAGGAGAATTGGTAGGCATAATTTATCTATATCCCCATTTCAGGGTGTGCTTTGACAAAAAAGAAAAAGGAACCAAAAGAAAATAGATTTAGTCTGATCCTGCTCTGAAGTCTTTCTTTGTAGGAGAACATAATATTCCCGAGTCCTTAGCTGAGTGCCTGAGACAGTATAGTGTAGTGGTTTAAGGCTCTGTTCTGGAGACCTGGGTTTGAATCCCACAACCCCCACTTGCATACTGTGTGACCCTGAGTAAGTCATTTAATTTTCTTGTGCTCCCAGGTCGCACCTGGAAACAAGCTTCAGCTTAGTGTGCCTTTCCTGGTTAAACAATTTCCCCTTCCCCTCCTTAGGACGTGTCACAGGAATAACCTCCGAGAAGGGGTCTCTTTCGAATGTGTTGTGTATCAACATACTGTAGCTAGGTTTCCACTCAAGACTTTTCTGCATACAGTGCCAAGGATATATGTTAGTATTCATGCCTGGTCCAGTATATTGAGTACTTGTTCCAACATACTGGTTATCATCCAATAATTTCAAATCAATGATTTCTGTCATGAATTTTGCAGCCTCTGAAATGGTGAAAAAAGTATGTTGAGCACCATCATAGGTAATACGAAGTATATTAGGCAAGGCATGTGCAAAGGGAACATCATTGTTCCAGAGGACAGACTTGATCTGTTGAAAGGCCTTCCTGTTTTTTAACTATCATTAGACCCAAATCCAGAAACAATAGAATGTTTCGGTTCTGAGTGCACAATGTTTGCTTCTTTGTTTATTATAGTAACATCTCACGATCTTGACATTTCAATCATTTTGCATAAATGACCTGGGAGAATTTGAAATGTAAATTGACTCTGGCAGGAGTGTGACGCACTCACTCTACTTCAACTTTTTTCCTCTGGACATTTGCACTCAAGAGCTTCTGTGAACCATTTTTCAAAATAGCAAATTATATCCTACCTTCTACTCCCTCGGGGACTCCCAGTATTTTGAGATTGTTCTTATGCACTCTCCATTCCAAATCCTTGATTGTATCCTGTAAAGACTTCAGAGTTCTGGAGTCTGAACTTTATTGTTCATCTAGTTTTGGATGTTGTCCTCCATTTTAGAGAGCCTTTGTTCGAACTCTGTCAGTTGTTAAGATACATAAACCACTTCAGCGTTAATCAGGCTGACCCCTTGTTGGATGGTACCCATTTTCTCTTCTATAGTTTTAATTTTGCCCTCCACTGAAGTAAATCCCATTCTCATATCTGACAGGATAGTGTTTAATAATGTAACATTAGGATTAGTGCTTGTAGTGTCACTTAAATTAGATATGTTTAATTCCATTTGATTCAGCTTTAATGGTAGAGTTTTATTGTAATCTCTGTTTCCTTTGACTTGAGGAAAATATCCAGAGAAGCCTCTGATCAGAACTAGGCACTTTGCATCAACACCTAGCATATCCTAGAAACCAGATGCAATGTACTGGTTTCACTTGGAAAGAAGAGAGCAAGCTCTTGTTGTAACCCAGTCAGGCCTAAATAATCACAGGTACCCACTGCTAGTTAATTTGCTTTGGGTTTCTCAGCAGTTTGGTAGCTTGGTAGTCTGACTCAAGTAAATCCTGAATTAGAAAGTTTTTCCTTTGAGATGGTGCAGTAATAACAGTAGTGATAAAATGAGTTTTAAAAATTGTGAAAACTGTCTGAGGGCTATCTTTACCAGTGCTGTTATCTTAGTACAACAGCACTGGATAAATAGCCAGCAGCCTCTTCACACTGAAATCAATAATAATGACATGCCCCTGATTGCTATCACAAACATGTCTGTTACCTTTACCCACTAAAACCTTTGGCTAGTCCCTAAAAATGAAGCTGCTTTAAATTTAATATAAATAATAATTAAATGTTATCTGTGTTCATAAATCTGTTCTGACACACACATACATACATTTAATAAATGAAGTACAACAGTACTTAAAATTTTCATTTCTGGTGCTTCTTTGTTGACCATGAAAATTCCCCCTCCTATCCTCACTTGCTTACCAGGGAAATCTCTGCTGTTTAACCTGCTATCGAAAAAATAAAAGCCCTGGTTCCAGCTGATGCTTTCTGTTGTGTACTTGTAGGAGTAAACATTCTGCCAGTAAAACTCAGCAGAGATTTGAATTCTTGTATTCCATCCATAGTAAACATTCTATCTCATGAATGTAGGAAAGACAGAAAAGAAACAAGGCTGGCAAAAGGGAAGGAATAATGTGAAGAAGAACAAGAAGAAAGACAGGTGAGGAAATGGGTAAAAAGGGGTCAGTTGAGGAAAGCAGGGTTAAAGTGCTAAATAAATATAAATGTATTTTGCTGTACATAATATTTGAACCTATACTTGTTAGTCGGCCAGTGCCCATGTTTCACCACAACTGACCATTATAATATAGAAAACCACTTGGAAAGCTGCTGCCCATTTACTATAATGTAGCGCACCTCTGCGCTCTCCCTAACATCACATCATAATGTTGCTGAGCACGGGAGAAGAACTTGGGTGGCTCTTCAGACCAGGAAGTCCTCCAGAATCCAGTTTAACTGAATTATGAGTGTTTCTCCACTAAACTATTACAATATTTATGGACATGTGGCACTACAAAGATTCCCCCGGAGGTAAGGCACCGATATATCAGGTGCAATAACAAAAGTTGGTGAATCTCTTTAATTTCGAAGGGGATCTGAAGTAATTGTTTTTATTTATTTATTTTATTTTATTTATTTATTTGTACATCAGTTTACAACCTTTGAGCCAGATGCTCGTTTCCAAAGGTACCTCATCACAAAGAGGACAAATACAGTACAACATTTAGTTACATCATTGCGGTTACAGCTTTTACATCATTGCGGTTACAGTTTTGGTAGATACAGGCAGTTATTTCTTTGTTACAAAATGTGTGTTGCAGGTTTGGTATTCACAAGCTATTACAGTTATTTGGGTACAGATTGAGAGATAAAGCATATATTGGTAATGCGGATAAGAAGTCTTGAGCAGAGACTGCTAGAAGTAAATAATTCAGGGGGCTATGGGACATGGTTGGTGATTAGTTTGGGTGAGGCACCACTCAGAGAGTTTTGTCAGTTAGTTTAGGTGAGGAGCCACTCAGACAGTTTTGTCAGGGCATATCGAGCTAGATCACCTAGAGACAAGCACAGCTACGCATGTTAAATAGCTGACTCCGAAGTGAGATTTTGAAGCGGGAGATTGTAGGGGTATCAGAGATGGAGGTGGGGAGAGTGTTGTACCAGGGGGGAGCTCTGTAACAGAAAGACCTTGGTCCATGTGTGGTCCTGGACCTAGGGACCAGCAGGGTGGCCTTGGAGGAGGTACGAATTTGGACTAAGGGTTGTGCAAGGTGGATAGAGGCTGTCAGTCCAGGCAGGGACAGTCCAAAGAGGTTTTTTTTCGTTATGAGGCAGGTTTGGTATCTGAGCCGTTCATCCAGGTTAAGCAGCCTAGCCATGTCATATAGCTCACAGGTATATGTTAGCCTAGGGGCTCCCATAATTAACCTACAGGCCTTATTCAAGGTGAGTCAGATTTTATTGAGGGCAGTCATGTCCGCAGCACCATAGACAGGCAGGCCATAGTCCACAAGGGACATTATTGAGAAGGTGACTGCTAGTCAGAGGGCGTCAGGAGGGAGGCAGTGCTTGTAGCGGTAAAGGATAGCTAGTCGAGCATTTGTAGCTCAGGCTAGATTATCTATGTGGTCGTGGAATGTGAGGGCTGAGTCAAAGAAGACCCCGAGGTACTTGTACAAGCGGACTAGATCAAGAGGATGCTTGGAACCAGGGAGGATGCAGAGTGGGAAATTACTGGATTTGTTTTGGGGTTGGGCAAAGAGCATAGTTTTGTTTTTTTTAGATTGATTACAAGTCTGTGCTCTTTGAACCAGGCTTCAGCATCATTAAAGGCTTGTTGCAAGGAGTCTTGTAGGGAGTTGGGGTTTCGGTGGGTGGCAAAGATGACGGCATCATCTGCATACAGCAGGATTTTACCAGTGCATGCTTTTGGGAGGGTGTTGAGATAGAGTGAGAAGAGAAGAGGACCAAGGATGGAGCTCTGGGGGACTCCTGAGCAGATAGGACATGTATTGGAGAGGGTCCCATTAATTTTAACATGCTGAGAGTGGGCAGACAAGTAGCTGGAGCACCAGGAGACTGGGTCAGTGGCAAAGCCGGTGTAGCTGAGGGCATCCAGTAGGAGGGGGGGAGACAGTGTTGAATGCCTTTGAGAGGTCAATAAACACTGCCCCAGCTAGTGAGCCAGAGTCCAGGGAGGAATGAAGAAAATTTGAAAACTCTATAAGGGCAGTGCTAGTACTGTGACCTGCAAGGAAACCGTGTTGTTCATGGCAGAGGATGTTGTATTTGGTTAAGTAATCCGTAATTTTGGTAGCCACCAGTTTTTCTAGGGCTTTGGAGAGGGGTGGGAGAATGGAGATGGGCCGGTAATTCCCGGCTGTGGACCTGTCACCTCCTTTATGTATGGGCGTAACAGTGGCAGTTTTCCAGGCTGAGGGGAATTGTCCCAGGCAGAGGGACTTATTGAGCAAGCTAGTTAGTGGGGCAGGGACCTGATCCAGAACCCGGCGGAGGATACTGGGGTCCAGGGAGTCACTGCCAGTACTATTGCTCTTTAGAGCTTTAAACAGGTGTGGCCTGACTTCCTGGGCAGTTAACCTGCGTAAGTAGAAACTAGGATATTGAATAACTGGGGCAGGTAGGGAGGAAGGAGGGCCAAAGAAATCTCTAGGGAGGACCAAACTAAGGTCCGTGAAGGCTGAGTTGAGGAAGTTGGCAATGCGGGCAGGGTCGGTGGAGATAGAGCCTTCAATGGTGATCTGAGAGGGGGGTGGGGAGCGCACACTCCTATTTAGTTGTTTAATGTTGTCCCAGAAAGTTCTCGCACTCTCCCAGCAGGTGGTAAGCGCGGCCTGATAGTGATCAGCTTTTGCTTTTCTGATGGCCCATGTGCATTTGTTTCTTGCAGCATTGTAAGCCTGTCTGTCCACTGACCGGCCTGTTTCAGGAGCCAGGTGCCAAAGGTTATACCTGTGTTTGAGCAGTTGCAGCAGGGCCGGGGTAACCCAGGAGGCACTACGAACTTTGGTTCGGATTGCCGTAATGTGGTGCTAAAATGTCACAAGCTTTGTTGAAGGTTTGGGAGAAGAAGGTAAGGGCAGTATCTATATCAGGGGCATAGTGTATGGGAGACCAGTTAATCTGGGCAAGATTAATTTCAAAAATCATTGCCTCCTGTTTTTCTTTCAGTAATTGGAATGCCATAATTTTGTCAGGTTTGTCCCCTAAAGCATAGTACCTAGTTCATGGCATCAGAATACCTTTTTCTACCTTATAATATGCTAATTTGTTATAGTGAACTTTAGCCTGAATAAGCTGTTTAATTGGGTCTAGGTCAGGGTCATGTCTCACCATATGCAGGGTTTCTAACTGGTTTACTTCCTTTTCCAAAGCTAGGAGTTCTTTGAAGCTTTTTCCTTTTTAACAGAAGAATAATTATCTCTCCATGAATTACAGCATTAATAGCATCCCACCAAATACTAGATGAGGTTTGCAAATCCTGATTTAGAACAAAGTATTCCCCTAATAGAAATACCTAATTTGTCTATACATACTGGTAGGGTGTCTTTTAGTAGTGCCAGGTTCATAGGCCATTGCCATGTCACTGATAGTTTGTTCGTATTTAATAGACAGTTCAACTGGGGCATGGTTAGAAATAATTATGTTGGACTTCCGATGATGTCACGGATGGGACAACAGGCTAACAGATCAGCTCCAAACCCCCGAGGGGAATAAATACACCTTCTTACAAGAAAAACCTGCTAAATATTAAAACTAATGGCTGCAAAGGAAAAAGGAGACAACAGGCACACATGATCTACCACAAACAATGTACCTGGGACAAAAGATGGTTCTAGATTTAGACCGCTGGCACAGAGAAGGAGCCACAGTATCTCCCCCATGCAGTGAGCATGGCAAGGGCTATGGCATGGACAGAGAGGAGGAGAAACTCTCTAGACAATGTTTTGAGTCAATAATTCAAGAAATCAAGGCATCCTGGAATGGAAATAAAGAAGACTTTCAAAGAATCCATGAAACAAGCACAAGTTATGAGCTATATCTAGCGGAAATGGAGACCCGACTGGAAGTGGCATAGAGGGGCGCACAGCAAATCAACACCACGGCTGTGGCCTTACTGGATCACATGGAGCAACTGCAAGAAAAATGCATCAACTTAGAGGCCAGGTCACATAGAGACAATCTCAGGCTGTCGGGATCGCCTGAGAACACGGAGACCCCAAATATGTGTATATTACTGCAGGGAATGCTGCCAGAGCTTTCAGAACTGCCTGAGGGATATGAGTGCTGCATTGAAAGGGCCCACAAAGCACTCTATCCAAAACCCACAGACCCAACAGCAAGACCACGCACAATCCTGCTTAAATTTGCATCATACAGGGTAAAAGAAGACATACTTTGCAGGGCATGGCAGAAGGGAATAATACAGTACAATGGAATCTGGCTATACTTTGATCAGGATTAACCCCCTGAAATGCAAAAAAAAACAGATGGAATACCTGGAGATAATTAGAGCCCTCAAAGTGCAGCAAATCTGTTTGCAAACATCCTATCCAGTGAAGTTCTGGGTGTTTTGGGAAGAAGGAGTCCAACTCTACAGCAGTCCAGAGGACGCTATGAAGGCTCTACAGGCTCATAAGGTGAAAGTAAATTCCAAAGAAGTTCCTGGGAGAAGAGGAGACCAGACAATAGGTGGAACTAACCTACAGGGAATAACACCCAGGGGAATTTCCAGTCTGCAGGATGGGGCTCCACCACGCTGATGATGGCAGAGATCAGGGACATTCTCAAAATCTTCATGAGCCCCATGGAGCCCTGCAATGGACAGGAGGGCAAAAGAAATAACTGGAGCCAGAAAGAAAGCTGAGCGACTCACAGGATTAAAAAGGAAAATGAAAGACGCCACCAGAGGATTAACGCAACACCTACATATAGACTAACAGACGTCAGATGAGCACTGGGGAGGGAACTGCACACAGAAGAAAAAGGGGAATTAAGGGCATGGGGGAAATAATACTAAATGAGACTAAACGAGGGGAAGGGGAGAATGGAAATACACTTAAAAGGAACAGAGAGGAGAAAAGAATAAGGGGGGAAGAAAAGAGGGGGTGAATAAGAAAAAGAGGGGAACCAGGGGGAACCAAAAAGCAAAGCCAGGACACAGTAAGGTTAGGGGAGACTAAGGCCTATATAGAAAGGGGGAACTGGCATGTAGGGAGAGTAATAGTAACCAAAGGGAGTAAAAGCAAGTTCAATACATAGATGCAAAGGGGAGTAGAGGGGTCTGAACTAAGACTAAGAGCAGAATTAAAGAAGGAAAGCAGAAAAAGAAATACTGTAAATACTGTCTATATATAGAATCACAGATAATTTTCCCTTTTTCCCATTTTTTTTCAGGAGAAGAATCATAGAGGGAAGCCACCCTGGAGCCAACTTGCAGACCTTGCCAGCAAAGAGATGCATTGACAGATAGAGCTGAGAAGATCCTCAAGCAGTCAAGGGAAAGGGCAAGCAGAGGTATCTTTGTGTAAAACAAATCAATAAAACACAATGAAGGAAAAAACCATTATGGTTCTCAAAAGAGGTGGCAGGGAAGGTTAAGGAGAAAAGGACAGCATTCAGGAAATATAAGGAAACACAGAAGGAGCAGGACAGAGAACTTTATCAGTTAAAGCAGAAAGAGGCTGGGAAGGCAGTCAGAATAGCAAAGGCCCAAACCGAGGAAAGGATAGCCAGTTCTGTTAAGAAGGGGGATAAGACCTTTTATAGGTACATTAGGGAGCGAAGAAAGACCAAAGGAGGGATACTGAAGCTTAATAAAGTGGAGGGAATGTGGGTAGAGGTGACAGTGAAAAAGCAGGGATACTGAATGAATATTTCTGCTCAGTATTCACAAAGGAAGAGGAGGGGGAGTTACCTAAACCGAACAAGAGAAACACTCTGAAGACGGGGCTCGATAACAGTCCATTTACAGAAGAAAGGGTTCTGAAAGAACTAATAAAATTGAAGGTGGACAAAGCAATGGGGCCTGATGGGGTTCACTCAAGAATTCTAAAAGAACTAAGGGTAGAACTAGTGACACCACTGACTACTCTGTTTAACAAATCATGGGAGGATGGGGTGGTACCGAGGACTGGAGGAGGGCAGATGTGATTCCTCTTCACAAAAGTGGGAGCAAGACAGAGGCAGGAAACTACAGACCAGTTAGTTTGACCTCAGTGGTAGGGAAAATGATGGAATCACTTCTGAAGGAAAGAATTGTTGAGTACCTAGAGGCCAGTGGGGCACAGGACCCAAGGCAGCATGGATTCACGATGGGAAGGTCGTGTCAGACGAATCTAATAGATTTCTTTGACTGGGTTACCAAAGTAGTAGACCAGGGAGGGGCTGTGGACATGGCCTACCTAGATTTTAGCAAGGCATTTGATACAGTCCCACACAAAAGATTAATACACAAGATAGCCAGCCTTGGAGTGGGTCCCAAGGTGGTAGCCTGGATAAAAAATTGGCTAGACAACAGGACTCAAAGGGTAGTAGTAAATGGAGTACACAGTGACGAAAGGAGGGTTACTAGCGGGGTACCGCAGGGTTCAGTACTGGGACCGGTCCTTTTTAATGTCTTTATAAGTGACATTGCAGAGGAACTGGAAGGAAAAGTATGTCTCTTTGCAGATGACACAAAGATCTGCAACAGGGTTGATACACAAGATGGAGTGGAAAGGATGAGAAGGGACTTGGCAAGGTTGGAGGAATGGTCAAATGTATGGCAGCTCAGATTCAATGCAAAGAAGTGCAAGGTAATGGACATGGGAACAAAAACCCTGGGGAAGCATACACAATGGGGGGTGAGATACTGACAACAGTAAAAATAGAAAGGGACCTGGGGGTAATTATATCAGATGACCTAAAGGTGGGCAAGCAATGTGAGAAGGCAGTAAGGAAGGCTGGGGGGATACTGGGTTGTATAGGAAGAGGCATCAATAGTAGAAAACAGGAAGTTGTTATCCCTCTGTACAGACAGTTGGTGAGACCCCATCTGGAGTACTGTGTGCAGTTCTGGAGACCCCATCTCCGCAAAGACATAGACAGAGTGGAGGCTGTCCTGTCCAGAGGAGGGCAACCAAAATGGTGCAGGGTCTGCACCAGAAGACATATGAAGAAAGACTAAAGGAGCTTAATATGTATACCCTTGAGGAAAGAAGGGAGAGAGGGGACATGATAGAAACTTTCAAGTACCTCAAGGAATTAACAAAGTCCAAGAGGGTAGCATCTTCCAGAAAAGAGATGTGCAAGAACAAGGGGCTACAATTTGAAGATAGAAGGGGATGGCTCAGAGGTAATGTGAGGAAGCATTTTTCACTGAGAGGGTTGTGGATGCATGGAACAGTCTCCTGAAGAGGTCATGGGGTCAAGAACAGTGGGGGACTTCAAGAATGCATGGGACAGGCATAGGGCAGTCCTAGTGGGGGGTAGGAGGAATTAAGCTGTTGGTTAACTAGGATCTGCAGCTTATCTGTTAGGTAGGAAAATGGGCAGACTAGGTGGGCCAAGCGGTCCTTATCTGCCGTCAAATTCTATGTTTCTATGTTTCTGTGTATCAGATGCCATGAGAACTACCACGCTAGCCCAAAGGTAAGGACGGAGGGAGGAGGGGAGGGGAAGGGGCAGCAGCAAAGACCCCAAAACAGAGACGGGAGAGATATAGTAAATAAACCCTCCTAAGGGGTAGATCCAAGGGGAAAGAAAATGAGAGAGAGAGAGATAAAAGAAGAAAGGAGTGGCAAAGATTGGTAAGATAAGAATATGGAAACACCCCAACAGGGAGGAGAGAAGGTTGAAAAGCTTATACGTCTGATGTCCCGACTGAGAGGTCAGGAAAAAACAAAACAAAAGGGTCACTAAGGAGTGCAGAGGCCAGGAAGATAGTTTTGACAGAGGCAAGTGATCACAGTAGTGGCCCCAAAGAAAAGGGGAAGTGGCATCACTACTACTCCAGAGACTGCCAGGGGGCAAAAGAGCGAGACGGTCTCTGGAGAAAGGGACAAAAGGATTTCTGGTCCCTACCTTGGAGGTAACAACATTTTTAGTTTAACAGTTAGTTTCGCAGTTCGCCAAGTTGGCAAACATTTTATTAAGGGTTCAGATGACAGGGGAAAAGAAAATGAAAGGCTCAGAATGGTTAAGAGAAGAGGGATGAGTGACTTGGAAAGGCCGAGATTAGACCAGAAGGAAAGTAAAAGTAAAGACGAATACTAAAACAACAAAGATAATCACATATAATGTGAATGGGCTGAACAATCCAATTAAAATAAAAAAGGTCATGATGTAAATTAAAAGACTGAAGGTGGATATAATGTTTCTACAGGAAACACACTTAACAGAAGAGAAGCACTAGAAATTGAAACAGTTCTGGTACGAGGAGGTATATGCATCATCCTATAAAAAAGGGAGGCACAGAGAAGTAGCGATACTGATACCAAGGAACACTATCTTTGACTGCAAGTACACAGACACTGAAAAAGAAGGCAGATACATGATATTAAAAGGTACACTGAATAGCCAATTTATAACAATGGTGGCAATTTATGGCCCCCCAGATTCCCCATATGGATTTTATAGAACCCTACTAATGAAAGTTATGGAGAAGGGGGAGGGCACGATACTTATGGGAGGAGACTGGAACCTCACCCTGGATCCGAAGGTGGATAGCACCTCTATGATCCCACGTGCAACACATAAAATAGCTAAACAGGTTAAAGCATTAATGGGAACATTGGGAATCCATGATGTCTGGAGATATTTAGAGGGGCCAAGGGGAGGGTACATCTATTATTCTAAGGTACACCAAATGTATTCCAGGATAGATTTATTTATGATGCCTAGGGACTCAAAACAAAAAATGGAAAAGGGATATAGGGACACTAGGAATTTCAGATCATGCACCATTGATAATAGAAGCAAACCAACAAGAGAGGGTAAAACAGACATTTTGGAGACTGAATCTAGCCCTGTTGAGAGATCAGTAAGTCTTGGAGCAGATGCTTAAGCTGGTAAAACAGAAGGTGGAAGACCATGAGGGGACAGAGGTAGATGCTGACATGTTGTGGGACACAACCAAAGCAATAATTAGAGGGAAATTAATAGCAATTGGGACAGCCCGGAAGAGGGAGAGACAGAAGAAGCAATCAGATATAGAAAAACAAGTACTAGTGCTAGAAAAACAACAGCAGGAAAAATTAAGCAAGGGTAGGGGGGAAATAATACAGAAATGTAAAAAGGAGCTAAACAATCTATTAGAATATAAAATAGAATAGAACCTAGCATTCCTGAGAAAGAGATATTATGAAGGTGGACCAAGGGTGGTCAAATTGCTGGCATGGAAAGTTAAAATTAAGGAAAAGAAAAACAAAGGCACAGATATTAAAGATACAAGACCCCAGAACAGGGGAAAAAGGTTAGAGGGGATCATGAAAGCATTCACAGAGTATTACAATAATGTGTATAGCCCACAAAATGAGACACCAAAAGATGAGATAAAAAGTTTTTGGGAGAAGCTACAGCTCCCAAATATAGATGAATATGAAAATGTAAACTTAATTAGGCCAGTAACAATGGGGAAATTCAGAGGGCAACAGGAGATAGTACGACAGGTAAATACCTGGGGACAGATCGCCTACTAGCTGAATTTTATAAAAAGTTCAGAGGCAGGGTGGCTCCACTCCTACAAAACACCTTCCAGGGGGCCTTTGAGAAGGAGGGGCACTGTCCCCCACTGTGGTACATGGCAATAATTTCTGTAATCCCAAAGCCGGGCAAGGACCAATAGTTGTTTAATCACCTGTTAAAGGTGATTGTGTTGGTTCACATTCATGGCACTCAAGACCTTACATCATGGGTTTTAGCCCATCTGATAGTTTTAACCGTAATACTCTTTTTGCCCAGTTTGTTAATGCTGTGGCCCTGGCGTTTAATTTGAGAGAGTCCACTGCCATATCCACCAGGTACTTAGCAGTGTCCAGTGTGCATTCCAATAGCTCAGCCTCCCGGTCTTGGAAGCTGCTTTGTCTAGGAGCTCCTCAAGCCAGCGTATTTGGGTGCGCGCTGTGTAGATGGCAGTAGTCGAAGCCTTAGCAGCTGTGCCCTCTATCTCAAACAGCTTTTTCAACATGTCCTTTACCTTTTTATCTGCTGGGTCCTTCAATGATATGGCACCACATGGTAGGACCATCTTCTTGCTGAGTGCAGCAACTTGGGGGTCAATCGTGGGTCCGCACTGGCCTTGACTTCCTGGACCGGATACATACGGTCTAGGTTTCTCTTATCTGACATTCTACCCAGTTCTGTAGACTCCCACACTTTAATGAACACATCATCAATCATCGGGCAGACTGGGAAGGTTTCCTTGGTGGCCTTCCTTTGCTGAATCATGGCATCGAGCTTCGACTCGGGTTGGCCCTCCTCAAGCTTGAACCCCATAGTGGTCTTAATTATCCTCATAAGACCTGGGATCAAATCAAAAGAGCAC
Source organism: Neoceratodus forsteri (assembly GCA_016271365.2). Classification (NCBI taxonomy): domain Eukaryota; kingdom Metazoa; phylum Chordata; order Ceratodontiformes; family Ceratodontidae; genus Neoceratodus; species Neoceratodus forsteri. The sequence continues at coordinate 123,026,711 of CM028130.1, read as the reverse complement.
AGCTTGGATGTGAGAGGTGGGATGGATTGTGTTTCCATCTCTTCTTCATTGGATGGTATGGGGTCCTCATCCTCGAGAGGCTCCTTATCCCCAGCATCGTCCCCAGTGTCAGGTGCTGGAGGGCTTGGGGTTGATCAACCAGTTCTTCCCAGATCCCTGACTTCCCCCCGGGTTCTCTGGCTCCAGCAGTGGTTTTGGGATTGGTGCCAACCTGGAATGCATCATGGCCTCCAACCTCTCCATGATCTTTAACACAAAATTTTGTTGACTCTCCATCATGGCCACCGCTGCTTGCTGGTTCTGTAGAAAAATGGTCCCTGGGTCCATGCAAGTAGTTCCACTGGATCCAGGGGCATCTGATCCCCTCACTGGAGACTGCTCCAGAGATGATTCATCCTCATCATGAATGCACGTGGGACATAGAGGTCCCATGTTGTGTGGCATCAGAGTGGTGCTACATGTAGTGCACTTCCTCGCTTTCACCGTCTGGGGTGAAAGAGAGAGAAACAAAGGTTGGAGGTTAGGGACAGGGAAATGGTGGGCCACCGGGGGAGAATCTGGATGCCCTCCAAAATGATAATTATGTCATTTACTGAGTTGCGTAGTGACCAGAGCATATGCCAAGTTTCAGTTGCCCCCCCCCCGCGCAACCAGGTGTTGAGCAGGTAGGGTAACATTCACTCCTCTCCAAAAATGGTGGCCAATAATTTTAACATTGGGAGAATAACAATGCCACCAGAGAGAAGAGTACATCTCCTCTTCTACCCCTGTCAGAGGGCCGCTATGGTGAAGTGCCCCCAGATGGAAGAGAAGGTGAAGGATCATGGAAAACGCGATCATGTGAGTGAATAGGGGACCTAGTTAGGCAGGCCACTGAGGAAGGGGACTAGCCTGAAGAATCTCCCCAAGAACAAAACTCCATGTTGTTCCACCATGGTCTAGTGGTCTCCACTTGGGAGGGGAGACGGTACTGGCCTGTGATTAAACATTTTCCCCTTAATCATTTACCCTGAGGAAACAAAATCTGTTGTCCTTAATAGGACCCCTGTGCTCAGAGTGAGCTTAATCAATTCCCCTCTATGGAGGGCGCAAAGGCCTGAAAGTCTGAGCAAAAGTTGAAGGCTCCCCCTCCTTAGAGACCACGCAGTCACTGGCATGCTCCGTCAGGCCTACTCTGGCCGGCCGTGCTGCTGAAGCAAGCAGCCAATGTCAGCACCAATCAAAAATTCAGGGAGAAACATGCAGAGACCTCCTGCTACCATAAACACTAGGTCAGACAGTAAATAGCGAAATAGCAAAATTCTGCGTTCCCGGGGCTGTGGGCAACAGGCATAGGCAGACCTGCTCCTCGCTAGGCCCTCCAAGACAAAACTCATCCAACAGCAGATTATTCAGCACTCATAAAAAAATGTGAAGACATTAAATAAAATGCAGCAGCACAATCTGCTCTGAAACCAGAATCACATTCTCTGCCCTTTCAGCAGCAATGACTCAGATAGTAACCAGTTGATACTGTAATGCTCTAAACTGCCACAACTGACACACAGATGAATGTTTGCAAAGGCTCTGATGTTTCAGATATTCAGAATTCAATGTAGGCAGGCTCAGAAACAAATTACTAGATAAAAAAGCATGATTCTGTGGACTCCACAGGCCTACCTTTCCTGGCACAATACAGGGACTCCTGGGGTGCTTGTAGCCTGATCAGATGCATGATTTGAACTGGGGAGCAGGGGCTTCTGGGACCTGGGGTCTAGAAATTTGATCCTAGGTCATGTGCATCATTAGCCTATCAGGTGGGCTAAAACCCATGATGTAAGGTCTGGAGTGCCATGGATGGTCAACCCAACACAATCACAATGTGGCTCTTATAGGCCAATATCAATACTAAACATGGACCATAAATAAATAACCTCAATCCTCTTTAAGAGATTAGAGGGCATTGTCCCATAGTTGGTGCAAAACAGTCAAACCAGATTCATAGCAGGTAGGCAAACATCAGACAACATCAGAAGAACAATAAATATAATAGACCATCTCAATAGGACGTGAATGCCTGCAGTGCTCATGAGTATGGATGCAGAAAAGGCATTCGATAGAGTGGACTGGAGATATTTATTTGAGGTCCTTGCTTAGTTTGGACCAGATGAGAAATTCATTACTATAATACAAAAACTATATGAAAAGCCAGAAGCTTACATTAGAGCCAACGACCATTTATCTGAGAGGTTCCAGTTGGGTAGAGGAACATGACAGGGATGCCCTTTGTCCCCTCTACTATTTGCCCTCTACCTTGAACCTTTTGCACAGTGGATTAGAGACAATCAAAGCATCAAGGAGGTGCAGAACAGAGCATAAAACAGCCCTGTATGCTGATGACATATTAATGTACCTAATGAACCCGAATACATCTATTCCCAAACTGATGAAAAAAAGTTAACAGCTTTTCCAAAATATCAGGATATGCCCTTAATGTGAAACATAGAAACATAGAATTTGACGGCAGATAAGGACCGCTTGGCCCACCCAGTCTGCCCATTTCCCTACCTACTGGATAAACTGCAGATCCTATTTAACCAGCAGCCTACTTCTTCTTACCCCCACCTTCGAATTGCCTTATGACTGTCCCATGCATGCTTGAATTCCACCACTGATTTTGACTCACAACCTCCTCCGGGAGGCTGTTCCATGCATCCACAACCCTCTCTGTGAAAAAATACTTCAAATTACCTCTGAGCTGCCCCCATCTCCAAATTGTGCCCTCTTGTTCTTGCACCTCTTTTTGAAAGATGCTACCCTCTTGGACTTTGTTGATTCCTTGAGGTACTTGAAAGTTTCTATCATGTCCCCCTCTCCCTCCTTTCCCTAAGCTATACATATTAAGCTCCTTAAGTCTCTCTTCATATGTCTTCGGTGCAGACCCTGCACCATTTTAGTTGCCCTCCTCTGGACAGCTTCCATCCTGTCTATGTCTTTGGGAGATTGGGTCTCCAGAACTGCACACAGTACTCCAGATGGGGTCTCACCAGCTGTCTGTACAGAGGGATAATAACTTCCTGTTTTCTACTGGTGATGCCTCCCCTATGCATCCCAGTAACCTCCCAACCCTCCTTGCTGCCCTCTCCATTGCTTGCCCACCTTTAGGTCATCTGATATGACTACCCCAGGTCCCTTTCCATTTTTGTTGTTGTTAGTATCTCACCCCTCATTGTGTACTCTTCCCTGGGTTTTGTTCCCAGGTGCATTACCTTGCACTTCTTAGCATTGAATCTAAGTTGCCATACATTTGACCATTCCTCTAACCTTGCAAGTCCCTTCTCATCCTTTCCACCACCCTGTGCATCAACTCTGTTGTAGATCTTAGTGTCATCTGCAAAGAGACATACTTTTCCTTCCAGTCCTTCCACAATGTCGCTTATAAAGACATTGAAGAGGACCGGTCCTAATACTGAACCCTGAGGTACACCACTAGTAACTCTCCTTTCTTATGAGTGGACTCCATTTACTATTACTCTCTGTGTCCTATTCTCCAGCCAATTTTTTACCCAGGCTGTCATCTTGGGACCCACTCCCAGGCTGGCTAACTTGATTATTAATCTTTTGTGTGGGACTGTGTCAAATGCCTTGCTAAAGTCTAGGTAGGCCATGTCCACAGCCCCTCCCTGATCTACTACTTTGGTCACCCAGTCAAAGAAATCTATCAGATTTGTCTGGCATGACCTTCCCACTGTGAATCCATGCTGCCTAGGGTCTATAGGGACTATATACTATCCCTTTATGTGAGCCCTGCTTTGCAGCAGGAAGAGGGCATGTAGTGCACCAAATGTGAACTTTCAAATCACCACCCTTGTACTCGTTATTGAGTTTTAACTGTGGGGGAATATATTATTACTGATCACTGCCTTTTTAAGGCTACACATATTGTTACTTAGAGGGCTTTTTTTAAAAGGTCCAAAACATTTGCTTGCCTCGCTATGGGACTTGCATTCCCATCCGGGTCTTGGACAGTATTTAAGTCCGCCCAGTGGTGAGCGGTCCAGTCGAGCATCTGCGGTGTCTGCTGTGTCCACTGGGACAGCAGGGACAAAGGGTATATTTAGTAAGTTTAATAGTTTGTTTTCCTTTGTTTTCTACCTTTGAATATTGGTAGATAATTTAAAACATGGACGTTCCAAACAACTATTGCTCGTCCTGCTTGATGTTTGCTTTGGGTCCTCAGATTACTGATTATGTATGCAGTAAATGCTTAATGATTGAAACTCTGTATGAGGGAATAAACCATCTATTGGCCTCCTCAGTGGTTAGTCCTGAGATTGAGGCATTGGAGGACTATATTGACTCCATGCTAGGTCAATCTCTACCCTTGAGTCCTTCTTTAACTGCTGCATTACCACTTACTTCAAAGTGTAATGTCCCCAACATTTCTCCATCCCCTGTTTCACCCTCAGAGGAATTAGAAAATTGGGCTGTAGTACCTAAGGGTAAATCAAAATGCAGGAGAGGGCAAATAGGTTATAATGAACCATCTCTACCTTTATCTAATAAATTTGATGTTCTTAAGCATGACACTGTTGTCTTTCCTCATGATGATTCTCTAATTGTCACTCAGGGGAGCTTATCAGTATCTAGTCCTCTTTTGAAAAGTGCAGTAAGTAAAGTTACACATTCATCTTCCAAGCAAAATAATCCCCAACTTAATTTAAGTGATCAAACTAATGGACTTGTTACATCATCACTCTCTCCTAGTAATATGGATCCCCATCTTCCATCTAAACAATTTTTTGTTATTGGTGATTCCATTATCAAGCATTTAGATCAACCTATATGTAATGTGGACAAATTTAATCACACTTGTTCTAGTTTAAGAGGTGCTAGAGTATCACTTCTGTAGCTAAAGATACATTAGTGGGGGCAGGAGAAAATCCATTGTTTGTAATACATGCCTGTACTAATGATATAAACAGAACCAGCCTTGATGAGCTTAAGCAGGACATCATTGCACTTAATAATATACTGGCCGATAAAGACAGCCTTGTATGCTTTTTGTAGATTCTTCCTGTACCCAGAGCTACTAATGCCATCAATACTAAGATTAAAGCCTTTAATGATAGGCTGAGACGATGGTGCCTACCAGCAGGGCATCTTATGCCTTGCACATTGGGAAACTATTTACCTAAAAAATTCATTGTTTTGCTGGGATGGACTTCATCTTAGTCATAGGGGAAGTACTCTATTGGGTAGAAGTGATACTACAGCCATTAATAAACTTTTAAACTAAGAACTGGGGGTGAGGACAGGAATATGTCCTGTTCTCTAAAAAGGCCTAATACTGATTCCATTGAGTGTGAGGTTATTTCTCTCAATGCAAGATCTTTAAATCTGGTTAAAATGGCAGAACTTGAGGCTAAGTGCCTTTCGAATAAATTTGGACTTATTTCAATTACTGAAACCTGGTGGGACCCCGATACTACCTGGATCCCACATCTTCCCGGGTGTAAGTTATATCATAAGGATCATCAAGGCCAGGTTGGGGAAGGGGTTTGTCTCTATGTTAGGGATAATATAGCCTCATTCCAACTTCCCCTTACTAGTAATATTGAATTCATTTGGGTGAATATTCAGTTTAAGGGAAATCCCAACTGTTGGTTGGGACATGCTATAGGCCCCCATCATCTAACTTGGACTACTCTATATGCTTACATAAATAAATCTCTGATATGGCCTCTAAAGGTAATATCCTTGTTTTAGGTGATTTTAATATGCCCTCTATAAACTGGACTTCCTTAATTGGTAGTACGCAGGCCAAAAAAGACTTAACTACGCTTATTGTAGATATGGGCCTTGAACAAATTATAAGTGAACCTACACATGGAGACAATATATTGGACTTAGTTATCACTAATATAGGGAGTTCCATATCTAATATTCTAGTTGGCACCCCTTGGGATCTAGTGACCATTATTCAATTTCCTTTTCCTTGTTATTGTTTCAACATATCTCAAATTTTTCAGAATTTAAAAACTATAATATTGCTAACTTTAGCACTATTAATGATCAACTAAATTCCATTAATTGGGATGTAATAGTATCTCCTCTTTCCCTGGAGGAATCCTGGGAATATTTCAAATCTTCTATTTACTATCTGGGAGATTTATTTGTCCCTACCACAAAAAAGTATAATAAGAAGGGGAAGATACCCTTGTGGTTCAATAAAACTATCAAAACTTTAATTAAAAATAAACAAAGGCTTTTTCTCATGTAAAAAATAGTGATGGAGTCACCAAAGGATTATTAATTACTAAATATAGGAACATCTTAAAACGTTTAAAACAAGCTATCCTACAATCCAAAAAGAAACTGGACTTTCGTTTGGCTCATACCAAAGATAGCTATAAATCATTATTCTCCTATCTTAATAATAAGAAAATGAATGACAGATAAATGGGGCCCCATTTGTAAATAACTCTATTATTGCTACTGATAGGGATATAGCTGATACATTCAATAAACAGTTTTTTTCAGTTTTTACTAAAAAAGAAGTCCCTAAACTCTTTAGGCAAACAGTCAACAATACTCCCCTCTATACTATTACTGAAAATGATACCCTAGAAGCTATTCTTTTTCTAAAACCTACCTCTAGCCCAGGACTAGATAATATTATTCCTAGATTTCTACTTGAAACAGCTGCAGCTATTACTAAACCCCTGTCCATTCATCCCTCATGACTGGGCAACAGCCACAGTTATTCCAATTTTCAAGAAAGGTAACCATTCTAAGCCTGAAAACTACTGTCCGATAAGTTTAACTTCGGTTATAAGCAAACTAATGGAGAAAATTATCAAAAAAATGTTGGAAAATGAATCTATAACAAACAATATAACAGACAATACTCAGCATGGATTCAGACAAGGGTATTCTTGCACCACTAATTTAGTAGCCTTTTATAATTATAGAAGTATCAGATTAGATAATGGTATTCCCATGGATGTAATCCTTCTCGACTATAGCAGAGCATTAGATAAAGTTCCTCATGACATCTTGCTTGATAAAATGGTAAAACTGGGATTTTCACAGTTTATAATCAATTGGGTATCAAAATGGTTAAATAACAGACAACAGCAAGTACAAATAAATGGCTTGCTTTCTCAAGTTCAGAGTGTGACCAGTGGGGTTCCACAGGGTTCTATGCTGGGACCAACCTTGTTTAATATTTTTATAGTGATTTGCAGGTTAGCCCCTACAATCTTCTTTCGAAATTTGCTGATGACACCAAGCTAGGAGGGTCTGTTTATACTTCACTAAACAGAGAATCTATGAGTAATAATGTAAAAACTATTGAAGTATGGGCAGACTTAATCCAGATAAGTGTCATGTTTTACACTTCAGAAAGAATAACCCTAAACAAACTTATTTTTTAAATAATGCTCCCCTTCATGTGTCACTAGTAGAGTGTGATCTTGGAATTATCATTAATAACAAATTGTCTTCGACTGATCACTGTACCATGACAGCCAGAAAATCAAATGCAATGCTTACTCATATCCAACGTTCCTTTGTATCAAGGACTCAGGAATGTATTATTCCTTTGTTTAGAGCATATGTAAGGCCACATTTAGATTATGGGTCTCCATTTTGGAGTCCCTACTTGAGGCAAGATATGGAAAGAATTGAAAAAATCCAGAGGAGAGCTAAAAAAATATAGCTATCCAAATTGGATTACTGGGTAGACTTCAGGAAACTGGGCTATATTCACTTCATACAAGACGTACTACAGGTGATCTACTCCTATTATATAAAATTCAGAATTCCCAGGATCTCATGCATCACTGTGGTCTAAGTTTCTCTAGTAGAAGAACTACCCCATGGTCTCCTTTAATAAACAAATCGAAGTTGCAAAATCTAAAATAAATAAAAGGTTAAATTATTTTACGATTAGAACTCCTAGAGTCTGGAATCTACTTCCTCAAGAACTGGTGGACAGTAACTCTACTTCAGCCTTTAAAAAAGGGGTTAGATTGCTGGATGGAGTTCAATAACTTCAGGGTATAATTTGTTCCACCATGGTGGTGGGGGACAATCATGATGGGCAATAGCCTTCTTTTGTCCTTTGAAACCAAGTAAACCAAGTAAATGGAACATTAAATCCCTGAAATACCTAGGAATAAGCTTGCAGAACTCTAACAAACACCTGCGCCAGGATAATCTGGATCCCCTCGTAAAACAACTACAGGAGGACTGTAAAAGGTGAGGATTAATGCCACTTCCTATTCACTTACGTATACAGTTAAAATTAATGCCATGCCCCAACTACTGTACGTCTTTCAGTGTGTACCACTACCCCTAGCTAAAACTAAAATGAAAGAGACACAAAAGGAAATTTGGGCAGGAAAAGACCCAGAATAAGAAGTAAGATACTTATCACCAGGAAGAAATGGGGTTGGGACCTGCCAGATGTAGGACATTACTGGTTAGCAACTCCACTGAGATGGATATTTCAATGGGGAAATAAACACACAGATGTTCAGTGCAGAGCAATTGAAGAACAGGAAGGAGGGTAAAGGAAGCTAGAAGCAGATATATTCAACCCAAAAAAACTAGCAGAAAGGGTTGATGGAAAAAAATTAGCAATACAGACATCAATACTTGCAGTACAAAGGTTCCAGCAGTATAAGGAAGTGAGGAGGGAAGAATGAAAACATAGGTGACAAACAGGCAACCCTGACTTTACCCCAGGAGAAACGGATAAATGGTACAAAAGACAAACACATAAGGGACTAGAAAAACCTGCAGATGTCTTAAAAGGGGACCAAGAACTGATGTTCACAGAATGTCAGATGAAATACAGATTGATGGAGACAGACAGATTGAAATACTATCAGATACTAAATTATATAAGAGCCCAAAAGAAGAAAACAAGCCACAAGCCACATGAAACATATACAAGATGGAGAAGTTTAATTGGAACAGGTATTAAACAAATAGGACTCAAAGGGAATAATCACACAAATATATCAATTCCTCATAGCCCATAAGGGGAATGAGGCTACCCATGTCAAAAAGAAATGGGAGAATGAAGGGGTCATGAGGATAACAGAAAAGGAGTGGAACAAAATATGTGAGGGAGCACTTAAAGCAACAAGAGCCCCCAAATGGATGGAATTTGCCTGGAAAATTAACATAAGATATGTTATCACCCCACAAATAAAGGCCAAATGGGATGGAGTGGGTGACACAACATGCTGGCGTAAATGTGGGGAGGCACATGTGACACATGAACATATATTCTACCTGTGCCCGAAATAAGGGAAATTTAAAAGGGAGGTCACCAGCACATTGAGGAACATATTTCAGTACCGGGGGAGATACAGGAGCAGCACTGGACCCTAGGACTCACCCCAATAGGAATACAAGGCCCAAATACAAAATATCTATGGAGAATTTGCATAGTGACAATAGGAAAAACCATAACAAAGAAATGGTTAAGAGAAGAACCTCCCACTGTTCAAGAGTGGAAAGTGGTAGTAAATGAGATAGGGGAGATGGAGAGACTAACATAGCTCACACAGTATAGAACAGAGAAATTCATGGAGAGATGGACACGGTGGGTGATACTTCCAGAATATGATACTAAAGTAGAAGAAGGGGCTTCAGAAACAGGTAGAGAAAATAAGGAAGGGATGAGACATAAGGAATATAAATAGGTCAAAGCACTCCTCCCTCTTAAGAAATGCAAGCATATATGAAGCAAAGAGAGCCAAACAAGGCATACTAGAAGGTCTGTAACCCAATAGTTGTAGTAGTTAACTGTATTAAATTGAGTTAGGAAAAAATGAATAAAAGCAAAAAATTAAATGAAAGTCTGACGAATACGGAATAGGAAAAAATGGAAGATATGGGAATCCATACATTTTCAGATGAAAGCAGAACTAAACAAAGTAACAGAAATAAAAAGAAAAGTAAAGTATATGGAAGATAAACATTTGATGTATGAAGTCATGTAGGTACATACAAGTTGTGATTGAATGTAATTTTAATATGGAAAAAAAGTTTTAAAAAAATAATAATGTTAAAATATTTAACCAAATTTATGCAATTAGAACATAAGGAGATAAGGAGGTAGGAAGCGTGAATTGCTCACCTAGATCATGCCCCCCATTATTTTAATGATTAGGTTATGTAATTCTACTATTCATGAAATTATCAAGACCTTTTTCTGAAACTATCAAGAGTAGTAGTCATGATCAATTCCTCCAGCAAACCATTCCACATATCCACTATGCTTTGTGTAAAGAATGCCATAAAAATTGTGGGGTAAGAAGAAAAAATTCAATTACAGCATAGGTTTAGCCTATTGGGAAGATGGAAAAAAAGAGTACTGTTGTGTTTTCAGCTTTTCTTTTTGCCATACATCTAATAACTTTAGGTCTTCCGTATATATCATGGAGAATCTTTCTTTTTGTGGACATGTAGTCAGAGAATGAAGATGATTTATCTATTCTACAATTCAATGTCATGTTGTAGTCACCTCCCAGCATATATGGACCCTCCAAAGCCACCAGGTTTAAGAAGAAATGAAAGTAAAAACTGTAGTCATTCACATGTACAATAGTCATTCACATTCTTGAGCATAAATATATGCAAATGTGAAATGCAATCTGTTCTGATTTTGGCTGTAACAAATCTACTTTCCAGGTCTATTATAAGGATTTTCCCCCAAAAAATAGACACATTTTTTATATTAAAATTTCAGCACCTCTGGTTGAACTTGAAAAACTGGCAGTTCTACTCCCTCCCCCGCCATTTTTTTAAAGTAGAAATCTATCTCTTTATTACAACAAGCTTTGATCAAAGTCAAAACGGCTGCTGATGCATTACCCTGATAAGGAATACAGGGCCCCATATATACAGCCGGCAGCGACTGTGCTTTGCTAGTGCTAGCACCAGTACACTGCCACTGGGATATTGAGATGAACTGCTCCAGTGCTAGCACCTTTGAATATTGGGCTTCAGCACAGTGTACACACACACAGTACAAATTAATAGAATTTGCACAGTATAGCACAGGCACAGTGCAATGTACAGTGGTGCAGCACAAGTAGCCCAGTAAGGGGGGCAGGGGGATGGGACAGGCAGGCATCAGGGAAAGACACAACACAAAAGCATAAGTACCAATAATAATTTATTGTTCAATATGAACAATGGCCCATAAACAAAAACAAAACAACAACAACAACAATAATAATAACAATAATAATAATAACCAAAACAAGAACAAAGGTACCTGCCCATAGAAAAGGGGTGAGAAACAAAAACAAGGGAACCTGTCCAAAGAAAAGGTGAGGGAGAAAAAAAAGCAAGGGCACATGCTGATAGAAAAAGGGGAAAACAAAAATAAGGGCACCTCCCAGTTGAAAAGGGGTGGGGGGACAATAACAATGGCAATCACCTGGTGTCAAACAGTCCACCCCTCAAAGGGCTTCAGCAGATGGTGGTGGTGGCTACTGCATCTGTACTGCCTTGGCCACGTCCCATATAGCCGACATCATCTTCTCCACCCTCTTCATGACCATTCAGAGCAGAAAGGCCTGCCTGCATGGCAGGTCATCCCACTCTTCTTGGAGCATGACATCTGGCCTAAACTTCTTGCCTCCTGTGTCCCTCCAGGCAGCCATGGAAAGAAATACACCAAACTCGCCAATTGTGCACATAGGATGAGGGACACAGGAGTGGTACAATGTGCACAACAGATGTATAACTAGACGATGCATGAGCCAACTCGTCATACATAGGTGGACAGAGTCATACAGCTGTAATGACATGTGCATGGCATATGAGAGATGGCAGTGTGGAACCAAATAGTAGAGGGCTACAAATACATTGAGTGTGCTATGCTACAAACAGAGCATGACCATGCCATGCAAGGGACACACGACACCAGCAGCATGCCAGATGTGAAAATGCTGCATAAGCAACACCAGCACCAAGCTGGGGCTTGATAAGTACTGTAATGGCCCTTTTGGCTGTGAGTTGCAGCCACACACTCAGCACCCTGCAGACCAGGCTCCCAGTACACAGACCCACACAGTTATTTATTTATTTAAAATTTGATAACCGGGAAAGGCATGCTAAGCTGAGGCTCATTTCCAAGTGCGACCTGTAGGCAGAGGTATAACACATGCAAACAAAGGGATGATATGTACAAATAAAGGGTAAAGCAAAGTACAATCATTAACTACGTTAAGATATAAAAAAGTTGATGTGACATATATACAGTGTGAATATAGATAAACAGGTGATTATGTTCATGTTGAAATATACACAAAGTAAACAATTGTGGTATTCAATCATGAGAAAAAGGGATGCAGAGTGAGAAGCAGGACCGAGAGAGGAAAAGGGAATGGGCAGAAGGAGAAATCCAGGACACAGGGTAAGTGCAAGAAGAGGTAGGGGAAGGTCTGAGTGAGAGCTTCTGCTCAGGGAAGGTGGGAGAGAGAGAGACGGATTTGGGGGGGTACAATTCCAGAGGGAGGAAGCCTATAGGAGAAGGTGAGTTTTCCAGTTGGGGTGCAGACTCTTGGAAGGGCAAAAGATTGGGCACAATTAGTGAATGAATTATAGGGGAATGGGGTGGTGGGATTTAGCAGACATGCAAGATAGGATGGAACAGTCCCAAACCAATATTTGGAGATGAAAGTGGCACAATGGGCAGAGCGTCTCTGCAAGAGGGATTGGAGGGATGAGCAAGCAATAATACCCAACAGGGTGGGCGATATTGGTCTATATCCACCTGGGGGGTGTAATGAGGCCCGACACTGCAGGCGGAGGGCCTTATAGCCCATGGAAGGGCAGGTATAGCCCATACCGCACACCCTGGAGGGTAGTATTGTGCTTAGAAAATGGGCTCTATGTGCTAATTTTATAAAGTAAACAAAAAAAATCCACAAGGAAGCTATAAGTAATTGATGTAATAAATATAAATTTGTTTTACTGGAAAAGTAGTCCCTGTACTGCTATGCTTTCTAGTAGAGAGTACTGTACTCTTGTATACCCAGTGCCTTTTTTTATTTTACTGTTTTACAATCTGACTTTTTTTTTTGTTATTACTGTACAGCGACACATTCTTGTTAGGGAGATCTCGCTGCTGCATTGTGACTGCCTGCAGTTGAAAGATTTATGTTGGGTTTCTATTTCAGTTCTCGAGGTGCAGTGTAAAACTAACAGTGTTGTTTTAAAAAATTAGTGGCACATTTCTTGATAGGGAGACTCCTCTCCTGCATGTTGCCTGCTGACAGATTAAAAGCCTTATGCCAGCTCCCCATTTCAGTTCTCGGGGTGTTGTATAAGAAAGAAAATTAACGTTTTGCAGTTGGGTCGAGTGGGGCTGCAGTCGAGGTCAGCTGGGGGAAACTGTTTTGCCAGTAGCGCTGAGCATGCGATATGCTAGCATTACAAGTTTGAACAAAAGGAAGATGCTTTTTCTTTGAAGGAAAAGAAGTGGCTGGTTTGAGAAGTGGCCGGTTTGTTATTGGGTTTTGTTTTTTTTCTTATTTAACAGGTGGGGAGAATTTTTACATTACTGGGAAAACTGGGTAAAGAGTGAATGAGTGTTGGGGGGGGCTCGCTAAGCAAGGGAAAAAAATGGCGGACTTTTGAACATGAAATTAGGGAATTTTAGCCAATTACAGACCAGGCTTGGCAGCAGGATTGTGGTGATGGGGTTGGCTGGGCTGGTACTTTTAATAGCCGGCCATCTGTTGTCTGATAGATGCCCAGTAAAGAAGTATCTCAGCCAATCAGAAGGCTAAAATAGGTTTACCCATTTTCTAAAGAGGAGTAAAGATCACAGTCGTGTCAGGCGAGGGGTGTTCGTGGTGAAACACAAAAAGCGTGATAGAGGATGACGAGTTTGGCAAGGGAGATGACTGGGGCTGCACTGAACACAACACCAGCATAGTCAAAAGCAGGGAGGATCCATTTGGCCACCAAGTTGCACCTGACTGGGATGGAGAAACTGTCCTTATGGCAATAGAGTAACCCAGGTTTTGGGTACAGTTTGGAATGGAGGGTGCGGAAATGGGGTGAGAAGTCCAGGGCGGGGTCAAGCCAAACCCCAAGGTATTTACAGGCAGAGACAGTGTTGAGAGGAGTATTTGTTTCAGAAAATAAGGAGGGAAGGGAAGGAGTCCTGCCAAGCTTTTGTTTGGAGCCAAACGTCATAGCTAGTTTTATTAGTGTTTAGTTTTAGGCTGTTGTCGTTGAACCAGGATATAACCATGGAGAAATATTTTTGTAGGGGAGGTTGAATGTCAATGGATGAGGAACCGGATAAGAAAAGGAGAGTGTCGTCTGTGTACATGTGGATCTTGGCATGAGTGCATACAGAAGGGAGGTCATTAATAGAAAGGAAGAAGAGAACAGGACCTAGGATTGAGCCCTGGGGAACACCTGTGAGGATGGGGAGGGGGGAAGATAGGGCATTGCTGATTTTGACAGACTGGGACCGACCAATAAGGTAAAAGCTGAACCAAGAGATGGTGGGTGGTGACAGACCAAGGGCACTAAGCATGTAGAGGAGGAGAGGGTGAGAAATGGAGTCAAATACCTTAGCAAGGTCTATGAAGATGGCAGAGGTGAGCTGCCCTTGGTCCTTGGCTGAATAGATGGCATCCGTGAAACAAAGAAGGGAGAATGTGGTGGAGTGAAGTTTTCTAAAACCTGATTGGACAGGGGAGAGAATGTTTGAAGCTAGGAGGAAGTCATTTAGCCTTGAGAGGACAAGTGATTCTTGGACCTTAGCGAGTGAGGGAAGAAGGGATACTGGTCGGTAATTACCAGGAACAGTGGGATCACCCTCTTTATGTAGGGGGAGAACCGTGGCTGATTTCCAGGCAAAGGGAACAGTACAGGAAGCAAGAGAGAGATTTAGGAGGTAAGTTAGGGGGATCAGACTAGAGGGTGCTGACATTTTGAGAAGTCTAGGGTGCAGCCCATCAGGGCTGGATTTAGCTGTGTTCAGGGAAGCAAGAGCATTTAGGACATCAGTGGGAGAGATCAGGGATAGATGGAACTCGGATGACTGCTTGGGGGGGTAGGGGTAGACTTGATGAGAGGGGTACCAGCCAAGAGGAGGGCACAGGTAGTGAAGCACTTATTTAGAGCATCAGCGACCTGAGCAGGGCCAGTTACTTGCGAGCCAGCCATGCAGAGAGTGGGAGGAGGGGAATCAGGGGAAGGTTGGAGAAGCGAATGCAGGTCCTCCCAGAAGAAGGTGGAAGAATTGTTGGGGGTTTGCAGATGAGATCTAAAGTAGCTTGATTTAGCCTGCCAAATTTGTTTAGTGCAGGCATTACGGAGGCCATGATACAACTGGAGGTCGGTCAGGTTGCAAGAGGTTTTAAAACTGCACCAATCAAGGTCACAGGATTTGCACAAGGCCAAGATTTCATGAGATATCCAGGTATGGTGGTGGCGCTTTACCTTCATAGTTTTTAGTGGTGCATGAGCATCCCAGGCTTTCAGGAATGTGAACATGAAGTGGTAGAGGGCATTGTCGACTGTGATGGAGGATAGTACCAGTGACCACTTTGCCATGGCCAGATCACAGAGCAGTTTGTGTGAGTCAAGGGATTTGAGGGGCTGATCCTGGATATATTTGGGAGGGTTAAAAGGGGGATGAATCTTCCTGATGCAAAAGATAGGGCAGTAGTCGCTGAGCACATCAGGAAGCACACCATCAGAGCAGATACAGTGTAGATGGGTAGAGAGCACCCAGTCCAGCAGAGTGTGAGACTGGGAGCAAGAGTTGAAGCAAGTTGGCTCATTGACCGGGTTAGGTTTAGTGCTTCTATCTGGAGACTAAAGTTATGGGAAGAGGGAGAGAGCCAATCCAGGTTGAAGTCCCCAAGAAGGATCAATTCACCTGCAGAGGCAACTGTAGTGCCAGAGGTGATACAGGAGACCAGAGTTGAGGGGAGAAGTTTGGAGAAGGCATACAGAATGCCTACAAAGATCAGCATAAATGAAGGAAGTGTGATCTTGATCAAGAGGAGTTCTTGAGAGCAAGGGATGGATTTGCTGTGGGAGGTTAGGGAGTTACAGACGTAGATAGCTACCCTACCTCCCCTTTTACCACGATCTTGCCTGCGGAGGTTATAGTCAGAGAGTGCTAAGAGGTTATCAGAGATACGTGAGGACAACCATGTTTCTGAAATACACAGAATATCAAGAGTGTTGCTTGACCCACACTTTTAATTCATCGAGTTTGGGAAGTAAGCTGCGAGTATTTAAATGAAAGTCTCAGACCCTTTGGGAGGTCAGTCGGGGAGAGGGAAGTGGAGGGGCTGGTATGAGGTTCAATGTCCCCGGCTAGGAGTAGGAGGAAGACTAGAAGGTGATGGTGATGAGCATAAGTTTTGAATTTAGAATGGTATGTTCGGTTGGGAGGACGCCGGCAGAAAGTTAGAGGCAGGAGGCAATGAATGGCTTCGACCTTTGTTAGGGAGCTAACGAGTAACCCTGGGTGGAATAAAAATATTTGGTAACAGGGAGGGGAGGGAAAGGGGAGGAGAGGAGAAATGGAAGATGGTGTTACAGCGTTGTAGAGAAGGCAGGAAAGACAGGGGGTGGTACTGAGATTGGTTGGTTCAGAAACTAGGGATGGGGCAAGGAGAAGGAGGCAAGAGACTAAAAGGGGATAAAAGCATTGATAGGTCATGGCTATTAAAAGTGAAAACAAACTTTGAGCAGCAGTGGCCACTAGTGGCAGCAGATGGAAAACTAGGAACTTAGTACTTTTCCACTGCCCATCACATGACTCAGCAGATCTATAATTCTATGGGCGTACAAGGGTGGGTGTGGTGGGGGAGGGAAGCAGCCATGATAAGCGGCTGTGGGGCGAGACACCAGTGAGAACTGGGGCAGCTGTTTTCACGGGTCAGGCAGCTTTGGACCACCACACGGTCTGCTGAAGTTCACAAAGTGGTGCTGGATGCCCGTAATACCTTTTCCCAGGGGTCTCGACTGCTGGGGAGGGCTCCACTCCTGCCCGTCCTCTTGACCCGTGTGTGGTATTCAGATGTGAGGATCTCTTGGTTGAAGAAGGAAAACAAAAGGCAATGTAAGGGGCTGGCTGGCAAGGGAAAGGGGAGGAATTAAATGTGATATGGGGAAGGGCTACTGCAAGGAGAGCAGTGGGAGATCAGGAATAGAGGCAGGAGTGCAGAGTTGTACTCTGCAGAGCCTGAGGAGGAAATAAAAACAGTGTAGATAGATTGCAGAAGCAGAGGCCAAGAAGGAAGTATAAAACAGTGAAGGCAGATTACAGAAGCAAGATACTGGCTGTAATTAATACAACTGCACATGTAAAGTTATGCAGGATGACAGACATCCATAAGCTACCGTGGCCGGCAGCAGGGTTCAGGCCCCGGCACACACATATGGTACACACAACATTGCTGTATATGGACAGGGCCATTATGTACCACAGTGTGCAGCTGTCAGGGTAACACATGAGTGCAGCAGTGGGCACGTGGGTAAGCACCTAACGCACTGTACTGCAGTCACCATAACACCAATGTGAGATGCAGAGCCACATGGAGGCACCCTCCATCCCAACAGATGTTGGTCCCACCCAAAGTAGAGGGTTTCACTCTCATGCAGAGCAATTGCAGGACACCATCCCTATGAAGACCCAGTTGTGCTTTAATGTATGCATGGCTCCATCTGTGTACAGTGGAATGATCACACTATGGACATCACTGTGTTGGGTTGACACTACTGGCTATACATAGACATTAGACACTGCCAACTATGCATCAAAGTGTCAAACAAATATGGTAAGGTACATTCAAGGCCCAACAATGACTTCTCCTCCTGATGTTGACCTCATGCCACATAAGACCATCTCTGATGAGATGCAGTGGCATGACACACAGTACATATGGCACTGGATATACCACTGATGTGGGCAGACTGCCATGGATGCTGTATCCCCATACATGGCATGTCACAGGGGTGTACTGGTAAAATGGTGGCATGCGCCTACCTCCACCAGACAGATATGCATACCTAGTCCAGACCATGTGGCATGATAGACCCAACTGACAATGACAGGTGTACTACCTGGGGATGCAAGCATTAATGCCAATACCCTGGTGTACCAGGTCTGTGGCACACAGAACATACCACCACACAGTGTTCAAGTTTAAGTTTATTGTTCGGCAATAAAGCCATTACAATTTAAAATCAGAACTATAAAATTCAATGAGTATACATTCAATAGACATAATAAAATCTGATTAATCAACTTTTTCAAATTTGTTTAACAAATATGTATGAATATGTACCAAAAACAATAATAGTCAGTAAGAACGGGTAGCTATAGCTGGCATAAACCCCATACACATATATAATTGCACACTTGGTCAAAATCAGTTAGTCAAGAAAGAATTAAGTGTCCTGAATTTGGAGTGGGCAGTGTATTTATATCTTTAAATAATTCATTTGAATGAATAATGTATTCAGTATGAGTGTACATAGGCCCAAACAGGGTTCGGATCTGGTTACCTTCACCCCATGTATCACCTTATATGACTGCATTCCCATCTTACAAGAAGACTGACAATCCATGCATAGGACTCCCTAAAGTTAGAATATAATGTCCACTCCAAAGCAATTTCATACAACTTTAACTAGATGTTTTCCTTGCTGACTCTGTCTTCTAATCTTAATAGCCTTCAAAAGAAAAATGGTAAGTTCCTTTAAGATATCCAAATTTAACCAGCCCAGTGGCGCTGAGGGCTGATGCCCTGGATGCCTTACCTCATGCCATGCCCATGACCCAAGTTTGGTGACTAGCCTGATATCATCAGAGACACAGCATGGGGGAAGGGACAGAGCAAGATTGAGCAGCCGAACAGCAGCTCTCCTCTCCCAGGGTGGTGCCTTGTTGCCTACCATAGTTCCACTGCCCCTGGATGGAGATCTGAGGGCAGTGCAGGTGGGCGGGCAGCAAAAGTAGTGGGAGGGCATTCTGGTACCGCAGTGTGCATGTGCCTCCACGTGCACGCAGGCAACAGGGACAGGGGATGGGAGAAAATTGGGGGGAAAAGGGGGTATAACAATAATAGAAAAGAAAAAAAAAGGATATCCAAATTTTCCATATTAAACAACAGATCAAGAATAAATCTGGTAGGGATATAGAGTGGTCAGTTACCATTGTCTGATCCAATTTGTTCTTTTTATACCTAGCTGTAAGGACATTGCTGGGAAAACCTCAGATCTGTATAATGTCAAGGTGTCTCTGTGTTCCGGTTCTTGTACTGAATTCAAATAGAACTTTAAAGAATGCTCTTTAGTATTCTTTACAAACCATTTTTAAACTTTCAGGCTAGCAGTTAGATTTGGATCATCATTGTTAGCTTTCCGATATATCATTTTAGTAATAATAATAGTATAGGAGAGATTTAAATATTATTGCATGATCAAGCCAGTATTTTTAAATAACCACAGTTTTGCTTGCTTAAGAATCTATAAACATTAGTCAACTCGGATTCTTTCTAATTCTTGCTAATCTTCTTTTTTTCTTTCAAACAGTTAGCAAGCATTGATCCCGAGGGCTGAGAAGCACTTTTTATCAAGTAACTTATTATTCTAACCTATGCCAAATATCTGATACTTATTTGGCCTAGCTGAGATCTGACTAATGAATTGGGTATTCCCTTGGGTAGTCTCAGCATCTGCTTACATAATACAGTTAATACTACAGCCAGACTATTTCAGTCAGCATTTTCCCATACCGCAACTGCATACAATTCCTGGTTTACCAATTTTGCGTTAATAGCTTTCAACATAGAAGTAATAGACATACCACCACAAATACACTTGAATCTTGTAGGGCCCCTGCCGTATTATGCATTTTGCTTGCCACAAATCTAATATGCTTGTTCCATATCATATTACTGGAAAAAAATCACGCCTAGACATGGAAATTCTTGGGAAAAATTCCAGAGGTTTGCCTGTTAAACTTATTTCTCATAGTTCTATTAACTACCCAGCACTATTACTTTAGTTGTTTTTTTTTGTATTGGGGATTAAGTTAAATTTGGAACAAAGCAAGTCTAGTTTGTCTACACTTCACTGTAGCCCTAATCTAGAAGTGAATACACTATCAAGTCATCAGCATAGGCTAAGGCAGGTATGTGATGTCTTAACTAGGCACGTGGTGTGCAGAATCTTCCAGTGTTGGAATGTAATTTATATTACATAGAGTTGGGACAAGTACACATCCCTGCCCCTTATGGTTATTATTGCTTGAGTATCTGCCTGAGCATTATTTTCTTTTCTTTTTTTTTCATTCAATACACTTCATTAATTTGTTAAACAAAGCATACACAAGAAAGTCAACAAACATATCAGAAACACATTAAGGACACACAACCACAAGGTAACCAGCTATATACAAATAAAACTTAATACATCATCTTCCATATCCATCGAAGGTATAAAATAAGGTATACCATCCCAAACCCAACCAACCCATACAACCCAGCAACTCCCAACTGAGTCAATCAGTATAGGGGCCTATAAGTGTCACACATTATGCAACAAGAGAGAAAGGGGGCTTGCCTGCTCAAGTACCGGACACAGCAGTACTCACAGATAGAAGGGTGTATAGGGGCTCCCATCTAGAATGAAATGTATGCTGTTCCTACGATTAGCAATATGTTTTTCCAACATAAGAGTGTTCAACACTTTGCTATGACATAAAGGTAGGATGGAGTTGTCTAGCCAGTGCCTTAGAATAACCAGCTTTGCAACAGCAGTGATAAGTTCCATGTGGGCTTTTGAACACTAAAAAGATCTGCAGGGAAATGACCTACTAGACAGATACAAGGCAGAAAAAGCTCATCCAAACTGAGAAGTGGGTCCAATGATTTCCTAATTCCCTCCCAGAAAGAAACAATTTTAACACACTCCCACAACATATGAAATAAATTCCCTTCCTTCTGCTGACATCTACAGCAGATAAGTGAAGGAAGCTTCCCCATTGAAAACAGTTTGTGAGGGTAATAATAAAAATTAGGCATTATTTGAAATTGCGTCAGATTAATCCTACTCTGTTTTATATATTTGTAAAGGTTTCTCCAAATTGTTTGCCACATAGCAATCATATGCTTCTTAATCAAACTCTCCCTGCCCCACTCCACTCCACTATATATTGCAGGGTCCTACTGCACCCTGGACACCTCCCAGCCTGACATGCTGGACCACCTGGGCACCCTAAAGGCTAACTCTGCTGGGGGTGAGTTGCACATTCTAGGGGATTTCAATTACAACTGGCTCGCAAACAATAACGCCAAACTTCGCAGCCAAATCTCAGCCCTAAACCTCACCCAACAAATTTCTGAACCAACTCATCTAAATCACAAATCTCAGAACCATTCCCTATTGGATTGGGTCCTTACCTCTCACTCCCATCGGATCGTTGAAGCTGGACTCCTCCCAGACTCCCTAAGTGATCATCACATGATCTATGCTGTAAGAAAAATATACAGACCCAAAGCACCGCCACCGAGGACGTTGTTCACTAGGTCGTACAAAGCTCTCAACCTAGATGCACTTCTAAGGAACCTGGCACAAGCCGTCTGGACTTTCATCTTCCAGGCTTCCTCCCCCGACTCAGCCCTAAAATTCTTTAAGGATACTTTCCTAGCTATATGGAACACACATGTGCCCCTACGAAGAAAGAGGGTAAGGTGTGCCAACCTGCCCTGGGTCTCTGCTGAACTCATTGACCATTTCCATGCTAGGGACCGTGCCTGGAAAAAGTACAAGGCAACAGGCACCCAGGCAGCACTCCTACTATACTGTTCACTTCATAATTCCTGCACTAGGCAAATCCGACAGGCCAAAGCCAATTACTTCAAGGCATCTTTCAACACAAACCTAAATCACCCAACTAATTTTTGGAAAACAATCAAGTCATTCCTCTCTCCCCCTGCTCAACCTCCCACCCCAACCCTAAATGTAGAAGGCTTAATTGTCTCTGAACCAGATGAAGTGACCTTTGTCTTCAACACTTTCTTCACCAGCTGTGCATCCTCTCTTCTAGCCTCTCTACCTCACCCCTCCAAGTATGCACCCACCTCGACACCAACATCCTCCCAGACTACTGGTTTCTCTTTCTGTTGGGTTACCCCGCTCATTCTGCTGCAAGCCCTGCAGTCTCTCAACCCCACAAAAGGCAAGTGCCCTTCAGGGCTCGATTCAAAAATATTACATCTATCTGCCCCTGCCATTGCCACCCCGCTGGCCATGCTGTTCAATCTTTCTTTTTCTCTTGCCAATGTACCATCCGACTGGAAGCATGCCACTGTTATCCCCCTCCCGAAAGGGAGTGACCCCTCATCACCGGGAAACTACCGCCCAATCTCCCTACTCCCCATCCTTGCCAAACTATAGGAGCGCCTTGTCCTAGCCCAACTTTCCTCCTTCCTTGACTCCTCTTCTTTCTTTACACCCTACCAATCAGGTTTCCGAAAATTGCACTCCACCATAACCTCCCTGCTAAGGCTCACCG
This sequence comes from Neoceratodus forsteri, assembly GCA_016271365.2. Taxonomy (NCBI): domain Eukaryota; kingdom Metazoa; phylum Chordata; order Ceratodontiformes; family Ceratodontidae; genus Neoceratodus; species Neoceratodus forsteri. The sequence goes on along the minus strand of CM028130.1, from coordinate 123,004,132 downwards.
ACGCCATCCTCACGGCATGGATAAAGGGCACACCACCTCTGCCATCTTCGTCAACCTCGCTAAAGCCTTTGACACAGTCTCCCACTCCCTACTGCTATCCAAACTCTCCAGTGCTGGACTCTCTGGCGATGCCACCAGTTGGTTTCAATCATACTTGAAAGGTAGATCTCAATCAGTAAGAACTGGACCTAACACCTCCTCCTCTCTCCCCCATTACTACTGGGGTCACACAAGGCTCTGTCCTCGGCCTGCTCCTCTTCTCAATTTTCCTAACTGAACTTCCATCAGTCTTCCCTTCACACATCCATACACCTGTACGCTGATGATACTATACTGTATGCAACTGGCCCCTCCCCCAATATAGTGGCATCTACACTTCAACAAGATTTTAATGCGGTACAGCATTGGTTTCGCTCAAACCAACTCTTTCTCAACTCCAAGAAAACAGTCTCCCTAACATTTGGGACAAGGCAAAGGCTCTCCCGACTCCTTTCTACCCCCACTTTCTTCACCGCTGAGGGGACTCCTCTAGAGTCCCACACACCTCCTTCAAATACCTTGGAGTCTGGCTTGATCAGCACTTTGACTTCTCCACTCACATCAACTCGATCCACAAAAAACTGCGCCCAAAACTAGGAGCCTTATATCGGAACAAGGGTAGCTTACCTCTGGTAACCCTCAAGGAAATTGTCCAGAAAATGATCCTCCTGATACTGGACTATGAGGATATAGTATACAGCACTGCTCCCAAATCTGCCCTAGCCAGCCTTGACCCCCTCTTCCACTCCTTCTGTCACTTTGCCCTTGACTGCCCCATTATGACTCATCACTGTGACCTCTACAGCTCCCTCGACCTAACATTGCTCCATGCTCGTAAGCACATCCACAGCATCAGGACCACATCGAAATTCTGGTCACAGTCCCTTCCCCCCTACCTTGCATCTGCCCTCTCAGTCCCATCACAACCCACCTACTCCCTCAGGAGTGGTAGCTCCCGGCTCCTATATGTTCCATGCATGGCCACATCAAGGGGCCAAGCGGCATTGAAATTCCTCATGCCTAAACTTTGGAATGCACTCTCAGCAGGCATTCGTGACTTTGCTAACATGTCTCACCTAAATCACCTCCTCAAGGCACACTTCTCCTCAACATGGGCCTACACATAGGGCCACCTAGGGGCTGTACCCCAAATGTCCCATACTCGAATTAGGCCCTCTTGCCATGCTCATACAGTAGCACACCATTCCCTGCGTAGTTTACACATCATGTAGAGCAAACGTAGGGGTTACAGATGCATTCTTCTCTCAGAACTGTGGATAACTCTATTTTTCCTCTTTGTTTGCTTCATAGCTAGTTCTGCATATTGTTAATAGTTACATGCACTATTTTATTCTACTGTTTGTAATATGTAACTGCATAAAAGTGTGTCTACTACGTGTTTATTACTAGTATGCTCCAGTCCTCCCCTTGTGGTCTCATAACAACTTTTGGCATTGTGTAACTGTAAACATGTACAATGTTTCTCTACTGTATGTAAATGTAATTGAAATCATGTACACTCCCCTTTTGCTCATGATTTGTATGTTCCACTTGTCCCTTTCCCCCCGGCCGCATCTGAAATCGAGCAGCAACCCACTCAGTGTGCTTTCCTGGTAAAACTCTTAAATAAATAAATAAATATTAAAGTTGGTGGGGAGCCCCAATGCTTGTGTCCAGTAATAACATACTCCGAGAGGAGCAGTAGTGTCTATCATTTGCAAATATTAATAGAAAGCTGAAAAATTGAATGGGGCTGGGAAGATATTGAAGAGAACTGATCTAGAATGGCACTGTTCAGGAATGTCCATTGTCTGGGGAGAAGTGAGGAATGAATTGAGTGGATGATTTGCAGATATTTAAAAAAATGCTATTTTCCAGGAGGGAAAAGAGCTGTTTAGCCGATGAGAAAGGAAGGAGCTCATTACTCACTATCTTCTGTGACAGAGTCACTCCTTTTAATTGCGGTTAAAAAAAACTAAGTGGAATTGGACACCCTGCCAGCTTGTAGTTTAAGTTTAGTTTTCCAACACATGTTGAGCCAATGCTCTGGACAAATCCCAATGTAGGTAACGTTCGAGTTGTATCTTGGTTTTGATGGCCCATCTGAGTGGCGACAAGCGTAAGGAGTTAGGAAGCTGGGTGAAACTGTTAAACAACAGACTAGAGAGAACAAGGCTGTGTCTTTGAGTTAGGGAGGTTTCAATTTTTTAACCACTGGGGAGAACAGGAAGCAACCTGGGCCAGATCAGACAAAATACCCTATTGAAAAAACTTATGTGCATGTAATACACAGTGATATAAAAAGAAGTTGGGAAGTGACAATCCCCCATTCAATTTGGGAGCACTTAGTTTGAAATAGGAGTGCTACACTGCCTTCCTCTTCCATAAGAAATAATTCAGTAAAGATTGGAGATGGGAGAAACAAGTCATAGGTAAGAAAATACCTAGCATCCCTAGGGTGTAGAGCAGGCAAGGTAGAATGTTCATCTTAATCACGTTTATCCTACCCCGTAAGGAGAGAGGAAGGGAAGATCATCTGTTCAGATCAAGAGTGATCTGCTGAAGTAGCCAGCTAAGATTTTCTTTGATTAACATTGGAACTGAGCGCAGCAAGTGAATACCTTAATATGGTAGAAGCTTAGGCTCCCAAGAGAAACCAAGTCATAAGATATCTTGTTTAAAGATGTATCTATTTAGTGGCAGTACCTTAGTTTTGGTGATGTTGAGTTTGTCAGAGGAGAATGTGGAAAACCACTTGATATCAGCTAAGACTGCCAGCAAGTTAAGGACAGGGTTTTCCAAATGTATGAGCAAGTCATCAGCATATGCTGAGAGCAGGTATCGGTTACCAGCTACAGAAATATCTGCATGGCCTTGGGTACTTTGAAGACTTACCAGCAGTGGCTCTAGGTATAAATTAAAAAGCAAAGGAGAGAGGGTGCAGCCTTGACGCATGCCTCGATGTAAAGGGAAGGGACCTGAGAGCATGCTATTGCACCAAACTCATGCTGACGGATAGGAATATAGGATACTCACCCATCTGATAAACTCCATTGGAGGCTGCATTTTCCACAACACTGCAAAAAGAAAAGCCCATGAGACCCGGTCGAAGGCCTTTTCTGGGTCCAGGGAGGCCAGGGCCACAGGGATCCTGCTCTCCTTGGACACGGCCATGAGATAATGTATTTTCCTCAGATGATCACTAGAAACCCTGCCGATCAAAAAGCTGACCTGGATTGGATCAGTCATGGAGTCAAGAACCTTCAGAAGTCTGGCAGCTAAGATTTTGGCAAGAATCTTGATGTCCGAACTGATTAATGAGATGGAGTGATAACTACAGAGGAGCAACTCGTCTTTACCCAGCTTCTCGATTAGTGTAGTCAAGGCTTTAAAGGCAGAGGAGTCAGAGACACCAGAGTGATACCAGAAGTTATATAATTCAGTTAGGATGGGAGAGAGTTCAGTAGAGTATACTGCATATATGTTATTACTATTACCGTACAGGTCTGGGGTCTTGTCCATAGGAAGCTGAAGAATGACTGCTTGTACCTCTAGTAACGAGATAGGTTGATCCAGTAATCCTTTCAAGTCTTGGTTTAATACCGGCAAAGGTACAGAATCTAAATACTTTGAGATTTCAGCGGAGTCAAAGACTATGTAAGGGTCATCCGAGTAAAGAGCAGAGTAATACTGATGAAATGTATTTATGATTTTCCTTGGATGTGTTTTTATCTTCCCGCCCTCTTCCCTATGAAGCCTAAAAATGCCATTGGCTGCTTTCAAGTGTCGTAAATGAAGGGCCAGGAGTTCACCCGATCTCTCTCCCCTGACTCAAGGTATCCAAATGGTATACTGTGTACAAGGCGACAGCAATTGAGCGCTTTCAAAAAGAGTGACAATCATGGCACCTGTGAACAGGGATACCCACGTAGGGTAGTGACCGGATACCTGGGTGGGCGACGTTGGACAACGGGAAGTATACACACATGTATGTGTACACACACACGCAGAGGGGGAGAGGAAGGAGAGGGGAGGTACGTGGGAGGGAGTGTGCCGGGCAGCTGCTGAGCTGCTCGGCTAGTGTGGTGGGGAGGGTGGTCAGCCGAGGTGTGCAGGGGGCAGGGTTTGGTCCGGAACATCACTTTTTTTTTTTGCACTGGTAGGCGGCTTTTTTTTTTTAAGAAATTCCACCATGAAGTGCACCCTCCCTGGAGCTGAGAATCCTTAAGTAGGGTGGTGCGGGGGGGGGTGTGAAGCCCTCACGCAGGTGTTGTGCAGGGAGCACAGCTCCCCCCGCATGACACTAAAAACAGTCACCAGTCTTCTGGTCGCTGCAAGTGTACATCGCCGTAATTGATTTTTGGCAATGTACATTCGCCCAAATGATGATCTCTATTCCACGATCACCGTTATCACATGGAACCATCCACATTTGGTCCATTGTAAGGCATGTTCTGCCTTCTGAGCCAATATATCGAAGTAACGTGCTCTCGGGTCATGCAGCCTAGTCCAGATATCCTTCGAGGCATCTATACTGAAACCATCTGTTCTAAATCACTGATATCCTTTAACATGCTACTCAGTGTCTGTGTCTGTGTAAATTTCATTATTCTAATTGCTGCCAGTCTAATCAATTCTCCACTAATGGCACATTTGGCTGCCTCCCAGAACCTGCCTACCACCACTACAATCCCCTCATTTTGCTGAAAAAAGTCTCTAATATATTCTCTAACCTGCTCAACAGTATTAGAATCTAATAATAGTTGGTTATTAAGTCTCCACAACACATCACGATGGGTCGACTTACCAGAGGTATGGGCATTAATTACAGGTGCATGATCAGAGATCACGGTTTCATGTATATTGGCAGATAATAGACTTGAAAGCAACTCTTGACTGAGAAAGAAAAAAATGAATCCATGAAGACGTGGAGTGTACAGAAGAGTAAAAAGTGTACTGCTTCTCAAGAGGGTGGAGAAGACATAAGGGATCAATGAGTCCCAGGTCATCTACTGATTCATGTAAGACATGTTGAGCCATTGAAAGACCCCTGCTATGTACTCCAGACTGATCTACATCCAACTGCCAAACAATATTCCAGTCGTCACCCCAGAACAATATCATTACTCACTAACGGTGCCAAAAGGGATGCGATTTGCATGAAAAGGAAAGGGAGTCCACCATTGTCCTCGTAGATAGACCCGAGGACATAGAAACATAGAAACATAGAATTTGATGGCAGATAAGGACTGCTTGGCCCACCCAGTCTGCCCATTTCCCTACCTAATGGATAAGCTGCAGATCCTAGTTAACCAGCAGCCTACTTCTTCCTACCCCCACCCCCTAGAATTGCCTTATGACTGTCCCATGCATGCTTGAATTCCACCACTGTTTTTGACTTCACAACCTCCTCCAGAAGGCCGTTCCATGCATCCACAACCCTCTCTGTGAAAAAATACTTCCTTAAATTACCTCTAAGCTGCCCCCCATCTTCAAATTGTGCCCCCTTGTTCTTGCACACCTCTTTTTTTGAAAGATGCTACCCTCTTGGACTTTGTTGATTCCCTTGAGGTACTTGAAAGTTTCTATCATGTCCCCCCTCTCCCTCCTTTCCTCGAGGCTATACATATTAAGCTCCTTAAGTCTCTCTTCATATGTCTTCTGGTGCAGACCCTGCACCATTTTAGTTGCCCTCCTCTAGACAGCTTCCATCCTATGTCTTTGCGGAGATTGGGTCTCCAGAACTGCATGCAGTACTCCAGATGGGGTCTGACCAGCTGTCTGTACAGAGGGATAATAACTTCCTGTTTTCTACTGGTGATGCCTCTCCCTATGCATCCCAGTATCCCCCAACCCTCCTTGCTGCCCTCTCACATTGCTTGCCCACCTTTAGGTCATCTGATATGACTATCACCAGGTCCTTTCCATTTTGTTGTTGTTAGTATCTCACCCCCATTGTGCACTCTTCCCTGGGTTTGTTTCCCAGGTGCATTACTTGCACTTTTTAGCATTGAATCTAAGCTGCCATACATTTGACCATTCCTCTAACCTTGCCAAGTCCTTCTCATCCTTTCCACCCCACCTTGTGCATCAACTCTGTTGCAGATCTTTGTGTCATCTGCAAAGAGACATACTTTTCCTTCCAGTCCCTCTGCAATGTCACTTATAAAGACATTGAAGAGGACCTGTCCTAATACTGAACCTTACGGTACCCCACTAGTAACCTCCCTTTCTTCAGAGTGGACTCCATTTACTATTACTCTCTGTGTCCTATTCTCCAGCCAATTCTTTACCCAGGCTGTCATCTTGGGACCCACTCCCAGGCTAGCTAACTTGTATATTAATCTTTTGTGTGAGACTGTGTCAAATGCCTTGCTAAAGTCTAGGTAGGCCATGTCCACAGCCCCTCCCTGGTCTACTACTTTGGTCACCCAGTCAAAGAAATCTATCAGATTCGTTTGACATGACCTTCCCGCTGTGAATCCATGCTGCCTTGGGTCCTGTGCCCCTCTGGCCTCTAGATACTCGACAATTCATTCCTTCAGAAATGATTCCATCATTTTCCTTATCACTGAGGTTAAACTAACAGGACTGTACTTTCCTGCTTCTGCCTTGCTCCCACTTTTGTGAAGGGGAATCACATCTGCCCTCCTCCAGTCCTCGGGTACCACCCCATCCTCCCATGATTTGTTAAAGAGGGTAGTCAGTGGTGTCACTAGTTCTACCCTTAGTTCTTTTAGAATTCTGGGATGAATCGCATCAGGCCCCATTGCTTTGTCCACCTTCAGTTTTAAAGAGTTCTTTCAGAACCCTTTCTTCTGTAAATGGGCTGGTATCAACTTCTGTATCCAGAGTGTTTCTATTGTTTATTTTAGGTACCTCCCCCTCTTCATTTGTAAATACTGAGCAAAAATATTTGTTTAGTATCTCTGCCTTTTCACAGTCACCCTCTGCCTACCCCCCCTCCCCTTTTTATTAAGCATCATTATCCCTCCCTTGGTCTTCCTTTGCTCCCTGATGTACCTATAAAAGGTTTTATCCCCCTTCTTAACTGAGTTGGCTATCTTTTCCTCGGTTTGGGCCTTTGCTGTTCTGACTGCCTTCTCAGCTTCCTTTTGCTTTAACTGATACAGTTCTCTGTCCTGCTCCTTCTGTGATTCCTTGTATTTCCTGAATGCTTTTTTTTTCTCTTGAACCTTCATTGCCACTTCCTTTGAGAACCATAGTGGTTTCTTACATCGTTTTGTTTTGTTTATTTGCTTCACAAAAGGCTTGTTACTTCTGTGATGGCAGTTTTATTATTCCCCATTGTTCTTCCACCCCTCCTTCCTGCCCATTTGCTAGTGCATTCCTTAGGCACTCACCCATTTTGGCAAAGTCAGCCCTCCTAAATTCCAATACTTTTGCCTTTGTATGGCTTGACTCCATTGCTGTGTTTATTGTGAATCATACTGTTTGATGGTCGCTGGTTCCCAGATGGCTATCCAGTTCTACATCTGTGATCCTCTCTCCATCTCCATTTGAGAGAACCAGGTCTAAGATTGCTCCCTCTCGAGTGGGTTCCAATACTAGTTGTCTAAGGCATGCCCCCTGTAGGGTATCTAGAATAACCCCACTCTTCGAAGTGGCTGCTGCAACTGCACTCCAGTTAACATCTGGCATATTCAGATCACCCATCAGCAATATCTCCCCTTTTCTGCCATTCTAAGTATACTTTCTATCATTTCCTTGTCCATTTCCTCCCCCTGAGAGGGGGTCTGTATACAACCCCTGTGCGGATTGTGGTGTCATTGCCTGTCTCAAATTGACCCACAGTGCTTCTTCTTCTCCTCCTGTTTACCCCTTTTGTTCTGTTGCTTTGATTCCTTCCTTATGTAAAGAGCTACCCTCCTCCTCTTTACCCTCCCTGTCCCTCCTGTAGATAGTGTATCCTGGTATGTTTATGTCCCAGTCATGGTTTGGTGTGTACCATGTTTCTGTGACTGCCATGATATCCAGACGTTCCTCCTCCATCAGACCACTAATTCAGGAGCTTGTTGCAGTCTACAGGCATTGGTACTCATTGCTCTCCATTTTTTGATGGCCTTACCTTCTGTTGCAACATCCCCCACTGACCTTTCTACCTCGGTCTTTTTCTTATTTAGTACCCTGTTTTGTAGGGAGAGGCTGGGATTTTCCTGCTGCTTATCAGTGCCTCCCCTCTTGACTAGTTTAAAAGCTTGCCAATGAAGCATTTAAACTGATTGCTCAAAAGACTTGTTCCCTTCCTGGACATATGCAGACCATCCTGCCAGTATAGGCTGGTGTCCCTCCAGGTGGAACCCCAGTCCCCAGTGAAGCCAAACCCCTGTGCTCCACACCATTTTTTCAACCATTCATTAAACTGCATGGTGCAAAGTACCCTCTCCTCACCCATGCCATTGACAGACAGCACCTCTGAGAAGGATACTGTGTGTGCTACTTGTCTAGGCCCCTCCCCAACTCTACAAAGTCCTCCTGCACTGCTCTAATCTCATGATGAGCCAAGTCATTTGTCCCTAGCTGGACAATGACGTCCAGCTCGGACTCCAGTGCAGCTGTTCTCATGATCCTGAGGATGTGCTTCCTGTCCCTCCAAGCCATGGCACCAGGCAGGCACCTTACTTCAGTTTTCCCTGCTCCCCCCAGTTCTATCCCCCTAATAATTGAGTCCCCACCAGAAGCTGCTTCCTTTCCTGTGGTGTCCTCTGCCTCCTTCCTGTGGGCCTCCCTTGTGACAGTTGTCCTCAGCCTCCTTAGTCTCCTCTGGGTGCATCCATGGGAGCTATGCTCCCCAGAATGGTGTATGGATTGTGGAGTGGAACAACTGACTGGGTGTGCCTCTGTTCCACCATCCTCACCCTCCCCGAGCCCACTGTGGTCCAACTGCTGTGTTTTCTTCGCAACCTCTGAGGTAGTGGTGGTGGCTCTGGTGCTCCCTGGATGGGGGAGGTTCCCTTCCTACTGTCCAGTGTGGCCTGGGGGAAGGTTCCCTTACTACTGTCCAGTGTGGCCTGAAGACGGGCAACTTCCTCCCTTAGGGTAGAGAGTTGTCTGCAAATAGAGCAGCATCTCAGCCTCCAGAAAGACTCCCGGAAGACTGCTGTCCCACAGCCATTACATTGCACTACTCCCCACATGTTTATCTACTTTTTTTTTGTGTGTGTGTGTGTGATTGGTTTGTTATATAGAAATATATATATTATACAATGTGTATGCTTATATTGTCAGTGCAGTGTGCTAGAGAGGATTTGACAGTGATATGCACTTGCACTCTTGAGAATGATGTCAGAACCCCAGGTATAAAGGAACTATTTCCAGGGTGGGTGGGGTGAGGGTGGGCAGGGGTTGGGCCTAAACTGTGCCCTCACGAAACAATCAGCTAAAAGCTCTGACCCACTGCTGCAATGAGTGCCTTTCTGTCAGCAAGATGCACTACACAACAATTTGACAGAGAAAATACCCTGCTAATCAAACAGAGAAAAATCCAGACATCCAAGTCAGACACAGGAAAACCTCCCCAGCCCCAAAACAGCCTACTTATGTCAACCCTATTATTCCTCGTAAAATGATGTAGTGTCCGTCCAGGTCCCAGTGCTCCTGGAGTAACCTAAAAGAAATCTGATGAGCCATAAGGATGGCTGCTCCCCCTCTTTGGGTGCTCACTACTGTGCCATAGGCCTGCCCTATCCAGTTTCTCCTACAATATCGGACATCTTCCCTCACTAAATGCATTTCTTGCAAACAGGCAATACTAACTTGAAGCTGTTTAAGGTGATGAAGCATGATCAGATGCTTACATCTATCTCTAGCCCCTTTCATATTCCACATAACTATCTTATAGGGACCCGCCATATTAAAATTAAAGGAAGTAGAAAAATAGCCGAAAAGGGCCAACTGGCCCAAGTCACTCAAATACTCCCAAGAGTTGCTGGGCTGTAAAAAACCCTCCCACCCCCACCCAAAAACACTTTAAGACATAAAACCAGAAAATAGTGCTGTGTTGTATAGCCGTATATCCCAACATAACACACAAAGCACCCAAAATCCCTTGCCCACCCATCGGTATAACCAGATCTCTAATAAGAATATTTCCCACCCAAAAAGGAAAAACTACCCCCAGTCCCAAAGACCATACCTCTCAAAGGAATAGGTTCACGATGTAAATAAACTGCCAAGTCAAACCCCACCCCACCACCCTCGCCAGCCTGGGAAAAATATACAGCAAGGCTCTAAACTAAATCAGGCTTACTAATAAACACCCTGATAAGTATTTAAATTGGTTAGTCACACATTGAGTCAAGTATAATTCCTATTTTGGCAGTCTAAGCTACTAAAAAGAACAGGGCATTGTCTCTAAGAAAAAACTGAGAAGGCCCTACCTTGACTTACAGAGCACAGTACACCAGTGGCACAAACAAGACCAAGACTAAACTAGTAAAAGGCTTCTCTGTCAGGAACCATACTAGTAGAACTCCATCTTGCTAGGTATATGATCAAATTTAACACAGCATTTACCTGGCAGTGCCCATATGCCAAACTACCACTACCAGCTAGAGTTAGCATTCCTAAGGTATCTGAGGAACCGTAGGATGCCTCTGAAAGCCCAGTTAACATGTACATAAGGGACCCACTGCTTCAGTGACATCCCCCGACTTTGGAGCAGATGGTGATATCCCAGCTGAAATCTAACTGTAGCTAATTTACAAAAGAGGGGGAGAGTAGAGGGGAGAATACCGCCCTCCGTCCCAGTCAAGGAAGGCTGCAGCAGTGCCAGTCCCACCCTCACAAATTATTCCATGTACTGGAACTGCTTTGGGCCATCAGCATTCCATATACTCCCACCAACAAGCCTGCCATACCCCAGGAAAGGGGGGGTCACTGATCCAGCATGTCCCATACTAGTGATAACTAGTCCCACACCATCCCATACCCCCAATTATCACCTACAAGCCCATCAGCCCTGGACAGTGAGACCACGGGGTGCCGGAGCCTTTCTAACAGTGGGGAGGACCATGGTCCAGGGGTAAGGGGTAGCCGTGAAAAATGTTTATAAAAAGCCGGGGTGGTCCCCAGAAGCTGCGGAGTTTTAGCTGTTCTGTGGTGCATTTTAAGGCTTACATTGAAGATCAAACAAAGTTCTGTTACTTCTCCCCGCACCCTTGACTTCAAGGGGAAAAAAAGTAAGATTATAGAGAAGTCTTTGTCTGAATGGGAAAAATAACACATCCAGCCAATACTTTTTAACTGTACCATCATAATAACAATAAAAGCACTTAAAAACCATAAAACAAAGTTAGTTTTTTTTTGTTGTGGTTGGGTTGCCCCATCTGCACATAAATATCTCTAGGCCAGAACAATCAATTTGCCCACCGGACCCATTCACATTTCCCAGCTGTTTGAAACTGGCATTAAAACAGCTTAAGAACTGTACTCAGTCTCAGGCATCACTGTGATACTTCAAATGTGCAGTTCTGAACAGCTGCTCCATCGATTTCAAAGACAGCCTTTACCAGACAACAGAGTCAAACAAAAGGACACACCTCCAATGTGTCAGCAGCACTGGTGGCAGCCGCCGAACTCAAGCCCCATACTATAGCCCCAGGCTGTGTCCGGTTCTACACGACAACACCAAAACACCAGCACCCAGAGGCACACTTTGCTTTCAGCGCCTACCTTTTTTAAAACCATTATTGTTGTCACTTTTTATCTTGACACCACTGCTTTGGTGCCAGCAGTTGTTGAAATTGGACTCCCCACAATGGTCTATAACATACCACCAGTAAACTCTCAACCAGGGCTGCAGGGCATGAAACCCAGCAAACTCCTCAAACACAACTGGACTAGAAAAATGCACACTCGATAACATGCCGGGTACTGCTCTGAGTCTCCAAATACATTGTTATGTACTTTTAAGTAAAATATTAAAGTAGCTGAGCTCTGCTATGCAATTAATAAATAGCAACATGCCCAGACCGAATAGTGCTAGAGACTGGAGTCAAATGTGGACTGCTCTCTGGCTGCAGCAGCCACAGTGGCCAATCAATGTGACTCATGCACTTCAGTCACACACTGATTGGCCAGTCTGACTGGGGTGGGGGGTTGGAAAAAGCAGGGATGAGGCACAGGGCAACCATGCACACCATGCTGCACTTCAATTGCTGGCAGTGGGAGGCTGATTTGGTAGTGGGAACTTGGAAGGTAATTGAATTTAAAGAGGCACATGCGCACACACACACACACACAAAAAAAGTTCCTTTTATCAAAAAGTGAGGGGGTGTGGCCCCCTCTCATTTAAAAGTGTGGGGGGGCATGGCCCCCCTGGCTCTGGCACCTATGAGAGACCATTCAAAGTACGAGGAGAAAAGCAGGCTCCTGTCCCAGAATCAGCTGTGCCATTAAAGGAGTTTCCTCAAACCGAAAGTCCAGCAAAGTGAACCCTCCATCCAACTCCAAGCTCCCAGCAATCCATCTGGCTTTAAAACCTTGCATGCCCTATAAACCAATCTGAGCAATGTGGTAGCAACCAAAGGGCAATAAGGGAGCTCTGCTTGTGCTCACACATCCACAGCGGCCTCTTCCCAAGAAAAAACACTTCAGGGCTAATGGCTGGCTGTAAGCAGAACAATTAAAGGGTACTGGGGGGAAGGGAATCTGCAATCTGAACCCAGAATATCAAAGCAGTATGGGCAACCTAGAAGAATAACCTGAGTAGCTAACATCCACAAATCAGGACACTTAACAGAGGGTGCGTCTAGATCTGATATTCAGGTGCAAACACTCCAGAAGTATATGGCCAAACAGGAATACCTAGCAAGTGTGTTGCATGCACCAAAGCAGCCTCTCAGCCAAAGAGTGTGGCACCCCCCATCTCAGTCACCAAGCAACTGAAGTAATGGGAGCATACCTGTAATGTCCAGGCAGCTGTTCCAAGCAATGACAGCTCAGGATGCTCTGGTCTAAGAGAGATCTGTGGTCAAGGCACCAGTCTGAAGAATCAACACTACTGTGACCAGACACCTTTACCCAAAAAACCACCAGGTCTCCCATCTGGAGGGCTCTCATATAGCACCATACAGGACCAGAAACCAAAAGAAAGCAGAAGTGGTTAGCAGTTCCACTGAGTTCTACAAGCAGTGCAGGCAGAACTCGACTGCAACCCATACACCCCGTGTGTATGACACTACACTACAGTGCAGGAGGAGAACTTGAACCATATAATAGAATATCAAAAAAAGAGGTGTGCAAGAACAAGGGGGCACAATTTGAAGATAGAAGGAGGGCAGCTCAGAGGTAATTTAAGGAAGTATTTTTTCACAGAGAGGGTTTTGGATGCATGGAACGGCCTTCCAGAGGAGGTTGTGGAGTCAAAAACAGTGGTGGAATTCAAGCATGCATGGGACAGTCATAAGGCAATTCTAGGGGGTGGGGTTAGGAAGAAGTAGGCTGCTGGTTAACTAGGATCTGCAGCTTATCCATTAGGTAGGGAAATGGGCAGACTGGGTGGGCCAAGCGGTCCTTATCTGCCATCAAAATCTATGTTTCTATGTTTCTATGTAATACAACCAGCATGGAGGATTTACAAGTCCAATTAAAAGTATCCACCCCAACCAGTTTTAAGTTCCCCATAATAAGGTGACATGGGTCCATAACTAAAGCAAAATGTTGAGAAGTGTCACAACATTTAAAATTACAAGGGAGCTCCACCAGTTCCTGGCATTAAAAGGCCAGTCCTAGTTCCTGTACTGCCAATAAAAACTAAGATAACCTAAAAGTCCCTCGAGTGCAGGAGCCTCTGCACCAGGAAAGAAGGCAAAAATCAAATGGAAAGCCATAACAAGGCAAACCGGCTACCCAGTCATATCATGTCCAGCAGAAACTAGATTCTAATTGTGTCTTGCCTCAAAAGATCAGGATATAGCTTTGAACAAGTCAATATACATTTGAAGGAGTTCTTTTTTAGCCAGTTCAAATGAATCGAAAGATTTTAAGACTTCATGATAGCTAAGTTGTAACCTGGCCAGGTATAACATATGAAATCTAATATTGGCAGCAATGAGTTTTGAAATGAGGCGCCCATATGCAGCTTGTTTTAGTCTGAGGGACCGAGTTATATCTTGGGTGACTCTCACTTTTCTGCCTTCCCAGGAAAAGTCTTGTATGTCTCGGATCTTCTGCAGAATGTGTACCGTATCCAAATAATTTAGAAGTTTAAAAATTAAAGGCTTGTGTACCAAGCCAGCTGGAGGAGTGGGCTGCAGTGCTCTATAAGCCCACTCTATGATGTAAGCAAGTCCATTGGGAGAAGGGCCTGCAACTTTATCACACAATGTCTGCACAATAAGGACAGGATTTTGGCCTTCGGAGCCCTCAAGTAATCCTATAATAACTAAATTATTTCTTCTGCGGCATCCCTCCAAATCATCAACTTTTTCCTCTAGAAGATGAAGGTTGTAACAGAGGGACACAGCATCTGGTTCCACCAGAGATCTCCCCTCTTCCATGGAGCTCAGTCTAGCTTCAACATCCTCAGCCTCTGAGTGTGTGCATCTGAAATGGCACGGAGTGATTTCAGCTCCTCTGAGGGATGCTGTAAGGATTCTCACAGGTGGAGAACTCTTGCAAGAAGGTTGGCTGGATCTGGAGAGTGGCTTACTTGACATGGCAGGTGTTTTATTCCATTTCGGGGCCTTCTTGCGCTCCGGGGTTGATGGCGGAGTATGTCGCACAGGAACCGCTTTCATTTCCGAATCCATGTCAGTGATGACTGTGCACTCTGTAGCTAACTGTAGAACTTAAGCAGCTCTCGTACACTAGGCAAAAAACATGAAAGAGACTGGTAGGAGTGATTTATAACTAATTTTAACAGGCGAGGAATGGAGCTGCTGGGGCAGGCAACTTACTCGACCCAGCACATCACTTGACCCCTGAGGATTATTTTCTAAGTGTTCTACCAAATTATAATCATTGTGCTCATATATCTATGAGGATTGTCTATGTAGTTATTTTATTTTTTTCCCCCCAAGGATGTTCTTATTTCAGCAGAATATTGTTGCTCTCCTGTCTCAGAATAAGTCAAATGTGTACATATCTGCATAATTTCTTTATTCTTTTTCTTATAATTTTTTGTTATCTTATTCTTTATTGGTTTCTCCTCCCTGGAAAATTGTTCCTTCCAAAGTATCTAGTCTGTTTGGTTCAGACTACTATTCTTCTATTTTTTGACTGTTTTGATTTATTTCGTCCTGTGTTACAGTGAGTGAGGTCTCATTAATTTTATCTTGATTTTTTTCTCTGGTATTCAAGAAGTTCCTCTAGATGTGCCACATTAATTGCTACATCCTCCCTCAGAGAGTTAATCTTGTGTTTTAATATAACCAATTGTTCCAAAATGGCAACACTTGATACGTGTAGGTTCTTTAACACTTCTGCTAAATATTCATCCACAAATGGGGAATGTGTGATTTGTCTTTTTTCTTCAGTATTCTCATGCTCCACTATCTCCCTTAATCCAAATACAGTGTCTTGTAGTTCAGCCATTATTTCTGTGAGTACTGTTCCATTTTGATGACGTTGTCTCTCACAAGTCTCTATCTTCTCTTGCAATTTACTTTTCTCCAGTGTAGCAACTGGTAAGCTCTGGTAGCTGTTACATAGGAATTCACATTCTAATTCACTATGGATTTCTTATATTTCATGAGACTCTGACATGTCCTTTCTTTCCTCATTCTGAAGTAATATTATGCTATTATTTCTTCTTTGTTTCCCAGTTCCCAAGCTTGGAGATCTCTCAAGCACTATTATTGGGAGTGTTCTTAATTTTTTTTTCTTTGTTGTTTTCTTTTTTGAAAAGTTAGATAGTTCATTTATTGTTTATTGGGTTAAATCTACTAGGAGAGTAGAGCAGAGTAGAGGTTATTATATTCGATTGTTTTTCCAGGACAATCCATTTTGGATGATTTGTGATTAATGTTTGCCCCACCCTTGCCTTTCTAGTGCATTTGCTTTTTTCACTTTTTTTATTACTATTCTGCTTTGCTAGCTTTCTTTGTTTCTTTTTATTCTGGCTTTTGTGTTTTTTTACCTTGTTTTTCATAAAGTTGTCCCATATCAAATTCCAGTTCTGTTTCTATTTCAGCAGTACTTATAAAATCCTGCTGTAATAAATCTTCATCTATCCTACTCTTCTTCTACTTCTTGTTCTCATTCTACTACCTGACCTTGTTACTCTTAAAATGTTTTAATCAATAAATTCACACATTGAACTCTAAAGCAGAATTAGTTTGCTCTCTATTGGGTAAAAACAATCCTATCACCCTTAGTTCAGTACTGCTGAACTTTAATTCTTTAGTCTTTATGTTTTTACACCAAGGGCAATCTTATTTTTTTACATGAATCATGGATGTGTCTTAACAAAGCAAAATAAACAGAACTTTGACTCTATTGTATTGTAAATAGTTTCTAAAAGGCACTCAGCAGGACACATAAATTCAATGTATTAAAACAGTATTATCCTATTATACTTAATTGCTAATGTTCATTTTGTTAATGTTTAAATGTTCATCACCTAGGTGCAAATCTGGATAGACAGCAGAGGCAAGTGGGACTTTCTTTATCTTTTGGATAAATGGCTGGGGCTATTGTACGTCCCTTTGTCTTTCCTCCTGTGCTTATCCCTAGGTATTAAGCTAGTTTTCTTTTCCATCTTGAACCAGGAAAGGCAGAGCAATCCTTCAAATGTATGTCAAAATCTTGCCTGAGTACAATGATATTACACTACTGTACATCCAGGAGGAAGGTAAGGAGAAGAGTATTTGAATATTTAGATCAGGCAGTAACAGCATTCTTCTAAACACAATAATACTCAATGCTACTTTGTGCTGTAAAATCAAATTGTTTTACGTTAACTAAAAGTTCATCTAAAAGCTTCTTCATCACTTGCTAGCTAAAAAGCTCCCAGTATGTATCTGTCCTCATTATTATATAAATATTGTTGCAGATAAATATAATACGGAAATAAACAATTTCAATTGAAAAAATAAAATACAGTCCAACCCTGTTTATCTGAACTGCTTGGGAGACATAAAATAAGTTAAGAGAGTGAACATGATTTTGAATGAATGATTCAGGAGAAACACAGAAACATTTTTAGTAAACATTTGAAATCAAATTTAATAATTATAGCATACTAGCGTAAGGCACATGCCTGAAAATAGTAATTGTTTGGCTAGTGTACTCACCCCGGTTAACAAAAACTAACTAACTAACTAAATAAATAAATAAACACTGCACTTTAAAAACATATAATTTAAACAAGCATTTGTCAATGCAGAATGTTTGCTTGCTGATATTGGCATTAGTAATGCAGCAGTTAGAGAGATGCATAATAGGAATGGCAGTGAAGTATTGAAGTAACGCCAACCCCCACCCCCGCCCTGTAGAGACTAACAGGCGTTTGGGTGTGCCTTTGGGTCATCAGCCATAACACTCATGCCATTCCACCTCACCCTACCCCACCCTGCAGATACCGACAGGTGTCGCAGTGTGCCTTGAGGTCTTTGGCCCTTATGCTCACCCCATTCCATAAGGAAATAAGCTGAGATAGGTGCAGTACAGTAGAATGGGGTGAACATTAGGGCTGAAGACCCCAAGGCACACATCAATGCTGTCAGTGGCTGCAGGGTGGGGGTGGAATGAGGTGAGCATTACGGCTGACAACCCCAAGTCACACCCCCGATGCCTGTCAGTCAGTACAGGGTGGGCGTTATGGTTGGAAACCCTAATGCCCTGGGCGTTTGTTGGTATTCTTGCTCCAGATTTTCAACATGGGCTTTTGAAGCCACCTCATGAACAGTGGCAATATAATTTTGTTACTCAATCCCAAAAGGTGATTTTGCATGGCGAGTGTGCCATTCGACCACAGGTGCGAAAACACATTTTGGGCAGAATATGAAAAATGACAGCTGTACTGTTCAGGAGGAGGTGTGAAGAAATGTCAATGCTGAAAATCTGGAGTGAAAATATGAAAAGTGGCAAAGTTACCAGTGTGCATAGAAACTGTAATGCACACTGGTAACGCGAGTCATTTTTTGCATATGTTTTCACCAAATTTTCAACATGACCTTTTTGAGACCTTCCCTCATAAACAGTGGCACTGGGATTTTGTTAGTCTGTCCCAAAAGTTGATTTCACACAGCAACCATGCCATTCTACATCACAGGTGCAAAAACATATTTTGGGAAGGATGCGAAAAGTGACAGCTGTACTGGTCATAATGGGATGTGAAAAAATTGTAATGTTGGAAATTTGGAGTGAAAATATTAAAAATTGATGAAGTTATGAGCATGCATAGAAACTGCGCAACAGACGCTTGTAATGCAGTCATTTTATAGAGTTTTTTCCCCAAATTTGCAACAAGGGCTTTTTGAGACTCCGCCTCATGAACGGTGGAATTGTCATTTTGTTAATTGGTCCTAAAAGGTGATTCCACGCAGTGACCGCGAAATCACCTTTCAGAAAAGAGAAACAAAATGACAGTGTTCACGAGGTGGGGTCCCAAGAACCCCATGTTGAAAATTTAGGATCAAAATTCCAAAAATTGGCTGATATAGCAACCAAAATTGAACCCCCCCCCCCATTGATTGCCATGATAGAGCTTACTGTAATTTCTTCAGTTCCCAGTTGGTCTTTGAAGAGTGCAGACGTGTTCCCAGTCCACAGAAGATCACTGCTGCTGACCTCCAGAGGTAAGTATGGGTGAGGTGTGTACGGGGAGGTGGGTGCACAGAGGGAGGAGGCAGGTTGGGGGAGGAGGCGGGCAGGAATGATGAGGGACCATTTTCTTTATTTTAGGTTTAAAAAAAGTACATCATGGGACTGTTTTCTTTTTTACAGGTGAAATATTACAAAATGGACTTTGCACACTGTGTTGGGCACCCAGTGTGCCAGAGTACTGAAGGGGGAACAATGCTGACCCGCGGATTGGGCTACCTGAGGTTGGCTGAGAACATAGGGGCATGGTCGGGTGGCCACTCATCCGACACCAGGAATGGGCATCCCAGTGTGGGAATCATCAAAGAAGTATTTTATGGCACACTGGAGTAGGCTCCCAGTGTGCCACATTAATTGGGGAGGTGGAATGCATGCTGACACGGGGATTGAGCACCCCAATTTCAGCAGGGGACAGAAAACGGAGGGTGTGGGGCAGGCAGCTGCAGTGGGAGGGAACTAATTTGTTGTCCTGCTGTGTGACTGGTTGGGAGGGGGGAGGGACTGCCGCTGCAATGACGAAACTGCTCTTGATTACAGCAGCAGATTTCTTTCAAGTGTGGCACTCACTCTTAAACTGCTGTGATCAGCAGCTTCTGCATTAAATGGTGGCTGACGGATGAGCCCATAAAAGTGTTTGCTGAATTGGCCACAACACTGCCACACCCCTGCAATGCTATACTACCTCAATATGCTGCTTCTGCACTGCATGCAAAAGCAAATATAAAAAAATCAGTCATGGATTTTTGTTTAAAACTGTCAAACTGTTTGCATGCAGCATGCTGTTTCATGTTACATAGTAACATTAGTTGCACAGTGTCACAGTCAGGCTGACTTTCAAGATATAAAATGCATTTCTCCAGAATATCAACAACCTCACCATGTGTTGGGACAACAACTGGAGGTGCAGCTTCTTCTTCTTCCTCATCCTCTTCTGACTTCAATACCGGCTCCTCAGGCTGTGTTATAAGCTCGAGTGTGGCTGCATCAGACAGGATCTCATGACCCCTATTCTCTGAATCACAGCTGACCCATTCAGAGATTTCTTGCTTGGTTAGGTTATGTAGCAAGGATGAAGTAAGGGCTGTCAACTCTTCTGTCATCACATCTGCAGCTGGAACATCACTGGCGACATTGGGGTTACTGTCAGGATCCGTGTGGCAGGTTTTACTGCCCAATTTGATCCATGACTTCTGGATGCTCTCCAGTCTGATGTTGTCCCATACCTCTGATGCCATGTAGATAACATCTTTTAGGTTAACAGATTTATGATTTATGCTAAGGGGGTTTGTTCATTTTCTTCAGATAAAACAGTTTGCTGGATTTTTTTACAGTAGCTGCGTCTGAAGATCTCCAGCACTCCTTGGTCACACGGCTGGAGTTTGGAGGTGGTGTTAGTTGGTAGGAAAATTACACAAATGATGCCACCTCTTGTTCATGCTTCATGCTTCAGGGATTTCGAGGTGTGGTGGGGAGTTGTCCAATAATAAAATTGCCTTTAATGGCAGTCTTTTTGAGTGTAGCTATCGCTTCACCTGGGGAACAAAATGTTCAGCAAACCATCTGGTGAAAATGTACCCAACCATCCAGGCATTTCTCTTGGATTTGTAGTGTATGGGCAGTGAGGACATGTTAAGGTGTTTAAAGCATCTGGGCTCCCTAGACTTGCCAACGAGCAACAGTTTGATTTTGTGCCCCACAGCATTAACACAGCCCAGGATAGTTACTCTGTCTTTTTGTTTTTTAAAACCTGGGGCATCTTCTTCTGACCCATGGGCTAGTGTCAGGTCAGGGAGACATCTCCAGTATAGCCCTGTCTTGTCCACATTAAACAGTTGTTCTGGCCTAAGAACCTCATGCTGAACAATGGTCTGGAGCTGCTCAATGAAAGGTGAAATGTCCTCGTTGGTAGCACTGAGGTACTCCCCACAAAATTTTAACTGCCATATTCCATGGCGCCGCTTAAAGTGTTTTTTTAGCCACCCCTCACTCGCCACAAAGGCATCCCTGTTGCCCAGCCTCTGATGGAACTAAAGAGCTTTCTCCTTAAGGAGAGGGCCTGAAATCAAGGTCCTCTTCCGTTTCTGGCAAAAATCAAAGGTGAATTGCCTGAGCCCCCTGGTCATCATGGCAGGTGTTCATATTTTTTTCTTTCAAATGAGCACGCAGCAGTTTCCATCGTTAAGGCAAAATCTCTTACTTTTTCTTTAGAAGATTTTACATCACTTATTGTTGATTTGCCAACACCGTACTCCCCTACTGAAACTACAGTGTGTTCCCCATTTTCCAGCCTTTCAGCAATTCTTATTTTATCAGCTAATGTGAGGACGACCCGTTTTCATTTGGAATCCATGCCGGAGATCATTGTGAGCTGCACTGCAGGTAAGGGTTTTTGAACTCATTCAGTAATCAGACCCTATTCAGCAAATTGCGATAACCTGCTCTATAATAGGAGATACAATTAAGCAAAAGGGATGTTTCTTAGCAACACCATAGGACGTTAATTCAATAATCATCCTCGCTTTAGCAACTCGTTATTGTGATCCGCCTTGAAGAAATGCAGTAAACTGCCTTCAAATTTCCTTGAACTCTGACAATGGCAGTAAGTGTGATCAAATTAACATCTAATAATTACTGGGTTATAGTGCATAGTGAAATGCTGTTATGCATGAAATTCCATGCCTGGAATATGCTTGTTCTGCTGCAGTACTGATGTCATTATGTTGTTCTGCTGCAGTAGTGATGTCACTACTGCAGCAGAACCACTTGAAATCCTGGCACATTGTTACTTTCCTCTATTTAATTCTGTGGTGACTGTATTCAAACCACATGAAGTCTTGCTGTATTCTGACTATTGCAGTTAGTCCCAGCACTCAAACTGCCCCGGAGAGAAGAGGGTTAATTTTCTATGCAGAGCATAGAACGTTGAGCTCAAGCTCGGTTCAGACCTCTGTCTGCTGCACTTAGAAGCACAACCATCAGATTCTTTACTCTGCCTAACTGAACGGTCGCTCCGGAGATTTCTCCTTTGCTCGCAGTTCGAAAGTCAGTTAAAGTCTTCAGTTTTACCAATTATTTTTTCACAAGTTTCGATTCAGATCTCTGTCTGTGGTACAGTAAGTACTAGGTAGTGAACTTGACATCGTAAACTTGTAGAAATTGTAAAAATTTATTTTAGATCGGTTCGGCTGAACTGGACGTTTAGTGAATTACATATTCCGTCTTTGTTTCTAAACTTAGAGTGTGGTTACCGGTCATTATCGGTTTTAAAAAAAAACACATTTTCTTGTGTTTTTTTCCAATACCAGTGACACGGTTAGAAACCAATAAGGGTGTCTTGCCTGGTTGTTTGCCATAAAAAGGGTAAGTCTGTGGTTAGGATGGCTATGTCTGAGAAACCCAAAAGAAAAACTGGGCCCACTGGGTTTCAACACTGCAGTGTGTGTGGGGAGGTCTTTGCTAAGGCTGATCCCCACACCACCAGTGTTTATTGCCTGGGGTTTGACCACCTCGATTCAGACTGTCAAATCTGTAAAAAATTTCCCTAAGTCTACCCTGGAAAAAAGATTAGGTAGGCTTAGGGATAAGGAGGCCGTGAAATCCGCTGACCAGGATGGCCAGCCCGGTTCGGTCCTGACCGAACCTGAGGGAGTGCCCTCTGACCAAGGTGATACTTCTTTGGGCAAGAGGAGAGATGGTCCTGAAGGATCGGTTCTTACAAAAAGACAAAGAAAAGAGAAATCAGCCGGTTCTGATCCAGAGACCCATTTTCAGACCGCCGAAGAGATTGCAAAAGTGATAAGGATTGTAGAATTGCTTGGCCCGGTTCCGTCTGATCCGGCACCTTCTGGCAGGCATTCGGTTCAGTCGGTTCCTCCGGTTCAAGGTTATGCCTCTGAATATTTTTATGAACCGGATTTGGAGGGGGATGAAGATTATGATGATGATGATATCAATGGTGGGGAAGGTCTGGATGAACACATTGAACCAGACATCTCCCCAGACAGGCCTTCTGGTGTTTCCCCTCCTAGGCTTTCTGAGTCCTCTTCCCACTACATGTTTTACAGGAAAGTGGCAGAAACCCTCCAGCTCCCTGTGGAGGAAGCCATGGAGGAACAAGAGGAACCTGATTATGTGGAGATGATGGACATCTCAGAGTCCAAAATACTGTCTATTCCCCTTCATAAGTCTTTTGGGAAACAGACACAAAAGATTTTAAAAACTCCAAATTCTGTACCTCCTGTCAACAGAAGGATGGACAAAAGGTACACCTTATCAGGTTCAGGTACAGTGTACTTGTATCAACAATGCAGCCATGTTGGGGTTGTGCAGGCTGCAGCCTGTGATAAGGCTAATCTACCCTTGGCTTCACACCCCCCAGATAAAGACTCTAGGAAGCTGAATGCCATGGCAAAGAAACAGTACATGGCATCCGCCTTGGGACTCAGGCAGGCTAATTATATGGCCTATGCAGCCAGGTACCAGAAGTCCAGGTGAGACACTGTACTGGCACTGGCTAAGCAGACCTCCCCCCAGCTAGCCTCGGAGATGGAGGGGGTTACTGCTGATGGGATTGAGGCATCTAAGGTACAGTTCCATGTTGCTGTGGACTCCAATGATGTATCATCTAGAGTCATGGCTACATCTGTGGTTCTTCGGAGAATGGCTTGGCTCAGATGTACTAGTCTCTCACAGGACACCCAGGCTAAGGCCATGGACTTCCCTGTGGTGGGTAATTCTCTGTTTGGGGAGCAGACAGAGAATTACATGAAAAAGATGAATGAGTATAGGACCACCTATAGGAGTGCACAGGCCAAGGAAAGGCAGGCAACTCCTCAAAGGCAGCAAGCTAGGGGCAGGGGCAGGCCTTTTCATAGGCCTTTCTACCAAGCACAGGCCTCTTCTCCTTTTCCTCAGAGGGGGTTCTTCAGAGGGAGAGGCAGAAGGGGGATGAGCAGGGCTGCATCCACCCCTCAACCTAGGGCTCCTGCCAAGCAGACACCCTGATGTGTCAGCCCAGGTCGACTCCCCCATTCCTGTAGGAGGCAGGCTGGCTTACTTCGTCCAGGACTGGATGTCTGTTACCTCAGACAAGTGGGCCCTGGAGGTGGCAAGCCAGGGGCTGGTTCTCGGCTTCAAGAAATTTCCAAAGCTGAGGGCCAGATCTTTTCCACCTGCAAGCATCTCTGAAACCATTGCCTTAGGGGCAGAGGTTTCATCTCTACTGGCTCTAAAGGCTGTAGATAGAGTTCCTACATTGCACAAGGGCAAAGGTCTATACTCCAGGTACTTCCTTATCCCAAAAAAGACAGGGGAGTGGCGACCCATCCTAGACTTAAGATATCTGAACAAACATCTTTTAAAACCAAAATTCAAAATGGTGACTCTGGGAATAATCCTTCCCTCTCTAAGGCCAGGGGACTGGCTAGCCTCCCTGGACTTAAAAGATGCCTACTTTCACATTCCCATCAGGTGCTCCCACAGAAAGTACTTCAGGTTCGAATTGCCTTCAGGCCATTATCAGTTCAAAGCTATGCCCTTCAGCCTGACATCGGCTCCAAGGGTATTCACAAAATGCCTAGCAGTAGTAGTGGCCTTTTTAAGAAGGAAGACTATTTCCATATTTCCATACCTGGATGACTGGCTCATTGTGGGTCAGTCCCCAGACCAAGTCAAGTCAGACCTGTTAGTGACTCAGCAAGTGCTCACTTCCCTAGGATTCCTTCTCAATCTTCCCAAGTCAGTTCTCAAGCCTGTACAGCTCCTCGCCTTCATAGGTACAGAGTTGGATACAGTCAAAGCAAGAGCTTTTCTTCCCCTGGAAAGGGCAAGGGCTATTGTAGAGCTGGCTTCTTCATTCCACCTTCCAATCTCTCGTCCAGCAAGGCACTTCCTTCAGCTTCTGGGCCACATGGCAGCTTCCGCAGCAGTGGTCCAAGGGGCCAGATTTCAGATGAGGGACATTCAGTTTCACCTGAGGGCCTTTTGGTCTCAGAAGAAAGGTTCTCTAACCAAACTAGTTCCAGTGACTCAGACTCTGATCCAGGCTCTCCAATGGTGGCAGGATCAGGGCAACCTCAGACAAGGAGTCCCATTCGTCACTCAGTCTCACTCTGTGGTCTTAACCATGGATGCTTCTCTATTGGGGTGGGGACCCCATCTGGGGCTCTCACAGTCCAGGGACTGTGGTCCCCTCAGGAATCCCTTCTTTATATCAATCTCTTAGAACTCATGGCAGTCTTTCTAGCCTTGCAAGCTTTCTGTCAGTCAGTGCAGAACAAGGTGGTTCAGGTCAGGACAGACAACACCACCACCATGTGGTATATCAACAAGCAGGGAGGCATACGGTCCATGATCTTGTGCACGGAAGCCATGAAATTGTGGTCCCAAGCTTATTCTCTGCAGATCTCTCTGATAGCAGTCCACCTTCCAGGAAAGGACAATGTGCTAGCAGATGCATTGAGCAGGATCTCCCAGGGCCATCACGAATGGTACCTGGACCCTCCGGTGTTGAAAGTGATTTTTTCAAGGTGGGGCACTCCAGAGATAGATCTCTTTGCAGCCCCAGACAATCACCAACTTCCTCTGTTTTGTTGCAGACCCCTAGTCTTGGGCTCAGTCCCAATGGATGCTCTGATCTTGAACTGGGAGGAGAAATTTCTATATACCTTCCCTCCTTTTCTTCTACTGTTCAAGGTTCTGGTCAAGATAAGGTCACAACCCTGCAAAGTGATTCTGATTGCTCCAGACTGGGCCAGGCAGCCTTGGTACCCCCTGTTGTTGTCCCTAGCAGTCCATCTTCCCCTGTCCAGGAATTACAATCTGTTAACTGCCTCTCAGGGGAGGATTTGGTACCCCAATCTTTGATCTCTCAATCTTCAGGCATGGCTCTTTAAGAGTTAGAGTATGCAGATTTGCATCTGCCCCAAGGGGTTCTGGATATTCTCAAAGCCTCTCAAAAGCCTACCACCAGAAAAACTTATACCTTTACACCTTATACAAAACTTTATACCACTTTGCAGGGTTGTGACCTTATCTTGACCAGAACCTTGAACAGTAGAAGAAAAGGAGGGAAGGTATAAGAAAAGGAGGGAGGGGCCTGATGGGATTCATCCCAGAATTCTAAAAGAACTAAGGGTAGAACTAGTGACACCACTGACTACCCTCTTTAACAAATCATGGGAGGATGGGGTGGTACCCGAGGACTGGAGGAGGGCAGATGTAATTCCCCTTCACAAAAGTGGGAGCAAGGCAGAAGCAGGAAACTACAGACCTGTTAGTTTAACCTCAGTGGTAGGGAAAATGATGGAATCACTTCTGAAGGAAAGAATTGTTGAGTATCTAGAGGCCAGAGGGCACAGGACCCAAGGCAGCATGGATTCACAGTGGGAAGGTCATGCCAGACAAATCTGATAGATTTCTTTGACTGGGTGACCAAAGTAGTTGATCAGGGAGGGCTGTGGACATGGCCTACCTAGACTTTAGCAAGGCATTTGACACAGTCCCACACAAAAGATTAATATACAAGTTAGCCAGCCTGGGAGTGGGTCCCAAGATGACAGTCTGGGTAAAGAATTGGCTGGAGAATAGGACACAGAGAGTAATAGTAAATGGGGGTTAGTAGTGGGGTACCGCAGGGTTCAGTATTAGGACCGGTCCTCTTCAATGTCTTTATAAGTGACATTGCAGAGGGACTGGAAGGAAAAGTATGTCTCTTTGCAGATGACACAAAGATCTGCAACAGAGTTGATGCACAAGGTGGAGTGGAAAGGATGAGAAGGGACTTGGCAAGGTTAGAGGAATGGTCAAATGTATGGCAGCTTAGATTCAATGCTAAGAAGTGCAAGGTAATGCACCTGGGAAACAAAAACCCAGGGGAAGAGTACACAATGGGGGGTGAGATACTAACAACAACAAAAATGGAAAGGGACCTGGGGGTAGTCATATCAGATGACCTAAAGGTGGGAAAGCAATGTAAGAGGGCAGCAAGGAGGGCTGGGGGGATACTTGGATGCATAGGAAGAGGCATCACCAGTAGAAAACAGGAAGTTATTATTCCTCTGTACAGACAGCTAGTGAGATCCCATCTGGAGTACTGCGTGCAGTTCTGGAGACCCAATCTCCATGAGAGACATGGACAGGATGGAAGCTGTCCAGAGGAGGGCAACTAAAATGGTGCAGGGTCTGCAGGAAGACATATGAAGAGAGAGACTTAAGGAGCTTAATATGTATAGCCTCGAGGAAAGGAGGAGAGGGGAGACATGATAGAAACTTTCAAGTACCTCAAGGGAATCAACAACGTCCAAGAGGGTAGCATCTTTCAAAAAGAGGTGTGCAAGAAAAGGGGCTACAATTTGAAGATAGAAGGCGGCTCAGAGGTAATTTAAGGAAGTATTTTTCACAGAGAGGTTGTGGATGTATGGAGCGGCCTTCCAGAGGAGGTTGTGGAGTCAAAACAGTGGTGGAATTCAAGCATGCATGGGACAGTCATAAAGGCAATTCTAGGGGGTGGGGGTAGGAAGAAGTAGGCTGCTGGTTAACTAGGACCTGCAGCTTATCCATCAGGTAGGGAAATGGGCAGACTGGGTGGGCCAAGCGGTCCTTATCTGCCGTCAAATTCTATGTTTCTATGTTCTATGTTTCTATGTTTATAACCCCAAATGGAAAAGATTCAGCATTTGGTGTTCCAAGAAGCATATATCCCCAGACACTGCTGAATTGTCTACAGTTCTGGATTATATGGTTCATCTTAATGGCCTAGGCCTCAGACCAGCTACTCTCAAAGTAAATACAAAATCACACATGCCCCCACAATGCAAAGCATCATGGGCTGCATATGCAAATCACCACAGAATGTTATGCTGGTCCAACTTTAAGCAGAATTGCATGGTGCCGAAAGGCCTCTCACACAGTTTGCAAAGGGTGGTAAGGTGAGAGGCCTTTCGGCACTCCTTCAGTCTAACATGGACAACATAATGACTTATTGTATGCCCCTCATCACGAACTTTACAATGACTGCTATGACCTACCTCACTGAAAACAGCTTCCAGCCAAATGCCCTTTGGGGTAACCCTTGCCTCAGTGTTTACGCACAGAGGTTCTTTGTCTTTTACTCTCAAAGTACATTTGTCAGCTGTTTCTGCTTTTCTGTCAGTGGGAAAGCCTTCCTCACTGTCATTGCACCCTGTGTTCTGTAAATTTTTCAAGGGATAGCTTCATACCAATCCTCCCTTTAGGGATTCTATCCCTGCTTGGGATCGTAATGTTTGCATTGCTCAGCTTCTGCAACCCCCTTTTGAGCTTCTGTCTTCAGCAGAGCTTAAGTACTTGAGTTGGAAAACTGTGTTCCTGGTAGCTATTACCTCTGCCAGGCATATCAGTGAATTGCAAGCTCTGTCAGTGGAGCCTGATTTTATCTCATTCCATAGAGATAAGGTGGTCCTTAGAACTAACAGGAGGTTTTTACCTAAAGTGGTTTCAGATTTTCATCTGAACCAGTTATATCTCTCCTATGTTCTTCACTGATCATTCTTCTTCAGGAAAAGAAGTTTACACAGTTTGGATGTTAAAAGAGCCCTTAGCTACTACATTGAGCATACTAAGGCTCACAGGTTTGACTCCTCCAGTTGTTTCTCACTTAGAGGGAAGGGGAAGGCAAACCTGCCACTAAAAGAACTATTGCCAGTGGATTGTCTCTTGTATTCAATTCTGCTATGAGAAGCTAGGCAAAATAACCTCCCTCAGGTCACGAGGCTCATTCGACTAGAGGTACAGCTTGCTTCCTGGCTGCTGGCCAAGGGATATTCCTTGCTAGAGAATGTAAAGAGCCACCTGGGTACAGTCCATACATTTACTAAACATTACTCCCCGGACATCCAGGCTAGGAGTGATGCTAGGTTTGGTACAGCAGTACTGCAGAGCCTATTCCCAAGGTAGGTTTGATTCCCTCTTCCATGGAGGTACTGCTTGGTAGTCTGCAATAGTCAGAATACAGCAAGACTTCATGTGGTTTGAAGAAAAAATTACTCACTTTAGTAATTATGCTTCTTCTAATGGAGTCTTGCTGTATTCTGAACTCCCTCCCTCCCTGCTTCCCCTCTCAGAACCTGTTTTTGGGAAGGGGGCTGGCAGGTGCAGTGTTGCACCCCAGGGGTGCATTTGGGCACTCCCTCCTTTTAGAGAGGGGGAGTGGGTTATATTATTAATTCAACAGTCTTAAGTTGTTCACTACCAGGTTTTTGATTTTGGATTTCTGACTTGAGTCTTTTGGGGGTCCAAAATATTTGGTTGCCATTTGGCTAGTAAAAATGTTACAATTTACACAGAGTAGTTAGTTAGTATTAGCTCGTAAGAATCTGACGCTTGTGCTTCTAAGTGCAGCAGACTGAGGTTTGAAATGAGCTCGAGCTCAACGTTCTATGCCTTGCATAGCATAACCCTCTTCTCTCTGGGGCAGTTTGAGTGCTGGGGCTAACTGCAATAGTCAGAATACAGAAAGACTCCATTAGAAGAAACATAATTACTAAAGTGAGTAATTTTTATGTTTGCTTGCATACATGTGCAAGAAACATAGTGCCATCATCGGAGATTTTGGAGGTGTGTCACCTCCTCCTCCAATTCAGGCAGTGTGCTGGCAGGCGCGGCCCCTGTAAGCCAATGCATTTTGGGCTGTCTGTGACACGCTCAAATGCAGTGGCCTCCCCAGTTGAAGGAGACTACGCTTGGTGAGCAGCAATAAGAAGCTGCTCGCGCAGCCTCCCAACTCTGGCGTCGCGCCCCGCACGCAGTGTATAGCCGACGGTGCCCAATCCGTCGGCTGAGCTCATCGTCTCCTCCCCCAGTAGTTGGTGCCATGCTGAGGGCCCACCCCAAGCGTGGCCATCAATCATTGCCGATGCTGAGTGCCCAATCCCCATCAGCTGAATACCCCCCCCAAAGTCCTTGTGCCATGCTGAGGCCATCAGCGTGGCAAATAGTCCTGAGGTCTTTTTCTTTTCCTCATTTTGCTGATGGTGCCCAATCCCTGTCAGCTGAACGCTTAAAGTCCTTGTGCCATGCTGGGACCCCCAAGCGTGGCAAGCGAGTCCCGACATCTTTTTATTTTTTACCTGTATGACAAAAACAGTCCAGCGGTGCGTCCCGCCCCCACAACCGCACCCACCACTGCGCACTCGCCTCCCACCCCCCTCACCCCATACCCACCTCCGGACTCGGCGCGATGATCTTGGTGGACGGGAGACGTCTGCACTCTTCAAAGCCGACCCATGAACTGAAATGCCGGTAAGCTGTATAATGGGCTAGATAGGGGGTTCAACTTTATGCATATCTCAGCCATTTTGGGAATTTTTGCTGGAAATTTTCAACATGGGGTTTGGGACCCCTTCTCATAAATGATGTCACTGTCATGGCGTTATTTTCACGCCTGAAGGGTGATTCAGCGCGGTGACTGCGAAATCACCCATCAGGCCTGAATACCGCCATGACAATGACATCATTCAGAAAGAGGCTAAAAACCATGTGAAATTAGTGCAAAATGAAAAAAATGACTGTTTAACAAACATCGTTGTAGTTCCGTTGCATGAGCTCGTAAGTTCATAGAAATTTCAAAATATTTTCACTCCAGATTTTCAACATTGCCATTTCACCACACCTTCTTATGAGTAGTACAGCTGTCATTTTTCACATCTCACCCAAAATGTGTTTCCGCCAATGTAGCGCAGAATGGCGCAGTCAGTGTGCGAAATCAATGTACGGGACAAATTAAGAAAATCACAGTGACACTGTTCATGAGCAGAGGTCTTGAAATGGCTATGTTGAAAATTTGGTGAAAGAATTCCTAAAAATGACGGTTTTACGAGTGTGCGTTGCACAGTTCCCACGCATGCTCGTAGCTTTGCAAATTTTCAATATTTCCACTCCAGATTTTCAACATTGCCATTTTTCCACACCTCCTTATGAGCAGTACAACTGTCATTTTTCACATCCTGCCCAAAATGTGTTTCCGCCCATGTAGCGCACAATGGCGCAGTCGGTGTGCAAACTCAATGTATGGGACACATTAACAAAACCACAGTGACACTGTTCATGAGCAGAGGTCTTAAAATGGCTATGTTGAAAATTTGGTGAAAAAATTCCTAAAAATGACTTTTAAAAGCGTGCGTTGCACAGTTCCTATGCATGCTCGTAAGTTTGCAAATTTAATATTGTCACTCTAGATTTTCAACATGTTCAATTTATTAAACTTCCTTATGAACAGTACAGCTGCAATTTTCATAGTCACCCAAAATGTGTTATAGCACATATAGCTCACAATAGTGCTGTTGGTGTCGAAAGCAATGTTTAGGACAGATTAAGAAAATCACAGTTACACTGTTCATGAGCAGAGGTCTTAAAATGGCTATGTTGAAAATTTGGTGACAAAAGTCCAAAAATGACTGTGTTACGAGTGAGCATTGTGCAGTTTCCACGCATCCTCGTTAGTTCATGACTTTGTAATATTTTCAGTCCAGATTTTCACTAGTGGCATTTTCCACACTTCCTTATGAACAGTACAGCTGCCATTTTCACAACATGGCGAAGTGTGTTTTCACACTTCCAGTGCAGAGATCGTGGTCGCTGTGGAAATCATTGTTGGGACAGATAAAGAAAATCACAGTGACACTGTTCATGATCGGAGGCACCAAAATGCCTGAGTTGACAATCTGCTATAAAAAATCCCCAACCTAATTATATAGCAGGTGTCGTTGCACAGTTTCTATGACGCTGACTTCACCATTTTTTAAATATTTTTACTACACATTTGCAACATAGCCATTTTACCTCCTCATGAAAGAGTACAGCTGTCATTTTTTACTTCCTGTTCGAATATTTTGCACCTGTGGTGCTAAATGCTAGTTACTGTGCATAAGCAGCTTTCGGCTACCAAACTGATATTCCCCTGTTCATGAGGTGGGTCACAAAACAAACATGCTGAAAATTTGAGTGAAAACACCAACGAATGCCTGAGGTATTAGGCTTTTCAACTAAATCGCCCAACCTCATAGAGAATGACAGGAATCAGGGGTGTGACTTGGGATTCTTGCCTGTGATGCTCATACCATTCCACCCTGCAGTCACTGAGAGGCATCGAGTGCGCCTGGACTCTTATTTAAACTTCCCCCATTCTCTATATCACACCATCTCCTGTATTTCCTAATGAAATGGGGTGCGCATAAGGGCCAAAGACCCCAAGGAACACGTGACACTTGTCCGTCTCTGCAGAGTGGGGTGTGGTGAAATGGCATGGCCGTTATGCCTGACAACCCAAACGCACACCCCAATGCCTGTCACTCTCTGCAGGGTGGTGGTGGTGGGGTTGGCTTCAGTTCAATACTTCACTGCCATTCCTATTACGCAGCTCTGTAACTTCTACACTACCACTGCCAATGCCAGCAAGCAAACATTCGGCATTGACAAATGCTTGTTTCTTCTAGAACCTCTAGAGACTTTTAAAGTCAGCTTCATTATGAAAAAGAGAGAGAAAAAAAACACAATTTCACATATTACTACTATACACTATAAAAATACAGGATGAGCAACTTTATGCACAACCTGTGTGTTCTGTTACCTCGGGGTTCTGATTCCCATGGACCTCTCAAGCTTCGCTCTCGAGGTCAGAGGGAATCAAAACCCCTCCATGGCATAGTTGCCCATCCAGTATTCTGTATGTGTTTTTTTTCCATTGAAAAAGCCATGTATTAAATACCATAATACCTGAGTAGGTAGTACGGCATTGAGTGCATATAATAAATCCTCTGAAATGTTACTTCCGGCAATCCAGACTACTCTAGGCTCCATACATAAGGGATTGCACTTCCTCAGTGGAAAAAACACAATGCAGTAATTATATAAAAAAATAAATATGGGGTGCGGTGTGTTTAACTCGAATTTAACACACACCCTCATTGTTGGATGGCTGCCATAAACCCCGAGGGCGTATGTGCCATCCAACAACTCGGGTGAGTGTTAAATTCTCATAACACACTGCACCCCATACTTTATCCTATATTTCGTCACCACCATATTGCCTCTGGCATTGCGCTTTGTTATTTCAGAGACCTGCGATGTTATCTAATCGGGCGCTAGTAGACCGCAATTGACTGCAGAGCATTTTACCATTTAACATTAATTTACAGCAGGGGACAATCTCCTTATTTATTAGATATGGAGTTTGGTTAAGGGGGGATGGATAAATAGGATTGGACTGTACCTTCCTGCAGAGTTATCTAACTAGAAACTTACTTTTCTAGAAAGGAGTGAATTTTCCTGACAGCTCAGACACTAGGAGTTCCACTCTGTAAGGCTGCTGTGCTGTTACCCATCCATAGAGAATGGTTCTTCTGAACTCAGATAACAGTGCATGCGCCTTGAGACAGAAGGGTTATATGACCTAAGTGATGCAAACTTTTTTAATTTAAAATTTTCTATGTTTAAATCAATAAAGTGAACAACTTTAATAAATAAACCTGTCTATAGATATAAAATGCACTAATGAATTTCTAATAAGTGCAATTTCCCTCCCGATCACAGATTTTCTCTCTTGTTCCACCTCTCTCGCTTCCCTCTTTCCCCTTGGCACCACTGCGGTTCCTAAGCTACCAAACAAAGCCCAGGTACTCTGCAGGAGCTGCTGACTCCATGCCCCCCTCCTCCCCCCACACACACACACACCTGCCAGAAACAAGAATAATAAATACAGATGTACAATAATTTAAAGAATACAAGAAATAAGGTGCTGGACAGATTAATATAAAATGTGTTTAACATTTTTTTTTTTTTCAACACAATAGTCTCCTTCTGATAACCTCAATCAAACCCGCAAGTTACATTCTTTCAGACACTTGTCAGACTCCGGGCTCCTCTCAGATAATTTTTCTGTATCTTCTCTTTCAGCTCACATGGTCCTTCACTGGAGCACTGCACCTCATGGCAGAGGTGTATCTCCTTCCATAAGTCCATTACTCTGCCTCAGCATCTGTCTCCAGTTCTGGCTCTGGCTTGGGCTTAGGCTCCAGAACCCTGAAAACTTTGCTGAGATGGATTTTTTTTTTATTTTATTTTATTCAAGTTTGTGAAAAGGATAGTTGTAACAATACTCCAATGAGCGGGCAAAGCTCATTTCAAAGGAGGTCCTCAATTTGTACACTCATCTCAACAAGTCATTTATACAAAAAGGAAAAAACAGTTAATACATATATATGAATACAATGCAGGGCTTCAAGCAGGCATGGGATAGGTATAAGGGAGCAATACAGATGAGTATGAATAGATAGGCCATTGACAGAGTAAAGGCCTATGGCACATTTATAAGGTAAAAAAAATGGGCAGACTGGATAAGCCTTGAGGCCCTTATCTGCTGTCAACTTCTGTGTTTCTATGTAAAAAAAAGAACAAGCTCTCTGGTAGAAGCAGCTTCATTTAAAAAAATGTAGTAGATAATCTTAAAAGACTGAGCAGGCAGTAATAGCATATATTTTAAAAATAAAATAAGATGTACAAGTTGAGCCCAGTGAATGTCTCTCCATGTTCTAACGTCCTGCTGCTAACCGACCAACTAACTAGCAGCCACACAGTGTAATGTATGCCAAAGCACAGTACACACACAAGACAACATGCCTGTGGCAAAGATGAGAAAAACAGTAGACTGCACAGACCCTGAAGAAACAGTGTCAGTGGTGGAACAATGCCCCAAGGGCTTGGTGAGTGTCCCCGACCACAGCTGCATAGGTGCTTGTCCCTCAAGAAATGCATGCAGCCTGGCAAGACACACATGTACTTCCATCTCCAACAGTAGAAGCAAGCAGCATTGAAGACATGCAACCTAGATGGTGAAACACACAATGCAGGATATTTATGTGAACATGTCTCCACAGACTGTCCCTCTGTGGGCTGGCCACACCAGAACCCATCACAGCTGGGCATCTTTTCCTTCCACTGCTAATTTTGGTGGCACCCTCCTATTCCCTGGCCCTGGCTTGTCCATGTTGGGCCTGGTGTCTGTGTAGGAGGACAAAGAAGATGTCATCAATGGCATGCAGTGGAACACAAGGCACAGTACCAGCATAAACCCTAAACATACACACACCTTTATAGTTGTACTGTGCATCAGTAGCCACATGTACATGGTGGGGATGGACAGGACTATGAAGGACCACGTCTTAGTATTGTGCACAGTTATGGCACCCCACACAGACAGGTGTGCCATGGCCCAGGTGAAGCCAGAATGCTACATACCACTGTAGTATCTATGGCCTAGCCCTATGTATGCAAAGGTAGTGCCCCATCCAGCTGTCCTCACCACCGCTGTCCAGTATACCCATATCTGTCAGCTGCAGACCATGTACACATCATAGTATGTACTAGGATGCATATAGGCCCAAGCTGCACACAAGAGGGGCACAGGAAACATACCTGTGCAACAGTAGAGGAGGACGTTGTACTATAGGTGTAGCCCAACACAATGCCAGGACCAACAGTGGCACACACAGTGCATTATAATAGTATAACATGCACTACACAGCATATGCATACCAGCACCCATGCTGCACAGCATAGACAGTGTACATGGAACAGATGGTGGCCTCTGTGAAGTGCTATTTGGTACACTTGCCACCATAGCTGCATGTAGACCATATGTCACATGACATAGTCATCCACCCTGACACTACACCTATGTTACTGTGTCAGCACACACCCTTGGTTCTATGGCAGGTGCATGACTGAAAGATCCACAGCAGGTCCTCTAATGTGCAGGGAACATCAGTGGTCTCATACACCTGCATTGGTAAGATCAGGCTATTTAGTGGAGCAGGTCATATAAGACAGAAGGGACACAACAGGGACACACAAGTACAATGCACATTTCCTCCAGGTCACTAATCCAGAAGTACATTAGCATGGAAATAGTACTGCACACAAAACGCAACAGCAACCACACATATAGCCATTTGTACTCACCTGATCATGGTACATTGCCACTGTCCATGATTTCCTGGACTGCTGCAGTTCTGTGGTTCCCTGCCGACAGGTCATTAAACCTGTGCCAACACTAGTCCCCCTTCTGATTGACCTGTGTGCTGTGCCAGGCACCACCCCACAGAGGCCCAAATCTTATGCCTGGGCCTGTCTGCAGGCTCATCCCCCTTGCCCAGGAGGTGGTCCTCCCTGGCTACTAAAAAGCCAACAAGATTGGCCAGCTCTCTGGCTGACCACTGGGTGTTTGACTGGTGCACAGCTCTGCTGTCCCTGTCTATCATGGTGTCCTACCTGATACATGTCACCAACCCTCACATCAAGCTAATATGACTTCCTTGGCTGTATGGGTGTGTCCTGCTGTTTGTGTGACATGTTTTGGCATTAGTGTAGTGTTAGGGAAGGCAAGGGAAGGGAACATTGTTTAACCAGGAGTAGCACACTAAGCTGAAGCTTGTTTCCAGATGCGACCTGGGAGCACAAGGAAGTTAAGTGACTTGCTCAGGATTACACAGTATGCACCTAGGCAGCTGTGGGATTCAAACCCAGGTCTCTAGATCTGCAGCTCAGAGCCTTAACCCACTGCGCTATACTGCCTCATAGTATAGTGCTATGCGTGTTGCTGGTGGAAGGGCTGTCCACACGCTACAGGAACAGAGTAGCATGTGTGCATGGTGTGCATGCACTGGACATCACTGCATGTGTACAATGCCATAGTGTGACATTTATTTTATTTATTTATTTAAGAGATTTACCAGGAAAGGCATATTGAGCGGAGTACTGCTCGATTCCCGATGCGCCCTGGGGTAGGGGGTTACAAGAGTGCAGCAATAAGACAAAACAGTTCATACATAATTAGCAGATAATAACAGTCAGTGGTCCAGTAGGATGGTTGCAGTAACTGAGATGAAAGACGGTTCATACAAATATGAATAGTATTTCAGACAGTGGTGTAGTAGAATGGAAGAACTACAACAATTACATAGTGTGAACAAATTTGATTTCATACAATATGGGTAAGGTGTACGTATAATACAGCAACAGTAGCAGGTTCAGTAGCATATAGTACCATTATGTGATGAGTGTGAAAAACGGAGCCCAGACTGGAGCAAGTAGGATGCTAGAATGGGGAGTGGTTGTGCGAGTAGCTGATAGGAGTTGTGCAGGGAAGTCAGCGATGGGGAAAGCATGAGCAGTTGGTAGCGAAATGTGCTTTGAGAAGGGCATTACGTTGGGGAGTACTTGTGGTGAGTCTGATGTCGGCTGCCAGTGAGTTCCATAATTTGGGCAGCCTGAAACTGAAAGCTACCTGACCTGATTGGGTGGATCTGTGGGGAATGTGCAGGAGCCTGGAGTCAGTGTTCCTGAGATCGTAGGTAGGTGGGGGGACGGCGGTTAGGGATGTTGATAGGTAGGAGGGCAGCGTATGAGACCAGAACTTAGCAGTAATTCTAGCACTGTGCAGCAATTGCCGGTTTTGGAGTGAGGGGAGGTCAAGGGACTGGTATAGGTCGCAGTTTTGGGTATTGGGAGAACGGTCCAAGGCGAACTGGCAGATGGAGTTGTATAGGGGGTTGAGCCTGGCTAAGGACATTTGGGGGGCGGCACCGTAGACAACATCGCCGTAGTCCAAAATTGGGAGGACCATTTTTTGGACAATTGCTTGTCTGGTCGGTAGAGGGATACAAAACTTGTTACGATGGAGAGCTCCCAGCATGGGATGTAGTTTTTTTGTCCAGTGCATCTACATGCGCTGAGAAGTCAAGGTACTGGTCTAGCCAGACGCTGATATAGCGATATGTGGAGCAGGCCTCAAGCGGAGTTCTGTCCAAGGTATAGAATGTGGGTGCGTCAGTAAGCCAGGTTAGTTTGGCTCGGGAGCGGAAGGTGAGGGAGACAGTTTTTTTTGAGTTTAGGAATAGTTGGTTCTCAAGGAACCAGCGTTGGATGGAGTCGAAATCCTTCTGAAGGCATGCTGCCACGATGGTTCCAGATGGGTCAGAGGCGAACAGCACCATATCGTCCACGTACATATGGATGTCAGTTTGTGTGCAGACAACAGGCAAATTGTTGCGGAAGATTGAGAAAAGCAGTGGGCCGAGTACGGACCCTTGAGGTACACCACTGGTGACTGGGAGGGGGCTGGATAGAGCCATACCGATGCGGACTGATTGAGACCTACCTGATAGGTATGAGTGGAACCAGTTGAGTGCTGCCACCAACAGACCAGTTTGGGCAAGTTTAGACAGCAACAGGGGGTGAGAGACTGTGTTGAAGGCTTTTGCCAGGTCTATAAAAATAGCTGCGGTTATTTCCCCTTTGTCAATGCCTGTAAGGATGGAGTTAGTGAGGCGAAGGAGGGATGTGGTGGTGGAGTGATTTTTCTGAAACTGGCTTGGAAGGGGTGAAAAGGAGATTATATCTAGATAGGGTGTGCTAGGATAGAACAAGGCGCTGTTGAATTTTGGCTAGGATGGGGAGCAGAGATATAGGCCGATAGTTTGATGGGAGGAGGTCCCTCCTGGGTAGAGGAATGACTGTGGCTTGTTTCCATTGTGGGGACTGCCCTAATTTAAAAGACAGATTATAGAGCATGGTTGGGAGGTGGGCTATGGCGGGCAGAGAGTTGGAGCATTTTAGAATCTAGGCCGATGGACATTTACCTTGGATGTGTTTAGTGAGTGTAGAATTTTTAGCACCTGGTCTAGAGTGACTGATGGAGCGAAAAGAAGGGGGGGTGCATTAGGGAGAACAGGGGAACTTTGGGAGAACAAAGGTGGGGGTGGGGTGGGAGGAGAGTAGGAAGGCAGTAGTGGTGGAGAAGTGGTCATTAAACTCGGTGGCAACCAGACAAGGATCATTGATGATTTTGCTCTCACGAGGTTGGCGTGGGGTGGGGGTTGGGTCGGTGGGGTGAGGAGGATTTTATGGACTTCAGAATTGAGAAGGGTGGGTGTGGTTTTTGTTGAATGCCGTTTTGAAGTAGTTTGATTTGGACTGCCGTATGAGTCTTGTGCAGGCATTTCGAAGTGACCGGTATTGTTGCTGGGCTGGGTGAGAACCTGTGGCCTTGAAGGATTTCCAGGCACGGTCTCTGGCTCGGAGTTGTTCCATGAGGTTTGACGTTACCCAGGGTAAGTGGGAGCCTCTGACTCTGGATCTCCTTAGCGGGGCATGTATGTCCCAGATAGCGAGGAAATTAGTAGAGAAATAGCTCAGGGCCTCGTCCATGGTGGTGGCACTAGGGATGGGAGACCAGTCAATGGCGGTTAGGTCGTTTAGGAGCGCAGACAGATCCAGTGATTTGTAAGCTCTGCTGTGCAGCAAACGGGGTGGAGGGGCAGGGAGACGGAAGATTTTGCGCACTTTAAAAATCATATGGTGATCGCTAAGGGAGTCCAGTAGAAGGCTGGCTTTAAGTATCCTATGTGGGTGGGTAGTGAGTGCCCAGTCCAGTAGTGTGTGTTTATTGTATTTGTGGTTTAGGCGGGTGGGTTCCCCTATTTGCTGGTGCAAATTTAGCACGTTTATTTGGCAATGTGTCTTTGATGCTGTGCATCCCAGCCAGTTCTGATTGAAATCACCAAGGATGTGGAGTTCTCCACCTTCTGTAAGGGCCCTCAGGTTGCCTAGGTGTTCGAGGATGCTGGTTAGCGGTGTGTCCAGCGGACAGTATGACCCAGATATGTATACTGGAATAGAGTGGGGCAGGGGGATTTTGATCAGGAGGGAATCTATGGTTAGTAAGGGTGTTGGCGGAGTGATTACAGAAAACTGGAGATTTGAGGCGACATACATGGCAGTGCCACCACCCTTCTTCCTCCCCTGCCTGTCTTGGCGGATTAGTGAGAAGTCGGGTATTGAGAATTCCTCTTCCCGGTGATGGGGCTTCAGCCATGACTCTGTGATGATTATAATATCAGGGTGAAGGGCCAGGACAGTTGTTTGTAGGGCAGCCATTTTATTTAGGATGCTACATATATTAATGTGGACAATTTTGAGACCTTTGGGGAGGTGTGTGGGTGATGCTGGTGGTTGGGCAGCAATGGATGCCTGTGGTCCAGTGTTCCATTCAACGTCCCCTGCTATGAGCAGTAGGAATACCAGGGCATGCCTTAATAGGCGCATGGTCTTTACTGGTGCACCCCTGCGGGTGGGGTGATTAGAGGGAGTTAAGTTTGCCTTTGGGGCTGAAAAGAGTGGGAGATATAAGGCAGGTGTTGCAGCGTGAAAAGGGGGGGATAGAGGCCCCCAGGGTCCAGTTGTGCCCATGGTGTAGGTTGTGTTTAACTGGTGCCGAGGAGGAGTGGGGTGTAGGCTTGGGAGTTAAGGTGGGAAGTGGCAAGGGGTCTGGTAGCCTAGGATTGACTGAGGGTGGGAGGGAGGATGAGGCTATGCAAAGCATAGTGATAACTGCAGTGAGAAACTGCATTATTTTTGAAGTAAGTTCCTTTTGTGCAGAGGAGGATTTGTCAGTGTGCTCTGCAGTGGCTGCTAGTGGTGGAAAAATATAAGGGACTAATGGGAATGTGGGTTCCTCGGCGTGGTCCGCGGGGGGTGGGGATGTCTCGTTTGTCTGTGGGGAGGGCTTGGGGACTCCTGCCCTCGTGACCCGACCTCAGCTCTGCGGAAAGGAAGAGAAAGGCTTTAATACAGGTATGTGGCTTGTAGGAGGAGCATGCTTTCTAATGCATCCAATAGCTAGTGAAATAAGTAAGCCTTTTAGTAGGAGATATGGCGCAGTAAATAGCAGCAGCCTGGGGTCCTATTACAATTACAATCAACCCACTATAGTAGGAATTCCCCTAGATAGCAGCAGACTGCAGTAGTGGATTCTAGCAACTCCCTTGGGTACAGATCACTTATCTCACACCAGCAATCCTACCCCCGTGTAAAGTTGTGCAGTTTGGTAAAAAAAAAAAATAGATAATTCCCCAGTTAAAACACTTTGTGCAGATTAGCAGACTTTTCCTTTTTTACAAGTAATTAGGCAGATAAAGATTGGAGGCAGGGAGCTGTGTAACGCTCGATGCACACCGGCAGTTAATTGCAAGTCAGTACTGTGTCTAAAAAGGCGCCAAGTTTAAATCTGTGGCATGGTAGAGCTCCTATTCATTCAGTGAGCAGCTGCAAGAACTCCGGCTACCTGGCTTCAGGGTTCCTCGGTGTGGTCCGTGGGGGGGGTCTCGCTTGTCTGTGGGGAGGCCTTAGGGACTCCTGCCCTCGCGACCCAACCTCAGCTCTGGCTTCAGGGTTCCTCGGTGTGGTCCGCGGGGGGGGTCTCGCTTGTCTGTTGGGATGGCTTGGGGACTCCTGCCCTCATGACCCGACCTCAGCTCTGGCTTCAGGGTTCCTCGGCGTGGTCTGCAGGGGGGGGGTCTCGCTTGTCTGTGGGGAGGGCTTGGGGACTCCTGCCCTTGCGACCTGACCTCAGCTCTGGCTTCAGGGTTCCTCGATGTGGTCCGCTGGGGGGGGTCTCGCTTGTCTGTGGGGAGGGCTTGGAGGCTCCTGCTCTCGCGACCCGACCTCAGCTCTGGCTTCAGGGTTCCTCGCCGTGTTCTGCGGGGGGGTCTCGCTTGTCTGTGGGGATGGCTTGGGGACTCCTGCCCTTGTGACCTGACCTCAGCTACATGCTGCTGCTGCAACATGATGTTGTTCCAGATATGTGGTGTCATGTCAGCACTGCATGGAGACATAGCACTAATGCAATTTTCTTGGCTAGTGCTAATATGATAGCTCTTGGGGAAAAATGGAAATATTCAAACAATGTATGCAAATAAGCTGATTCTACAGTTGGAGGGCAAAGTCAATATTTGCATGTCATTACCGGAATGTAGTCATTCATTTGCATGCTTCATTATACCCGGAGCATATAAAAGAAGCAAAGGGAACCACATAGATTCCACAGAGGAACTGCTGGTGGCTAGAGGTAAGTGTATTGTGTAGTGGCCTACAATGAGGACATGGTTGATCATAACGCTGTTTATGTTGTATCAAGACCAGACTATTGTTGTATCTGCACGTGGCCAAGGGCTGTGTTAGGCAGACAGCTAGCTTTGTATTGTGCCCGGCCACTCTTGTCTTCAGTACTGAAGCTGCAGCAAGTAAGTTAAATGGATTGCAAGATGATCTGCAGAAAATCCTTCACATTCACCCACTGATCACAAGCCAAATTATCCACCTTTATTACAGACAGCATCATAACCCCAAGAGGAAAAGCCCTCTCCCTGCAAAGAAGAGAAGCAGCAGCAGCAGAGGTGCACTCCACACGGCAGAATATTGCAAGCAACCACAGAAAACTAACCAGAAAAATGTAATACTGTACCAGTAAGCAAAATACAAGACCACACTACACACATTAAGCAGGAATACAAAACACAGAAAACAGCACTATTGCTACTTCCAAGTCTGATTCCCACTTCCCTGTGCTCCTTTCATTCAGATCATGGCACCTTTTAACGTACAGTAGCAAAATTCCAGAGATCCCTAAATGTTTTTTCCCTATCAGTGCAGCTTCACGCAGTGCTCTGGCCCTCCCAGCACACTCTCCTGCCCTGTCCCACACTCCAGTCCAGGTACCATACTCTCCTGAGTTCTAACTGTCCCTTTCTCTAGATACCAGTGCAGGAGAGCTTTTTTTTACATGAACACACACAAGTGGCTCAGTCTCAAGAAGCTCACCTCCACCGGAGACTTATAGTACAGCAGCAGGCTCGAAACAGCTTCCAAAAGTAAGAGTAAAGTTTCAAGTTGGAGCAAATTATGCCAGTGGCAGCAGTGCCACAGTGGCAAGCCCTCATTCTCATTCTCATTCTCATTCTCATTCTCATTCTCTCTCTCTCTCACTCTCTCGCTCTCTCCCTCTCTCTCTCTCTCTCTCTCTCCCATCCTCAGCTAAAACAGACAGTTTATTGGCACTTTGTTTTCTTAGATATACAGCAGAGCACCAGACAGTGCTTATTCCTGGGTGCAGACTCCACAGTCCACTGGACATCAAAGGCAACTTTGCTGGCAAGCAACATAACATTTACTACCATTTAGACACTTAGAAAAGGTATGTTAAATATGTGTCCAGCTGTGGCTCTGCACTGTGGTGGTAGGGGCACTTTCTCAATCTCAGAA
Organism: Neoceratodus forsteri; assembly: GCA_016271365.2. Lineage (NCBI taxonomy): Eukaryota > Metazoa > Chordata > Ceratodontiformes > Ceratodontidae > Neoceratodus > Neoceratodus forsteri. The sequence continues at coordinate 122,961,175 of CM028130.1, read as the reverse complement.
AGTTTGATGGTGTACAGATAGAGTGTCTGCCCCTGGCAGAGAGGGTTATGGATTCAAACCTAGAATTTAATGTTCACCAAGATAGAGCAGTCAATAGGGAGAAGGGCGGGGTAAATGGAGAAAAAGACAAAGGCAGTAAGGACAGGGATGGGGCAAAAAGAAATAAAGCCTTAAAACAATGGAGGTTAATGAGTACCAATGCCTGTAGTCTAGGTAAAAAGCTCCCTGAAATGGTGGCCTTGATGGAAGAGGGATGCCTAGATATTGTGGCATTCACAGAAACATGGTACACAGAGAACCATGACTGGGATATCAACATACCAGGGTACACAATCTATAGGAGGGACAGGGAGGGAAGAGGAGGAAGAGGAGTTTCTCTCTATGTAAGGGAAGGGATCAAAGCAACAGAACCAAAGGGTAAACAGGAAGGAGAGGAGGCACTGTGGGTGACCCTGGAGACTGGAAATGGCTCCACAATCCACACAGGGATTGTATACAGACTCCCGTCTCAGGGGGAGGAAATAGACAAAGAAATGATAGGAGCATCCTTGGTATGGCAGATAAAGGGGAGATATTGCTGATGGGGGACCTGAATATGCCAGATGTTAATTGGAGCATCTTTGCTGCAGCCACATCCAAAAGCAGGGCCATTCTCAATGCCCTACTGGGGGCATGCCTCAGACAGCTAGTTTTGGATCCCACTCAGAAGGGAGCAATCTTAGACCTGGTACTCTCAAATGGGATGGAGAGAGAATCTCTGATCTTGAAGTGGGTAGCCATCTGGGAACAAGCGACGACCAAACAGTGTAGTTCACGATAAACTTAGCTGTAGAGTCAAGCCACACAAAGGTGAAGGTGCTGGACTTGAGGAGGGCTGATTTTTGTCAAAATTGGAGAGTGCCTCAGAAAAGCACTAGCAAACAGGCAAGAAGGTGGGGTGGAGCAACAATGGGGAAACATCAAAACCGCCATCACAAAGGCAACAAGCTTTTGTATGAAGCAAATAAACAAATCAAAATGAAAGAAAAAAATACTATGGTTCTCAAAAGAAGTGGAGGGGAAGGTAAGGGAGAAAAAGACAGCATTCAGGAAGTATAAGGAAACACAGAAGGGGCAGAACAGAGAACTGTACCAGTTAAAGCAGAAGGAAGCGGTGAAGGCAGTCATAGATACATAGACAGTGTCGGCAGATAAGGGCCTATGGCCCACCTAGTCTGCCCATTTGAGCTTGTAAGTTCAGTTTGTTTTCCTAGAAGTCTATTTCCCCTTACCTCTGACCTCTAGAATTCCTTTATGTCTATCCCATGCATTCTTAAATCCCGTGATTGTTTCAGCCCCCACCACTCCTCTGGCAGGGTGTTCCACTTGTCCACCACCCATTCTGTGAAGAAATTCTTTCTCATGTTTCCTCTGAATCGTCCTCCCTCCAACTTCATCCCATGCCCTCTAGTCCTGAAACATCTTTTTCGCTTAAAAATAGTGTTTTCCTGCACCCTGTTCCTCCCTGTAAGATACTTGTATGTCTCTATCAGTCAGAATGGCAAAAGCCCAAACCAAGGAAAAGATAGCCAACTCGGTTAAGAAGGGGGATAAAACCTTTTATAGGTACATTAGGGAGCAAAGAAAGACTAAGGCAGGGATACTGAGGATGAATAAAGAGGAAGGTGGTTGGGCAGAGAGCGACAGTGAAAAAGCAGGGATACTGAACGAATGCTTCTGCTCAGTATTCACAATGGAAAAGCAGGGGAAGATACCTAATCCAGTCAGTAGAAGAACTCTGGGTAGGGGGGTTGATATTAGTCCTTTCACAGAAGAAAGGGTTCTGAAAAGAATTTAAAACTGAAGGTGGATAAAGCAATGGGGCCTGATGGGATTCACCCTAATTCTAAAAGAACTAAGGGAAGAACTAGTAACACCACTGACTACCCTTTTAATAAATCATGGGAGGATGGTGTGGTACCTGAGGACTGGAGGAGGGCAGATGTGATTCCCCTTCACAAAAGTGGGAGCAAGACAGAGGCAGGAAACTACAGACCTGTCAGTTTGACCTCAGTGGTAGGGAAAATGATGGAATCACTTCTGAAGGAAAGAATTGCTGTGTACCTAGAGGTCAGTGGGGCACAGGACCCAAGGCAGCATGTATTCACAGCAGGAAGGTCATGTCAGACAAATCTAATTGATTTCTTTGACTGGGTGACCAAAGTAGTAGACCAGAGAGGGGCTATGGGCATGGCCTACCTAGACTTTAGCAAGGCATTTGACACAGTCTGCACAAAAGATTAATAAACAAATTAGCCGGCCTGGGAGTGGATCCCAGGGTGGCAGCCTGGGTAAAACACTGGCTGGACAACAGGACACAGCAAGTAATAGTAAATGGAGTCCACAGTGAAGAAAGGAGGGTTACTAGTGGGGTACTGCAGGGTTCAGTACTTGGGCCAGTCCTTTTTAATGTCTTTATAAGTGGCATTGCAGAGGGACTGGAAGGGAAAGTATGTCTCTTTGCAGATGACACAAAGATCTGCAATAGGGTTGATATGCAAGGTCGCTTGAAAAGGATGAAAAGGGACTTGGCAAGGTTGGAGGAATGGTCAAATGTATGGCAGCTTAGATTCAACGCAAAGAAGTGAAAAGTAATGCACCTGGGAAACAAAAATCCAGGGGAAGAGTACACAGTGGGGGGTGAGATACTGACAACAACAAAAATGGAAAGTGACCTGAGGGTAGTCATATCAGACAATCTAAAGGTGGGCAAGCAATGTGAGAAGGCAGTAAGGAGGGCTGAGGGGATACTGGGATGCATAGGGAGAGACATCACCAGTAGAAAACAGGAAGTTGTTGGCCCTCTGTACAGACAGTTAGTGAACCACATCTAGGTACTGTGTACAGTTCTGGAGACCCCATCTCCATAAAGACATAGACAGGGTGGAGGCTGTCCAGAGGAGGGCAACCAAAATGGTGCAGGGTCTGGAACAGAAGACATATGAAGAAAGATTAAAGGAGATTAAGATGTATAGCCTCGAGGAAAGGAGGGAGAGTGGGGACATGAGAGAAACTTTCAAATACCTCAAGGGAATCAACAAAGTCCAAGAGGGTAACATCTTTCAGAAAAAGAGATGTGCAAGAACAAGGGGGCACAATTTGAAGATAGAGGAGAAACGGATCAGAGGTAATGTGAGGAAGTATTTCTTCACAGTGAGGGTTATAGATGCATGGAACAACCTTCCTGAGGAGTTCGTAGAGTCAAAAACAGTGGGGGAATTCAAGAATGCATGGGACAGACATGAGGCAATTCTAACGGGGGGTAGGAGGAAGTAGGCTGTTGGTTAACTAGGATCTGCAGCTTATCCGTTAGGTAGGGAAATGGGCAGACTAGGTGGGCCAAGCGGTCCTTATCTGCCATCAAATTTTGTGTTTCTATGTTTCTATGTTCCTCAGGAGCACCAGTGTGGAGAAAAAAAATGCAACAAATGCAGTGGTTTAACGCGGGCTGGTGCATTACAAAATTCCATTCCTGACACACTGAAAGAGCCATCAAAAGGCAGCATCAAAAGACAGCATCAAAAGACACTAAGGTGGGGCTGAGGTTGCACAGCAGGCTGAGTATGACACTACTCAGCTGGTTGCTGGGTGGTGTCATGTACATGAAAGGAGGCAGCTGCTGTCTGATGGGTGTGGCTGCGTTCTTCCAAGCACACGTAGTTCCCATCCATCAACCAGCAGAACTGCATCATGACCAGCCTCGCTGAGCATTGACCTGCCTTTGTTGAGCATTCATCAGTCTGAGCTGCATTGGATAAGACAGTGACATGCCTCTGAAGACCACTATGCTACTCTGTTCTCACAAGATGCTTGCTTCACGCATGTGCATGCAATCAGACATAACAATGGCAATAAAGCTGGTGTTAACAACTATAGATTGATTTTTCTTTTATTGATGACTTCTAGAATTTTTGAGAAACTTGTAGTGGATCAATTAAAAGAATAATGTAATGTAAATCTTGTAAACTATATAACATATATTAGTCCAGCTTTCGACCCAAGCATAGCACAGCAGAAGCGCTTATCAAATTTACCACAGATTTCCAGCGGGCAATGACTAAAAATCTTTTGGTAGGTGCTATATTTAGAAACCTCCAAACAGAGAGTGGGTCTTGAACTTGGGATATGTTCAAGTGAGTGAGTTTATGTGGGGGGTGTACTAGGAGGTGTGGGGTGGTCGGTGGTGAGTGGAAGGTGGGGGGGCTGATCAGTGAGGGACCATTTTCTTTTTCTACAGGTTTAAAAAAAAATTAAGGCACCATTTTCTTCTTTTCAGATTATAATTCAGGTGGGAGGGTGGGGGTGCCACTAGACACCAGGGAACTTGGGAACAGTGATTGGTGGGTGGGGTGGTGCCACTTACACTTTGGATAATATACTTTGGACATAGGGCAACAGAAGGCCAAGGCCCATATGGTTACCCCCCCCCACACACACACTCAGTGGGATAATGTTATTCCATTTCCATTTATAAAAGCATCAAGCTTTTGTTTTAACAACACCAGATTAATGGCATTAACTACTTCTTCAGGAAGCAGATTCCATGATCTAATAGTCCTTGGTAAAAATGAATATTTCCTAAGATCAGTTTTGAAACTAGGCTCAATGAGCTGACACTTATGTCCTCTAAGATTGTATTTCATCTCCTTATATACCAGTCCCTGTTCAAGATTAAGTATTGGATTCAGGTCATTCAGAAATTTGTACTTGACACCAAGGAATATTAAATTTTAAAATGGGGATGGCAATTGGTGGGTGGGAAGGGGTGCAACTAGACATCAGGAAACACATAACATAATGGGGATGGCAATCGGATGGTGTGGGTGCCACTAGATGCCAGGGAATGCAATGAAATAATGGGGATAGTGACTGGCAGTCGGGGGTGCCACTGGACACCATAGAATAAAATTTAAATAAGGGGAATGGTGATCAGAGGGTGGGAGTGTCACTAGACACCAGAGAACAAAATAACAGGGACGACAATTGGAAGGTGGGGGATGCCATTAGACACCAGGCCAACGGGGCTTAAAGTTCACACTGCAGCCTGCAGCACGAGATCGGCTACAGCTGCAGAAGTCAGGAAATTCCCACTGTTCTCATACAGAGAACATGGGGGAAGCTCTCCTCTCGCTGAGTTGGGCACCAGGAATTTTTGGTGCCCAGACAAAGTATTTCTGGCCCTAATTATGAAAAACAAACATTCAAATCCAGTTAAATGGGGCCTGTAAAGCTATGTTCAGATGTTTGATTTTTAAAATTCCAACATTTGCTTGTATTTTCCATGTTTTTCAGTTAATGAGAAAAAATAAAAGATGACGACTCATGAAAAAGGAATTTTTCTGGTGAAAAAGGATTGGCCCTTCATGAAAAAGAATCCTTTTTCGTGAGACCAAATCCCTTGTTGAACTCTTTACCTCTATCCTGGAGAGTGATCTTCCCATTGAAAATAATGGGAACTTAAAATCTGAATAAGTTTGCAACAGAATGATATTTTTTCAGCAAGTAAATGCATGGCAGTTCTGTTATGCAATCTGTATCTACCATAAAGAAATCACACTGAAAATCCACACCATGTTGATGCAAGGCAACGAGGAAAAAACTACACAAAGTTGCAACTTTTAAGGTTTTTGCACTATACGGATCTCAGAATCCCTACATCTAACCAGAATGTAACTTGCCATGTCAATAGATCAACCTCCACAGGACATGTGCCAAATTTTTTGCAAATCCACTGGCTGGTTGCAAAGTTATTAAAGAGCAAAATTTGAGGTTTAACATTAAACATGTTACTCAACCCTAACTATAGGGGCATGCCATGCCCTATAATACACACACACACACACACACACACACACTTATATTTCCAACCCTAACACCCCACCCTCCTAAACCAGGCAGGACAGCAGGTGCGGGGAGTACCTTGGGCTTCTCAAGCCTAACGCTCACCCCATTCCATCTGTAAATAAGGTCAGATGTGTAGACTTTATGAGAATGTGGTGCACATTATGATTGAGAAGCCCAAGGCACACCCCACATGTGCTTACCTGCCTGGTTTGGAAGGGCGGGGTTTTAAGGCTGGAAACTCTAACACCTCATTTCCTAACTTTTGTTGCTTTGACCCTAACTGGAGCATTAACACAGTTTTTTGCTGTTTATTAATTTTGGAGATAGTATAATCGTATCCTTAATTACCTGTAGGAGTACAGGGCCATCTGGGCCCTGCACTTCCATTCAAAGGACAACAGTGACCACATTGTCAGCATAGCCACCTTATTACCCCACCTCATGTACCCGGTATAGAACATTTTCAAATCCCCACCAAAACATAATTCTGCACAACTACAACGCCATTCCATGCCACAGGTGTGAAAACACATTTGGGCAGGATTTGAAAAATGACAGTTGTGACATACATGAGGTGGGGTAATAAGAAGGCTATGTGGAAAACCTGGGGTCAAAATATTAAATATTTCTAAAGTTACGAGTGTGCATAGCAAAATTGCACTGAATGGTCATAACATTGTCATTTTTTACATTTTTACCCCAAAGTTTCAACATATTATTCTTATGACCCCACCACATAAACTCCGTAGGTAAAAAACTTTCAAGTCCTTGTCAAAATGCCATTCCACACCACAGGTGCGAAAACATGTTCTGAACAGGATGGGAAAAATGACAGCTGTACTGAGGTAGTGTGAAAAAAATGGCTATGTTAGGGAAAAAGACACAAAAGTAGGGAAATGTGACATTAGGGTTTACAAAGCTAACACCCCACACCCACCATGCACACACAAACAGACATCAGGGATGTGCCTTGGTGTCGTCAACCCTAACTCTCACCCCATTCCATAAATATAGCCTAGAAGTTAGAATAACGAGCTGTGAATGATGGTATGACCTTCATAAGATGGCGACCACGCTGGGTCAGCCATCATTTGAAATTTAGCACTAGCTCTGCTAGTTTTTATTTTTGTGTTATTTTGATTTTATTTTATGTACTTTGCTGTAGACAGCAGTCGAGAGTGAGAAAGTTGGCGGTTTTACTTTATTAGTCATTAGCTCATTTCTATCTAGATATTCATTCTTCGCTCAATCCTGCTTGCAGTCAACGCTGCCTGTGGTTTGCGAACGTTTGGATTATGGACTGTGGGCTGTGAGCGGCAACGACTGTAGTGGCTGAATTCTGACCCATCGGCTATCTGTGGGGCTTGGGAGAGTCGAAGGAGAGTTTGGATCTTATGTGAGGGAGAGAGAGGACTGCAATTCAATCTGCTTTGACACCTGGGCAGTGCAGCCTTGGTTTGTGTGGAGTTAGTGGTGGAATGAGAAGACAGTCGTAAGTTGTGGTTTATAGGACCACCTTTTAAACTCGCTCTTTTCTTGAAGAACGGATCTTTAAGTTTCCTAAGTAACTGTTGTTGAATCAAAGAGCAAGGACTAGCCTGTCGGGCTTGTTTGAGGTGGGTGCGGAGTACACCTGTTTCCCCGGGGAGGGTCAGGAGTGCCGGTTGGAGGGCGGGCACTGGCCTGGGCTCCTGGAGCTGCAGGAGTTTACCTGATGGGGGTCAGGTTTCTCCAGCGGCTCGGTGGGGGACTTGGGTGTACAGTGGGGCCTGCCTGAATGAGATCTGGTCTGGCATTTAGCCCAATGAAGAATTGCTGGAAAGGAATGGAAGTGGTTCTGACTCGCTGACGATTGACTGATTTGGAAATACTTTCTAACTTTACTCCATGAGGTCCTGATAGAGTCTTCTTTCCCCAGCACTGCCATTTGGTCTGACTGGTGTCTGTTATATACATTACTCTGATTTATTGGAGGCTGTGAGAGTGCTTCTCTTTTAAAATGGCCATATGACGTGGCTGTGAGAGGGCTACACCTATTTGGTCAAGATTATTTTTGGTTAGGGGGTGGTGAGAGACACCCTGCCTTCTCATGATTTGGATTGTGAGAATTAATGCTGTGGACTTATGATTTGGACAGTAATATTATTGGACACTATGGAACAATATTAATTTTGAGTATTACCACTGTCCTGACTAATCATATCTGCTGCTTTATTTAATTTATTTAGTTTGCGGTTGTATTTTGGTTGGGTTTTATTTCTTGTTTTGTAGGGTTAGTAGCCTGGAATATGTGCTGGGAAGGTACAAGGATGGTCAGGCAATATTCCCCCACTAGACTCCGGGACCTCCATCCTTTTGTCTGCTCTCCACTGTCCCCAGAAGTGTATAGGTGGTGTTGAGCTCTGGGGATTGTGAGGAGGAGGAGGAAGACAGGTGCTGGGACTGGCGGGGGAATGAAAAGGAGTGGGTGGATTGGGGTAGTGGGAAAAAGGAGACACCCTGGGGTGAAATGGGTTCAAGAAAGGGGTTCTCCCTGCCTGATTCCCATACCCAAGGGCTCTGCCATTGGCAGGCAAGTAACGCGGTCTTCCTTGGTTACTCATCCTACTCGGGCGGTGTTATGCAATGTCAGGTCTCTTAAGAACAAGACTGCTTTAATAGCAGATCTTGTGGGGTCATCTGACCTGACTTGTATCACTGAGACCTGGCTGGATGAAAATGTTGGCCCAGTTTTGGCATCAGCAATTCCAGCTGGGTACTCAGTGATACATCGCCCGAGGATGGATCATAGGGGCAGGGTGTAGCCATTTATTTTAGATTGGAACTGAGCCTGGTGGAAGTTCCAATGGGAATCACCAACTCCTTTGAATGTATCTTGGGCGAGGGTGTAGGGTGCAGGATTCTTCTCATCTACCGTCCACCAGGAGATGGGAAAGCTTTTCTGCAGGAAGTCACAGACTTCATCATCGACCTGACATTGGACTCCCCCAGATGGCTGATCCTGGGGGACTTCAATGCCTAGGTCGACGATGAACTCTCACAGTTTGGTCAAGACTTCCTCCAGTTAATGAATTTTCTGGGCCTTACACAGGTTATTACCTCCTCAACCCATGTTAGAGGTCATTCATTGAACTTGGTGTTCCTCTTGGGGATAGAGATATCCGACTTGGCGGTGGAGCCAGTCGGGTGGTCTGACCATCACACCATCGGGTTCAGTTTCGTGGCTCCCCCAAGTAGGCCGGCCCCTATGGCGATGACCTGGTACCGTCCTTTAAGGGGTGTTACCCCAGATGGCCTAATGATGGTAATGGATCTATCAGGTGTGCCGAGTGAATGCAGGGATCCAGGGGATCTAGTACTAGCCTATAATAAGGCGGTAGTGGTGGCCCTGGATTCCATAGCACCTGTTCGTGTTCGCCCCCTCACCCTCCATCCAAGATCTCTGTGGCTTGATGAGACCTTGAAGGAGTTGAGGAGAGTGGGGCAAAGGTTGGAGTGGAGCTTGCAGAAATCGGGCCTGGAGTGTGACAGGCTTAGGTTGATGGACCATTATGTGGTCTATCAATCAGCAATCACTCATAAGAAGGCAGAATTCCTGTCCAGGGAGATTGCTGCTGCACAGAACCAACCAGCTCAGCTCTTCCGGACTATGGACAGATTGTGCAATCCAATCTGTCTCCAGTCTGGAGGAGCCTTGTCACAAGAACGATGTGATGAGTTTGCTCGTTTTTTTGTAGACAAGGTTGCCACAATCAGTTCCGGTATCTGTCTGGCCCACTCTGATGGAAGTTGCGGCAGTCAGCAGATGTCAGGCCCTCAGTTTACCTGGTCTGACTTTAGCCAATCCACAATCACTGACATTGTGATGATCATCAAGATGTTGAGACCAACCAGCTGTAGTCTAGATCTGGGCCCTACACGCCTCCTGGTTGGATGCGTTGATGAGATCAGTCCAGTCCTAGCTGAGATAGTCTGGAGGTAATTGGAGAAGTGGATCTTTCTGGAACCCCTGAAGGAGGCAGTTGTTTGAATGCACTAAAAACTTATTTATTTGAACAGGCATATTCTGGTTTTTAAGGGAAATATTATAGTTGTTAGAATTTTAAATTATTGGATTTTATTGATTACTGTTGGTATTATTTATTTAGCTGTCTACTATGTACAAGCACCTTGGTTATAAGAAAGGCACTTTTTATAAATGAAATATGAATGAATGAATGAGTTTGGTACATCCAGCAGACCAGACCTTGGTTTGATTCTCCAAACCTCCACTTGCATACTGTGTGACTCTGAGCAAGTCACTTAACTGTTCAGTGCTCCCAGGTTGTCCCTGAAAACAGGCACTTGTGCTTAGTGGGCCTTACCCAGTTACCAAAGACTTAAAAAAAAAGTAAATAAGCTGAAATGGGTGCAGTATAGGAGAATGGAGTAAGCAATAGAGCCAGCAACCCTAAGGCACATGTCTGTTGGTGTGTGCAGGGTGGGTGTGGGATGTTAGCTTTGAAAACCCTGATGCTACATTTCCCTGCTTTTGTAGCTTTATCCCTGACTAGAGCATTAACACAGTTTTTTGCAATTTATTATTTTTTGAGATAGTATAATCATATCCTAATTTGCCTGTGGGAGGTCCCTGCCCTCCCATCCCTCCATAGATGCATATGTGTATGTAGCTGTGGAAGCACAGGGCCCTCCAGGCCCTGCACTTCCATTTATAAGACAACAATGACCAAATTGTCAGCATAGCCATCTTTTTAGCCTACCTCATATACCTAGTACAGAAAATGTTCAAATCCCTGCCAAAACTCAATTCTGCAAAACTACAATGCCATTCCATGCTAAAGGTGCAAAAACACATTTTGACCAAGATTTGGAAAATAACAGCTGTGAAATACATGAGGAGGGGTAATAAGATGGGTATGTTGAAAATCTGGGGTGAACATATTGCAAATTTCCAAAATTATGAGCATGCATAGCGAAATTGCAATGAATCGTCATAACTTTAGAATGTTGATGCATTTTGACCCCAAATTGTTAGCATAGCTATCTTATTACCCCACCTCATGTACCCAGTACAGAACATTTTTAAATCCCTGCCAAAGCATAATTCTGCTCAACTGCAGAGCCATTCTGCTCCACAAGTGTGAAAACACATTTTGGGCAGGATTTGTAAAATTACAGCTGTGACATATATGAGATGGGGTAATAAGAAGGCTGTGTTGAAAATATGGGATTAAAACATTTAAAATTTCCAAAGTTATGAGTGGGCATAACGAAATTGCAACAAATGGTCATAACTTTGTCATTTTTTCATATTTTGACCCCACATTTTCAACATAGTCTTCCAATGACCTCACCTCATCAACCCCATAGCTGAAAATGTTCAAATCTGTGCCAAAATGGCATTCTGTTCCACAAGTGTGAAAACATGTTTCAAACAGGATGTGACAAATAGCTTTATTGTTCATAAGATAGTGTGAAAAATTGGCTATGTTGAAAATTTTGAATCAAAAGATTGAAAATGACCAAAATGATACACATGCGTAGGAAATTTTCAACGCGTGTGCCTAACTCATGCCTTTTTAGGGATTTTTTCACCAAATTTTCAAAATGGCCTTTTTGAGACCCCACCTCATGAACACTGGTGGTGAAATTTTATATGGTCCTGAAAGGTGATTTAGCGCATGACCACAAAATCACTTTCTGGGCCCTATTAACGAAACAACAGTTGCAGTGTTCATGAGGTGGGGTCCCAAAAAGGTCATGTTGAAAATTTGGTGCAAAAAATCCCCAAAATGGCAAACATATCAACATAACTTCAAAATTCCATTCAAATACATAATACAGCACTTACCTTGATTCCTCAGTTCACAGGTCAGCTTTCAAGAGAGCAAACATGTCCTGGTCCACAGAAGATGACAGCATTCGATCTCCGATGGTAAGTATAGGGTAAGGGGGTGGGTGTGGAAGCTCAGTGGGACGGTTGGGATGGAGGAGGGGTGGCAGGGATAACGAGAGACCATTTTCTTTTTTTCAGGTTAAAAAATAAAAAAATATGTTGGAGGACTATTTTCTTTTTTCTAGGTGACACAATATTATGACAGCATTTGGGGGGAATTGTGCGTCGGCTCCCCACTATCCCACACTGCTGGGGGGGTATCAAATAGTACAAGTATCTGGGGACACTGGTAGTGGGCTCCCCAGTGTCCACACTGCTGGGGGAGGAATTGTCAATGCCGACACGGGGATTGGGTTCCTCCAATGTCAGCAGTTATTATTAGAACAACAGGCGGGGGGCTATGAGGGGCATCTGACATGGGGAGGTGGACATCCTGGTGTTGGAATATTATAAATATAAAAAAGATAAAGAAGGAGGACGACGATTGGTGGGTGGGGTGCCATTAGACACTAGGGAAAAGGGTAGCTTATAGGTGAATCTGCAGCTGGCAGCATGAGTTTCAGCTGTGGCTACAAATGTCAAGTAAATCCCACAGTTCTCATACAGAAATTGTGGGGAAATGCTCCTCTAGCTAAACTGGACACCTGGGATTGTGGGTGCTCAGTAAACAAATATGTTGGCACAAAATGTAAAAACAAACATCAGAATGTTTGTTTGTTTGTTTGTTTATTCGCTTAATGGGTAAGCACACTGGAAACAAGTTCCTTTTACAGGTGCGACCCACATATATTGCATACAGACAATACATAATCAAACATACATATACAATGCAGCAAATTGCAGACAAAAATGTCTTTGTTACGTATAAAATTCATAAAAAAAATTCATAAAAAACAGTTACAATTAAATTGAGATTCAAAATACATCCTTAATGCATCGGCAAACTTTTTGACAGAACACAACCACCTAATATCTTGTGGAATTTCATTCCAAATAAATGGAGCAATATAAAGCAAAGGATCTTTGTCCACTTTTAGATTTCATAAAAGGAATCTCAAGAAACCTACTGTCTGACCTATGTCTAGAATAATGACCATCAATATATGGTCTCAAAACTTTAAATACTATGTGGAATTCCAGAGTCCATAACTTTATATATGAACTTGGCCACACAGTATTGGAAATTTAATGAAACCGTAACCAGCCCATTTCTTTCAAAATCACACAATGATGAGATGACTTAGAACAATTTAAAGCAAACTTAGCTATCAAGTGAAGTAAAAGTGGATTTCTTTGAAATCACTGATCATGAGAAGCAGTGTCAGTAATCATAGCTGCATAGTTCACAATAGGAAGAAAGCAGCAATTTGAAATAACCAGCCTAGACTCAGGAATAAGAAATGAACGGATTCTGTACAAAGAACCTAATCTACAATGTATTCTTGAGGTAACCCTCAAAAATGAGATTCATAACTTAGATGAGAATCTAGTAATACCCCAAGATATTGAAATGTATCAACATAGTCAAACAGTAATCCATCAAGAGATTTAACTTCCAAAGTACCAACCTCAGATCTCAGGCTAGGTGGGGTACCAAAAACCATCACCTTTGTCTTAGTTTTGTTTAAGAGTAATTTACAGGCCATAAGTGAAGACTGAAAATTGCACATTTCCTCTGTTAAAGAAAAATGTAGCTAAATGGGTCCCATTTAGCTATGTTCTGACATTTGTTTATTAAAATCACCTTTTTGCAAACTGGCCTGGTGGCGGAGGGTTTAGATGCTGGATGCCACACCTCGTGCCATGCCAGCGACCCAGGCTCAGGAATGAGCCAGGGCCACCGGGGATCGGCAGGAGGGAGAGAGGAATGAGCATCTGTAGGACAGTTCTCCTTTCTCAGGGAGGGATCCAGGGACAGCCCGGCACCATAGCAGCCCCCAGTGGAAGCCGGAGGCACTGCTATGCTCAGGGCTCAGGTAGTGGGACACAGAGTCGCGGCAGACATCGTCAGACATCATTGCAAGTCTGGGCTCTGGGGGGGAGGGAGAGTGTAACAAAGAAAATCCCCACTAGACGGGATAGGTGATGGCATCACAAACCCTGGAAGCCAAACTCTAAGACCGGGCACCTCTCCCCGTGCACCCCTCCCCATCCTCCTGGTAAATTGGATTATAGATAGAGCACCCTGGGAGTATAGTGCGGCCCTACCTCAGAGGGTGCAGAGCCGAGGGTCCTGCCAGGTCGGTACGGGGCGAGGAGAAATGTGCTTCAGGCAGGAGGTAGAGCTCCGAGGGTAAGTGGCTGCCAGACAGAGTTCCACACAAGGCGGAGCATAAACAGAGTTCGGAAAAAAAAATCACTTTTGTGTGTTTTTCCACTTTTGTCAGTTTGCTGAAGAAATCAACAAGATGGCAGTAGGCACAGCACCAAAAATGTTTGATGCCCTGCCAATTCAGTGGCGTAATATCAAACCCAGCATTTGCAGCATCAAATATTTACTTTTGCTGCAGTTCCGTTATCACTGCCATCTTGTACACTGCGCACTCAGGCGGTGTTCGAACTGTAACAGTGATGGAGCTACTATGCAACCCCTACTGAGCATGCAGAAGTCAGAAAACACTAAAATTAACAGCCTTATAACTCAGGAACCCCTTCAAATTTTTTCACCAGACCTGTCAAAGGCATTACTTTGGGACATGACATATGTCCCCTGCAAGTTTTGGGCAACAATTCCTTTCCATGTAGGCTGCAGGCAAGAGCAAAAAAAAGGCAGTGTTAAGTATATGAAAAAATGTAGTGTGTTTTTTTCTAGTAATGACACATGTATCTCAGAACCCACACAAGCTACTGTCACAAAAATGTCCACACATCAAAACCTTGCCCCCAGACAACACATACAAAATTTCAACTCAGTTTGTCAAAGGGAGCCACAGATATTAATGTGCAAAATTTGAGGTTTAACATTAAACAGGCTACTCAACCCTAACTACAGGGGTGCTAGCGTGCCCCAATAATATATATTATAGTAACAACATAGCACCACAATAGTTATGGCTGAGCAGACATTTAATGTTAAACCACAAACTGTGCACTTTAATAACTTTGCAACCGATCAATAGAGTTGGACAAAATTTGACATACACTGTCCTGTGGGTGGATCTCTTGACATGACAAGCTTTGTTCTGGTTGGATGTGCAGATTCTGAGATCTGGACAGTGAAAAACATCATAAAGTCACCACTTTATACAGTTTTTTCCTCATCGCCTTGTGTCCAGATGCTGTGATTTTTTTTCTTATGGTAGAAAGAGCTTGGGCAACAGAACAGGCATGCATTTTATTTACTTACTTACTTACTTACTTATTTATTTATTTATTTAATTAATTAATTAAACATTGGTAACCAAGAAAAGCACCATGAACAGAAGGTCGTTTCCAGGTGCAACCCGGGGGAGGGGATACATAGGAATAAAATACAGCAATTAATAATACAACATTGATAGCAAAGTTGTTATAAAAAGTAGGAATTTTACATAATGAAAAAGAAGGCTTTATACGTTAAAGAAATATCTTGTGTATACAAAACACCTACCCCTCGCAGGAGCCTCCTCCTCCCCTTCATTCCCACCCCTCCTCTCCCCCAATACTCTCTCTCCCCCTCCTTCTCTCCTCCTAATCTTCCAGATCCTGTTCCCTTGCAGGGTCTCAGCATCCTGAAGGTGACTAGTTCTTGGTTTACCCCTCCTCCCTCCCCCTTCACCCCTGCTCCCCTATTTGTCCCCCTCCTCTCTACCAAACCCTTCATCCTCTTTCTTGCCTCCTTATCTACTGGGTACTGTTCCCTTACAGGGTTCTCAGCATCTTGAAGGGGCCTAGTTCTTGGACTGCCACTATTTCCTCCCCCCCCCTCCCTCCTTTACTCCTCCACCCGGTCCCCCCATCCCCCCCCACTCCTCCTTACCTGCCAGATCCTGTTTCCTTGCAGGATTCTCAGCATCTTGAAGGGGCTAGTTCTTGGTTGGCCCCTCTTCCTTCTCCTTCACCCCACCCCATCTTGCCCCCGCTACCACCTCTTCCCACCTCTCTCCTCCCCTTTTTCTGCTGGGTAGTGTTTCCTTGCAGGATTCTCAGCACTCTGAAGGGGACTAGTTCTTGGGCTGCCATTCTTTCCTCCTCTCCACCCTCCCTCCTTTATCCCCCCAACTGGTTCCTCCCCACTCCCCCTCTCTCCTCCCTCACCTTCTAGGTCCTGTTCCCTTGCAGGGCTCTCAGCATCCCAAAGAGGACTAGTTCTTGGTTTGCCCCTCTTCCTACCTCTATCCTTCCCCCTTCCCACTCTGCATTATACCTGACTTTCTCTTGATCTCTTAACTAGCACTTATTATCTCTGAGCTCAGTCTGCCACTTCTAGCACTTCTAGGTCTACTCCATCTTCTTGCACATACCTTATTGTTTTCCTCTCCTTGGTCTATTACTGTGTATGCTATATCTACATATTGTTTTGCTAACCCTGTTTTGTCTCATCCAGTTGTCGCTACCTAAGCTTAGTTATCTATCATGCTCCTTGTCTGCATTACTGCCTGTTTGAATTGTACTGTATTATTTTCTGTTTTATTTACTGCACCTTTGTATTTGAATTGTACAGTATCCACTTTTTATTGCTGTTTTTATTTCTTCCCATACCCAGCCCAGACACTTCTGGAAATGAGCTGTTTACAGCTCATGTAGCCATTCCTGGTGAAACCTTTCAAATAAATAAATATTTACATTGATTATATACAGTGAATTATATATAGTGAATTGCAGCAAGTGGAGAGGGGGACAAAGAAGCAGAGGTAAGTGAGTACTAGAAAGGGGAGCAGATACAGGAACTAGTAGGGATTGGTTTAAGTAGGAGCTTGAGGGCAGGGAAGTAGGGAGAAAGACGAAAACATAGAAACATAGACTTTGAAGGCAGATAAGGACTGCTTGGCCCACCTAGTCTGCCCATTTCCCTACCTAATGGATAAGCTTCAGATCCTAGTTAACCAACAGCCTACTTCCTCCTACCCCTTACTAGAATTGCTTTATGTCTGTCCCATGCATTCTTGAATTCCCCCACTGTTTTTGACTCTATGACCTCCTCAGGAAGGCTGTTCCATGCATCTACAACCCTCTCTGTGAAGAAATACTTTCTCACATTACATCTGAGACCCCCATGGAGGGGAACACTATTCCAGAGGAAAGGAAGTCTATAGGAGAAAGAAAGGGTTCCAAATCAGTATTTAGTGATGAAGGTGGAACAGTGTGAGAAGCATCTCTGAGCAAGGGATTGGAGGGAAAGGGAGGAGTATAGGTTACAGGGGTGAGTTAAGGAGGGGGAGTTAGAGGCAAACCTACAGAAGGCATGGAACATGACATCAGGTTTGGCAAGGGAGGTGGCTGGGGCAGCACTGTAAACTATGTCCCTGTAGTCAAAAACCGGGAGGATTCATTTAACCATGAGATGACATCTTACAGGGAGGGAGGGAGAGACTGGCTTTATGGCAGTAAAGTAGCCTAAGTTTAGGGCGCAGCTTGGAGTGTAGAGTACTAAAGTGGGAAGAGAAGTCAAGATAGGGATTGAGCCAGACCCCTTGGACTTGTAGTTGGGGACATTGTCTAGAGGGGTGTTGGCAGCAGAGAACAAGACGGAGAAAGTGGGAAGCCTGGTGAGTTTTTGTTTAGATCCAAAGGTCACGGCTACATTTTTTTTTTAATGTTTAGTTTTAGGCAGTTGGCTGCTGTGAGATCACTTTGAAGGGGGATTGGATGGCTTAGACTGAAAGGCTGGAGAGAAAAAGTATGGAATCATCTGCATACATGTGAATATTGGCATGGGTTTAGACTGAGGGGAGACTGTTAATAAAGAGGGAAAACAGGACAAGCCCAAGAATACATCCCTGAGGCACACCTGCAAGGATGGGGAGGGAAGGGGGATAGGACATTGTTAATAGAGACTGACTGGGAATGGCCAGTAAGGTAAGAGCTGAACCAGGATACGGAGGCAATGGAAAGGCCAACAAGGTATAGTTTATTTAGTAGAAGAGGATTGGAAACAGAGTCAAAGGCCTTGGCTAGGTCAATGAAGATAGCAGAGGCGATCTGGCCAAGGTCCATAGCAGAATGAATCGCATTAGTAAATCATAAGAGAGAGGAGGTGGTAGAGTGAGATTTTCTAAAGCCTGACTGGAATGGGGAGAGGGTGCTGGAAGCAAGAAGGAATTCATTGAGCTTTGAGAGAATAAGGGACTCTTGGACTTTGGAGAGAGGGGAAAAGGGAAATGGGGTGGTAATTTCCAGGGACAGTGGGGTCACCACCCTTGAAGATGGAGAGGACTGTGACAGACTTCCAAGCTGTGGGGACAGTAGCTGTGGAGAGCAAAAGATTTAAAATGAAGGTTAAAGGGGTAACAATTGAGGAGGTCAAGATTTTGAGGAGCCGACAAAGCATGCCATCGGGACTTGACTTAGAAGGGTTAAGTGAAGCTAGAGCTCTTAGAACTTCTGATGGCAAAATTAACGACAGTTGAAAACTGGACATCTGCGAGGGGGGTTGGAGGGTGCAGGGTGGAGAAGTGGGAGGCTCCTCGGAAACAGCACAGAATGTGAAGAACTTTTTTAGGGCCTCAGCAACAAGGGAGGGATCAGAAATTAGAGAATCTTTCAAGCAACAGAGGGAGGTGGATCTAGGTTTATGTTTGTTTGTTACAATTCTTAACATTTTCAGTGCAGGAAGAGTTTACAGCACAGCTGACTTATTTTGGGGCTGACAGCTTTCAGAGCACAAACCACCAGGCCTATTTTGGGGCTGGGGAGGATTACCTGTGTCTGACTTGGATGTGTGAATTTTTCTCTGTTTGATTAGCAGGGTATTTTCTCTGTCAAATTGTTGTGTAGGGCATCTTGCTGACAGGAAGGCACTCATTGCAGCAGTGGGTCAAAACATTTAGCTGATTGTTTTGTGAGGGCACAGTTTAGGCCCAACCCTTTCCCACCCCTGGAAATAGTTCCTTTATACCTGGGGTTCTGACATCATTTCCTCAAGAGTACAAGGTGCATATCACTGTCATATCCTCTCTAGCACACTGCGCTGACAATATAAGCATACGCATTGTATAATATAAATATATATATATTTCTATATTGCAAACCAATCACACACACACAAAAAAAAAATGTGGGGAGTAGTGCAATGTAATGGCTGTGGGGCAGCAGTGTTCCAGGAGTCTTTCTGGAGGCTGAGATGCTGCCCTATTTGCAGACAACTCTCTGCCCTGAGGGAGGAAGTTGCCCATCTTCAGGCCACACTGGACAGTAGTAAGGGTACCTTCCTCCAGGCCACACTGGACGGTAGGAAGGGAACCTCCCCCATCCAGGGAGCACCAGAGCCACCACCACTACCTCAGAGGTTGTGAAGAAAGCACAGCAGTTGGACCACAGTGGGCTCAGGGAGGGTGAGGATGGTGGAACAGAGGCACACCCAGTCAGTTGTTCCACACCGCAATCCATACACCATTCTGGGGGAGCATAGCTCCCCTATGGATGCACCTGCAGAGGAGATTAAGGAGGCTGAGGACAACTGTCACAAGGGAGGCCCACAGGAAGGAGGCAGAGGACACCACAAGGAAAGGAAGCAGCTCCTGGTGGGGGACTCTGTTATTAGGGGGATAGAACTGGGGGGAGCAGGGAAAACTGAAGTAAGGTACCTGTCTGGTGCCATGGCTTGGAGAGACAGGAAGCGCATCCTCAGGATCATGAGAACAGCTGCACGGGAATCTGAGCTGGACGTCATTGTCCACCTAGGGACAAATGACTTGGCTAATCATGAGATCAAAGCAGTGCAGAAGGACTTTGTAGAATTGGGGAGGGGCCTAAGACAAGTAGCACACACAATATCCTTCTCTGAGGTGCTGCCTGTCAATGGCATGAGTGAAGCGAGGGTACTTTGCACCATGCAGTTTAATGAATGGTTGAAAAAATGGTGTGGGGCACAGGGGTTTGGCTTCACTGGGGACTGGGGTTCCACCTGGAGGGACACCAGCCTATACTGGCAGGATGGTCTGCATCTGTCCAGGAAGTGAACAAGTCTTTTGAGCAATCGGTTTAAAGGCTTCATTGGCAAGCTTTTGAACTAGTCAAGGGGGGAGGCACTGATAAACAGCAGGAAAATCCCAGTCTCTTCCTACAAAACAGGGTACTAAATGAGGAAAAGACCGAAGTAGACAGGTCAGTGGGGAATGCTTCAAAAGAAGGTAAAGTCATCAAAAAATGGAGAGCAATGAGTACCAATGCCCGTAGTCTGAGTAACAAGCCTCCTGAATTAGTGGCCTTGATGGAGGAGGAACATCTGGATATAGTGGCAGTCACAGAAACATGGTACACACAAAACCATGACTGGGACATAAACATACCAGGATACACTATCTACAGGAGGGACAGGGAGGGTAAAAGAGGAGGAGGAGTAGCCTTTACATAAGGAAGGAATCAAGGCAACAGAACAAAAGGAAAACAGGGAGGAGAAGAAGCACTGTGGGTAAATTTGAGACTGGCAATGGCACCACAATCTGCACAGGATTATACAGACCTTCTCAGGGGAGGAAATGGACAAGGAAATGATAGAAAGAATACTTAGAATGGCAGAAAAGGGAGATATTGCTGATGGGTGATCTGAATATGCCAGATGTTAACTGGAATGCAGTTGCAGCAGCCACTTCAAAGAGTGGGTTATTCTAGATGCCCTACAGGGGGCATGCCTTAGACAACTAGTATTGGAGCTCACTCGAGAGGGAGCAATCTTAGACCTGGTTCTCTCAAATGGAGATGGAGAGAGGATCACAGATGTAGAAGTGGGTAGCCATCTGGGAACTAGTGACCATCGAACAGTATGGTTCACAATAAACACAGCAATAGAGTCAAGCCATACAAAGACAAAAGTACTGGACTTTAGGAGGGCTGACTTTGCTAAAATGGGTGAGGCCTAAGGAATGCACTAGCAAATGGGCAGGAAGGAGGGTGGAAGAACAATGGGAATAATAAAAACTGCCATCACAGAGGTAACAAGCCTTTGTGTGAAGCAAATTAACAAAATGAAACGATGTAAGAAACCACTATGGTTCTCAAAGGAAGTGGCAGTGAAGGTTCAAGAGAAAAAGAGAGCATTCAGGAAGTACAAGGAATCACAGAAGGAGCAGAACAGGGAACTGTATCAGTTAAAGCAAAAGGAAGCTGGGAAGGCAGTCAGAACAGCAAAGGCCCAAACCAAGGAAAAGATAGCCAACTCTGTTAAGAAGGGGGGATAAAACCTTTTATAGGTACATCAGGGAGCGAAGGAAGACCAAGGGAGGGCTAGAGAGGCTTAATAAAGAGGAGGCAGGATGGGCAGAGGGTGACTGTGAAAAGGCAGAGATACTAAACAAATATTTTTGCTCAGTATTTACAAAGGAAGTGGGGGAGGTACCTAAAACAAACAGTAGAAACACTCTGGATACAGAAGTTGATACCAGCCCATTCACAGAAGAAAGGGTTCTGAAAGAACTCTTAAAACTGAAGGTGGACAAAGCAATGGGGCCTGATGGGATTCATCCCAGAATTCTAAAAGAACTAAGGGTAGAACTAGTGACACCACTGACTACCCTCTTTAACAAATCATGGGGAGGATGGGGTGGTACCCGAGGACTGGAGAAGGGCAGATGTGATTCCCCTTCACAAAAGTGGGAGCAAGGCAGAAGCAGAAAACTACAGACCTGTTAGTTTAACCTCAGTGATAGGGAAAATGATGGAATCACTTCTGAAGGAAAGAATTGTTGAGTATCTAGAGGCCAGAGGGGCTCAGGACCCAAGGCAGCATGGATTCACAGCGGGAAGGTCATGCCAGACAAATCTGATAGATTTCTTTGACTGGGTGACCAAAGTAGTAGATCAGGAGGGACTGTGGACATGGCCTACCTAGACTTCAGCAAGGCATTTGACACAGTCCCACACAAAAGATTAATATACAAGTTAGCCAGCCTGGGGGTGGGTCCCAAGATGACAGCCTGGGTAAAGAATTGGCTGGAGAATAGGACAAAGAGAGTAATAGTAAATGGAGTCCACTCTGAAGAAAGGGGGGTTACTAGTGGGGTACCACAGGGTTCAGTATTAGGACCGGTCCTCTTCAATGTCTTTATAAGCCATATTGCAGAGGGACTGGCAGGAAAAGTATGTCTCTTTGCAGATGACACAAAGATCTGCAACAGAGTTGATGCACAAGGTGGGGTGGAAAGGATGAGAAGGGACTTGGCAAGGTTAGAGGAATGGTCAAATGTATGGCAGCTTAGATTCAGTGCTAAGAAGTGCAAGGTAATGCACCTGGGAAACAAAAACCCAGGGGAAGAGTACACAATGGGGGGTGAGATACCAACAACAACAAAAATGGAAAGGGACCTGGGCGTAGTCATATCAGATGACCTAAAGGTGGGAAAGCAATGTGAGAGGGCAGCAAGGAGGGCTGGGGGGATACTGGGATGCATAGGGAGAGGCATCACCAGCAGAAAACAGGAAGTTATTATCCCTCTGTACAGACAGTTGGTGAGACCCCATCAGGAGTACTGCGTGCAGTTCTGGTGACCCAATCTCCGCAAGGATATAGACAGGATGGAGGCTGTCCAGAGGAGGGCAACTAAAATGGTGCAGGGCCTGCACCAGAAGACATATGAAGAGAGACTTAAGGAGCTGAATATGTATAGCCTCGAGGAAAGGAGAGAGGGGGGACATGATAGAAACTTTCAAGTATCTCAAGGGAATCAACAAAGTCCAAGAGGGTAGCATCTTTCAAAAAAAGAGGTGTGCAAGAACAAGAGGGCACAATGTGAAGATAGAAGCGGGGCGGCTCAGAGGTAATTTAAGGAAGTATTTTTTCACAGAGAGGGTTGTGGATGCATGGAATGGCCTTCCGGAGGAGGTTGTGGAGTCAAAAACAGTGGTGGAATTCAAGCATGCATGGGACAGTCATAAGGCAATTCTAGGGGGTGGGGGTAGGAAGAAGTAGGCTGCTGGTTAACTAGGATCTGCAGCTATCCAATAGGTAGGGGAATGGGCAGACTGGGTGGGCCAAGCGGTCCTTATCTGCCGTCAAAATCTATGTTTCTATGTTTCTATATTTCTATGAATGTGGAACGCGAATAGAGAGAGGAGGGGATTCAGCGGGGGGGGGTGCAGAAGTGAGCAGAGATCCTGCCAGAAGGAAGAAGGGGTACTATTTGAGGGGTGCAAGCATGCCTTAAAGAAGTCAGATTTGGCACAGCTGATACTTTTAGTGCAACTGTTATGGAGGGTGTGAAAGGCTTGTAGGAAGGCCTGGTTACCTAAGGATTTAAAGTGGCACCAAGCAAGATCGCACTCTCTGCACATGGCCAAAATAATTAGGGGGTGATCTGGGGATGGTGGTTGCATTTTACTCATTTAGTTTTAAGTGGGGCATGGGCATCCCAGACTTTTAAGAAAATGGATGCGAAGTGAGCAAAGGCAATGTCGACTGAGAGGGAGAAGACAGGAGACCAGTTTGACCAAGCCAGGTCATGGAGTAGTTTGCTCATGTCAAGGTATTTGAGGGGGCGGTACTGGATTGATTTTGGAGGGGTGGGGGGAAGGGCAGGACTTCCTGATGCAAAAGGTTGGGCAGTGGTCGCTGAGCGCATTGGGTAAGATACCAGCAGTGCAGGTACGGTGGGGTGGGGGTGGGTTGGGAGCACCCAGTCCAGTAGGGAATGAGTATTAGATCCGGGGTTAGGACAGGTAGGCTCTTTGATCAGCTGGGTGAGGTTTAGAGCTTCTATCTAGTGACATGAATTAAGTGTCAGTGGCTCAGTAGGTAGCACACTCGCCTCTGAGGCCAAGAGATCAGAGGGCTGTGGGTTCAGTTCCCACATCTGGCACTTGGGTTAACATCTCAGTACTGACACTGTAGTGCAGTATGAGAGGGATGCTGCACTTCTGAGGTGCCGCCTTTCGGATGAGACGTTAAACCGAGGTCCCATCTGCCTGGATTGGTGGTAGTTCAGGTGGATGTTAAAGATCCCATGGCACTTATCGACAAAGAGTAGGGGAATTTCCCCAGTGTCCTGGCCAAATTTCCCTTATTCACTAAAAATACCACCAACAGCTTAATCTGGTTCAAGGTCAGTTGGCATTCATCTGTATCCCCCTCCCCCTGGTCGTGCCTCAAAATAGGCAGGATTTCTCTAGTGCACTTACCTGGTAAACAAAAACTAAATAAATAAATAAAGTGACAAGGGGGAGAGCCAGTTGAGATTAAAGTCATCAAGAAGGATAGGTTTGCCTGTAGGTGCGAGGGTGGAAACTGCAGAGATTAGCAGCTAATAAGTGATGAGGAGGGAAGTTTCGGGGAGGCATATAAAACACCTATGAAAAGTGAAGTGGAAGCTAGGAAAGCTAGATTTGCTAAGAGGAGTTTTCGGGAGCTGGGGATTGCTTTACGGTAGGAGACAGTGCACTTTAAGGGGCAGCAGGAGTAGATACGGACCCCACATCTGTGTTTTCTATGGTCTTGGTCCGATAGAGATTAAAGTCAGGGAGGGCCAGATGGAAGTCAGGGATGTGGGAGGACAACCATGTTTCAGTTATGCAGAGTATGTCAGGGGAGTACTTAGTGACCCACACTTTTAGTTCGTCCAATTTGAGGAGTAGTCTATATGCGTTAATGTGGAAAATCCACAAACCTTTGGAGGGGTCTGTAGGGGAGTGGTGGTTGAAGGGCTAGCCAGGCCAGGATTTAGCTTGATGTCCCCTGTAAGGCGAAGTAGAAGGACTAAAAGGTGCAGGTGAGGGGTATGACTCTTACACTTGGCTCTGTAAACTTGGAGGGGGGCATACAAAGGAGGTTTGGGGGTGTAATTGATGAATGGCTGCTAAGTTTAAAAGGGAGCAGCTGAGTAACCCCAGGTGGATTAGGATGTGGGGTTGGGGAGTAGAGGGAGGGGGTCGGTGAGAGGTGGATGAGGGAATAGAGAAGTTGCTGGGTGGGCAGAGGGCAAAAGGGAACATGTAGGGGATTAATAGGGCAGAGGGAGTAGAGGAGACAGAGGGAGGGAGGAAAAGAAGGATTAGGAAACGGAAAAGGTGAACACAAATGGAGCTCATGGATGTAATGAAGGTGAAATGGGGTAGTGAGGTGGGAGCCATAGGGGTTTTAGGGGAATGAACTGTATAAGGCGAAGTAGGGAGTCACAACTACATTACCAGTGAGGCCAGGTAAATTAAGAAAACAAGTGAGAAAGATGAGAGACACAAAAGAATAGTTACAATTGGAGCTACTGCAATGGTGCAGTGGTAATGTTATCGCCTCCAGTGCCAGAGGTCAGGGCTTCAAGTACGGGGGTGACAGGTACACAGAGAAAAGGGGTGATAAAGAAATGCAAGCAGAAGGGGTACACAGGAGTAGGTTATAATAGGGAACTAGGAAGGAGCTAAGAAGAAGGGAGCTGAGGGGTGCACACTAGTGACTCCTAGTGGTGGTTTAGAATAAATAACAAAAGGGAAAGTAGGGAGATAGAATATGGCTGGAGAAGTCATGTGACAGGAAATGAGTTATAAATTTACAGCTGGACCAGGATGGGGAGGACGGTCAATGTAGTGCTGATGGGCTAACACAGTTCACACTGCAAGCTTCCCCAAGGAGAGAGAGAGAGTGTGCTTTTCAGGCAAATATGTGCTGTTCAGGGCTCTTCAGCTGCCTGTTCCTGTGTGGAGCCTGGTGGAAGGGAAGGTGCTTTCAGAGAGCCTGGAGAAAAATACAAAAAGGGAGTGACTCAGGAGTTCTTCACAAAGGAACTGGATTGAACTGGATTCAGTGTAACAAACATGGTGGCCAGAGAACAGAACAAGAACAGGCATGAAATGGGGCTCTACACGTGTGTCCAGATGCTGTGAAATTGACATGTGTTTGTTTTGTGAAAAAATATTAATCTGTTGAAAAGTTATTCAATTTTTCATTTCCCATTGCTTTCAATGAGAAGATCACTTTTCAGGATAGAGGGAGAAAGTTTGACACAGGATTTGAACTCATGAAAAAGAATTCAGTCTCACAAGAACCATTCCTTTTTCATGAGAATAAAATCATTTTTCATGAGAGAAAAATCATTTTTCGCAAGCCGCCATCTTGTTTCTGTTTTTTCTTAAAAAAGTTTTTCTCAAAAGCCACAAAAAATGATATTCTGGAGTGAGACCATCACACTTAGCTGGCTGATCGGGACCCCCTTAAGTGCAGTCTGCACTTCAGTGTTAGAGAAATGCCTTTGACATGTGTTTTTAGGGCTGCAGTGGGGCGGAGCAGTGCAATCCTCTTGCTAGGACTAGGAGAAAGGCAGCTTGTGAATGGACAATCTCATGAGGTGACAAAAGTCACCTCTGCATCTGTCAGCATGGTCCACTCCACGCTCGCATTATTTTTGTTTTATCTGACCTGGAGGAAAACTATTTCAGCAGTCGGCAGGTCTGGGACTGTTGAAATACATAACCCCCGACCCTCCCTCTCTACACCCATCATCCACACATCCCCTTCAGAAATGTAACAGTGGCACTGGGGGGTGCCCAATCCCCCAATACAGAAATCCTCATCCTATGCCCCCCTCCACTATCACACATGCACAGTCATTTCATCGATTGAGTGACAGGCAGACAGACAGACAGACAGATAGACAGATAGATAGATAGATAGATAGATAGATAGATAGATAGATAGATAGATATTTGTTTCACTTTCCTGCCCCCCAAACCCCCCCAGAAACATAACAGTGACACTGGGGTCCCAATCGCCCAGTGTCAATCAGCATCTCCGTCCTGTTTTTTTTCTTTAAACTGTAACAAGAAGATCATCCATTGATGTCTTTTGCACCATTATAGTCCCCCTCACCTGACCCTCCAACTCAGCAACCACCACCCTACACCCCCCCAAGCCTTTACTTACCTATGGGGGGGGTCAATGTCGTAATCCTTTCTGGACCGCAGACACATCTTCACTCTTCAAAGTTGGACCATGAACTGAAGAAGCAGGTATTCCGTTATATATATTTTAATGGAGGGTTAAACTTAGAGGCATAACTTGGGCATTCTTGCATATTTTTGGCCCAAATTTTCAACATGCCTTCTTTGGGACCCCACCTCATGAACAATGTCACTGCCATTAGGCAAATCTGTCCCAAATGGTGATTTCACAGTCACTGTGTAAAATCACCTTTCAGGCAGGAGTTGAAAATGTTCTCTGCCCCTGTTCTTAAGGTTTGGTCATAAGAAGGGTATGTTGAAAATGTTGTGTAAAAATATTAAAAAACGACAAAGTTACGGGCCTACATCAAATTTTATGAATGCAGCCTCATAACTTTGGTAATTGTCAATATTTTTACTCCAAATTTTCAACATAGCCATATCTTTACAGCACCTCATGAATGTGACAGCTGTCATTTTTCAAATCCTGGTCAAATTTTTTTTTTATCCTGAAAGGTGATTTCCTGGACCCTGCATGAAATCACCTTTTGGGCAAGAGCTGAAAATGTTCTTTGCCCCTGTCCACGAGGTGGGGTCATAAGAAGGCTATATTGAACATTTGGTGTAAAAATATTAAAACTCAACAAAGTTATGAGCTTACATAGAATTTTGTGAACACAGGCTTGTACGTTTGGTAATATTCAATATTTGTACCCCAAATTGTCAACATAGCCATTTCTTTATAGCACCTCATGAATGTGACAGCTATCATTTTTCAACTCCTGCACAAAATGTGTTTTAGCATTTTTGTTTATTTATTTATTTAATTTTGTTGACCGGATAGGCCCACGGGCCCAAATGATCCCTTTTTCAGGGGCACCCCAGGATTAGTTACATAGAAGCCTGTAGGGTACAGGGCACATCAATGGTACAATTCAATGATATAATGCAATTTTAGGAACAAAAACAGTATTTCCAGACAGCCACAGAAATTCCAGAAGACTTACATTTTGGTGTAGTATACATGTCTTTTTTGTGCATACGTTCATTTAGGCAGGAGCAGGCTACCAGCATTGACAGTGTTAATTACAAGTTATTGTGTTTACAGGTAACAGACATCAGGCCATATTGGCTGTTTTCTTATTAAGAGCTGATTTCACAGTCCCTGTGCAACATAACCTTTAAGCCAGGAATTGAACATTTTCTCTGCCTGTCTTCATGAGGCAGGTTCATAACAAGGCTATGTTGAAAATTTGGTGTAAAAATATTAAGATGATCATTTACAATATTTGACCCCAAATTCCTCAGATGCAGCTCTATCAGCTCTAGCCAGAGTTTGTTTTTAATATTATGAATCTTTTTTCATGACTGTGTGATAGGAAAAAAAAAAATCCTTTTTCGTATCATGAATCATGAAAAAGGATCCTTTTTGTCGCTTGAGAATTCTTGCTTGTCCTTTACATTGCCCTCCTCAGTACTCTAATGTTGTCCCCCATTCTCTGAGCCTTTTTCCCAATGTTTTCCTGGTGTCTAGTAGCAGCCCCACACTCCCATCACAGTCCTCATTTTTTTTTAAGAATTTCCCTGGTGACAAGTGGCACCCCCTACCCTCCAATCATTCTCACCACTTTTTCTATTCATTTCCTTTGTGTCTAGTGGTACCCCCACCCTCTGGTACCCACTTGTATTGTTCATTGGTGATTAGTGGTATCTCCACACCCTCCCATCTCTGTTTTGTCCTGAAAATAAGAAAACCATCCCTCGATGTCTTTTATTATTTTTTTTAACCTTTAAAAGGTTACAGATCTTGAAGACATATCTATGGTGTCAATCCTATTCTGTTTGATTTTATTGAATTCATGGATTTTATTGACTATCTGTATTTTTTAATTGTGTTTTACTGCATCTGTTTTATCTTTTTATTGTTAAAGTGCCTTGATATTTTGAAAGGCACTGGACAAATAAAATTATTATTATTATTATTATTATTAAATGTCCATCTGTGATCACACCCACACCCCCATCTAATCTCCCCCAACCTCTCACTGTGCACCCAATTCCCCACACCCCCCTTGACAACCCCACACACCTGAAGAGGTCTCAGTTTCAAAGTCCCATCTCCTGATCAAAGACACGTCTTGCTGCTGGAACCAGCGACTGCAATATGAGAAACTAAGGTAAATGTTGTTTATGTATTTCAGTGGGAGTTTCAGCTTTTATGCATAACTCCAACATTTTCAGAGATTTTGACCCCAAATTTTCAGCATGACCTTTTTGGGACCCTACCTTATGAACAATATGACTATCATTTTGCAACTCCTGCCAGAAAGGTGATGTCACGGTCACTTAGAAAATTTACCTTTTTGGCAGGACTTGCATAATGACAATCATATTGTTTATGAGATGGGGTTCCCAAAAGGCCATGTTGAAACTCTGGGGTCAAAATATCAAAAAATGTTTGAGTTATGACTATTTGCTGCAATTTCACTATGCACACTCGTAACTTTGTAAATTTAAAATATTTTGACCCTAAATTTTGAACATAGACTTGTTATTACACCACCAAATGTATGCCACAGCTGTCAGTTTTCAAATCCTAGCTGAAATGTGTTTTTGTACCTACAGCGTGGAAATGGCATTGCAGTTGAGCAGAATTATGTTTCGGTCGGGATTTGAATATTTTGTGCACTGGGTACATCAGGTGGGGTAATAACATGGTTATCCTGCCAATTTCATTACTCTTGTGCTATAAATGGAAGTGCAGGGCCAGACCTTGCACTTCCACAGCTAAGTACATATACACATCTATGGAGGAATAGAAGCACAGGGCACAGAGGGCCCTGCTCTCCCACAAGCAAATTAGGACATTATTATACTATGCCAAAAACAGGAAGGGGTGGTTTAAGAAGAATGCCAACCGGAACCACAGAACTCAAAATAAAGGCATCAAAAACACTCAGTGGGCTCAAATGGTCGTAAGAAGAGCAGTCCACACTATTAGACTCACTTAAAATCTGATTCTTTTAATATTAGAATACAGTAAAAAGGGCACATGCCCAGAGTATAAATAAGTGGCACCATCCCCCTTCCAAACTGTCAATGTTTCACGTCTATTTCTGATGCTTTTTCAAGATGTCAGCAGCTAGAAAACAGAAAGCTTAAATAGCTCCCCACCCTCAGATTAACATCTGCTTAAAGGCATATACCACGAGAATTTCTTGGGCTGGCAGTATAGCCTAAAAGTTAAAGGAATGAGGTGTGAACGAGCTTGATACATCCAGCAGACCAGACCTGAGTTTGATTCTCAAAACCTCCACTTGCATACTATGTGACTCTGAGCAAGTCTCTTAACTGCCCAGTGCTCCCAGGTCACCCCTGAAAACAGGCACTTGTGCCTAGTGGGCCTTACCCAGTTACCAAAGACTAAAATAAAAAAAAAACTTATTCTAATTGATTACTTCTCATTAAAGGAACACTGTCAACCCCCTTAGGCGTCAAAGTGTCCCTAGTTTAAAAAACACATTTTATGATTGTTCACATTCTATAGAGACTGTTCATGCAGCTGGTAGTTTGATTCTGATCCCTTTTTATGTTTGCTTGCACGCATGTGCAAGAAACATAGTGCCATCATCCGAGTTTTCGGAGGTGTGTCACCCCCTCTTCCAATTCAGTCAGTATGTCAACAGGTGTGGCCCCAGTCCTCCAATGCATGCTGGAGCTGTCTATGACAGCTCCAAAATGCAATGAAGTACAGTTGAAAGGGGGAGCTACGCTTCAGTGAGCAGCAATAAGATATCGCCTGCTAATGCGCACTCCCCCCACACACACACACACACACACACGCGGGCATACCATGCGCCCCCCACGCACACTGTACAGCTGGGGGTGCCCAATCCAGTCAGCTGTGCTCGCCCCCAAAACCTTCCACTTGCCACGCTGGGTGCCACCCCAGCATGGCAACTCGTGTTAGCCAATGGGGTGCCCAATCCCCATGGCTCCACTGTCCCAAAGGTACAGTGCCACGCTGAGAGCCCACCCCAGTGTGGCAACTGATATGGGCCGACGGGGGTGCCTAGTCCCCCGGCCGGCCCACGACCTCAACCAGCTGTCCTTGTGCCACGCCTGGGAGCCCACCCCAGTGTGGCAAACGTCCCCAAGATCGTCATTTAAAATAAAAAAACCTGGAAATAAAAACTGTCCATCGGAGCTTCTCCTGCCCCCACAACCTGCACCCACCTACTGTGCACCCTGCCTCCCACACCCTCACCCCATGCCTCCGGACCTCAAGCGTGGCGATCTTCAGTGGACCCGGGAACACGTCTGCACTCTTCAAAGCCACCACGAACTGAGGAAATGCGGTAGGCTGTATAATGGGATACATAGGGTTTTTCAACTTTATTGCATATCTCAGGCATTTTTGGGAATTTTTGCACCAAATTTTCAACATGGGGTTTTTGGGACCCCTTCTCATGAATGCTGTCACTGTGATGGCGTTACTCGGGCCCAAAGGGTGATTTCGCAGCCACTGTGCAAAATCACCTTTCTGGAATGATTAATGAAATGACACTGCCAGTGTTCATAAGGTGGGCTCTCAAGAAGCTTATTTTGAAAATTTGGTGGAAAAATTCAAAAAAATGACTGTTTTACGAGCGTGCATTGCGCAGTTCCTATGCAGGCTCGTAAGTTCACGAATTTTCAATATTTTCACTCCAGATTTTCAACATTGTAATTTTACCACACCTTCTTATGAATAGTATAGCTGTCATTTTTCACATCTCACCCAAAATGTGTTTCCGTCCATGTAGCGCACAATGGCGCAGTCTGTGTGCGAAATCAATGTGGGACAAATTAAGAAAATCACAGTGACACTGTTCATGAGCAGAGGTCTTAAAATGGCTATGTTGAAAATTTGGTGAAAAAATCCCTAAAAATCGACTATTTTACGAAAGGCAAGCGTTGGCGCAGTTCCTACCATCGCCCGCACGCTGCGAATTTTCAATATTTTCAATCCAGGTATTCAACATTACCATTTTATTACACTTCCTTATGAGCAGTACAGCTGTCATTTGTCACATCTTGCCCAAAACATGTTTCCGTCCATGTAGCGCACAATGGCGCAGTCAGTGTGCAAAATCAATGTACAGGGCACATTAAGAAAATCACAGTGACACTGTTCATGAGCAGAGGTCTTAAAATGGCTATGTTGAAAATTTGGTGAAAAAATTCCTAAAATGACTGCTTTACAAGCGTGCATTGCGCAGTTCCTACGCACACTCATAAGTTTGCGAATTTTCAATATTTTCACTCCAGATTTTCAACATTGCCATTTTATTACACTTCCTTATGAACAGTACAGCTGCCATTTTTCACATGTCATCCAAAATGTGTTTCCACACACATGTAGCGCACAATGGTGCAGTCGGTGTGCGAAAGCAATGTTTGGGACAGATTAAGAAAATCAGTTACACTGTTCACGAGCAGAGGTCTTAAAATGGCTATGTTGAAAATTTGGTGACAAAAGTCCATAAAATGACTGTGTTACGAGTGAGCATTGCGCAGTTTACATGCACCCTCGTAAGGTCATGACTTTGTAATATTTTCAGTCTAGATTTTCACCAGTGGCATTTTTCCACACTTCCTTATGAACAGTACAGCTGTCATTTTTCACAATATGGCCGAAAATATTTTCACTCCAGATTTTCAACATTGCCATTTTATTACACTTCCTTATGAACAGTACAGCTGCCATTTTTCACATGCATTAAAATGTGTTTCGCACATGTAGCGCACAATGGTGTAGTTGATTGTGCAAAAAGCAATGTTTGGGACAGATTAAGAAAATCACAGTTACACTGTTCATGAGCAGAGGTCTTAAAATGGCTATGTTGAAAATCTGGTGACAAAAGTCCATAAATGACTGTGTTACGAGTGAGCATTGCGCAGTTTCCATGTACCCTCGTAAGTTCATGACTTTGTAATATTTTCAGTCTAGATTTTCACCAGTGGCATTTTTTCACACTTCCTTATGAACAGCACAGCTGTCATTTTTCACAACATGGCCAAAATGTGTTTTCACACTTTCAGCGGAGAGATGCGTGGTCGCTGTGGGAAATCATTGTTCGGAACAGATAAAGAAAATCACAGTGACACTGTTCATGATCGGAGGTCCCAAAATGCCTGTGTTGACAATCTGCTGTAAAAATCCCCAAACTAATTACATTACAGGTGTCGCTGCACAGTTTCTATCTGCCGTCGTGACTTCACCAGTTTTCTTAATATTTTTGCAGATTTGCAACATTGCCATTTTTTACACCTCCCCATGAACAGTACAGCTGTCATTTTTTACATTCTGTTCGGAATGTTTTTGCACCTGTGGTGCTAAATGCCGTAGTCACTGTGCATAAGCAGCTTTCTGCTAACAAACTGAAATTGCCACTGTTCATGAGGTGGGGTCATAAAAAAAACATCTTGAAAACTTGGAGTGAAAATACCAATGAATGCCTGAGGTATTAGGGTTTATAACCATAATGCCCAACCCTGTAGAGAATGACAGGCATCAGGGATGTGACTTGGGATTCTTGCCTGTGATGCTCATACCATTCTACACCCTGCAGCCAGTGAGAGGCATCGAGGTATGCCTTGGACTCTTCGGCCCCAAAGTTCACCCCATTCTCCTATACCACACCCATCTCACCGTACTTCCTGATGGAATGGGGTGCACATAAGGGCCAAAGACCCCAAGGCACACGTGACACTTGTCAGTGTCTGCAGGGTGGGGTGTGGTGAAATGGCATGGCCGTTATGCCTGATGACCCAAAGGCACACCCCAATGCCTGTCAATCTCTGCAGGGTGGTGGTGGGGTTGGCTTCAGTTCAATACTTCACTGCCATTCCTATTACGCAGCTCTGTAACTTCTACACTACCACTGCCAATGCCAGCAAGCAAACATTCGGCATTGACAAATGCTTGTTTTTAAAAGCGAAAAACTGAGTGTCTACCATACTGATGTTACCACACCAAAACATGTTTGTTTACATTTCTTGCCCAACTCTCGCTGTATCTTTTTTGGACTCAGGAACACCCCCAACACAATCTAGCCACTTATTATGCAGTGGAAGTAGAGGAGTCTATTGTATCATGAGTGGCTGCACTGTTTGAAGGTATTTCTAATGTTCAGGAAGTATATAATAGAAACATAGAATTTGACTGCAGATAAGGACCACTTGGCCCACCCAGTCTGCCCATTTCCTTACCTAATGGATAAGCTGCAGATCCTAGTTAACCAGCAGCCTACTTTTTCCTACCCCAACCCCCTAGAATTGCCTTATGACTGTCCCATGCATGCTTGAATTCCACCACTGTTTTTGACTCCACAACCTCCTCAGGAAGGCCGTTCCATTCATCCACAACCCTCTCTGTGAAAAAATACTTCCTTACATTACCTCTGAGCCGCCCCCCCCATCTTTAAATTGTGCCCCCTTGTTCTTTGACAGTAGTTCAATTATTGTAAGCAAAACAAGGCTAGGCATAGCTATACATTACCATGCATTTCAGTTCTAATAAATCAAGAAGCAGACAAAACAACCAGCAAGATAAATTAATTTTATAGAAGGTAAGCAATCACAAAATGTGAGTTTTTACCTAAAAATAATATGATGCAAAAAAGGTTGGCAGTGTCCCTTTATATACTAAGCTAGCATAACAAAAAAAATTATCTAAAGGCTTATTTACTTATTACTGTGAACTAAAGTGCATATTAAAAAAGACAAACCATTTTTAGGATTATACATTCATGGCATGAATGGAGACCAGACCCTATTTACTATACCTCTCCATATTACATATTTCATACATGTTTTCAGAAAGAATAAATAAAGATGACATCCAAAGGCATGTTGAATATCAAACTTCAAATGATATCTGTACATATTTTATATAATATTCTATACTAACTCCTAACAAAAAAGGAAAGAAAAAAAGGCACAATGATTAATAATACTTAACTATATGTCAACATAGTACCTGGCTGAAATCACACCTATATTTACATTTTTATCTATGTGTTTTTTTAAGTAAGGTGCTAGTTGAAAAGAATCATTGAGTCCAGAGAAACAACCTGCTCTTAATTTTTACTGCCAAAATGTCTCTCTGCAAAGAAGTTTGTTGTCTAAGTGCCAGATATTCAAAACTTTGCCCCGGGGCTAAATTAGCACCGCCCAGCGGGCAAACTTAGCCCGAAGCACAAAGCGGGCCATATTCAAAAGGAATAGCCCAGGGCAAACAGCTTCTGAATATAGCATGGGAATGAGGCCAGGCAAACTGGGCTGGAAGTGCAGGGCTAACTTAGCCCTGGAATAAGACAGCTCTGAATATGGCAACCAGGAAGTGCAAACCATAACAGCAACACAGTGCACAGCGATGTAAAGGTAGGTAGAGGTGAACTATTTGGCCAATATGTGTGCCAGCAAATGCATGGACCCAGTACAGCTGCAGGCAGCAGCATATGTGAAAGTACAGTGTGCAAAACTGTAAAATATTCCCCAAACTGTTTGCGCAGCGCTAACACGTTTGTGCGGGTTTAGTGCAGGGCTAAACCGTTAACCCGGTGCAAGCACGTTTACCCGGCGCTAAACAATGCCATATTCAAAAGTGACATGCAAATGAGCCTACTCAGGTAGTCTCTGGGCAAACATCCAGATTAGCATCTCATTATGCCCTGATTTGCATGCAGTTTGCACCAGGCTAACGGTTTAGCCCTGTGCTAAACCCGCACAAACTTGTTAGCGCTGCACAAACAGTTTGGGGAATATTATACAGTTTTGAACACTGTACTTTCACATGCGTTGTTGCCTGCAGCTGTAGTGGGACAACACAGCATAGGCACAGATGGTGGTGGTGCTGCATGCAACTGTCACACTGTAGGTCATGTTACAGTGCACAGCGGACACTACAGTAGCAAGGGGCCAGTAGTGTGTGGACACAGCAATGGCTATGGTGTGTAGGGCAATGATGATGACTGCACTATACACAGTGAGAGGCCCAACCTGCAGGTGGTTACTGACAGTGGACATTACTGTTACGCTGTTGTGTGACCCACAGATGCTGCACCTCTGGCATGGGATGCTCACAGTGACATATACATGTCCAGCTTTGTGTTCTGTGGCAGTTGTACAGCTGTGCGGTATGTGGCTGGGGGAGGCATATATTATCAGAAAGGCACATTAGTGTTGGGGTATTCCCAATACTGGCCCATGTGCACTGCATGATGTGTCCCAGCCTTGTGGCCACACCTGGTCTGTGGCACAGCCTGGCCACCCATACACTCTCCCCTCAACATCTTCCATGCCCACAGTGCTGCATGTGTGCTGGCATCTGTTGGTATCCACAGAAGTGTGGTCCGCAGGTGTGTGCTGTATGGCCACACTGCCATGCTGTCCACTGGCAGCAGGGTCACCACCTACTGCCTGGAATGGCTGAGACTGGTGGCAGATGATGGCATCATTGTGATGCCATCAGTTAGCAGCATGTTTCCTCTATGTTTAGCTTTGTCTATGTGTCATATTTATTTGTTAGGGTCGCGCAAAGCCACGCAAAAGCCACGCAAACACCGCGCAAAGTCAAAGTGTCATGCAAAGCTGATTTCCCAGGGTTAAGACAAGCTTTTCCTGGGCGGTAATGTGCACCGCGCTAAGTGTCATGCGAAGTCACGCAAAATCACTTTGCATGGTGCTAGTCGCCGAATATAGTATTGCGCCTGTATTTATGTCAGTTTTCCCCTTGCATACATTATGATTTTGCCCGGTGCTAATGCAGTTTGCCCACACTATTTGATCTTTTCAATATAGCAGACCCGCACTAATCCTGCACTAAACCTACGCAAACGGTTTTTGCCTGTTGCAAAGTTTTGAATATCTGGCCCTAAGTCTCCTCGTCTAGGGCCTAATGTACAGTAACTTGCTCAAGGCCCCTAAACTTAAAGACATGTTTTGGTCCAGTACATTGTATGCGGTGGGCTAAAGCATTTTCCTTTTTGTTAGTTCTAATGCACCCCAATTGCTCCAATATCCTGATTTTACATTTTCTGCCAGTTTTTCCCACATAGAAACACTTGCAGGTGCAGGTAGTCAAGTATATCACTGATTCCGTATTGCAACAGATGAAACTCCTCATTGTGTGTTTGTCTATTATTAGGAAAAGCAAAAGAGGATCCCACCTGTATATAGCTACATGCGGTATAATTTTCACACCTAAAGTTACCATTTGGCAGTGCCGGACCTCTCATCATTCTTGCTGAATTGTCCATATTATGTATGTACAAGTAGATCCGCAAGGTTGCCACCTCTCTGATATGTGAACTTAGGAACCTGTCCATATATCTCCTTCAGCTTGGGTTCCACACTTAATATGTGCCAGTGTTCTTTAACAATTTTTTCCAAGTTTGGATACCTGTGTATTAAAAACAGTAATAAGGTTGGGGGTCTTGAAATATCTGTTCTTCTTTTTCACACTTCGTTCCTTATTTTTAAGCAGATCAGCTTTGCTAATACTATCCACTCCTTCTACTGCATTTTAAGCACTGTTCACTGTACCCTCTTTATTGGAACCTCTTGGTCATTTCCTCTTTTCCTTATTTATACCCTTCCTCTGTACTACAATTTCTCTTAATACGCATGTATTGACCAACTGGTATATTTCTGGCCATTATTATACTATCTCAGAAAGTAAGGAAATAGAAACATAGAAGTCGTTGGCAGATGGGGACCGTATGAGTCATTAAGTCAGCCCTTGGTTTCCAACCCACGCCCCCCACTTAGCTGCCTACTTGAGTATCCCACATTGTCTGTCCCATGCCTGCTTAAATTCCCCCACTGTCTTGGCTCCCACCACCCCCTCCAACAGGCTATTCCATGGTTTCAAGAAGAATTTCCCCATATTGCTCCTGAATTTTCCTCCCTGAAGTCTAAGGTTGTGCCCTGTAGTCCTGTTGTGGTCTTTTAACTGAAAGAGGTTCTGTACGTGCACCCTTTTGTTGCTTTTAAGTTATTTAAATGGTTCAATCATGTCCTCATGATTCCTGCGTTGCTCTAGGGAGTATAATTTGAGGTCATCTACTCTTGCCTTGTACAGTTTCTGATGCAAGCCCTGCACTGTCTTTGTTGCTGTTCCCTGTACTGTCTCCAGCCTATCTATGTCCTTCCTAAGGTGTGGCCTCCAGAACTGGATACAGTACTCCAGGTGAGACCTTACCAGGGACTGATACAGGGGCATGATTACTTCATGCCTTCTGCTTGTGATGCCATCCCTATGCATCCCAGGATGCCACTAGCTTTTAGTGCTGCCTTTTCACATTGTTTACTGACCTTGAGGTCATCTGATATGATCACTCCCAAGTCTCACTCCTGCCTAGTAGCCACCAGCTGATCTCCTCCCATTGAGTACAGTTTCCTTGGATTACGTTTTCCCATATGCATGACTTTGCATTTTATAGCATTGAATTTCATTTACCAGGTCTTGGACCACTCCTCCAGTTTTTGGAGATCGGCTTCCATGTTATGCTGTCCCTCTGGTGTGTCCAACCTGTTGCCGATTTTGGTGTCATCTGCAAACAGGCACACCTTTCCCTTCAGTCCATCTGCAATGTTGCTGATGAATATGTTGAAGAGGATCAGCCCCAGAACTGAACCCTGTGGGACCCTGCTAGTCACCCTCCCCTCTTCTGAGAGAGTGCCATTCACTATTATTCTCTGTGTTCTCCCACGTAACCAGTTTCTGACCCAGTTTGTTACCTCGGGCCTGACTCCCATGTTCTCCAGTTTTTTGACTAGTCTCCTGTGTGGAACAGTCAAAAGCTTTGCTGAAGTCTGGGTAAACCACATCCACCGCCCCACCCTGATCCACTGTTTTGGTGACCCAACTGAAAAAATCAGCCAGGTTTGTGTGGCAGGACCCTCCTTTCGTGAAACCATGTTGATTTTTGTTGAGCTGACCAGTTTGCTCCAAAAAAGCTACAGTTCTTTCCTTCAGCAGGGACTCCATCAGTTTTCCCATAACTGACATTAGACTAACTGGACAGTAGTTTCCTGGCTGTTCTTTGCTTCCACTCTTGTGGAGTGGTACTACTGTTGCTCTCTTCCAGTTCTCCTGCACCTCCCTGCTCCTCAACGATTTTTTGAAGAACACTGCTATGGGGGCTGCCAGTTCTCTCCCAGGTTCTTTAAGTATTTTTGGGTGTATCCCATCTGACCCCATAACTTAATCTACCATTAACTTGTCTATTTCCTCTAGGACCATTTCCTCTGTGAAGAGACCAGTGTCTATTCCTTCAATTGGACACTTCTTTATGCCTATTGTTGGTCCATTTCCATCTGCTTCCTGTGTGAAGACTGAGCAGAAGGACTCACTGAGTGTCTCTGCCTTCTCCCCGTCTTGCTCTGTGGGGTGTCCATCCTTTTTTGTGATTCTAACAATGCCCCCTTTGGTCTTCTTTTTTTCTCATATGTACCTGTAGAAGGTTTTGTTACCCTTTTTTACTTCCTGAGCTATCCTAACCTCTGTCTAAGCCTTTGCATTTCTTATCACTTTTCCTGTCTCTTCAAGTTTCTGTTTGTATTGTATTTTGTCTGCCTCTTTCCCTGACTCCTTGTACTTTCCGAAGGCTATGCGCGTCTCCCATGGTTGCCACCTCTTTGGAAAACCATAGTGTTTTTTTGTTCCTTTTGTTCTTATTAACCTGATGGGCACACTGTGATGTGACCATGGTTATTGCATCCTTCAACCTTGTTCAATATTCCTCAATGCTCCCTTCTGTTGTGTTACTAAGGTTGTCTCTCAGGCAGGCCTTCCTTTTTGTGAAGTCTCCCCTCCTGAAGTCAAGGACCTTCAGTTTAGAGTGTGTGGAGTCTTCTGTCTTTTTTACCCTGAACCATACTGTGTTATGGTCACTGTTGCTCAGCTGGTTCCCTACTTTGACGCCCAGAACCCTATAGCTATTTGTGAATACCAGATCTAGAATCACATTAGCCCTTGTGGGTGATGTCACTAGTTGACTTAGACCTGCTTCCTGTAGTGTGACTAGGAATTCCCTGCTTTTTGTGATGCTGCTGTGTGGGTACTCTCGTCTATATCCGGCAGATTGAAATCCCCCACCAGCACCACATCCCCTTTGCCTGACATCTGGAGGATGGTTTCCAGGATTTCCTTATCCCTGGTTTCCTCCTGTTTTGGGGATCTGTAGATTATTTCTACCCAAATGGGTTTACAGCTTTCGGCCCCGATTGTGATCCATAGATACTCTGTTTCCCTTGTGCCTGTTGCATTTCTGTAGCATTGATGGTATTCTTAACATAAATAGCTACCACCTTCCCTTTTTCCCAGTCCTATCTCTCCTGAACAAGTTATACCCTGGGAAAGTCACCTCCCAACCGTAATTGTTTGTGAATGATGCTTCAGTCACGGCAACCCAGTCTAGTCCTGCCTCAGCTATTGTGGCAGTGAGGTCAGTCATCTTGTTAAAAATAAATTGCAAGTAACTTTATTAGTGCGTCAGTTAGGGTTAAAGCGACAAAAGTAGGGAAATGTGGCATTAAGGTTTCCAACCCTAACACCCCACTCCCACCCTACACAGACCAAGAGACATTGGGGGCAGCATAGGGGTAATCGGCCCTAATGCTCACCCCATTCTCCTATACTGTACCCACCCAGTTTATTTTCTAATAACATTGGATGAGCCTTAGGGTTGACAACCCCAGTGCCACCCCTGACACCTCTTTGTGTGTGCAGGATGGGGATGGGGTGTTGGGGTTGAAAACCCTAATCCCACATTTCCCTATTTTTGTCATTTTAACCCTACGTGATGCATTAATAAAGTTTTTTGCAATATAGATACAGACATAGATATACTACAGAAGTATGTTGAGCACTCACCAACCTCAAATTAGGTAAAAAAAAAATTTGTTGGGGACTTCCGGTGACATCAGAATTCATGGTGGATTGAAAATATCGCAGCTTCCTCAGTTGTTGACTAAATCCTTCTTCATCCACCATCCAGACTGGCATCCAGACTCAAACAAAAAAAAGCTGGATGACATGTAGATGGCATCTACACAGCAGCGGTTGAAAGATTGTGCTGTGGAGGCATTGAAAAAAGCCAAAAAAAGAGAGTTCTCAGAAGCCACAAGTTACAGGCCACAGATCCCAGACACTTGGCAACTCCTAGCTTGGGATCAGCCTCAGAGAGCAGCTTGGGAGAGGAGGTTGCTTTCACAATCACCTCCAGAAAATTATACAAGGAGCTTTGATGTCTGGGAGATACTGTTAATAAATTACAAGGTGAGCTCTCTGAGATCTGTTCTGAACAGAAAGCACAAGATCAAAAGCTGGCTCATTTGGAGGAACATTCAACTGAAACCTCCAAGTCAGTAGACTACCACACTGGAGCTATAGTCCAGCTACATGATCGAGAGGCCTGGCTACAGCAAAAAATGGAAGATCTAGGAAAGCAAATATAAGAATTCATGGACTCCCAGAGCAGGCTGAATCCAGAGACATGGTTCAATATATAGAAGGACTGATAAAGGAGCTTTTAGGGCTCGGTGAGTCTTACAACCTAAACGTAATCAGAGCCCATCGATCATTGGGAGAG
This sequence comes from Neoceratodus forsteri, assembly GCA_016271365.2. Lineage (NCBI taxonomy): Eukaryota > Metazoa > Chordata > Ceratodontiformes > Ceratodontidae > Neoceratodus > Neoceratodus forsteri. Next base: position 122,919,757 of record CM028130.1, on the reverse strand, counting down.
TGCCCCATGGATCCAGTGGGAAGGCCTAGATCAGTTATAATAGCCTTCTTAGACTGTCAAACCAAACAGAAAGTGTTGCACAAAGCATGGGCAAATAAATAAATTTTATTTGGGATGCCCACCTATTTTTTGAACATGATTACGCCCCAATCAATATGGACAGAAGACAAAAAATGCTCCCTGTTCTAAAATTGTTGTGGGCTAAGGGAATGGAAGCAAGGCTCAATTACCCAGCAACCTTAGAAATTATAATTGATTCAGGAACCCACTCATTTCCAGCTATTTCCGATGCTGCAAGGTTTCTAAAGCAGTGGGATAGATAGATTTTGACAGCAGATAAGGACCACTTGGCCCACCCAGTCTGCCCATTTCCCTACCTATTGGATAAGCTGCAGATCCTAGTTAACCAGCAGCCTACTTCTTCCTACCCCCACCCCCTAGAATTGCCTTATGATTGTCCCGTGCATGCTTGAATTCCACCACTGTTTGGATTCTTTGCTTGATGCAGAAACAGTCAAAGAGCTGGAATACAAAAGGTGGTACACAGTCTGTAATCCTCGTCGGACAAGAAAACTCACCTTAGATAAACAAGATGAGAGCAGACCCTTGGAGCAGATGGATTTGTCCAGGAAAGCCACTTCTCCCTCAAGAAACTCCCTCCCTCCTCAGAAGGCCAGAAGGAAGCACCACAACCACGCAGCAGCTACAGCTTCATTGTCATATACCCAAGAGGAGGTAGATACTTGAAATTCCTTGGATGGAAGAGAAGAGAAGATTTGATGGATGAGACAAGAGGCCTGATCTGGACACTCTGAGCCAGCTACCATTTGGCTCCACGTAAGACTCAAAGCCCTCTTGATTTTCAACTTCCCCCACTTTAACTAACTGTAGCTCACATCATTGATTGCTGCAGAGCCCTATGGAGGGACAATATGATCTTTATAGAAACATACATACTGTAGAAACCTTTTACAGAAGAAAAATATATAGACTGATCACATGTTTATTTTAATAAATTTGTGGCGGTAAGACTCACGGGGGGGGTTAAAAAGTCAGTGAGCTCCTATGAGTCTATGGTTACATAAGGGTTGATTAAGCATTATGATAACCTCAGACAGGGGGCTAAACCAACAGATCTGGATTTTTGGGACCATAATTGGTTAAAACATTAAGAAAGGGCTGGATGCCAAATTCTTTTAATTTCAAATTTGATGCATTGACTTTAATTTGGTGGATTAATAAGGTAAAGGTCTAAGGAACAGGGTGGATGGGGGTGACACCGGATGGGGGAGATGTGATTTACTTCTGCTCTTTTAAAGTGGGAAATTTACATCTATTCCTGAGGCTTGACTAGGACCCCAGCTAAGTGTAACCTAGTTTTGTTGCACATTCTTCCCCAAACCTAGAACCTCATTGGGAGGGTTAAGGTGGCACTTTTGGAAGTTGCTAAATGTTCTTGCTGTTTACAGTTCATATTAAGGTTGCTCCTATTGGTTATTCTAGTTTAAATGTTTTAATTATGATGCCTGGATTTATATGCAAGTTCCATCCTTCCCTGGGGGGAGTACCAAGAGGGCTTCCAAGGAATTTGATAGGTGGAATCAGAGAACAAGATGGTTTACTTTAATTTATGGATTTAAAAATAATCACATATAATGTTTAACAGTTGACTTATCAAGAGAGCTTGGATAATACAGAAACTGGGAAGGTGCAGAGTGGACCTTGCATATATTCAAGAATCACACCTGACAGAGGTGGAGCACTCCAAGTTGTGGAGATCCTATGTGGGAGAGGTCTATGCAGCCACTTGGAGTGCCCACCCACACAGAAGAGGTACAGCTGCCTAGGTGCATACTGTGTGATCCTGAGCAAGTCACTTAACTTTCTTGTGCTCCCAGGTCACATCTGGAAACACACTTTGGTTTAATGTGTTACTTCTGATTAAACAATGTACCCTAATGTAAGTTAAGAGACATTCTCCTATAAAAATAGTGAGGGAGGAGAGAGATACAGGAGATCGCTTTGTTAAGCTAAGGGCATATTGCTATGAGTTGCCCTGTGTCTTTCTAAATCTGTATGCCCCAAATGAAGAAAGGGAAAATCATACCTTCCTTTGCACTTTGCTTTCTGAGGCAGTGATGGGTACGGAGGCATTATATATAGTAGGGGGAGACTTCAACAGAATACTTTCAGGAACTTTAGATAGAAGGGGCAGCTCGGGTATGGAGACAAGGTCAGTAGGAGATAATTTTTTAAAAGACTCCTGGAGGAAACAAAGTGTATAGATACATGGAGAAAATGCCACCCTGACCAGAGAAACTACACATTTTTTTCTCATAGACATGGGAGCAACTCTCGCTTAGATATATTCCTCCTTCCTTCCATTGGAAAAAAGTATGTTTGTACAACACTGTTCCATACTTTACTAAGACATAGTCAGACCACACCCCAGTTCTATTGCAAATTTGCCTTATAACTACACCTAGGAATTTGAACTGGCAGCTTAATGTGGGTTTAGTAAATTCTAAAGAGTTCAAGGAAGTAACTTCAGACCACATTAAGGTGTTCCTGGCTATGAACAACACAGAGGAGGTGTCCCCCTCCCTTAAATGGGACACTCTAAAGGCTTATCTGAGGGGTCGTATAATCTCCTATTGCTCTACGGCTAAGAAGGAAAAAAGGAAAACACAAAAAAGTTAGAGAATGAGCTTAGGAAGGTGGAGTTTAGGCATAGACTGGCTCTGGACCCCATGGATATAGAAAATTGGCTCAAAAAGAAAAAGGCACGTAAACGCCTGTTGGCTCAAGACGTAGAGGGATCTTTAAGGTGGGTTAACTGCAAATACTATGAAGATGGGAACAGAGCAGGTAAACTCCTGGCCTTTGCTTTAAGGCAACAGGTTAGTAATAGAGCTGTTCTGGGTATACAAGATCCAGGCAAAGAAAATACATTGATGTCAGATCCCCCTCATATAGCTCAAGCCTTTGCCAATTATTATAAGCATCTTTATAGCTAGGAACCTCAGGATGTAAACAAAATTATAGAGGAATTTTTATTACCTCTGATTATGTCCCATTTGAGCTAGGAGGAACAGGCCCTTCTGGAAGCTCCATTTATCGATCAAGAGGTGGCTGAAAAATTTAAAACTCTAAAAACAGGGAAGTCTCCGGGACTTGATAGCATCTCCGCAGAATTCTACAAATCATTTCAGGAAGATTTAATACCCCTGTTAATATCTTGTTTCCACCACTTTCACGGGGGGAATCCCAGATTCTTAGCATTACACACAGATTTTGGTATTGCATAAACAGAGGAAGGACCCAGAGTCTTGTGGCTCTTATCACCCTATCTCTCTCCTGAATGTCAACCTTAAAATTTTCACTGGGATCCTGGCAGACCGTATGCAGAGGATGGTCTCTCAAATTATTCATCCTAATCAGACAGGGTTTGTGTTAAGCAGACACCTTCAAGATAATATCAGAAGGCTATTGAATATCATCTCTGCTTAGTGGAGACAGGGGGTATTTCAACTGGCTATCTCTAGGAATGCAGAAAAAGCATTTGATAGGGTGAATTGGCAGTTTTTACAAAAGACGTAGAAACTAAAATTTGGTTCAAAATTTGTACAAATCATTTCCACCCTTTATTCTTCCCCTCAGGTGCAGGTTCATCTTAACAGGACTAATTTAGAGTGATTCCTGGTTTGTACAGGAATGAGACAGGGATGCCCCCGTCCCCATTGTTGCTTGCTATTTTTCTAGAACCCTTGGCTGCAGCAGTTCACCAGGACAAATAATAGAGGGGGGTAATGTTGGGGGGGCTGGAACAGAAGGTTGCCCTCTATGCAGATGATGCCCTCTTTTTCCCTAGAAATCCAGAGACTACAGTGGCCCAGTTGAATACATTGCTAGAGACATTTAGCCTTATTTCTGGCTATAAAATAAACTTGAGTAAATCAGAGGACCTCATCCTCAGTGGTACACCATCATGTGAGTTTCATGCATTCTTTCCCCTTACCTGGGCCAAGAACAATCAAATTAAAAACTTGTGGATTCAAGTAATTACTTCTCAAACCAAATTATTTGACATTAACTATAAGAAATTGTGGAATGAAATGCAAAGGGATATGGTCAGATGGACTATACTGCCCTTATCATTGGCAGGCCATACAGACTCAGTTAAAATGAATCTATTACCTAGATTTTTATTCTTGTTTTCCACACTAATTGACCGAGGGTGGCAAAGAAGACATTGCAATTGCATAGGACTAGAGGAGAACAGGGACTGCTGGATTGTCATAGATATTATTTTGCCTGTCAAATGATGCCAGTATGCACTTGGGCCAGACACCACAGAGCCTCAGGTTGGTATGAGATTGAAGAGGGAGATGGACTTCCACAACCTTTATTTTTGCTGGTCTTCTCAGATATATCCCCTATCACCTCAGGTCATCTACGTAATCTCTGGGTGAAACATACTGCAAATACCTTACATCAGGTAATGGTCAAAATGGGGTCAGATGTCAAATTAGGTCCTCTGTCTTTGATCCTGTACCACCCTGAATTTTTGCTACCCAGATTAGACACCGGATACGCAGTGTGGGAATCAAAGGGGCTGAGCAGATTCTTACAATTTTTGGAAGAGGGAGTTTGTATGTCTTTTCAACAGTTAAAAAACAAATTTAATTTGCCCAACACTGACCTTTTCAGATACCGACAGGTCTGACACTTTATTAAACATGTGAATAATGAAACATTAATAAGTCGACAGATGAGTACATGGGAAAAATGTATATATGGGATCACCACAGTTAATGTTAAGGTCCGAATAATCTCAGTTCTCTATAATAAATTGGAAGTGCCAGAGGTGATACCCCTACAGCATATTAAGGAGCAGTGGGAAAAGAAGTCCATTGGATACATTTCAAATGTGGACTGGGAAAGACATCTGAGGTTGAGATGGGGGGTCACATCATCTCCTGAATGGAGAGAATTTTTCTAGACAATTTTAATTCACTATTTTCGCACCTCTACAGTAACCAAATATTTTCATACTACTTATACAGATAGCTGTTGGCACAAATGTGGGGGGGGGGTAGGATCCCACTATCATACTGTATATTCTGGGCTTGCCCGATTCTCAGAGGTTTGTGATCCAGAGTACAGAGTGCCACTAGGCAGATCCTACATACAGACATCCCTGATGAGTTTACAGAATGGGTGCTGTGTCTCCCAACAATCATATGACTCCCTACACTTCACAGGAAGCTATCGTTAGTTCTCATTGCTGCTGCTCTGAAGTGTATAACTACTCGCTGGTTAAAGTCTGAGCCCCCTATAGTTCAAAGCTGGTTAGATCGGCTTAATAACATGTGCAAAATGGAGCACCTGACATCAAGACTACATTTCAGAGAAGAGAAATATTTGGAGGTGCGGGATATCTGGGTAGGGTGGGCAGCTGAAGTGGCTTCCTCACTCAAGACTACCTCGTCTCTAAGAAATGTTACCCCATAGGAAAGTAATGGTTCAATATGTGTAGTCTTTCTCCCTGGTATTCACTTGCCCATAGTGAATATATAATTGAGATCAACCCCTGAACTCATATGGTTGGTTAGTAAAGTATTCTGATTCATGTATTACATAAATATGTGATTGTTTATTTATTGGTTAAATTTTAATCTGCCTCTCCCTTGGCCCCAGCTAGATAAAGATTAAATATTTGTTCCATTTTCAATCATCAATCCAGGCAACATCTATTGTTTTTAGTTCGATTTATGATGAATTAATTTATTTTGGTTTCAAATTTATTAGTCACAGAATTAAGTTTTAGCTGATTTGGACTCTAGCATGGGATATGATAGCAATAACAGAAGTGTACAGTAATTTATACAGACAATGTAATCAAATTGTTGTCATAACTGAAGATACCCTGTACATAATTGTCCAAGCCATGTTGTTTACTGTACATTTTTGAGTAAAGCTGAGTTTAAAAAAAATGAATTTGTTGTTGCACAGAAATATTCAATACAGGCACAGCCTGCTTGATGCATTTCAGATGCATACTCATCCTTTATCAAAAATATACAGTGTAGATAGATAGATAGATAGATAGATAGATAGATAGATAGATTCTTTGCAAAAAAAAACTTTGTTGATGCACCTGTTCGGGTTCAGATTAAACTGACAAAAGTAGGGAAATGGGGTGTTAGGGTTATCAATCCTAACACCCAACCCCCACCCTGCAGGCAGCAAAAGGAAAAAAAAACATTATGGTTTCACCTCTCCAGAGTGTTCTCAAATCAGGCTTTGGGTGTTCCTTGGGGTTGTCAACCATAACACTTACCCCATTCCATCACTAAATTAATTGAGAATGGGTTGAACGTTAGGGCTGACAACCCCAAGGAATACCCTAGGCCTGATATGCGAAGACTCAAGAGAGGAGAAATCATAATGGCCTGCTTAGCTCGTATCAAGAACTTACAAGCCGGGCTTTACAAGTGAAATTACTTTTTATCCCCAGGACAAAAAAAAAAAAAAAGATTTATGACCAAAAAAGCTCCTAGGACAGGCAACTACATGGTATGAGGTGCCTGACTGGAGCACAGAAACATGTCAGCTGCACTTTAAACAAAATACAGTGAAAGTTAAAAAAAAGAATGAGATGGTGCCTCTCATTAAATGAACTGAGAAAAAAATACTACATATCAGGATGTAAGCAATTACCTAACAATTACCACTGGCCAATAAGAACTTAATGTTTTTAGTAATCAACTCACGAGAACTATTAGCAGGGCCACTGATAGACAGTAAATGAAGTAATCAGATTCATTTTTGAAGATTTTAAATTCTGAGATTTACCATTGATTGCTTGCTTGATTTACAGACTTATCAGGAACACAGGTAAACACAGGAAACTCAAGATGGAAGAAAGCTGGAAGCCCATTTTGTCCATCTCCCATTATTCAATAACTGAGCATCTCTGATACATTCCTGTACCTACTGAGGGCGAGTTTAAACAATTTGCCTGTACTACTGTATACCACACAGGCTAGTAATTCCTTCCAGAATTTTATAAACTTCTGAGTAAAATAATGCACCTTTGTTCAGTGGGAAATTCAAGTCCTGTTAATTGAAGTTTGTGGCCCCGAGCTGTCACCTTTTTAACATTTATTTGCATAGTAATGGATTGTAATACATTGTTATCCCTGACAGCCTAGTAGTAGTCTGGATTTATTTGTAGAAATATATAGCTTTAAAGAAAGATATAAATGTTAACAGTAAATTAAATAAAGTAAAATGAACATAGTACAGGAAACAATTGTAACAAAATATATGTAATGCATATGCATTACTCCAGTATAAAATTCTAAATTATGTGTGGTTTTCTCAGGTGTGCAGACAGTAAAGCCATGTACACATTATATTTTAATCCTTCTAAAATTGTTTAAAGTGCTTAAAGTGCTTTGTGTCTACTCTTTAAGCATAATTGAAGCATTTTGGGAACAAAACCCATAGAGACAACCTCGGGGGAAAGTTTTAAAACCAGTTTAGGCTAAAACATTCATGTTTTTAAGTATAGTGCAAAGCAAGTGTGGACACACTAAACTAACAATAAAATTATTTGAAGCTGGTTTTCAAAATCTGTTTAAAATTTGTAGTAGTGTGAGCAGGGTCTAAGGTTCTGGCATGCTTATTGTCTTTAGCAGTGAGCATGAAGCCAGTAACCTAAAAGATTATGATATGTCATGTACGTCTGTTTTCAATTATGGGCACAGAAATGCGAGTTTGGGCCACAGAGCATTTTGCCTTTAAGCTAATTCCTCAAACAAAACATAGTATAAAGCATTATCAAAGCAGAGGGCTGTGTGGTTCTGATGAAAAACAAGCTGGTGTACTTCTATGCATTGAGCCAGTTGCACAACAGTTTATTTGTTAATAACCAATGAAGTGAGAATCTCAAGCTCTTCCAGGAGTTAAGCAGTTCATTAATCAGCATTGGCAGAAGTAAATAGTTAACATTCTCATCATCTGTAAGAGTTTAATGTTGTTAGTACAATGGGCAGCAAGTTGATTTTACCCTTTGCACAGTGAACCTGTCCCCAACTCCCCCACAGCACTAGAGTTAAGTAACCTGATAGCTTATTGATTTTCCACGAAAGATATCACGGCTTGTAAAGTTCAATGAAGTCCAAGTAAACTCGGGGAAAGGGGAGACTTTGAGCAGCACTGTGGAGTTAGCATGTATTGACTCGTGGGCAGTATTGCGTGTCCATTTAACAAACCTGCAATTATTGCACATTGTTTGAAAGTCTGAATTAAACAAAAGTCAATGCAAGACATGTCTGGTTGTTGTACTGGTCGTAGCTGAGGACTGGAGATCCCAGTTTAAATACTTGATTATCCAGTGACTTACTGTTTGACTTTGGGCAAGTCACTTGGATCGCATTGTGCTTTATTTCTTCCAGCGGTACAATGGGGTAGAAGCAAGACTACTACTGAACACAAACACAAATGGTTTCTTCCATTGATGTGATTACAGTGGTTACTGTAGCAAATAATGTAACCAATTAATAATGTAACCAATTTTAAACAACTGTTATTTAAATTTCTAAGCACTGCTAGTGTAACCCACCTGTTCCCTGGGGTTACTAGAATCCCATCAGTGTTAGTGTTAGGTAGGGAAGGCAGCTGATGAATATTTAGTTAAATGGATTTTCACCTGCTCCCTCTCTGTTTACTTGGTCTCAGCTGAGAGTAGAGAGGTGATGTCATTTAGAACTCTCTCAGCAACATAAGCCAAAGCTGGCTGTGAGTGTGAAGGAGTTTAGAATTCTGAGAGAGTTCTACAGTGGTCTGTGAGTGGAGTGGAGCAGTTCAGTTCCAGTGCTCAGAGAGTGAGCAGAGTCTGTATTTCTCATCCTAGTCTAGGACATCTTTTGCCTACTTGTGAAGTGGTGGAAACCGTCTCCAGGATTTCCTGATGTCCTCTTTCCCAGTGGAATGAGGGGGGTCTGCAGAGGTTTTGAGGGACAATCCCCTGTTCCAACCTAGAACTTTTGAAGCTGCCTTTGGTGTACAAACTGTGAGTAGATTCTGTCTGAGTTACCCAAGATACGTACCTGCCTTGTTTCTGTGGGGTGACTACAATCTTGCCATTCCCCTGCCCATTAGCCCCCTGCACTTGTTAGTATTTGACCACATTTTTATTTATCTATTTGTGTTGTACTTTCTAAATCGTATTTTCAGGACCACTACTGCAATACTCTTGCTACTGTATGTTTTTCATTATGCTATGACTGTAAAAACCTTTATGGCCCTACCAGGACCACCCTGTGTACTACCTGTAATGCTTAGCTTATTGTTAAATGATGTTCAAAATACCCTGTATACTACCTGTACTGCTTAGTCTGTTGTTTAATGTTTCACAACACTTTGTTTATGTATCTCAACGTCATCTACTGTTTGTTATACCTGCAATGTCTGCCCTGTAACCTCCCGGGTCATGCCTGAAAACAGTCATCTTTATGGCTAGTCCACCCAACTGGTAAACAAAAATGAAAAAAAAAATTTCTGTGAGGTTTTTCTCGAGAAGTCTGTTTTAAAGTTTGCTGACAACAGTGGATGTCCCATATGCGACTATGCCCTTTGTTCAGAACTTTAACTTTATACCCTAGTGGTGTTTTCTGATACTAAAATATGCTAAACATTTGAAGATAGTATGATTTCTACAGTTCAGTATTTGTGAGGTGTAACTCTGAAAGAATGACGGGTATGGACGAGGAAGCAAAAGATGGGAGACTCCCCATCTGGAGTGACCAGTTCAGCACTTCCAGTTCTGTAAGGGAGTTTGTTTTCTGTCAGTGCATGTGGCAAATGCCTGAAGAAGTTAACCCCTTGTATATGGGTTTTTGCTAGTTTTGAGCTCTAGTGTGCTCCATCGTGGCCAGGGTGCCACGTTCCTATCCTATGCCATATGGGAACTGTTCTAAGTAATGGCCTAGTGCCACTCCAAGGAGAATTTTGTGTGTTTTCACCATGGCTAGTACCACATTTCCAGATGTCTAATCCTATGCCATATGGGAACTGTTCTAAGTAATGGCCTAGTGCCTCTTCCAGGAGAATTTTTGTGTGTTCACCGTGGCTAGTACCACATTTCCAGATGTTTAATCCTATGCTATATGGGAGGTCAAGTTTCTGTTTTTTACAGATGTGTTCTGCATTGTCTTGTGCCATGAAGTGTGAACCCCTGGGGATCCATCTTTGCTTTTGTGTTTCCAACTTTGTTTCAGAATAAAGCCACACTCTAGAATCCCAACCTGGTATGGACAATCTAGTTACTGCTTCCTGTGTGGATTTACTGGCTACCTCTTCCCAGAAGTAGCAAACCTAGCATAGCCCTCAGCAAATGTTCTCTCCTCAGGACCTGGGTTTTGGTATACGTCTGTTTGTGTCTAGTATACACTTTTGTGTTGTCTCTGTCTCTGTTGTAATTGCTTTGTACCCCAACCCCTCTCTTTTCCCCAAGACACAAAAAGTATGGGAGGTATGCCTACTACTTAAATAAGGGTCCGTTGGGGGGTTACACTAGCAAGTGTGAATGTTTGTAAAGGTGATGTTACATGATGCTTGTTGTGTATTGTAATTGTTACAGTATTGTAATGTTTCGTGTTAGGTGTGGCTGAAAAAGGGCAGTGCCCAGACCACCTACTGGTAAAAATAATAAAAACCAAAAAAAAAACAGTAAAAATATTTTGTGAACAGTGCATGCTGTATCTCAGCTGGGTTATCTGGGGGGAATACAGTACAGGCTAAAATGGAAACAAGTATAAGTGAAAGCTGATACCACTCAATCTTGGAAATATCAGCCTAAAGAGAAAATCACATTGTTTTACTAAACTGTTAGCCAATCAGTGAATGGCATGTTACAGAGAAGGAGTTGTGGGTTCAGAGGTGGAACTTGGGGTCAGTCTCAAAGGAAGCTGTATCATCACGCTCCTCGCAACCGAGATGTAGAGCCGATGACACTGCCAGCAAAAGGGAGAGTGGGAGAAAATGGGGAGTAAGTGAGGAGTAATAGAAAAGATAATGCTATTTTTCTTGCACCTTTTGCCCCTTGCCCTCTAGTGATGCCTCTCTGCCCCTGACCTGTTACTGCTCACAGTGATAATGTACACATCCTCCCCCCTTCATTTTGTAGCTGTTAATGTGTATTTGCCGCTTTTTTGTATTTTTGTCTTTCACTAGAGTTGAATTGCATCTGCTCCTTATTTTACCTTTGCACTGTAATTAATGCCATAATATTTCTCTATAGTTAGTTGTTTTTATGTAAATTTTACCTATTTAGTTTTGCTGTACACACCCCCATGACACTTAGAAATGAGCTCCTGCTCAGTGTGCTTTCCAGGTCAACAACTTATAAATCAATCAATAACAAAGTTCAGAAATCATCATGTTAACCACTGGGGTGAAGTAAGCAATGTACTGATCTGAATAAACATCCTGCTGACCCCTTAGCAGTGCCAGTAATGACCATATTCAATCTTTCTCTTTAAAACTGGTCACAGTTCTTAGAGCTGCAAAAGAACCATTATAGTGCCACTCCTAAATCTGGCCTACCCAGAAATCCCAATAACTACCACCCAATTTCAGTTCCCTCCACACTTAACAAACTCTTGGAGGAAGTAGATAATAGACAGCATACTGTGTGACACATATCCTGTTCAACAATCTTTTAGCAAAGGAGAAATCAAATAAGGCTTTAGACCTAATCACTCCATCTGTACATCTCTACTCAAAGGTGACAGTGATGCAGCATTTGCACTTTACTCAGGGGGACCAGTTTTTAATAAGACTTCTCAGATTCTGTGACTATAACAAAATGTTCCAAAAACTGGGCCCATGATACTTCACAGGTGCCATCTTTATCAATTTAACTAAAACATTTGACAGTGTTAACCACAATATCATCTCCTGCAAACTATAGCTTACATTTAGACCTGAGCATGAATGCCCTGAATAAGTTTAAGAATGATCTCATGGATAGATTTTGTTTTATGTGTAACTTTTGTCTAGGAAAGGCGCACCAAGCTGTGGCAGCTTGTTTCCAGGTATGCCTTTGGGGTAGATTACATGGACCTATCTTATTGACAGGGGGAATTTCAGCCAGGATAATGGGGAAAAATCCCCTACTGTTATGATACGTGCCATGGGATTTGTAACTTTTTTTTTTTTTTACCAATTATTTTACCAGGTGAGACACACTAAGCTGAAAGCTTGTTTGCAGGTGCAACCTGGGAGCACGAGGAAGTTAAGTGACTTGCTCAGGGTCACACAGTATGCAAGTGGGGGCTATGGGATCCAAACCCTGGTCTCCAGATTTGCAGCTGAGAGCCTTAAACCACTGCACCATACTGCCTCCTAACTTTCACCTGGACATGCCGCCAGCCAGGTAGCACAGTGTCAGAATTGTTGCGCGCTACTCTAGTGTCCTGGGTACAGGAATGGGCTCAGGTTGCCAGGGGCCAGCTGGGGAAAGAGCAATGAGTGTCCCACAGAACAGCTCTCCTCCTTCGGGGATGGGGGATCCCATCTCCCTATTCGACTGCCACATAGTGAAGGTGAGGTGGTAGTGCAGTGGAGACATACTTTGGGGGTGTGGCCACAACCGGTTGCCAAAAGTGTGACGATGTGCCAATGCACACATGTGCATTAGTGTAATTACACCCCCATGCTCAGGGAATAAGAATGGAGGAACTTCCCCCAACCTTGCAGGATGAAGTCCAGTCCCCTGTAAGCCCTGCACCACTGACTAGGTACCCACCCTGGCACCTGATTCAGACCCTGCCAGTAACATAGCACTCTTTGTGGACCCCATCTTGGGAGGCAAGCTATGGGGGAACTGGAGGCTGGGTAAATACTGGGCAAAGGTGGGAGACAGTTCTGGTTAGGGGGGCAGTCAGAAATTTTAGGTAATAGCTCAGGTTTCTGGTGTGGAACTAGAACCCAGAACCTTCTGATCTTCCAGCCCAAGAAGTGAGCGGGCAACCTACTGATCCATTGACACTGAACTTGAATTGTTACTGCTAACAGTGCAATTTCTTCTTCAAACTTATTCAGTCTATGTGTACGTCAAGGTTCCATACTGAGACTGGGGTCACTTAGTTTATGACTGACCTTGGTTTGTGCTGGTTGGTACCATATGCAACAAAAAAAATGCAAACATCCACTGATATGTTGATAACACTATCATCTAAGCAAAATTCAAATCTCTCTTCAACCTCTGAACTTACTACAGTTAGTCTTATTTTGCCAAGGGCTGGATGACTACATATAGTCTCCTACCCAACAGCTTTAATACAAAAGTGATGTTTCTGAACCAGGCATTGTACGTGTATAACACTCTACAAATCAGGATGCTAAATGGAACTCCTGTAGATGTCCAGTGCTTCAAATATTTGGTTCTATGGCTTGACCCTAAACTGTTCTTCAATGAGAAGCTTAATAGTACAGTCAGGAGTTGACACCAGGAGCTGGGACAACTATAACAGAAAACTTCTACTCTAGCAATTCCTCCTTCCATCATTAGAATATGAAAGTGAGGCTTACAGATCAACTAGTCCCACTGCACTGCACAAGATTATGGTATTCAACAATATGAGTAGATTTGCATTAATGTGTGACACAGTGACTTACTGCAATCAGTTATATAAGAGTCTCAGACATCTGACCCCCAGGTAAAAGGTGTGAATGCAAATGGTTCACCGATCCTTGTGAATATATGTCCATGGCATTTCTCTTTTGTACTTGTGCAGTCTGCAGAACACAGCCATTCAACTCTATCACCTCAGATCTTGAGATCTAGTTCATATACCAACAATACAGAAAGCAGCAGGTGAAAAGGCCTTTGCTGCCCCTGTCAGCTAGAACTCCATCCCAAAGAATGTCTAATCCTCTAGAAATATAATACACTTTAGATGAGCTACGCCTCAGTATATTTGTTGTCCATATATCTGTTTTTAACTCTGTTCCTAACTACACCTTAACCCTTGGACTGTTAATTATAAAGCAATCTTTCCTTTTTACCTACCACTGCATAACTTGCATTAATGCCTAATCTTCAATCTATATTCTTTACTAGAGCTGGTTGTGATACACTTAGCCCGTATTTTATCTGAGAAAGCATGTAAATATTAAAGTATATTGTGGAAGGGCAGGTTGGAGTAAAGACACAGAAGACAAGAAATTTCTTTTAAAATGTCCCATAGGGCAGTGCACTTTATTAAATAAGGACTTGCAGACATTGAGCAAAGAAATAAACAGTTCAAAGAGTGCTAAGCTGGAATTTCTGAATCACTTGTAGCACTTGACTAGTCAGGATCATCTTGGGTTAGTATAAAAACTTGGCTTAAAAGACTGTCAGCTTCTACTCAGCCAGTAGTATCTCATGGACAAGACCAGTACCTGAGGGTGGTCCTACCTGCTGCTACACCTCTGCAGCCCATACTTCCCCTCTGGTCAGTGTTACGCAACACCAGATTGATGAGAAACAAGACCACAATTATGTCAGACTTGATTTCTTCAGTCAACCTGGTGTGCATCATGGAGGCCTGGCTGGGGGATGATGCAGGCCCATTTTTGGAGGCATCAGTCTCTACCAGGTACTCTGTGGTATACTGTCTGAGAAGGGACCACGGGGGGGGTGGCCATCTCTTTTAGATCCAGTTTGAATTTCTCCATGCACCCAATGGGTTCTACCTCATCATTTGAATGTGTGGCAGTGCGTGGGGGTCCATGTGTGGGTTGCAGAATTCTCCTGCTATACCACCCTCTGGGGTTGAGCAGAGAATTCTTGTAGGAGGTTGCGGACTTCATCGCTGACTGGGTGCTGGAGTCACCCAGATGGCTTTTTCTGGGGTACTTCAATGCCTGGGTCAATGATGAATCCTCGCAACTAGGTTCTGACCTCCTCCAGCTGATGACATTGCTGGGCCTTGCACTGGCAGTTGCCTCTGTGACTCACCATCATGGCCACACTTTTGACTTGGTATTCTCACTGGGTCTTGAGGTCACAGACCTTGAGATTGATTGGATCACTTGGTCTGATCATTGTATGGTGAAATTTTCATTTGGGGCCCCAGTGATGGTAACTCTCCTGTATAGATGATCAGCTATCACCCTTTGAGGGGATTGTCCCCAGAGGGACTGATGGCAGTAGTTAATTTTTCTGGTGTTAGTGCTATTTGTGCAACTGGCTTTGGTGAGGTGGTGGCAGCCTATAATAGGGCTGTCAGCTGGCACTCAATGCCATTGCACCAGTCCATATACAACCCAGGTCCTCTCTCCAGAGACCCCCCCCCCATGGTACAATGGGGATCTTAGGGTGATGAAAACTGTGGATCAGAGGTTGGAGCATTGCTGGTGTAGGACTCGGTCAGATGAGGATAGACTAGCTTTGAGGAATCACTATGCTGATTATCAAAGGGCAATCAACTGTAAGAAGGCAGAGTTCCTGTCCAGGGAGATTGCTACAGGGAAGAACAGACCATCTCAGCTCTTTCAGCCTGTGGAGAGGCTTCTTCATCTAGTCTGTCTACAGCTGAAAAGAGCTTTTTCAGTAGCACTTTGTGAAGAGCTTGCTCTGTTCTTCTCTGACAGGGTATCCTCTATTCTAGCTGAGATTTCGCCAGTGGGTCTAGATCAGTCCTGCAGGGTAGGATCTGCGTAGAGCAGGGGTGCTCCTATTGTCTCGGCAGAGTTTCAGCCAGTTGAAGTGGCTGAGGTCTCCAAGGTGATTTCGAAGCTGTGGCCCACTTGTTGTGAACTGGACCCTGACTCGACATGCCTCTTAGTGGGTTACATCAAGGCTATCGGTCCAGTGTTTGCTGGGATAGCTAGGTGTTCACTTTCAGATGGGGTTTTCCCCGATGCCTTGAAGAAGGTGTTGGTGAAACCCCTTCTGAAAAAAACATCTCTTGACCCTGGTGTCCTGGTGAATTATAGACCCATCTCCAACCTCCATTCTTAGAGAAGGTTGTCGAGAAGATAGTGGCTCTGCAGCTCAAGGAACACCTGGAGACCCTTGACATCTATGAGCCATTCTAGACCAGGTTTGGACAAGGTACAGCACAGAGACGGCACTAGTCTGGGTACACAATGACCTCCTCAAGGCAAGAGATTGAGGGGAGTGGTCAGTTCTGATTCTCCTTGATCTGTCATAGCATTTGGTGCCATGGACCACATCGTGTTGTTGGATCACCTTAGAGAGTATTGTGGGCTCACTGGGACCATCAACTGGTTTGAGTCCTTTCTCTAGGGCAGGAGGCAGAGAGTAGTGATAAGGAATTTCTCTTCCTCCCCAGTGCCCCTGACCTGTGGAGTTTCTCAAGGCTCGATCCTATCACCGATGCTGTTCATGATATACATGCTACCCCTGGGGAGGCTCATTAGACAGTACAGTCTGGGTTTTCACTCTTAAGCAGATGATACTCAGCTGTATATGTCTTTTGTACCAGGGATAAATGGTGCCGTGGAAGTGCTGAATAAATGCCTTGCCAAGATCCAGGATTGGATGAACTCTAACTGGCTGAGATTTAACCCAGACAAGATGGAGGTACTGGTGATTGAGCTGGGGTGCAGGCATGATGGGGCTGCCTCCAGGACGATAACAGGCCTGGTCCTGGTGTTGACCTCATTGAAGGCATCCTCTAGGATGAGAAATCTGGGTGTTGTCCTTGACAACAAGCTGACATTTGAAGCTCAGGTGTCAGCTGTCGTCAAAAGTGGTTTTTACCATCTGAGGAACATCGCCTGGATTAAACCCCTAATTCTGCCTAAAGATCTGCCATCACTAGTGCATGCCTTTGTAACATCTAGATTCGATGACCGTAACGTTCTTTACCTTTGGGGAGTGGAGGGAACCTCTGCCGGCTGCAGTTAGTGCAGAATGCAGTGGCCAGGCTGCTGACAGGGCTGTCAAGGTCCTGCCATGTGACCTCGGTCCTGCGGGGTCTGCACTGGCTGCCGGTCAGGTGGAGGATTGTCTTCAAGGTGGGCTTGCTCACTTATTAGGCCCTATACAGATTGGGCCCTGGCTACCTGTCAGACCTCCTTACCCCTGCCATCCTGGCCCACTCCCTTTGTTCCTTCACTGAGGGTCTCCTGGCAGTTCCAAGGACCAGGCTGAAAACCTTGGGTGATCGTTCATTCGGGGTGGCTGGCCCGATCCTCTGGAACTTGCTGCTAGGACCTTTGAGGGAGGCCTCTATGGTGGAGACATTCAGAAGGGACCTGAAGACTCACCTTTCAGCTTAGTCTTTCCTGCCGATGTTAACTTATACAATGAATTTTAATTATTTATTGATTATTTTATAATGTGAATTGTTTTTACCACTCTGTTAAACTTTTTACTGTACGGCACCCAGAGCCTCCGGGATTGGGTGCCAAACAAATAAAGAATTACTTACTTACTTACACACACACGCGCGCGCGCACACACACACACACACACACACACACTTGTTTAATTGTTATGTGGAAAATTATTGATATTGTTGGGTTTACAAAAGGAAGGTCCTATCAAACTAATCTCATAGATTTCTTTGACTGGGTAACCAGAGTGGTGGACCAAGGGGGAGCAGTTGATGTTGCCTACCTTGACTTCAGCAAAGCTTTCGATACTATTCCACATAGAAGATTGATTAATAAGCTGGGTTGGCTCGGGGTGGGTCAGACGTTGGTCAACTGGGTGGCAAACTTTTTGGCAGGCAGAAAACAGAGAGTGGTGGTAAATGGTATACAGTCAGAAGAGATGCAAGTCACAAGTGGGGTACCTCAGGGATCAGTCCTGGGGCCAGTCCTCTTCAATATCTTCATCAGTGACATTGCAGATGGACTGAAGGGTAAGGTTTGTCTGTTTGCAGATGACACCAAGATCTGCAACAGAGTAGATGATCCAGATGGTGTGGACAGAATGAGAAGAGATCTGGATAAACTAGCAAAATGGTCAGAAGAGTGGCAACTAGGGCTTAACGCAAAGAAGTGCAAGATCATGCACATAGGGAAGAGAAACCCTGAAGCCACCTATAGGCTGGGAGGAGAGTTGCTGGCAGTCACAAGGGAAAGAAAGAGACTTGGGCGGCATCATCACCCATGACCTGAAATCATCCAAGCACACCTCTGAAGCAGTTGGTAAGGCTAGAGGGATGTTGGGGTGTATTAGTAGAGGTATCACAAGTCGGAAGAGGGAGGTAATAATCCCTCTTTACAAGACACTGGTTAGGCCCCATCTGGAGTACTGCATGCAGTACTGGAGGGCCACACCTTCACAAGGACATTAACCAAATTGAGGCAGTCCAGAGAAGGGCAACCAAAATGGTGCAGGGACTGCATCAGAAAACATATGAGGACAGATTAACTGAACTCAGTATGTATACCCTAGAGCAAAGGAGGGAGAGAGGTGATATGATTGAAACATTCAAACACCTTAAGGGCATTAACAAGGTGAAAGAGTCTAACATGTTTCAATATAAGAAAAATAGCAGGACAAGAGGACACAGCATGAGATTAGAGGGAGGCCGATTAAGGGGTAATGTGAGGAAGTTCTTTTTCACAGAAAGGGTGGTGGATGCATGGAATGGCCTACCTCAGGAAGTGGTGGATATGAATATAGTGCAGGGCTTCAAACAGGCATGGGATAGGCATAAGGGAGCAATACAGATGAGTATGAATAGATAGGCCATTGACAGAGCAAAGGTCGATGGCACATTCATAAGGTAGAAAAAGAAATGGGCAAACTGGATGGGCCTTGCGGTCCTTTTCTGCCATCAGCTTCTATGTTTCTATTATGAACGATATGCTTGTGTAATGTCATGAGGGGTATCTGAAGCAGTATCCCCGCCACCGTGCCTTCCTCCCTTTCCCCACTTCTTCCTCTTATTGGCACCCCATATTCTGAAACTCCCAATTCCCACCATGGGGTACCCTCAGCGTACATACCATCGCCTATACACCCAATTAGGCTACTGTCGTCTCAGGTCACTCATCCTCCTTCTTCTCCTGTCGGGCAATGTCCACCCCAATCCGGGCCCTCAGAATACTCCCCGATCCGCCCAGCATCAGTCCGTGGGCTCTGCATTGCCTCTATCAACATCTGCAGCCTACAAAAAAAATGGGACTCCTTTCAAGGATGGGTACTCCAACACCACCCTTATATCATAGCTCTAAGCGAAACCTGGCTCTCACTCACGGTTCCTGACTCTGCAGTAAACCTCCCTGGGTATCTCCTCTTTCAATCCGATAGGGTGTGTAAGCGAGGGGGTGGTTGCGCTCTCTACCTTAAGGACTCGCTCCCAGCCCAAGTACTCCCTCAGCCACACCTAACATCGAGGGCCCAGGCTCTGCACTCCTACAATTAACCCTAGGCAAGTCTACTTCTCTCATTCTCACCTGGGCCTACATCCCTCCCCTGGACCAGAAACAAGCCTTCCAGGACATTCTGTCCCATCTCTCCACTTTCCCCACATATTATGAGAAAATAATTATGGGAGATTTCAACATAAATTTGCTGGCCAAGACAGCCGCACCGTTCATCGACGAAGCCGCGGGGCTCTATCTCACCCAGGTAGTCACTGCCCCCACCCGAGCAAACGCCCATACTGGGACATCCTCCCTCCTAGATCTAGTCTTCACTAACTGCCCCCACAGAATAACCAACATCTTGATTCTCCCTGACGCACTTAGTGACCACTGCCCCGGTACTTTTCACTTGCTCCAGCACTGCCCCCAAAGCCCCCCCTAAAATTATCTCTCTACATAAACTTAGGCCTGGTAAACTAGCTCAACTCAAGGCCTACCTCAGAGACTGGGACTGGACACCCCTAGCCAATACCCTCGACCCAGATCATGCACTTGATCTATTTATCAACACTTTCAACACAGCCTGTGATAAGTTCACCCCCCTAACCAAGAGGATGTCCAAAGGCAACCATGCCCACTGGTTCTCGGACCGCCTCTCAGGCATGCTGCATCACCGTGATGCCCTCTGACACCTAATGAAACCCAATGACTCAAGGACAGACAACGGTACAGGGAGGCCCATAACAAATGCACATGGGCCATTCACACCGCCAAAGCAGAATACTATAAAGAAACCTTAACCTCCACCTGGGGCTCCGGGTGAAAATTTTGGAACAATATTAAGGAACTCTGTGGCAAATCTACTAATCTCCCCTCCAGACCAAATACTAATCAACAGTAACCTCTCCTCGGATCCCCTCAGTATAGCCTAGGCCTTAAACTCTGCTTTCATCGATCTCAACCATGTTCTCCCCCCTAACTTCTTCGACCCACTGTCTGCCCTTACAGATCCCCCTCCACCCCATGCTCCACCCTTCTACTTATGCATCCTTGCCCCTGAGACTGCCAAACCCTACCTTGCCAAATCCCTTAGCCACTCACACATTAGTAGTGATTCCCTTGACCTGAGACTTCTCCGCCTCACCCTCCTGGAAGTCCTTACCCCACTCACCCATATTCTCAACCTCTCCCTCTGCCAGGCAAAATTTCCCTCACGATGGAAATCGGCCTTCATCACCCCCATTCATAAGAGTGGGGACCGCACCGCCCCTAACAATTACTGCCTCATCTCCATTCTACCCCCTCTATCTAAAGCATTAGAGCACATAGTCGCTGATCGACTCACTGACCACCTTACTAAATATAACCTCCTATGGCCAGCAACACGGATTCCATAAGGGACATAGTACCACCACCGCCTCCTTGAATTTACCTCTCATGTCCACTCTGCCTTGGATCATGGCCACATCACAGGAGCCACGGACCTCTGAAGGCATTTGATACCGGCCAACCATGCCCTCTACTGAACACACTTTCATAGTGGTTCTCAAATGATGCTTTTAAACTGGTTCACCAGCTATCTCTCTGATAGAACACAGCTGGTCAAGGTAGGCACTGTCCTATCCCCTAGCCTCCCTATCCACTCCAGGGTCCCACAGGGTTCCATTCTTGGGCCCCTGCTATTCTGCCTTTACCTAAACTCCCTCCCATCGGCCTGCCCCAACAGCCTGCTCCTATATGCGGATGATGCCGTCCTGTTCGCCTCAGATCCGGAACCCCTTAAGCTCCACCAATCACTCCAGCACTCTCTACATGAAACTGAACACTGGCTCACCACCCAGCGCCTAATTATTAACTACAATAAGACTAAGGTCCTGATCTTCTCCCATCCCCAGAACCCACTAAAGAGCCTGTACCCTCAATTTCTAACTGTAAATCAAACCCCCCCCCGAACAAGTGGACACCTTTAAATACCTAGGGATCACTCTAGACTCGGCCCTCAACTTTAAACAACATGTTCTGCTCCTATCCACTGCCCTTAACTCCAGACTAGGCGTACTTTATCGCTACAAACACTGCCTCACCTCTGAGGCCCCACGACTCACCATAAACTCCTCTGTCCTCTCTCTGCTGGACTATGGCATCCTCATCTATAGTGCTGCTCCCACCTCTGCCCTCAATAGTCTCCGGCTCGTTCTAAACAAGGCATGCCGCCTCATCCTCAGATGTGATCGCCTCACCTGCTCCCTCTACAGTTCCACAAACTGGCTAAACTTAGACAGCAGAATCAAGTACCACACCTGCCTAATGACCAAAAAGGATAGCTCTAGGCCTCACCCCCCTGCCCTAAACAAAATTATTTTCCCTGTATTACCTGTCAGAACCACCCATAACATGAATAATCAGTTACTTTGGGTACCCCGCTGCTGGACCTCCCAATTCCAAAGAACCTTCAATTTCAAAGCCCCCTCCTGGACAAACGCACTCCCAAGTCTAATAACCGACTAATTAAGTGTAGGTCCTTTTAAATCCAGGCTAAGGAAACACCTCCAGGCCTCAAACCTATGTGACTGCCCTAACCCCCCTTGAGGACCTAGACCAGCACCTTGCCGGTCTCCAGACCTAATTATTTGAACTGCTAAGCTGACAAACAGCCTCTCTGCTTTTTTTATTGGCGGTGCTATAACATTGTATTCATGTGATCTATGCCTATTTCAGTCACTTTCTGTATCAAGTTGTGTATCCTATTCTGTGACATGTTGTAATGCTTTTAAATCTGTAAGTAATGTCATCCCTGTACCTCTCTATGTATGACGTGGAACCTTTGTAAATGAGTCTTTGACTCAAAGCTCTTTCTGAATATCTCAATAAATAAATGTAGAATCATTGGTGGGTACTGTAGTGGTATTGTAGGTAGCTCTGAATTCTTATGCAAAACATATGTTTGGCTGCTTACTCTCTCTTTCCCCATTACAGGGACTACCACCCTTATGAGGTACCATGAAGGTAAAGGAGCTCTCTTAAGGAGGCCTTCACCCCTAGAGATGTCAATGGAGTGAGTTCCCCTTGTGGGTAGGATATGTTACTAGTTCCCTGCTGTCTGACCAAACCCCAGTCATAAGTCTTCAAATTCCCTGGTTTAAGAGACAACCAAGTACTGTATGCTTGTTTAACCTAGGTAGAACAGTTGGTAGGTAGGATGCTGGTATGTAGGTTTAAAACAAAAGAAGAAAGTGCACTTGCACCCAGTCAAGAGGTCAGTGGTACTAGTAGTCTGAGAGGTCTGGAGGCTATATATTCTGGCAATTGAAAGCAATCCAGCCAAGCACTTTATGCACAGATTTGCATGGCAAAGGAATCTGAATGAAATGAAGTAAGTCTGGAAATACTGAATGTGTGCTTGGATATGTTTTTTCCTGACCTCTCAAGTGGAAGTGAGTGGACTCTTTTGTTTTCATAGTTGGTTGGTGACCTGAGAGTGTACCTCAGTCCCTGCACCATAAGCACAGCTTTCTAACTGACTCCTTGGTATACAGATTTAACTGCTTATATAATGTACACCTGGCTGCTCACTCTTTCTTTGAATTTCTCCATGCACCCAATGGGTTCTACCTCATCATTTGAATGTGTGGCAGTGCATGGGGTCCATGTGTGGGTTGCAGAATTCTCCTGTTATACCACCCTCCAGGGTCGAGCAGATCATTTTGTAGAAGGTTGTGGACTTCTATCGCTGACAGGGTGCTGGAGTCACCCAGATGGCTTATTCTCATTACAGGGACTACATATCTTTCAAAACCCTTTAAAGGCAAGGGAGTCCTCCTGAGGAGGGATCCATGCCTAGAGATGCCACAGGGATGAGGTCCCCTTAGACTGCAGGTACCATTGGAATTTAGATGTTCACAGCATAGACCAAACACATGGTATACCTTCCATAAGGAGCCAGGGACCAGCAATAGGATGAAAAGACTGCTAGTAGTAGGAGATGTACATTAGTAGTGATAGGCAAAGCCACCATCCAGACCCAACTCAAGGCAGAGTTTACATTATGACCTTTAGCAAAGAGGAGAATAAACCCCACCTGGTGAAGGAAACATCTGAGGATCCAACCCTTAGATCACATCCCTTCAGGCTTATTATTATATTAATTATTGATAGCATCAAAAGAATGACACTGAAGGTGAGGTGGCACACAAACTAAAAGAAAGACATGCTGAATTGAGCTGGCGAGAATAAACTAGTCCTCCCTTTCTGTCTTGTGAACAAGACTTGTGAACCTCATAATGGTGTTAAAGAGCACGGCCCTACAACCAAGGAAGTCCCAGCCTGTGAGGAATACATTCTTGGAGGTGCAAAAAGAGTTGACTATGAAAGTTAAAGGAATGTCAGGATTTAATAACATAACCCAAGGAGAAGGAGAAGACAAATATAAGACAGTTGAAAGCATAGCATCCTGGCACCTCTACTCTCTCTCTCTACATAGAAATATAGACTTTGTCAGCAGAAAGACTACTGGTCCATCAAGTCTACCCATATTATACTACCTCACCCCTGATCTAGTGTCTTGGGGTTGTCACCCTCTGCCCATCCACCAAAAACCCTCCCCCAGTGCCTTCCAGTTGTAAAATGTGAGTCCTCTTGCTCTGCCCCAGCTATGCTTGAACCCATTTATGGTGACTGCTCCCACCACTTCTGCTGGCAGTCTGTTCCATGGCTCACCACCAACTCAGTGAAGCAGAATTTACTCACATCCCTCATGAATGTATGCCCACCAGCTCCAATTGTGCCTTCTTGTGACTGTATCCCTATTTCTAAAAATAGGTCTTCACAGTTCACCCTGTTTATACCCTTCAGAAACTTCTATGTCTCTATCATGTCCACTCTCTCATGTCTGGCCTCCAGCAAGTACACATTCGGGGCCACCTTCCATTCCTCATAGGATCTGCCTTGCTGGCCCCATGACCCTTCTCTGTACTGATGTACAAGGCTGTTCTTTTGTACCGTTAGAGTACAAACCCCTTGAGAGACAAGGATTTAAGAGTAGTATGAAGCTCTTTAAGGGGGTGGAAAATGTTCAGGCACTGGTGTCCAACAGTCTATGGGGTGTATGCAGGGCTGGATTTACTATAACACAAACTACGCATGTGTCTAGGGCCTGTGATTTTCAGGGGGCCCCTCTGAACTGAGCAAAAGTCGCTGCTTATTATATCATCTATGATTTTTTTTTTTTGCAGCTGTAATTCAGCTGCTTGCTGTGGAGCCTCAGCATGTCAGGTGGGGGTGACTGCATGCATATGTGAACGTCCAGGTTACTCCTGTCCAGTTTGTCTCAGCTCTGCCATTTTTATTGGCTAATGAGCAAAGGAGCTGAGCAAGTGCAGTCACTAAACTTTTCCAACCATTCAGACATTCTCCCCAGTGGTGGGCGCCAATGTCCAGCACCGCGGCAACTAGGTCTGTTGTGATGCTCTGCTGTGACATGTGCAAGCATAGAATGGAGTGCAGGACCGCTAGGGACAGAGGTGGATCGATTTAGGCATTGGATCATGGACCAGGTGCTGCAGTGGTATGGCAGGAGCCAAGCTGAGCATGGCAGAAGGTCAGCATTGGGGAGTATGAGGACAGCATGGTGGATGTGGACTGGTGGTGAAGCACAGCATGGTGGAGGTGGTAGGCAGTCAGGATGGCAGCAGCTTCCTGAAGTCCCATCCAGACCATCCCTGTTACTCAGTGATCTGCAATTTATCTTTGCCCATGTCTGCTCCCAGGATTATGGACTCACAGGTAGCTTTATAATTGTCAGTTGATTACTGTTTTGAATGGAACCAACGCGTGTAGTTGTGCAACCTGCTACACCACTGACACTTTGAGGGCAAGTGTCCTCATTTTAGTGTCCCACCTCCTTAATTCAGTGACAAAGGTTGAGAGGCCAAAATTCCATGTGGCCTAGCAGTAGAGACCGCTGTTGAAAATTTCAACAGAGATCTGTCAAAAAGGGGAACTCCCAAGCTCTCTTAATATGAATCACATGAGCAAAGAATGACGAAGTGTGCCGGGGGACGTTAAAGAAGCAGGCTGTGTCATTCACCATAAATTTAAACCTAACCCATTAGCAGTATGTCCTTTTATTCAAACCTCCTGCCTTTCATCGATCTCCAATAAACAAGCACTGACATGCATGTTGGAGTTATTGGGTAAGTGGTTAACTTAGCGGATAACAACCGGGTAACTTCCAGCCGCACGTATACATTTCTGGAGTTAACCAGATATTCTCAACTCTCTTCAGGCATCTTCCCAGAGTAAATAGATGCCCAAACATCTTTGTGTCACTGCATTTACATGCATGTTACCAGATAAAGGGGTGGCGATCTCTGCTTCTGCCCCAGTTACCCAGTAACACTGGGCTCAAGTGTGCCTACTAAAGTGAACGATGTTTTTCCATTTGGGGGTGGCAGGCTAAGCAACAGAAGCTGAGCTTACTTTAGATTGGTTAGATACATAGATACATTGAAAACAATGGCAGAAGGAGACAGAGGGTCCATTGAGTCTGCCTCATGAGATATCCAGGACGTGTTAGTGATCCAGAGAGCTACTCCTGCCCTGATTACACTGCTTGTACCTTACTCTATTTCCCCTTAATTGAGCCTTGTATCTGTCTCACTATGTTTGAAAGTCATCACAGTCCTTGCTCTCATCACCTCCCGCCAGCAGACCATTCCATGGCTCCACCACTCTTTTGGTGAAATAGTGCTTCCTTAGATCCCTCCTGAAACTTCCCCTCTCAGTTTCTACTCATGTCCCCTATTCACTGTACTGGTGTTCCTATGGAACAGCTCCTCTGTGTCTGGCACCTTTTCTATGCCTTTCAGGAACTTAAATGTCTCGATCATGTCTCCTCTTTTCTCCTTGTTTCCAGGAGTACATATTTAATGATGCAAGTCGATCCTCATAGATGAGTCCCTGTAGACCCCGGATCATTTTTGTTGCTCTCCCTCCTCTGCACCGCCTCTAATCTACCCTTGTCCTTCTTCAGGTGCAGCCTCCAAAACTGAACACAGTACTCCAGGTGTGGTCTCACCAGAGATCTACAGAGGGGGACAATCACTTCTCTATTCCTGCTATCGATTCCTCTGCCTATGCATCCCAGCATTCTGTTAGTGTTGCTGTAGTCTTTACTGCATTGGCTTGTTTGTTTCATGGTGTCAGCTATGATGACCCCCAGGTCCCTCTCCTCCACGGAGGTACTCAGCCTAACCCCATTCAGCCAGTATTCCCTCCTAGGGATCCTTTTTCCCAGGTGCATAACCTTGCACTTTGCGCTTAAAGTCCAGCTGCCACAGACTGGACCATCTCTCTCTAATTTTTGGAGGTCATTTGCAGGTCCCTAGCCCTTCCTAACTGTCCATTCACCCTCCCAGGTTAGTGTCATCTGCAACAGAGCAATCTTGCCCTGGATGCCATCACTGATGTCTCCAATGAATATGTTGAACAGGACAGGGCCCAACACTGAACCCTCAAGGACTCCACTTGTGACCTCTTCTCCATTTGGTCTTGCACTGTTTATCACTACCTTTTGTTTCCTGTCTCTAAGCCAGTTACCCACCCATCTGACAATGTCCTTCACTGCCCTTATGTCCTCCAACTTTCGAATGCCTTGTCCTTGAAGGTTCTGTGTAGAAGTTGTAAATCTGTCATTAAAGTTTTTTAGTGTCATCATTTAGGCTGTGTAACTAACAAGCAGGATCATTAATGAATAAGCTGGGAATCCCAGCTGATTAATGATCCTGATTGCTTGGTTTCACATCCTAAAGTGACCAAGACTTTAAAAACCCAAAAGAAAACCTGACAGATTTTGCAACTTCTGCACGGGACACTGATTGCAGACTAATGCTGGTGAGGACTGCTGTGCTTTAAAAGAGGTCTTCAGGTGCCAGTGCCTCTCCCAGTCATTTCCATTAGGTGAAAACAAGACATGATTTACTATACTTTAGATATGTGTATCACATTTCATAATGCAGACACCAAGCTACCATATCTGTGCTGGCTAAGGTAGCACCAAGCAACACAGGGTGGCAGATGTAAATAAAAGCAGCCAGGTAGTCTGCATTAAATTGCTGAAAGAGTGTACTGTAAGTTGCCTTGGTGACTGGATAAAAAAAACAGATTTAGAGGTTAGCTTATGACAAGTACTGCTTTAAAGAATTTCAGTTCAGAGAGTATTTGCAATAAATGACAATGGTTAACTTGTCCCTGTGCAGCCTCTGTACAACTGTGATGATATGAGGTGGGAATTTAGAGATGTTTGGTGCACTACAAAATGAGCAGCAGTGCATCATAATCAAATGAATGTGCTAACAGATCTGGGCACTGCACAGTCCTCCGAGTAAAAGAAGATACCACAGACAGTATGTTATGGGTTCTGATCTGTCCATGAATATATTATGGAACCAAAGGGGAAGGGTAATCAAGATAAAAATGTTCTGTGATACATTCCTAATCTGATTGCTTTGGTGACATGTGGGGGAGGGAAGGAGAGGATGCAATTCTGTGTATATGTGGGGGTGATGCCACACTGTGTGTGGGGGGGAGACCTGTAGTGACTGTTGTGCATAGGGCCCTTGACCATGTAAATCTGGCCCTGGGCATAAGCCAAGCAGTTGATGAGGTACTGATGCTGGAGGTATAACATAGTATGAAAGAATGAGAGCAGAAGGCAGAGTCCTGTATGAACTTATGTTGGAAGGAGAATGTTGAGCCTCAAGGTGAGTAGACAAAGAACCACCATGACAGGCTGGTGGGCATATTGGTAGTGAAGAAGTGAATTAAGGTAAAGAATGGGGAGAAGCTCCTAAGATGAGTAGTCACCCAAAAAGACAAAAAGGTGAAGCATGAGCAAACCCCATGGAGCACAGCAACCAGGGCAGTAGAGGGACTTCAAGCCAGCAAGTGGCAAAAGCAGCAGGAGGAGAAAAGCTCATGAACCATTTTGTGTGATGACTGCTAAATGCATGTTGGCAATGAAACCTGAGAGCTTGCCCTGTCTTTTGGCAGCCATCACATAAAATCACACCCTCTCCCCCAGAAAACCACTTTTCCATTTGTGTAGCAGCTTGTGCGTTCAATGGTATTTAGATTACAGCTTGGGGAATATGAATCTGAAATTTCATGTGAAAGTAAGTAGAAATGTCTAATATTAGGAGCCATTTTGTGTGACATCTACCAAATGCATGCTGTGAGACCTGAGAACTGGCACTACATTTTGGTAGCAATCATGTATAATCACAATCCCCCGCCCCCCCAAAAAAAACAACAAAAACTTTTCCTTTGAGTAGCAACTTGTGCTTCCAGGAATATTTAGGAAATATTTAGGGGACATCTTGGGAACATGAATCTGAAATTTCATGAGAAAGAAAACAGAAATGTCTGAAGTTATGAGTCATTTTGTGTGACATCTACTAAATGCATGCTTGTTATGAAACCAAGAACTTGCCATGCTTTTGGCAGCTATCACATAAAATTACCTCCGAAAACCACTTTTCACTTTGAGTAGCAGCTTGTGCTTCGAGATGTACAGTAGGAGAATAAATATACAATAGACAGACACTAGTGGTAATGCTCAATACGTTGTAGATTTTTTAACAATATACTTTATAGTTATACTGTATTTCCTTTTCTTTCATTTTTTTTGTTGGTTTTATGCCTCATGATTCCTTTCCATCACTGTTGACCTGAAAGACACAAGGTAAAGATGTCTTTTATTACTGGGAATAGACAGTACTGTTTCATCAGGCCCATAATATATTACTGTTGTCAGTATCATTTGTGCCCCACCACATGCCACTCCCTGTTGTAGGGTCACCATAGTTGTCCCCATCATGGATAGTGCAGGTGGCAGTGGTGTGCCCTCTGGCAAAACAGGTTTGTGCCTTCCTCTGCTGACTGTCTTCCCTCCTCTCAGCACCTTCTTATGGGCTACAGACATCCCTTGAGCATCCTGTAATGACACAAGATTGAACATGGCTATTTTATTCGGTGCATGCACTGCAGTTATAGCTGGCATGTTACATACGCAGTATTACAAATTTATTAATATTTATTATTTAAAATGTGGATTTACTGTACTAATTTTTTCCCATAATAGTTTTTATTCAAGTTTCAGAAAAACAACAAGACAAATGCATATTCCACAACCAATTAAGTCAGTACAGTAAAACGATAGCAGTAACAGAAGTATATTATACAGAGGTGCTAAACTGTTCCTTACTGAGGTGAAGCTGAACAGATGATATTATGTCTTTGGACCAACATTAGAGTTTAATAAACAGCATTTTGCAAAGCGTAACTAGATTTAAAATTGGCACCTTCTGAAAATATGTCTTTCCTACTTTAACTAAAGGTGACCATGTGTTATGATAGTTATCCAATCTATCATGTAGGAGACTGTGAATCCTCTCATTGTTAGATATAAACTCCATTTGATTATACCACTCCTGAAACAAGGGAGTGCATGACCCTTCCAGTATTTTTAGAATGAGATGCTTAACACTCAAGGCAGAGTGGTATGCCCAATTTTTTTTTTGAAATGCATCTAAGCTTAGATGATCAGGAAATATCCCTTTACAAATATTAATGTGAGGTGTGGTAAAAGGTTTTGGTGACCCTGGAGCATAGCATATGTACTGAGTACCAAAGAACCTGTACTTTGGGGCAACTCCACAGAATATGAGCAAGCTCAGTTTCATTATAGTTATTTATTTGTTTATTTATTGAAATGTTTCACCAGGAAGGCACACTGAACAACAAGTCACCTGCCCCCGGCGTGACTGGGTGGGGTGGTACAATTGGATGAAGAATTAGACATACAGTATACAAGAAATTAAACATTCAATTACATTTGTAACAAGGCATATGGTTAAAAATATCATAAATAATCATACAGTCGCATTTGTAATATAACATACAATTAAATATATCATACCTGTGAAATATGCATTTAATTACAAGTGGCATATCTGAAGAACATAGTCCATAGCAGTGAAGGGAGAGGAGAGCGTGCTGAGATGCAGGCTTGGAGGGTGAAAGGTTTAATAAATGATGTGAGTCATGAAGAAAAGCAGAGACATAGGAAGACAGTTAAGCAGGGTTAAAGCAGGAGCAGTTAGATGAGAGAAAGTTATGTAAGGCAGAGGCAAGGGAGTGGGATGAGGAGAAGTGCCCTATTTGGGGAGGGTTCCAGATTTGCAGGAATCGATGTGTAAAGCCTGACTGACCAATGAGAGTGATATGATGGGGGACCAACAAAGTGCAGGTGTCAGAGGATCTGAGGGAGTGGGAGGTGGGAGGTGGGGGAAGAGAGTGAGCATGAGAGGTAGAAGGGAAGTTTTCCTAACCAAAATGTAGAAGAGTTTGGCACAATGACTGAGGTGCCTGTTGGCAAGTGGGGAAGGGAAATGGTGTGGTTGAGGTCACAGTAATGAGAGCATGATGAAGCATCAAAGGCAAATAGACAGAAGGAGTTAAATAGAGTGTCCAATCTGGTTAGGAAGGATTTGGGAGTGGTACCATAGACTACATCACAGTACTTGAAAATGGAGAGGATCATCTTCTGACTAGTCTACACCACACTGAAGGAGGATGCAACTAAGGTTCCTGAATAAGGCACCAAGCTTGAAGGAATTTTTCAGGATAGCCTCAATGTGGCCAGAGAAGTTGAGGTGTTGGTCCAACCAAGCCCCAAGGTATCTGAATGAGGAGGTGCCTCTAATGTTGTCCCATCAAGGGTATAGGGGCACAATTTAAGATGGGGGGGCGGCTCAGAGGTAATTTAAGGAAGTATTTTTTCACAGAGAGGGTTGTGGATGCATGGAATGGCTTTCCGGAGGAGGTTGTGGAGTCAAAAACAATGGTGGAATTCAAGCATGCATGGGACAGTCATAAGGCAATTCTAGGGGTGGGGGTAGGAAGAAGTAGGCTGCTGGTTAACTAGGATCTGCAGCTTATCCAATAGGTAGGAAATGGGCAGACTGGTAGGGCTAAGCAGTCCTTATCCGTCATAAATTCATGTTTCTATGAGAAAGACAGTAAAAGGGTGGAGCCTAGAGAGTCTCTGCCTGGTGCCAAAGGTCATGGAGACAGTCTATTTGGCATTTAGGAATAGTTGATGTGAGGCAAACCATAACTGAACCTGGTGGAAGTCAAGCTGAAGGGTGGTTGCAACATCAGCAGGGCATTTGCCAGATGAGAACAGGATAGTGTTGTCAGCATACATATGGATAGAGGTGGCAGGGAAGCATACTGGGGGCAAGTCATTTAGGCAGATAGAGAAGAGAATGGGTCCAAGCACTGAGCCCTGTGGGATTCCAGTTGAAATAGAGAGGGGGGAGAGATTGTATCCTGGATGTTGACTGATTGTGTTCTGCCTGAGAGGTAAGCTCTAAACCAGTTTTGGGCAGAACTAGACAACCCAGCAGCCATAAGGGTCAAGAAGTAGGGCATGGGAGACTGTGTTGAATGCCTTGGCAAGGTTGACAAAGATGGCAGAAGTAATGATGCCATTATCCATCCCAGTGAGGATGGAGTCAGTGAGCCTGAGTAGGGAGGTGGTAGTGAGTGGTTCTTCCAAAACCAGATTGGAACAGGGTAAAAAAGGAAGAGTCATCAAGGAAGGAGGTTAGCTGAGAGAGGACCAGGTGTTCTTGGAGTTTAGCAAGGGCAGGGAGTAGGAAGATTGGGCAAAAATTTGTAGTTACACTTCCAACACTTGGAAATGTTTTGTAGTCCCATTGCATGCAGTCTGTTAGGACTCATACATTTAGCGGATAATTTTGAATTGGATCAGCCTACCTTGTAGCTCTTTGAGACTTTGGTTGGCCATTCCCCATGCTTCTTCCCTTTCTGTCATGGAGAGTCTAGTGTCAGGTCTTCCTCCCACATATTCTTAGTCTTGTTCATTAGACAAGAAGAACAGGCATTATTAGTTAGAAATTTGTAAGAATGACAAGCATCTCTTAAGTGACCCTAATTTGATCAACTGATTCTATTCCTATTTATGGGTAAGGAATAGCCGTCTGACAAAATATTCTTCCCAAACAACTCCCTTAATCCTAAATAGAAATGGATATGATAGATTGGAAAGCCAAATGTGTCTCTGATGTCTTGGAAAGAGGTTAAAATCCCTGTATCAGGATTAACTAGGTGACACAGTTTATTAATGCCTGCTTTGAACTAGTGTGTATTGGAAAGCTCCGCCCCCAACCATTGGTAATTGCTGAGTTACCCCAAAGAGGCATAAAGGGAGGAGGCATCTTATCCATGTTAATAATGTTGTTGATTTTCTTAAGTGTTAATACTGAGGCCTGTATATATGGATTGTCCTTAACTTTAGAAGGAATTGGAAGAAATATAAAATCTATAAGACGGTGGGGCTTTAATATAGATTCTAACACTGACTTCCATAAGGGTTGTTACTATGCATTGGCAGTATGTCCCACTACGTGTTTCAATACTTGTTTAAAAATAAAGGCAAATTGAAATTTTTCCCACCAGGGGCAGGCAAAACCCCCCAAGATTTGTGGGTTTCTCAATTTCATAATTCCAAGTCTGGGTGGTTTCCCACCCCAAAGGAACTTTTCAACAAATCTTATCCAAATGTTTGAGAAATTGGGAATTTAGTAAAATGGAAAGGTTTTGAAACAAGTAGAATATTTTGGGTGCCACATTCATTTTAACTGCTTTTGATTTTTTCCTACAGTGAAAGATTAATTTCCCCCCACCTAGCTAGGTCCATCTCTGTATCGGTTAGTACAGGTAGGTAATTTTGTTCCAAGATTTTCCCTAGATCGGTTGTGACTTGTAGGCCTAAATAGGTAATCACTGTCTTGAGCCACTGTGGTTTGAGTTGGTTTTCTAACAATTACTGTGAATTTAGTTAGGTTGTTATGTAGGACCTGTGTTTTACTCCAATTAATCCTTAAAATGGAAATTTCTTCAAAGTCTTTAAGTACTGACTTAACATTGTAACAGGATTGTATAGGCCGATTAAATGTTAGCAGTAAGTCATCTGCAAAAGCAAAACATTTGTGCTCCAGTGGACCTAGCTTAACACCTTTAATGCCTGGATGGGTATCTATCATGCTGATAAGGGTTCAAATCATGGGTGTAGCCAGGCATACTCCAAGTACTCCACGGTGTGCAATTTTATTTAAGGGGGCAACAAATAGGCTCTGAACTGCTTCCTTTTCCATGAAAACTAACAAAGAAAATGCTGAACCTCTCTGTAATTTTATTCATAGGAATTGAAACTAGAAGGACTGGTCACTAATACTGTCTTTGCATCCCAAGGACAATGCAACTTTACATGATCTGGGCTGCTATGTGGGTGTCTTAGGGAGCAATGCATGGCATTTGTATTTACCCATGCATGGCACCAACCATTGTCATGGAATACAAAAGTTGTATTTATTGCGCCAAATGAGGCAACAAACACAGTACTGGTGTACATTTCTATATTGTCTGGCTTCACCCGGGGGGGGGGGTAGCAGTGAGTCCACTTGGTGTGCAGATCTGAAATTCCTGGCTACACCCCTGGTTCAAATGCTAAGATAAACAAATAGAGGATAGAGGGCAATCTTGTCTGGTACCACAAACTAGATCTATCCTGAGAGACAAGATGCCATTAGTTACAGTATGAACTGGGTTGCTGGATTATCATACAACATAGAGACCCATGTGATAAATTTATTCCCAAATCTAAATTCAGAGAGTGCCCTAAAAATGTATTCCCAATTTACTGAATTAAAGGCATTCAGAATATCCAATGATAGGGCTGATAAAAGGTTCTTTCTTTTGGTTACTCTGCCATATTAGGTTGAGTAGCCTCCAAATGCAATCCGTCTCTGATCTATTCTGAATGAACTTCACCTGTTTCAGTCCCACCAGCTGGGTAATGATTTTCTGTATTCTTTTGGCCAAACTTTTTGATAATACTTTGTAATCAACATTCATAAGAGATATTGGCCTGTAATTGACATATTCCAAGAGGTCTTTATCTTTTTTAGGATTTAAAGTAAGAAATGCTTGGTTCATAGTAGTTGGCAGAGATTTGCTATTCAGGGCTGCAAGTAAGCTGTGATGCGGTTGAGGGGTTAATGATGTGGATAGTTTGTTATAGAATTCACCTGGAAATCCATTGGGACCAGGTGTTTTACCAGTAGGCAGATCCTGCATTTCTTGCTGTACTTCACTTAGTGTGATTTCCTATCAAGCATGTCTTTATCCGATGACACTAATGAGGAAGTTTTAGTCTTCTAAAGAAATTGTCAAGTTTATCTATTTCAAATGTATCTTTACCAGAATAGATGTTACTATAAAACTTGGAACCTACTATTTGCGCCTTGTTGTTTGTAAGGGTGTCACCTGGGTGTTTCTGATACCTGGGATCAGATTCTGCATTTGCATCTTTTTTAATCTAAACGCTAGAGCTTCCCTACTTTCTCTCCTACTTCCCAGTACCTTTGTCGATTCTAAAAGGGTGTATTCTGCTTTTGAGATAAGATGTTCTTAATTTCCTTTGAGGATTGTAGTCTTATGTAAAAGGTCAGCCTGTTGGGTTTTTGCAGATTTGGATCTATTTCCAGTATTTCTAAATCCTCTCCTTTTATTTAAGAGTTCTTTCACTGTCTTTCCTTCTCCTGGAAGAATAGCTTATAACTCTTCCTCTGATATATGCCGATATGTTTCCAGAGACAAACCTGCTACACCTCACCATTATCATGAATCTCAAAAAATTCTTTGGATTGAGCTGTAACTCAGTCTAGGAATTCCTTTTCTTTAAGGAGACTTGTATTAAGTCTTTAGCAGTGAGCTTTTTCTGCAGTGTTATTTAAAAATTGACTAATTTCTACTGATGCATGGTCAGAAATTGTAACATTCTCTACTCTAGCATCTATGATAGAGGAGACTAATCGGTTAGAAGCTAGGATATAGTCAAGCCTACTATAGGGCAAATGCCTGCTCAAAAAGAAGTAGTAGTCTCGTCCTTGCAGGTGAATTATTCACCAGACATCTGAAGGACCTTGGTCCCCCAGCCATTTTTTAAAAGACAGGCTTACTTTTGTGATTAGCTGTATTTGTTTGGATGAAGACCTGTCCAGTACACGGTCTAGTATTTCATTATATTCCCCAGCAACCACCAACTCATAATCAACATAATTATTCAGCAACACTGATAGTGAGTTAAAAAATTTTCACAGCCTTTATTGGGTGAATAAATATTACAGAGCAACCTTATGACCATCTAGAGTCCCAAATAAAATCTGATATCTCCCATCTGAATCAAACACATGCATATGTTTACAAAAATTAATTCCCTTCCTTAAAAGGATAGCTGTACCATGCTTTTTAGATGAGAAACAGCAGTTGTCCACCTGATCCACCCAGTCTCTCTGTAATTTTTTAGCCACTGCTTGAACCAGATGGGTTTCCTGTAATGCAATATCAAATTTTGTCTTGTTAAGATATGATAGAACTTTTTTCCATTTGATTGGGGACCCTAGACCCTTTACATTCCATGATGTGATGCAGTGGACTATCCTGTTATTTGTTAAAAATGTATAAGTCATGTCAAAGGGTCAGTCTAAATATCAAACACCAAGCGTAAGGAAAGAAAAACTTAACTCTACTAATTAACAACTAATAACTAAGATAAATAACTTGTAGCTTATAAATAAAGTTAAAGTAACACTTGTAAATCAGTGACACTCTGATTTTAATATGAACAGTATAGCTGATACCCAAACACATCGAAAACAAAGGAAAACAGAAAACTTAAGGGGCATGACTCCTGGGTTGTGCAGTAATAAATGGAAAATGATAGCAAATGCCTTGTAAGTAGTGGTGTTACAACAGAACAATGAAACAATACTTCAAATTTGAAAATAGTAAACCTAATCACAGCTATGAATGGTAATTATTTCTAATGAACAATGAAGCTGTGGCACTGCTTATTAAAATGCATATGTTATGAAACTGGATTGCTTGATAGTAAAGAACAAACACAGGATATATGCTATAAAGGTTTTCAATAATACCAACAGATATCAGAGTATTGCAAATCAACAAAATGCAAAATATACTAAGTAGGATGGAATTCTACTTTGGGTTTTTAACCTGCCAAATCATAGATCCAAGGCAGCAAGGAGTAAGACTTGAGACCAGAACTGTACTTCCAGATTCCAGCACTTTTACCAGATGTGGTTTTCCGCAATTGAAAGTGGTTAACAAAGTAGTGATACTGGATAAAGATGATATGGATTTAATATCCAACAGATATAGTTTAGACTCCCTGAGTCAAAAATTGTCTTCTTTATCTAAGGTAGATTAAGGTGAAAAACAGAAGAGGATAGGTAGTATGTGAGCCAATCTGTTTCTTTATAAGAAATATATATATTGCAAGTATTTTCAAGAAACACAAAGCTGTTATAGTTCATGGAGCCTACTTCATCAGACCAGCGATAGACAATATTCAGTGCTCCAGCAAGTTTTCTACAGGCATTACAAGGCTGAGAGGATTAAACTGTCCCCTAAGATATCTTAATCATTACCTTATATGAATGCACTTTATTCTGATGTGCTCTGTGGGACAAAAAGATATACAGAGTGCAACAGCAGATGGAGGCACCAGAGTCAGACCTGGCTTCCCAGGTGCCCCACACTCACTCCTTGCCATACTATATATATTAACAACTATCTAATGTCCCATTGGTCTCCATATAAGCATACTGTATGCATTGTATGTCAATAGACATGAACTCTGCTCAATCTATTAGTAAGGTGGATGCTGCAAGTGAGATGACTTGCATACACATTTAAGTTTGCAGTGGGAGGCATATGGTGTTCCAACCTGTTAGCTCCTACCAATAGTACCTATGCAAATATATATGAAATAACTTTAAAATGACATAATAGTAGGTTGTTCCCACTCTCCCCATCCTCTGCTGAATACATCTTGTAACTTATTTGCTGCACTCCCACAACATAAGGATCTTATTAGCAATGTTTCACAGTACCAAATAAAGCATACCTGAATGATATATTGTGAGCCAGAAAAAAAAATTCAAACAGCAGTGAATTCTAGCAGAGAACACCACACAACATTCTATGTACAGCATAAGCTTTTACAAAGATCCTTGGTTTATTCTCCCATAAGCAAAGTTTCTGACCGACAACAATGCATGGCTTAAATCAGAAGTCTGTCCAGGCCATGGGCATGTGCACTAACAGGATGTGTGCTAGTGGAAGCAGCCCCTTCAGTTTTTCCATTCTCTTCAGTATTAGGACCTGGTGGAGTTGTAGGAATGTCTGTAGGATCAGTTAACACTGGAGAGTTTATTACTTGTACAACTTCTTTTGTAATGTTTATTTTACGGTGCACCTGTAGCCTATATTATACAGGGAAGACCATGAGGCCACTGAAAACAAGGATTCAAGAACATCTGAGGTCCATAATTAATCGAAAGATGGACTCACCAGTAGGGAGACATTTTTCCTGTATACATAATGGGGATGTGTCCCATCTGAAATTTATGGGAATTGAATATGTGAAAAATGATATAAGGGGTGGTGACAGACCTAATTGATTGTTACAGAAAGAAAGAAAGTAAATGAATCTTTAAAGCTGACATGGTTGCTCCTAAAGACTTAAATGACAGATGGGACCTCAAACCTTTTTAAGATACAAATAATATTTCCAAAAGGTTGTTGAAAATGAAGTACTGAATTTTATTATCTGTTTACATGACATAAATGTGAAGGATCTTTTCTTAGGATTCTTACATCCTGTCATTTGCAATCTTTCCTTTCCTTTCCTTTCCCCTTCTTCTTTTTCTTTTTCTGTTTCTTCTTTTTCTTTCCTGCCCCATCCTTCCTTT
The DNA here is from genome assembly GCA_016271365.2 of Neoceratodus forsteri. Classification (NCBI taxonomy): domain Eukaryota; kingdom Metazoa; phylum Chordata; order Ceratodontiformes; family Ceratodontidae; genus Neoceratodus; species Neoceratodus forsteri. Next base: position 122,881,481 of record CM028130.1, on the reverse strand, counting down.
TCACTCCCTTGTTTCTTTTCTTTCCCTTCCCCTTTTTCTCTTTCCCTTTTTCCTTTCTTTCTTCCTCTGTTTCTTTCTCTTTTTTCCCCCTTCCTTTCTTCCTCCCCTTCCCTTTTACAATTTGGGTTTGTTGTTATTTGATTATTTCAGTATATAATGCTGTAAAATCTATACTTTACCTGTATGATTTAGGATTATTATAGCATAACATATGTTCTTTTTCTTTTGTTGCATTCTATAGAATCTCCTATGGACACACTGTTTCCGGTATAGATGGGCCATAAAGCAGCTTCTTGCTCTGCTTCTCCATTTTTTCAGTACTAGTAAGGATTATATGAAATATAATTAATTGGTTAGAGATGCAATACTGATGTTATTTGGATTTAAAGCATTTACTGTGTATCCCTATAGTATAATGTGAACCCGATAGCAATTTTTACCAAATGAAATGGTTCAGTTATGCATTCACTTATTTTATACACAGAATCAATGTTAAATGTTATGCTCTTAGCTACATAGGTCATCCAAAATTGTAATTGTGAACTATGCAAACATTTTTTAGTAATGATTTCTTAAAGTGATTAGATTGATTGGCTATGAACCTTTTTGTGGTTCATTATGTATTGGTTTTAAGTGGATAATTGTTTATCTATAATTTAAATGTGTTCCAATGATTGGTCCACTAATTTATGATGTCACTTTTGGAGTGTTATTTAAATCCAGTGATTTTGCCAGATTGTAACAAGCCCATTTGAAGGCACATTGTAGACACGCTGGGGACTTCACAGTGGTGTTAATAAATCAACTAATTGGTTAAATTGAACAGTGTTCTAGTTTCTTATTTATGAGCGCATATAGCTGGAAGTCTTGTATGTCTGAATTGAGGGTTTCTCACCCTGTGTATGCGATCATCTCCTGGTTCTGAGCACAGCAATTTGTTTTCTTGAGTTTTGACTTCTGGTGCACCAGCTTCTATGTGCCATGGCTGAATGATCTCAAGACCATTTTGAATTGTACCAGTTTCTAGAGAGCCTGTATGTGTATCGGTATTGTGACCTCAGTAACACACTCAATGCAATAGTTTATTGTTCGACTTATTTTAAGTCATGACAACAGATAAAATTACATATCAATAATAAATACAAGTACATACACTCTTTAGACATAGACAATGTGCAATAAATTATTCACAGCATATACCATTACATATGCAAAATACTGCACTATAATTGTGACTAAAGCACCTCACAGTGTTTTATACAATTTAAAACAATTGTTCATAACAGTTCTTCCAGGAGAAATCTGTATCATTGAGTAGTTTCTTTTTCATTTGTCCTTATTTAGGCGTCATTTTTTTTCCTTCAATTGTCTTGAGGAAGGAGGCCACAGGGATCAGTATTTTTCTTATTTGTGCTTTTATAAGATGTGTTACCAGTTGCTGTGGCTCGTATTCTAGGTATCCCAGGATTTATCCCAACAGAGATTTATCATATAGGGGACATAAAATAACCAGATATATCAAGTCGTCCTGGCCTAATTTGCACATGCACAAGTCATTATTTCATTCCCTATTCTTGTTGTACTGATTTGTTTTCCATTGACTGGTAAACATAGAAACATAGAATTTGATGGCAGATAAGTACTGCTTGGCCCACCCAGTCTGTCCATTTCCCTACTAATGGATAAGCTGCAGATCCTAGTTAACCAACAGCCTACTTCCTCCTACCCACCACTAGAATTGCCTTATGTCTGTCCCATGAATTCTTGAATTCCCCCACTGTTTTTGACTCTATGACCTCCTCAGGAAGGCTGTTCCATGCATCTACAACCTCTCTGTGAAGAAATGCTTCCTCACATTATCTCTGAGCCGCTTCTCTATCTTCAAATTATGCCCCCTTGTTCTTGCACATCTCTTTTTTGAAAGATGCTACCTTTTGGACTTTGTTGATTCCTTTGAGGTATTTGAAAGTTTCTATCATGTCCCCCCTTCCCTCCTTTCCTCGAGGCTATACATCTTAAGCTCCTTTAGTCTTTCTTTATATGTCTTCTGGTGTAGACCCTGCACCATTTTGGTTGCCCTCCTCTGGACAGCCTCCACCCTGTCTATGTCTTTGCGGAGATGGGGTCTCCAGAACTGTACACAGTACTCCAGATGTGGTCTTACCAACTGTCTTGCAGAGGGCCAACAACTTCCTGTTTTCTACTGGTGATGCCTCTCTCTATGCATCCCAGTATCCCCCCAGTCCTCCTTACTGCCTTCTCACATTGCTGGCCCACCTTTAGGTCATCTGATATGACTACCCCCAGGTCCCTTTCCATTTTTGTTGTTGTCAGTATCTCACCCCCCATTGTGTACTCTTCCCCTGGGTTTTTGTTTCCCAGGTGCATTACTTTGCACTTCTTTGCACTGAATCTAAGCTGCCATACATTTGACCATTCCTCCAACCTTGCCAAGTCCCTTTTCATCCTTTCCACTCCACCTTGTGTATCAACCCTGTTGCAGATATTTGTGTCATCTGCAAAGAGACATACCTTCCCTTCCAGTCCCTCTGCAATGTCACTTATAAAGACATTAAAAAGGACTGGCCCCAGTACTGAACCCTGCAGTACCCCACTAGTAACCCTCCTTTCTTCACTGTGGACTCCATTTACTATTACCCGCTGTGTCCTGTTGTCCAGTCAGTGTTTTACCTAGGCTACCACCCTGGGACCCACTCCCAGACTGGCTAATTTGTTTATTAATCTTTTGTGAGGGACTGTGTCAAATGCCTTGCTAAAGTCTAGGTAGGCCATGTCCGCAGCCCCTCCCTGGTCTACTACTTTGGTCATCCAGTCAAAGAAATCAATTAGATTTGTCTGACATGACCTTCCTGCTGTGAATCCATGCTGCCTTGGGTCCTGTGTCCCACTGGCCTCTAGGTACTCAACAGTTCTTTCTTTCACATCATTTTCCTACCACTGAGGTCAGACTGACAGGTCTGTAGTTTCATACCTCTGTCTTGCTCCCACTTTTGTGAAGGAGAATCCCATCCACCCTTCTCCAGTCCTCAGATACCACACCATCCTCCCATGATTTATTAAAAAGGGCAGTCAGTGGTGTTATTAGTTCTTCCCTTAGTTCTTTTAGAATTCTGGGGTGAATCCCATCAGGCTCCATTGCTTTATCCACCTTCAGTTTTAAGAGTTCTTCAGAACCCTTTCTTTTGTGAAAGGACTAATATCAACCCCCCTATCCAGAGTGCTTATATTGACTAGATTAGGTCTCCCCCCCCCACTTTTCCATTGTGAATACTGAGCAGAAATATTTGTTCAGTGTCCCTGCTTTTTCACTGTCACTCTCTGCCCAACCACCTTCCTCTTTATTCAACCTCAGTATCCCTGTCTTTGTCTTTCTTTGCTCCCTAATGTAGCTATAAAAGGTTTTATCCCCCTTCTTAACCGAGTTGGCTATCTTTTCCCTCAGTTTGGGCCTTTGCTATTCTGACTACTTTCCTGCTTCCTCTGCTTTAACTGGTACAGTTCTCTGTCCTGCTCCTTCTGTGTTTCCTTATACTTCCTGAATGCTATCTTTTTCTCCCTTACCTTCCCCGCCACTTCTTTTGAGAACCATAGTGTTTTTTTTTCTTTCATTTTGATTTGTTTATTTGCTTCACACAAAGGCTTGTTGCCTCTGTGATGGCAGTTTTGATGTTTCCCCATTGTTGCTCCACCCCACCTTCTTGCCTGTTTGCTGGTGCTTTTCTGAGGCACTCTCCTATTTTGACAAAATCAGCCCTCCTGAAGTCCAGTACCTTCACTTTTGTGTGGCTTGACTCTACAGCTAAGTTTATCGTGAACCACACTGTTTGGTGGTCACTTGTTCCCAGACGGCTACCCACTTCAAGATCAGAGATCCTCTCTCCTTCCCCATTTGAGAGTACCAGGTCTAAGATTGTTCCCTCCCCAGTGGGTTCCAAAACTGGCTGTCTGAGACATGTCCCCTGTAGGGCATTGAGAATGACCCTGCAAATCTATAACATGCAATTAACTTCCTGTAGCCTGGATTGTTAACTAAATTTAATTAACTTTCCATCCTATGATTTCTTTTATTTTTTGTAAGCCATTTGTAAACCTTATATTGTTTGCACATCTCTAGATCCCTTTGGGTATAGATATCCCTGACTCTGTTTCTTATTTCTACCCTTATCTGACTTAGTGGGTATCTTAAACTGTCTGGTATACATAGATAACAGTCCATAAGGTTTAATGACTTTTTCAACAGTATGTATGCAGGGAAATGTCACATTCTGTTTTAGATAGTTTATTGTCTCCTCAATACATAACCTAGGGAGCATTTTTTCTCCCAATGCACATGCTTTCAGCCAGTAAATAATTAATCTTTGTTTTAGCTGGCATTCTACAGGTAACTATCCTAATTCAGCCCTCACCAGTGCAGATGGAGCACTGTTTGGTAATCCTAACAATTTTCTGTAGCACTTATTTAAACAATGTTCTATACTAGTTTTTGCTTGTACTTCCCAAGATTTCTGCCTCATAAAGCAGTTGACTCCATATTTTAGTGTTTATCACATTGATATTTCCCTTTATTGATTTACTCCTATATTTACATGCAAAGGCATTCAAGATGGGTATAAATCTATTGGCTGTGTTTTCTAATTCTTTAATGTGTGGTCTCCATGTACCCTCATGGGTTGCCATTAGACCCAAATAACAGAATTCCTTGACTACTTCCAGTTTATGGTTGTTCACCCTAATACTATGTATCCTTTATTATTCCCACCAAATACCATCACTTTTGTTTTTCTGTAGTTGATTTGTGAATCCACTCTTTTGCATTTTAGCTGAAATTTGTTCAGCATTCTTTTCATGCCGATGAAACTAGTAGAGAGAAGAACCACGTTGTCAGCACATGCTAGATACAGGCACACCCTTTCTCTTATTCTTTGCATACGGAAATCTGGTTCATATAGAATTTGCAACACTGTGCTGAAGTATAAATTGAACAGAATGGGAGAATAATGTACACCATTGTTTGACTCCTATATTAGATTCAAACCAATCACTGACCTCACCCTGGTTATTATGTCTAACACTGGTAAAATTGGTCTGGTACAGTAATTTAATCATATCTCTGACTGATTTTTCCATCCCCATTATTTCTAGTCTCCCATAGTAAATTTCTGTCAACTTTATCAAAGTCTACTTTCAGGTCAGCTAAGGTACAATACATTTTTGTTTTTTCACCATCATATATTTTTGTATAAGATGTGTTAATGTGAAGCATTGATCAATAGTAGCATAACCCACCTTAAAACCTGCTTGTGCCTTGTCCAAGATTTTGTTTGTTCATGCATTCTCTTATTCTATTATTTAAGTCCATGCAAACAATTTTCCAGTGCTATCTATCAAGCTCATAGGTCTATAACATTCAAGATCATTCTTTTCCCCTTTTTTGAATAATAGAACAGTTATATTTAATCTTCAGCTTTCTGGGATGTTAACAGATTTCCAAATATGATTAAACTATTTTTTTCAAAAATGCTATCCAAAGTTGCTTCACTTTACAAATTACAGCTAATGGCACCCCATCGGGGCATGGGGTCTTGTGGCTATGGAAAGAGTCTAATGCCTGTTCTATTTCTTTTACATTTATTTGTTTTTGTGGCTAGGACTATGAACCATTTTCCCTATTTCTTTCTAAATTATTTATATACTCAATATCATCCTTATAAAATAAGTTCCTGTAATGACTTACCCATACTTCGGGCTCAGTGTTTGTTTCCAATCTATCTTTATAGTCTTTCATACCTTTGTTAACTATGTTCCAGAATTTTCTAGTGTCTCTTAAGGATACTGCCTTCTGTAGTTCTGACCATAATTGTTGGATGTATTCTTTATTTTTATTTAGGACTAATCTGTATTCTTTCCATGGTTTATTCGTCACTCTATTGTTATTTGCAATAAGTCTGGGTTTTGCTTTAACACCCTCAACTGTTTATTTAGTTGTTTCTTTGCCTGCTTCCATTCCTTGCTATACCAAATATATCCCTCCTTTTTCTCTGTATTAATCTCCTTAAGGATTATGCTTGAAATGCTTCCCATAGTTATATTGTATTCTGTTATAATTGCTTCATTTTCTACATTGTTTGTGATTGATGAAAGACTTTGGGTATGCCTTTTTCTTCTAAGAGCTGGATAAAGTCCCTCCCTTTTATTATTTGCCAGTTAATACAATTGTTCTTCTTTATTTTTAGAGGAGCCATCTCCATATTGTTATTAAAGCATTTCCCTTCTGTTTTAATCTTGATTTCTAGTGCCAAGTGCTGGCTTTCTGGTTTCAGCACTACCCTCATATCCAGACATTTAAGTAGCATGCTTATATTTGCTTATACGTAATCAATTACTGAGGAACCATTTCCCCCATATATGTATAATTACCCCGTTGGCCACCTTTTAATCTACCATTTAGTAGTATAAAATGTCTGTCTGTTAATACTCTGTGTATCTCTGTGCTTCTTTTATTTGCTAATTGATCCCTAGATTTCCTTTCCAAAGTGACATCCGGAACTTCCATCTCTGCTATACAGTTTGTGACATCCTCTGATACCCCTTTCAGGTTCCCTACCCCTGCATTAAAATCTCTTACTAGGATGATGTTCCCTGTAGGGTCATTTTTCTGTACCATATCCATCAATAATTCCGAGTGGTATAACCAGCCTTTATTGCCATATTGTATATAAATATTTATTAAAAAAATGTTTTCCTTGCTTTCATCATAGATTTTAATCACTAATATGCTTTCACTATTGCTGATAACTTCTGTAGTTATTTTACTAGCCAGTCTACAGAATGTGACTAGTCCACCAACATTTCTTCCAAATTCTTTATGCTTTAATGCATTCTTCATGTATGATTTGTATGCATTCATGAATATATTATATGTTACCCAAATTTACTGTATACTGTACATACAAAATCAAATCCGTGCATGATTCTTCCTACTTCTGGGTCCCCTAATTTGTTCCCCAGACCTGATGAGTTCCATGATAGTATCGGTACTACTCCCTTCTCATACACCTGTGCATCATGAGTCTGGTTTTTTGATGGTGAGAATTTTTTATGAGATCCCTGTGACCTCCTTCCCAATGATTTTGGTGATAATTGTCACTGCTTCATCTTGATTAGGGCTTCAAATTTGTTTGATGTTTGAACCACTATTTCCCATTTTGAGCCTTTTTCTTTTGTTGAGCAGTGAGGTTTACCTTTCTCCATTCCTATTTTATCCTCTAAACAAATAAAAATACCTAATTCATCTACCAACCTTTGTTTGTTCTGCAGTTGTTCCACCATTGACCCCCTTTGTACTCACATTGATATTTGGCCATCAATTTCCCATCTGACAGCTTTTTGTGTTTCTTGCTTGCAGACATATGTGTTCAATAGTCAGTGTATCAGTCATTTTTTCTTTGATATTCCTTTCATTTTCTTTATTTGTTTGTTTTAGACCAAATCTAGATATCAATATATCATTACTGTCCCCTTCTCTCTCTGTTATTGTATAGAACTCCAGAAAAAGTTTGTTCAGAATTACTACTTCTCTAGTTTCTATTCCCATTCTTTTTAGTTATTTTTTATAAAAAAAAATAGCTTTTAATATATAGAATTGGTCAGATACTAACAGGACTAGTTCCGAACTGATTATTGGTCTTACAATGCTTACATGATCCATCATATGTTTGCATCCATTCCATTCCATAGCAGTCAAATAATTTTTGATCATTTTTGACAGATTTTTGTTCGTCTCATCTGGCATACATGTAGCTTTATATAAAGGTAGAACATAATCTGGTTTCAAGGTTTTCTGCAGGAATTTCCCAAAGAGTTCATTAGATTCTTTATCTTCCACTTCCAGTTTCCTTGCACTTTTTTTAACTCCCTCTTCCCCTGTCTTCTTCCTCAAGAGCCCCTTTTATATTTGTTTACCAGGGATGTATTTACCCTATTTAGATTTTCTTCCCTTTCTGTCCGTGAAACACTAGTTTCCTGCCTCTTGATGCCTATCTTTTCCTTTTTAGCTTTCTTAGCCTGCTTCTTATTCTCTGCCTTACTTGGGGATCTATTATTGCTTTTTTGCTTCTTTTTTATTTCTCCTATTTTTTTCTTACTTGGATTTATTTTCATTTTATCCTTTGGTATCTGTATCTTCTTTCCCCCCTTGCCTATACCTATGCTGGTGGACTCTATTTCCACAGAATCTTGTTTTTTTTATCTGCTGTTGTGACTGCTTCTTCTGGAATTGTCTGCCTTTTTCCTTTATTAGTTCTCTGTCACTAATGACCTCTCCCTTTTTTGTTTTCTGTCCCTTTTTTCCTTAGGGCTATTGTTGATTTTCATACCTCTTTTCTCTTGCCTATCTCCTATTTCCCAGAGATATGGGAATTTATTTTTCCACTCTAAACATATGTTGTCTTCCCTTAACTCTTTGTCTGGTAACATTATTTATTTAGATAATTCACTATCTGTATTTTCTACTTCCATAATGGAACTCCTCTTGCTGATGTTATTATTATCTGATATCACTGTATCCTGTATTTCTGTTGTTTTTATTTCTATTTCTTTCTCCTGTACTTGCTGAATACTTGTATCAGTATCTTCCTTTTTTCCTTCATCTATCTTGTCAGATCTAGTCAGAGATTTTTCTAGGTTTTCCAGTTTTATTCTATTATCTATACAGGCCCCTTTTATGAATGTTAAATCTTCTTGTATTTCTACCATCTGTTCGTATAGTAACACATTCACATTAAATGGAGCTCTGAGTGTCAGTATCACACCTCTGGTTAAATCCCCCATGTCAGGGATTCTGAAACTTTCAGGGCTCATAGACCAAGAACTGCCATCATATTTCCTATCCACACCATATTCTCCTGATTGTCCATCTTATATAATGAGTTCCTCCTTCTATATGCTCTAAATCCTGTTGGTCCCCTCTTATTGATTCCCTCAAACTTATATCTTCCTTATCCAGTGTTGATAGATTGTTGAACACATCTGTAAAGTCTGTCTTTATTTCTCCTATCTCATTTCACATCTCTGTGCCTGTCCCTTTGGTTGTAGTGCTTACAGGTTTTATATCCAAGCTCACTATTCTGTTTAGAAAAGGACTTATTACTGGTGAGTTTATAAACCCACCCTCCTTATTCAAAAATGTTTTTTCCACACATTTTATAATCTCACAATTTGTCATTGAAGTATTCAGTAGACCTATGTTTTTTTCTTTTGATAGCCTTATTTTTATGTTGCTTGCATGCATGTGCAAGAAACATAGCACCATCATCCAAGTTTTCGGAAGTGTGACAGCCCTTTTCCAATTCAGTCAGTGTGTTTGCAGTCATGGCCGCAGTTCTCCAACCAATGCTGCAGCTGTCTATGACAGCAGTTGAAAATGCAGTGCTGTACAGTTGAAAGGGAGAACTACGCTTCCGTGAGCAGTGATAAGATCACGTGCTCATGCGCACTCCCTGCCCCACGCACACACTATATAGCTGACAGGAGTGCCCAATCTCCTGTTGGCTGTGCTGCACTCTAGCCTAATCTTTTTCTTAGGTAAAACTGATCATTTTCTTAGGTAAAACATAACAACTAGCATATATAGAAAAATGAAGTTAGAAACGTCCATTATTACTGTTTTAATGCATGTCTCTACTATACCTTAGTGCTACTGATACTCCAGTTATCTGATCAAATATAATACGTACACTTCAGAAATACAGACCAGATTATAACAAATGTAATAACTTTGAGAAGTATGAACAAATGCATTAATGCTTTATTTGCTGCATGTGCCTTTTCCATTGTTTTCTTTTGTTGGAAAATCAATAAAATGTTTAACTACAACAAAAAAGTTCACTGGCATACAGTAGCAGAGCATGCAAAAGGAGGTCTACCCTCCTCTTCTACCTCCTCAGACCACAAAACAAAACGGTGCCACACCACACTGTCTGACCATGTAATAATAACATTTGTTAATTAAATGGAAAAAGGAGAAAAATGAAGTCACAAACAAAAACCCCAGACACTGGGATGTGCAGCAGCAAGTATAACCTACAGGTTAGGGCAACCAGCTTTGCATGTCAGACAGAACAGAGAAAGATTCGATTGTCACAGTCTCCACCTGCATACCGCATGACCCTGAGCAAGTCAGTTAACTCTCGCAGTGCTCCCAGGTCACCCCTGTAAATTGGATGTTAGTCCAGTGTCCATTACCTAATTACCAAAAGAATTAAGAAAAAAAACACTACTACATAGAAACTACAAGCTTCTTTGCCTCCTACAATAACATTCAGCAATGGGATAGTACCTTGGGCAAAATGCATGCACAATGCAACATTGATACATCATTGTAGACAGATTCTGGTCCAACGATCTGTCCGGAATTTCTGAAAATAATAAGTAACCCTTTCGGTGTGAACCTTCTGTAGTCCATTGTGTGGCTTATCTGGGCTCTCACTTGTTCCCGGAGTTAGCGTGGATATCTTACTGGGTGACTGGGAGCAGGACGTGTGGAACTGCTACAAAGGTATCAGCACACAGTAATGAAAAGAGAAGAGCAGAGCTGGCTGCCTCATATTGTTTGCAGAATTTCCAGGAGTGTGCTGTTATGATGTCACTTTTTGAGGCATTTCATTTTACAGTGCACAGAACCACTGGATAGTGTTGACATTTATTACAGACTCCGTCTTATTGAAGCGTATTCCGGCATACCGACACATCACTCTTCTCAGCTTCTGGTGTTGTGCCAGACTGATTTCCCTACATATTTCACTATCGGGCAACAGCCTCCAGAAGTCTTTGGGAAAGTTTATTTCCAAAGTAGGTTTGCCACCTGTCAGTTTTTTTACCTGGTGATCAGGGTTTCAGCGTCCCTATCAAGTAATCCAGTTTTGCTCTGTGCTGGTCATGTTTTTGAGCAATGTTGAGTGTTCACATACATTTGAAACATATTTTGTCATCTCATTCATTGTTCCAGCTACATGTCCAGGTTACAAATAAGTTCTGTTGTCAATATAGCCTATTGTTTGTGAAAACAGTCAACCTGGGAGGTGTATGGTATGAACATTAACACCATTAACACTTACTTAACTAATCTTTTCCACTGCATGTTAAAGTGGCATAAGAGCAAAGCTACCCCCACCTTTTGTAACAACAACACAGCCAGTTGTCTTTCACGTTCATTTACAGATAAACATTTTCATCTCTAGCAGAATTTATGCATTTTAAATGCTTTAAATTTTTTTCCTCAAGAAAAATTAAGGTCACTACTTTGGCTTTGAAATAGCACTGTGGACAAGAAAAAGAAATTGAGCCAGAAAAATGTATAAAGTACATATTATAGGAAATAATTTCTTTATTATGTATTATACAGTAGGGGTGAGATGATATGCCTTTCTTTATTTCAGCATAAAACCACCACCTTGTGATATCACACTCTGCTGACATCATCACAGTGTGATAACTGGAGTTTTCCAGTTATCATGCCCCTGTTGTATAAAGCGGATACATGATGTGCATTCGTGTAATATGGAAAATATTTTCAGTCCTGCACAGTGACCTCTGGATAATATCCAGAGGTCACTTTAAATAAGTGAAAATATTTTCCATATCACATTCGTGGTCATCATGTGTCCCTTTATTATATATCATGTTTACTGCTGTATGCTATTTACAGTATTTCCCTTGTCTCTCTCCAGATCATATCTGTAAATAAGATTTATTTTATCTCTGTATGTTTACCTGGTAAACCAATGTCAATAAATAAATACCTATATAAGTAAATAAATAACTAGGAAGAACCTGGGAGAGTAATTTTAGCAGGTACAGTACAGTATCTTAAAATTTTTGTTGAACTGCTGCTTTAAGTGTTGTCTTTTATTGATATAACATGGCTTTCTAGGGGGAGCAATGCATGATGAGTAATAAAAGGGGTGGGGCTAGAGGCAGAGCTTAGGATCTGATTTTTGTCTCTTCCAAAGGTGGCAACCCTACTCCAAAGATGGATGTGTACAACGTTCCAATATGGAACCAACCAAATCCAGTCTAGTTTAACCCGCTATAAGTACTGTACAGAGTTATTGAATGTGAGGCGGGATTAGGGAATGACCACTACACCTCAGCCTCATTTACTTACTATGCATGTAAACTCATATTTTATTGCAATATACTAAGAACTCTGTATAAATGTCTGTGTATACTGTACGTACTCCCCCCCATTTTGTACTCGCTCTTTCACTGTACACTCTGTACTGAGTCGCACCTGGAAATGAGCCTCGGCTCAGTATGCCTTTCCCGGTCATCAAAGTTTAAATAAATAAATAAATGTTCTGCTCCTGTCCTGTGCATTCACTGTAACAGAGTTCTGCTGATGTGGTGGGGCTAAAGTTTTGGGTGTTGAGAGATGTAATGCAGTTGGAGGGCTTTAACTGACACTGGCGGTGCAGAGCAGCTGTTCCTGTCTTTTGCAATCACTAACATTTCAGGCCACACAACACTGGTGATGCTGGGGGAGGTTGTTGAGACAACTAAAATGGCCCACAGCAACTGGGTGAGAGATTGAGCAGGGCGGAGTCCTGCATATGTACTCCACAATGCCTTACCTGGAGGAACAGCTGCCACTCAGTGATTGACTCGTCCCATCTTGTGACCTGAAGAAAGCAATGCTGCCATCCATTCTGGTTGGCAGCAGTCACAGAACTGGAAAAAAAGATTAGAATGCCAGCATCACCTCTGGAGGCACAGCAAGCCTGCAGCCATATCATGACTGGCAAGACATGCTGTCTTCTGACTCTTACAGGGGTGCTGCCAGACTGCATTAGGTTTTCACAGCTCCAGTAGTAAAGCTGCCTGGTAAAGCTGTCTTGTCTCAAAATCTGATGCCACTGAGCTTCATGCTGCCTTGGTCCCCTTGAACTGTAGACTGGGGCCAGGGAGCAGAGAAGCAGCAGTTCTCTGCTGTTGAATGTTCTGTGTATTTTCTGCTCCACCTCAACCCTCTTCCAGAGTGCAAATCAAGGTGTTTTTCTACAGAAGAGTGGTGGACAGCTGAAGGAGTGTGCTCAGGTGGGCCATGCTCCCCTCACTTTTTGACAAAAGAAACATGGTGAGATTTGGATCGGGAATGCCGATTCAGAACCTGCTGATAATCAATGAGTTTCTTTTCCCATCAGTTTATGTGATCTATCTCCCAGCAGTTCCATGCCTCAGGTAGTGTTATTTGTTTTGTATTTTTATGTTGCTTGCATGCATGTGCAAGAAACATAGTGCCATCATCAGAGTTTTTGGAGGTGTGGCAGCCTTCTTCCAATTCAGTCAGTGTGTTTGCAGGCATGGCCACAGTTCTCCAATCAATGCTGCAGCTGTCTATGACAGCAGTTGAAACTGCAGTGCTGTACAGTTGAAAGGGAGAGCTACACTTCAGTGAGCAGTGATAAGATCGCGTGCTCATGCACACTCCCCCCACATACACACACACATGCACACATACTGCCTGCTCGTGCTTCCCCCCACGCACACACTGTATAGCCGATGGGGGTGCCCAATCCACCATTGGCTGTGCTGCGCTCCCTCCCAAACAGAGTTCCAGGAGCCACACTGGGAGTCCACCCCAGCATGGCAGCAGTCTGTATGGCCAACAGGGGTGCCCAATCCCCTGCCAGCTCTACTGTTTTCCCCCCTTGAGACTATCGGGTGCCACGCTGGGAGCCCACCCCAGCATGGCAACAGGTCCTATGGCCGAAGGGGATGCCCAATCCCCCATTGGGTCCACTGCCCCCACCCCAAACAGCCTTCCAGCTGCCATACTGAGAGCCAACCCCCATGTGGCACAAGTCCAGCTTCTTCCAAGTAAAAAAAAAAACCTAAAAGAAAAAAAACTTCCCTCGTAGACTGTCCCGACCCCCTTCCCCCACCGTGCCCACCCTCTGTTCATCTCACCTCCACACCCCACCTCACCCCATACTTACCTCTGGAGTCTGGCACAATGATCTTCGTGGACTAGGAACACGCCTGACTCTTCAAAGCCGACTGCAAACTGAGGAAATCCGGTAAGCTGTATAATGGAATAAATAGGGTTGTTTTCAACTTTATGCATATCTTGGGCATTTGGGGGAATTTTTTCACCAAATTTTCAACATGGGGTTTTTGGGACCCCACCTCATGAATTCTGTCACTGTCATGGTGTTAATCAGCCCCAAAATGTGATTTTGTGGTCACTGTGTGGAACCACCTTTTGGGATCAATTTATGAAATGACAGTGTCACTGTTCATGAGGTAGGCCCCCAAAAACTCTATGTTGAAAATTTGGTGAAAAAATTCTCAAAAATGACTGTTTTATGAGCATGCACTGCACTGTTCCTATGCACGCTTGTAAGTTTATGAATTTTCAATATGTTCACTCCAGATTTTCAACATTGCCATTTTACCACACCTCCTTATGAGCAGTACAGCTGTCAGTTCTCACATCTTGCCCAAAATGTGTTTCGGCACCTGTAGGGCACAATGGCACAGTCAGTGTGTGAACTCAATTCATGGGACACATTAAGAAAATCACAATGACACTGTTCATGAGCAGAGGTCTTAAAATGGCTATGTTGAAAATTTAGTGAACAAATTCCTAAAAATGACTGTTTTATGAGCCTGTGTTGTGCAGTTCCTCATGCATCCTGTAATTTCATAATTTTTAATATTTGCACTCCAGATTATCAACATTGCCATTTTATCACACCTCCTTATGAGCAGTACAGCTGTCATTTCACATGTCACCCAAAATGTGTTTCTGTACATATAAGCGCACACTGGGCGCAGTCGGTTGTCTTTAATCAATGTTGGGACAGATTAAGAAAATCACAGTGACACTGTTCATGAGCAGAGGTCTTAAAATGGCTATGTTAAAAATTTGGTCAAAAAATTCCCTTCGACCATTCTGCAATGTTACTAATGAAGGCATTGAACAGGACTGGCCCCAGGACCGATCCTTGCAGCACCCCACTGGTCACCCCTCTCCCTAGACTGCACCCCATTTACCACCACTCTCTGCCTACTGTCTGTTAGCCAGTTTCTAACCCAGTTTACCACCCTTTTCTCCATGCCCAGCCTTCCCAACTAGTTTATCAGCCTCCTATGTGGGCGGTGTCAAAAGCTTTGCTGAAATTAAGGTAGCTTGCCACACTGCCTCACCCTGATTCACTTCCTTTGTCACCCAGTCAAAGAAATAAACCAGATTTGTTTGACATGATGTCCCCACTGTGAATCCATGTTGTCTATGGTCCTGGGCTCCGATGGCTTCTAGATGCCCCACTGTCCTTTCTTTAAGCAATGTCTCCATGATCTTCCCCACTACTGAGGTGAGGCTGAGCGGCTTTATTCCCGCCTCCACCCTGCTGCCAGACTTGTGTAGAGAGACCACCGTGCTCTCCTCCACTTCACTCATGTTGAATGACTCGGTGAACATGGCTGCCAGAGGTACTGCTATCTCTCTTCGCAGTTCTCTTAATATCCTTGGTGTATGCCATTTGGTTCCATCGCTTTCTCCACCTTCAATTTAGTGAGCTCCTGCAGGACTCTTTTGCCTTTGAATGGACTATTGTCCACCTCTTCACCCCCTTGGCAACTGCTTGTACTGTTGTGGCCTTCGCCCTTCCACTCTTCTGTGAATACTGAATGGAAAGACACAGTGCATGTCTTGGGAGGAAGGCATGGAACTATCACTTCCAAATACCTAAACAAAACATACAGGCAAGCAACATTCAACATTGACAAATGCTTATTTGTCTTTCCCTTCAGTGTGTTATTCTGAATTTTACTCAAGGTTTTTAGAGCCAGATGTTTTAAAGGGCAACTAAACAAGCTTTTTACACATTTTGTTTTTTTCTTAAATGATTCCATAGGCTTGTAAAGGAGAGGCTAGTTGTTTACATTTATACTGAAACTGCATTTATTAAAGTAGGAGAAATGCAGTTTCATAGCATATGAAAATTTTAAACACAGCCTCTCCTGATGCAAAAATCATGCTCTGAGAATCCTAAAATGGCTGTGTTGATGATGTCAATGAAGTGAGAGATGCCAACACTGGTAATGTGGATGTATATGTCACCATTCTTTGTGCAGTGCTAGGAGATTGTGTCTGATTTCTCTTTATAGTTCACCAACTTCAGACTTCAAACTTCACACTTTGAACTCTCCTTTTAATTTCCCAAAGTAAGCAAAATATCTTGATCACTATCAAGTGCATTTAGTTTATTCTTAACTCTGCACAGCCCTCTGTGACTATAAGAGACTGTAGCAGTCCATTCTTCACAGCCAAATCCAAATGAATCAAGCTGTCTCAGTATCTGTCCCACAAAAAAAGGGGTTGGTACACCAGTTATACTTCAATCAATTGTTCTTATTCTTGGCTGTATACAGGTTCCTTGGCCTCCCATTCCTTTCTGCCAAATAAGCAGCACTACAAGTACAAAAGTACTTAGATACTATCAAATAGCCATATTGTAAATGGTCCCAGGCATCATCTGCTGTGTTACAGTAAATAAAAACTTCCTCTGGCCTTATGGATCACTAGAGTAGCTGGATACTTGAAGTAGTATGTATCCCAAATCTCTGTTGTTCTTTTTTAATCTCGAAGAACACCCTCCTTTTTTCCATAAGCTCTCCTGAAAAGTCTTGAAATAACAGTATTTTCCCCATTGCACAATAAGGATTTCTTTTTATGAGCTATTTTAAGTATTTCTTCTTTTTTTTGTGCCTCCGGTGCTCCCTGACCAGCCATTCTTTCGGGTCACCTGGGTGCACCCCGCTGGCTCTCCTTCCCAACTGCCATCCACCACCCCACATTGCAGCCCCCCAGGTAACCCAATGCTTCCCTTCATTGGACAGGCCCTTCTTGGGGAGAAAGTGCTGGTGAGGGTGGCCAGTGCACTACTTGGCCCAGGTGCTGCTGGGGTTGGTCCAGGCTGTCTGGGGCTTCATGGCAGTGAGGCACAGCTAACAGTCATCCAGCCAGTCAGGAAGCCATTTCCTGTTTTTTCTCTGGGAGCGTGACGTGCCAGGACGTCAACGTGTAAGCCGAAGTCTGTCGTGCTCCCTCCACAGCATGGCCCAAGTATGCTGCCATGTCTCTGGCCTTTGCCAGAGGTTAGCAAACACTGAGCTGTGTACCACCCTCCCTCCCAGGAGAAGATGAACCATCATGGGATGCTCAAGCCATCTCCCCCCCAGCTGACCCTTCAACACCAGGGTATGTTCCCAAACCTGTGTTGTCAGCATCACAGGTGGAAATCCAACCACTGCACTGGCAGGGCAGCATATTTCTTCTTTCATAGAATACCAGAGGAAGTATGTAATAATGGGCCGAGTTCTCTGGTCATTAGGGGATTTGTGACCAATTGATCTGTACACCCCTCAATTTCTAGTAGCCAGGGCCACTGGTATGAGAGTAGTTCAGGCAGAAAACATTTTAAAAAGTAGGCATATTATTTCCTTCTCATCCTTCTGGCACCCCAAAATCTTGAGATTATTTCTGCTCCCTCTGTTCTCTAAGTCATCTATTTTGCCCATTAAGTACTGTATCTGCTTACTTTCTTGTTCATTCATCTTTAGATGTTGCGAGATGGAGGATAGTAGATTCACAATCTTGGTATAAAATTGCCCCGCTCTGTCATTAATGGGAGAATTCTCTTGCTTGAGCTCCGATATGGTTTTTCGGACTGTTGCAATGCCCAGTTTTAATCCCAATAGAAAGTCCTTAAATTGGTGGATATCTTCTTTACTGGCATTTCTGTTGCTGTGTTGTGCACCACTCCACTCCCTTGTTTTTTGGCTCCAGAGGCTTGCTGGCCATAGTCGGCATATTGAAAATGATAGCGGTGGGCACAGAAACAAAAACTGACTGAAAAAGTAAAGTGACAAGCAAACATTTTTGGGTACTGTGATACTTTATTGTTTTAATCATACTGTATAATAGGAC
Organism: Neoceratodus forsteri; assembly: GCA_016271365.2. Lineage (NCBI taxonomy): Eukaryota > Metazoa > Chordata > Ceratodontiformes > Ceratodontidae > Neoceratodus > Neoceratodus forsteri. The sequence goes on along the minus strand of CM028130.1, from coordinate 122,863,468 downwards.
CATCTGTCACTTTCTTCCAAGGTGTGCAAATTAGAATAAAGTAAAAATGAACAGGTGGAATCAGGAGGACTGTCTTACCGTCAGAGCACCATGCATTCTTGTTCTACTGTACTCATTCTTGTTGAATTCATCATCCACTTGCACTGAGTGGGTGCTGTGAACACCCACCCCTGTGGGCTAGGAACCCTACCACAAAGTGGCTGGGAGGTGTTGCAGTCTTGCTTCAGCCATGTTTCAAATATCTGTTATATGCAGTGTGTTGTACAGTGGTGTCTCCCAGGATGAAATCCACTTTTTAAAGCACTTTGCAGAATGCTGCAGCAGACCTACTGAATAAAGCATTGTAATTTCAATAGCAAGTTGTCCCTTTTGTCATGTAGGAAACTGTGTCATTCACTTCATCCTGGCAGTGTCATATTTCCTTTAATGGCAAAAAGGGACTAATTGCCATTGACATTACATTACTTTATTCAGTAGGTCTGCTGCAGCATTCTGCAGAGTGCTGCAAAATGCTGCAGAATTTGGTTTCACCCTGGGGGTTTCCACTGTATGATTTTTATTTCTGGGGTTTACCTTTTCTAGAGGGAGAGGGGATCAGAGAGTGTTCACTCCAGTAATGTTCATATTAACAGCTCCAGTGTTCACTCTTTGCCAATTTTTGCATTGTGACATTCAGTGCATGAAATTATTTATTCACTCTCATATTCACATCACTTTTGTGATTAGGCATATCATTATTTATTTATTTGAAAACTCTTAACAGTGAGAGGCACACTGAGCCATGGCTCATTTCCAGGTGTGAGTAGGGGAAGGGGAACAGTGGAAGAATGCTGGTCAATGCATAATACAAATCAGTAAAGGCAAAAATTAGGTGAAAGATTGTTCAAATTAGAATTTTAAAAATTGTATGTATAAATAATAACGTACCATACACATATTATAATATATAAGGATACAGCTAAGCTATTTCATCTAGTAACAACTAGCCCTACCAACCCCCTACACCATCTGTTATGTGCAGTGTGTTTTGTTATTTTTATTTCTGGGATTTACCTTTTCTAGAGGAGGGATTGGAGAATGTTCATTGCTAAAATGTTCATATTGATATGTTCAATCTTCACTCTCTTACTCATTTTAATGGCTGCATAGTAAAGCTATGCTGATGTCTTGCTATTACACAGAGAGAGAGAAGGGGGGTCTGGAAGCATGTGACCAGATATCTAGATGGTGTCCTTCCACAGTGAAGCTGAAGCACATGCGGTTGTCTCCTCCACCCCCGCTGGGTGCACTATTTTCAGGCTCAGTGCTCACTTCCAGTTTACCTCTGGGTTTGGAGCTAACACTTATTTTCTAAGCATGTGGAAGTCTCCCTGCCAGCCCATATTTATATATTTCCCTGATGTCTAGTGGCTCCCCCACCCTCTGTCTCCATATTTATATGTTTCCCTGCTGTCTAGTGGCACCCCATCCTCCATCCCTGTATTCATATGTTTTCCAGGTGTCTAGTGGCACCCCCCTCTCTGATCACTAGCCCTGCATTAATTTAATTATTTCTCTGGTGTCTAGTGACACCCCCACCCTCCGATCACCATCCCCTGTATCCCAATGTGAGTTCTAATAAAGAAAACCACCTTTTGATGTTTCTTGTTTAAATATGTAAAAGAAAAAGTGGTTTCTCACCAGTCTGCCCCTACACACACACCACCCATCCAATCCCACCCCAACCTCCCACACAACACCCAGCACCTCACACCCCACATCCCACACACCTTCATTCACCTGAACATGTCCCACTACTCAGACCCACTCTCCGATTGAAGACACGCCTCTCTTCTGGAACTGCTGACTGCATATGAGAAAACTACGGTACAGTAAGTGCAATTCAATGTATTTCAATAGGGTTTGAACTTTGAGGCATAACATACTAACATACTATTTGCCAACAGATTAGGCCTTCACGGTCTATCGAGTCTGCTCAAACCTTAGATCCTTAGTTGGGTGCCAAGACCCTCCCATCCCTTGTGCTCCAGAAACCCGTATCATCCATCCCTACCCCCCTGGGACAGGCCATCATCTGATACATCCACTTTCTGTGTCTGTCCCACCCTCTCTTGAAGCCCTCCACTGTGGATCTCTGAACCAGCTCACCAGGCAGTGCATTCCAAGGGTCCACCACCCTCTCAGTGAAAACCTCCTCCTCTTTTCCCCCCTCACCCTTCCACCTTCCAACTTCAAACCATGCCCTCTGGTGATACCTCCCTGCTTTAGTCTAAAGATCCACTCCATGTTTACCCTATTTATTCCCTTGAGGTACTTGAAGACCTCAATCATGTCCCCCTGCCTCTCCTCTCCTTCAATGAAAACAGGCAGAGCTCCTCAAGTCTGTCCTCATACATCAAATCCCTAACCCTCGTATCATCTTTTGTTGCCCTCCTCTGTACCTTCTCCAGGAGCTGTATGTCCTCTTCAAGTGGGTCTCCAGTACTGTACACAGTACTCAAGGTGTGGTCTAACCAGTCCATTGTACAGCAGCAGAATCACTTCCTTGCTCCTAGAGGTGATCCCCTGCGATGCATCCCAACATCCTGTTTGCCTTGCTAGCCACTCTCCTGCACTGCTCAGAGTTATTCATACATGCATCCACCATGACCCCTAGGTCTTTTCCCCTATTGAGGCCTCCAGCGCCTCCCCTCCCAAGGGTGTACCTGTGTTTAGGTTTCCCGACCAAGATGCAACACCTTGCACTTGGTGATATTGAAATTAATTTCCATGTGAGCCCCAGCTTTCCAGGGTGTCCAGGTCCCTTGCAGGGCCAACCTCCCCTCTTCTCCCTCAACTACTGCTCCCATCTTGAGTCATCATGAAGAGACTCATTTCACACCCTATACCCTCCTGATGTCCGTATGTATGCATTAAACAGGATCGGACCCAGGACCCGAGCCCTCCGGTACCCACTACCAACCTCTCTAGGGTTCGAGAGCTCCCCACAGACCACTACTCTCTGAGTGCATACAGCTAGCCAGTTTTCAATCCATCTGACCATCAAAGGGCCTACTCCTAACCCCATCAGTTTCTCCACCAGACCATTGTGGGGGACAGAGTCAAACACCTTGCTGAAGTCCAAGAATAATACATCCACAGGCTTACCCTGTCCAGTTCTGATGTTACCCATTCATAGAACTCCACAAGGTTGGTTTGACATGATCTACCTGGCACAAACCCATGTTGCCAACTATCCAGACCTCCCACCTCCTCCAAGTACACCCCAATCGTTCCTTTAGTATACTCTCCATTAATTTTCCCACCACGAGGTCAAACTGATGGGTCTATAGTTACCGGTGCTTCCTCGACCCCCTTTATGGATTGGCACCACGCGTGCCTCTCGCCAATCCCTAGGTACCCTCCCTGTCTCAAGTGACCTGCTGAAAAGCTCCGCCAGGGGTACAGCCAGTATGTCCACCAATTCCCATAATACTCTCGGATGAATGCCATCTGGCCCAGGAGATTTGTCTTTCTTTAGGGCCTTGAGGGCTAACCACACCCTTTTGGCGGAGATAGCATCATCCGTCCCCTCCACCTTACTGGCCTTGTTATCCTTACCCAGATGTGACACCCCTGGGGTACCTCTCTCTCCCTCTTGCTCCATTTCTGTTGCTCCCCTGATCCCACTTACTGACGTTTCTATCTCCTTCATGCCTTGCTTTGTAGATATCCCATCCCCCTCCCTAGTGAACACAGAGGCAAAGTACTCGTTAAATACCTCTGCCTGGTCCTCGCCTCTTCCACCCACCCTCCTTCTGATCTCAATCTGCTGAGATGGCCCTTAGTTTTTCCGCCTCCCAATGTGCGGAAGAACCCCTTTTCCCCTTCATGTATCCCCTATGCCAGCCGCTGCTCTTTACTGGACTTTGCTCCCCTCACCATACGGGTGACTTTTCTAGATGCAAGTTGGTACATTTCCTTATCCCTATCCCCTCTTGTTGTTTTATATTTTTTGTAGGCCACCTTCTTTTCTCTGACTGCTACCTGTACCTCACTGGACCACCAGCATGGTTTATGTGACCTTGCTCTCTTACGTTTCAACTTAGTGCAGATCCTGACTGCTTCATGAAGTCCCGGTTTTATGACCTCCCATCTCCTTTCCACACTTGTCATTGAAGTAATCCCCATCAAGTGATCCTTGAGAATATTTCCCATGCCCATAAAGTCTGCCCCTGAAGTCCACTGCCAGTGTCCTAGATCTCACCCCCCATGCTTATTTGAAACCAGACAGTATTGTGGTCCTCCCAGTCAGGGGTCTTGTACAACCATGTCCCTTACCAGATCCCCATCTGCCAGAACCACATCCAGGACATGCCCCTCCTTGTGGGCTCCATCACATGCTGTGTTAGAACACATCCTGGAAGCCATCCATCAGCCTCTGCTCTTGGCCACCTTAGAGGACATGGTTCCCCAGTTTGTACCTGGCATATTAAGGTCCCCCGTCAACACCACTCCTTCCCCTTTTGGTCCACACTGGGCAATGATGTTGTCCAGCAAACCATCCTCTAGAACATCACTCATCCCGGGGGGGCCTATATGCTACACCCAGCTTGACCTTATCTCCTGCTGGGGTTCGTAAGGTGACCCATAAGGCCTCCACGTTTCCCTCTGCCTCTTCTACCCTAGCAATTTCTATGTCATCTCTAATGAACATAGCCACTCCACCCCCTCTGCCCTCCTTTCTATCCTTCCTAAGCATAGTGTACCCCCATACGTTTAGGTCCCAGTCATGGTTTTTCTTGGCCCACGTTTCCGTGACCGCCGCCACATCCACCCCCAAACAGCATGGCCTGGAACTCTGGCAACTTGTTTCCCAAGCTCCGGGCATTTACTAACACCAACCCCAACCCCTTATCCCTGATCCTCTTTGTGGAACCCCACCCAGATTCCTTATACTTCCATCCTCCCTCTGCTCCTCCTGAAACCTCCACCCCAATCTGTTTCCCCTCCCCTTGGGCTTGAAGGCTACTCCTCTGATCTGGAGGAGGGCTTCTGGTCCACCCTCCCTTATCCCTTCCCCCTCACAAGTTTAAACCCCACCTTTCTTGTATGTAGTCAGCCATCCCTGTTTAAGGACTTACTTCCCTAATGGGGCAAGATGAAACCTGTCCTTGCATATAGTCCCTTATCCTCCCAAACTCCATTCCAGTTCCTAACACCCCAACCCACTCTTCACCCCACTTCCTGAGCCAGTCATTAACCTCTGTGAGTTTCATTTTTTTTTCCACTGAGGCCTTTGGTACTGGCAATATCTCCAAAAGAAATGTTGCATCCATTATCCCGACAGACTCTGGCAAGTTCTTGGAACCTTGCTTGGATTTCCAAATGCTATTTCCTCTAGATCATTAGTTCCCAAATGCACCAGGAATCGGTTTCCCTCCACAATCCCTAACCATTTCATACACCATGAACTTTGCTCTGTGCACTGTCAGCCCAGAGATACTCACTACCTTCACCTGGCTATGGCATCCACCCCCCTGTCCCTCCCACTGGATACCCCTGATCAACGAGTCTCCCAATAACAGAACCTTAACACCACCATCATCCTTATGGTTACCTCCACTATGCCCTCTCAGCCCCCCTTCCCCCCCTTTATTCATGATCTCAATTTCATGGGAGTCTTCCTGCCTTATTAGAGACCCCCTTGTCACCCTCCCCTTTCTGCCTCCCTTGCTATTTTGCCCACTTAACTCAAACCCCCTCTGAATAGGTGTCCCCTTTAACCCTCTCTTATCCGAACCATTTATCCTGGCCCTGACGGTTTTCCCTTTCCCCACACCACCATCCTCCCCCCTTGTAATAGTACCCCTGCCTACAGAGGCTCTCTGTGGGTCCCCTTTAGCTAGGGCCCCATCCTTGGTACTGACCCCCCTGCTGAAGGGGGGCTCCTCTCCCACCTCCTTGTCTCCCAGTATCTCTCCAATCATGCTCTCCTCCCTCATGTCTGGAATATGTTGCATCTCCCCCATTTGCTTAACATATATGTTTACCCTGCTCCCTCTGGGACTATTTCTATCCTTTCCATAGCCGGTCTGTGATGCCCTATGGGTATCCGACTCCCTCCCCCCGGCCTCTGTATAAGTTTCCTCATTTGCACCAACCCTTCCTCCCCTCTAGGTTGTAGTAGCTCAAATTTATTGTGACACTCTATGTCAGCCTCCATCAAGTAACCGAGTTTCCCTGACTGCACCTCTAAACTGCCCTCTCTTCCCCTCTTGCTCTGTTCACTTTAGGAGCTCCTTCCCACAGTCTGCTGTTTTAGGCTCCCGCACAACAGCCCCTCCTGACTCTTCCCCCTCCACTCTCTTTGTATTCAGAATGTTCACCCCGTACGCTTTCCCCTTAGCATCAACTTCCCTATCTAAGGGTCCTCTGTCCCTAATATCCCCCCTCCTGCTTGCTGTAACATAACGTCCTGTAATTTCAGAGCGTTGCCCCAGCCTCCCCTCAGCCCCACCCTTCTGCTGCCCATATCCACACCCCTTATCCTTGGACACCCCCCAGCTCCCAGCATACTCCTTAACCAATATACCTCACTCCTGATACAAGATAGCTGTCTACAGAGTGGGCAGCCTCCCTCTCCAGGCCCAATTTAGGAATTATTGCCATCCCACAGCCTGTGCAGCCTACAACCCTCTTCCAAGATGCCTGCCATAGTGGAATATGGCCACCCTGTTTATCCCCCTCTGTTTATAATGGCACACCCCCTTTTCTCAGTCCCTTTCCCCTGGAATACAGTTTCTCTCTATACTGACTGTAGTTATTTACAAACCCAATTTCAACCCCACCAATAAAGTTCCAAAGTCTCACATACAGTCCAGTGTGTGTTCGGTCCCACTAACAGTGTGTGTGAGCAGACATCAGGTACCGTATGATGTCACAGGCCCACCAGCTCCTGTTGCTTCGAATTTCAGTCCCAAAACAGAAATACTCAGCCCTTCAATCCCAACCCCCAGTGGTTTTTCAGTATTTAAGAAGCCTACAAAACAGGGTGGGTGGGAGGCCTCTTACCAAACACCAGGCAAACAACACATTTAAATTTCCCTCTAATTAACCCTGACAAACAACAGTCCTCAAGCCTCCAAAGTTACAATATCACAGCCCAAGTAACAGTTCTAATTCAAGGTAATAATTTTTAACACATAGAGCTAATTTCACTTACAAACTATTCAAATATTTCAGTTAAAACAGAATATAACCCCAGACCTCTGTCCTACCAGCCTGCTGCTCGAGTTCCCAAGTGAACAATGGAGGCCAGGGTAATTCCTGTTTAAAGACACTTTTAAAGACAGTTTAAAGACTGTTTAAATAACTTTGTCATTTTTATTTATTTTCTCCCCAGTTGTTCAATATGGCCTTTTTGGGACACCACCTCATGATCAATGGTGGTGGAATTATGTAAATCAGGCCCAAAAGGCAATTTTTGTGGTCACTTGGTGAAATCACCTCTTGGGCAGGATTTGGAAATTTTCACTACCATCATTCATGAGCTGGAGTCATAACAAAGCTATGTTGAAAATAGGGGGTCAAAATATGTAAAAATGGCAAAGTTATGATGTACATTTAAACTTTTCTATGCTCGGTCATAACTTCAGTAATTTTAAATATTTTGCCCCAGACTTTCAGCGTAGCTATTTTTTCACACCACTGTATGAACATGACAGCTGTCATTTTTCAAATGTTTCCAAAATGTTTTTTCACACCTGCGATATGGATTGATGTTTCGGTGGTGCAGAATCACATTTTAGCAGGGATTTGAATATTTTCACCTACGGGGTTTATGAGATAGGATAATAAGAAGGCTGTGCTGAAAATTTAGTGTACAAATACAGTAGATTGTCCAGGTTATGACTGAAAATTGCAGTATTTCAACCTCCATTCATATGTTTGCTCATTTTCAATGTTTTAACTCCAAACTTTCAATATATCTATTTTTCTACACCCTCTCATAAACATGACAGGTGTCATTTTTTAAATCCAGGGCGAGATATCTTTTTGCATTTGTGGGGTGAAATGACATTTTGGCCACTTTACTATAAATGCTACAGGTCATGTTTATAATGGCAGTTGTAAAATAACATTCTTGAAAATTTGGGGTCAACATTAAAAAAGAGTGAATGTGTAAAGAGTGAATGTACGAAGAGTGACTGTGTAAAGAGTGAATATGTACCAAATGTGTGAAGAGTGAACGTGTAAAGACTGAACGTGTGGAGTGAATATGTGAAAAGTGAATGTGTACCGAATGTGTAAAGAGAGAATGTTATAAGAGTGAATGTGCCAGCCCTGCACTTCTGTAGGTGGATGGAGTCTTCCCATAGTGCAAGATCCACAGGGCCCTGCACATCTGCACCTGTTCACACATTGAATACATCTTCAGCTTTCCTCAGGTCTGAAGCAATCTCTCACTTTTTACCACTGCATCAATACCATCATTTTGCAGTCATATGAGCTCTGACCAGAATTTGTTAGTTTAGGGATCTCATGTGCATGAAAGATGTATTCACTCTCGCTATATACATCACTTTGTGAATATATAAGTGTATAGGTACACTATTTAATCTAATCATGCCTTAACTCCACCCTCAGCACCACTGACAGGCTACACTGTGCTGTGATATACTTTGGTTCTGACATCAAAGTTTCATGAAAGGTATATATTTTTTTGCAAACACTATTATACACCACAACAGTATTGCATTCTATACTCTGAGTTTTCTCTCTGACCATGCTCAGATTTGACCTATCCTAAAGCCTTTAACCATGTCTGTGGGCTAGTTATAAACATCTAAATAAAGTGACAACTACTTTGCTCTGAACTACAATGTTGTCATGCTGACCAGGTGAAAATCTATGTCTTGAAGGTTGTAAAGTGCAAATCACCCTACTGCAATGTTATTAATCAGGAATGGAACTTTCTGGTCAGAGTTCCTTTAGGGCTGTGCAGGGGCCGAATATTATTTCCTGAATATCACAAATAGTAAAGCTCCCAAAAATTCAGGAGACCTTCCCAAATAGGGGACTATTTGGGTATTCAGTATTCATGTGGAACATTGGGAGAAAAAGAAAAATAAAAACAGCCCCGCCCTACTTCCCCAGTTCAATATCCAGTTAACAATGTGCTCCATTCCCCCACCTCTGTCAGTGGTCCAATCCCACCCTCCTGTCCTCCAAGCATCCACATATTTTTTATTTATTTGAAATGTAAGAAAATCCCATGATGGGCGACCAGCACAACCAACCTGCCTCTGCAGCTGGCCTTTATCTTTAAGCATATTAAAAGTGCTTGTGTGCACTAAAATAAATATTATTAATGCCCTCCACCCTAGCAGCACCCTGTCCCACACCACCTCCCTTAGCACCCAACTAGGTGCTGGGAGGTGACCAGCACAACCTGCCCTCCTCACAGTCAGCTGCCTTCTGATGAATCAAAGCACTCTTACTTTTTTGTCTGTAATAGTAAAACCAGCAGACCATGTGATCATCTGGTTTACTAATACAAACAACATGTGACAGTTTCATTCATCAGAAGCTGTCCAACCATAGAAGAGCATGGGTTATGCCAGTCTCCTTCCAACATTAGAATTGGGTGCTGGGGGGATAGTGCTGCTATGGTGTAGGGAACATTAGTAGTATTTCTTTAGCATAAACAAGTATTTTGAAGTGCAAAGATGACAGAGACCATGGAGGTGGTGGGTTGTAGGCAGTCACCACAGTTGGATTTTCCTTAAATTCCAAATAAATAAACACAATCTGTGGGTTCTTTGGGGAGGGTGGGATTGGTCTAGTGACTGAGGGTAGGGGAGTGGAGGTTGCATTTTGTGCTATTTTGTGCTAATGTTTGGGCTGGGGAGGAGGGTGGGGCCTTTTTTATTGTAAATATTTATTTATTTATGTCTTTGGTTACCAGGTAAGTACATTGATCCAAAGGACCATTTTTAGGCACGACACGGGCCATAGGATGGCACAGAAAGCATACAATACAAATGCATGAGAAACAGCAATGCAGCACTAAATACATACGAAATCAAACACAGTTACAAATGAAAAATGCAAGCATCCAGATGGTACAGATACATCCTTGGGAATACAGCACGAATGTATAAGAAAGATCAAATAAATGCAAGTCACATGTGAAATCAACACAGTAACAACTGAAAATGCAAGCTACAAAGTGGTACAGATGGGGAGTGGGTAACTATAGAATCAGGTGGGTAGGGCACATCTTACTGTGCAGTAGGGGGTCATGTGTCTGCATACAGCTGGGCAAATGAGACAAGCTACATATAGGAGGAGTGAGTATGCATCACGAATATATGAATACCAAATATTTGGCTGCTGAATACTAAATATTCAGCTGAATATTTGGAAAAAGGTATTCACACAGCCCTAGATCCTTACAGCCAAAATGTATTTGTGAATTGTGCTTTTCTTACAAACTGCAGCACTTGAATTTATCTTATAAAAGTGCTGCTCTTTTGCCATTTTACAACATCCAGAATTAGTAAAAAGGTGGCCAACACACAGTTTGAATATCTGTTTAGTGTACATAGAAACAGAGGAATTGTACAGTACAGCGTCATGTACTCTAGTTTGCTGCTTACAATTAAAGTACTTACACAGTGTGTGCCTTGTGCATGTACTGAAATAATAACTATTATAAAAAGCAATAGATCAGCAGACGGTATACCTACAAAATTCCTAAAGGAAGTTAACCATCAACTTGCTGGCCCGTTAACTATGTTATTTAATGCTTCACTAAAATTGGGAGAATGCATTGAAATATGGAATATGGCCAAAGTAACCCCTGTACTTAGAGATGGAAAAAAATGATATTAAAAACTACAGACCACTTAGCTTGACAAGTGTCCTAGGAGAGATTATTACAAAAATATATTGTGGATCATCTCAAAAGCATCTCATTTTATGATCTGTCACAACATGGTTTTGTTTCCGGTAGATCATGTCTTACTAATCTCATGAGCTTTTTTGAGCCCATAAGTGCAGCACTGGACAAGAAATGCCTGTAGGTGTGGTATTTTTAGATTTTTCTAAAGCATTTGACTCTGTATCACATAAAATTCTGACTGAAGAGTTAGTTACACTCCAACTTCACCCTAATGTAATCAACTGGGTCAATTCATGGCTAAAGAGCTGTACCCAATGTGTGACTATAAGGGGTATGAATCAACGTGGGGAGAGGTGACAAGTGGTGTCCCGCAGGGATCGGTCTTGGGACCTATTTTATTTAACATTCTACCATCATCAATGCAAATACTACCTGGGGTTTGGTCTTGTAAATATGCCAATGACTGCAAAGTTGGTGCAATTGTCCATAATGAAACATCAGCAAAATAATTTCAAGATAATTTGAACTTCCTGGCAAACTGGGCAGTTGAACATAAACTATCATTTAACGAACAAAAATGTTTAGTGATGCATTTAGGATCCAATAACCCAGGTTTTCATTATAAATTAAACAATATTCCCTTAAAAGAAGTAGTAAACCACAAAGATCTAGGTGTCTAGATTTCACATGCCCTAAGATTTACTATCATGCTAGTCGGACTATAATAAAATGCAACCAGATAATTAGAAGTATCCTAAGATCAATTAAAAGTAGAGAGGCTGAAGTTATTCTCCCCTTATATTCAGAACTAATTCATCCCGTATTGAATACTGTTCTCCATTTTGTGCTTCATATTCTGTCCTGGGAAAAAACAAGATGGAAAAAGCACAGAGAAAAGTAACTAAAGAAATTAAGATGGTAAGACATTTAAATTATCATAACAGATTAAGACATCTGAATTTATACTCTGTTGAATATAGGAAACTGAGAGGTGACTTGTGTTTAGTTTTTAGAGCTAGTAAGGATGATGCTTTCTTAGAATTAATTGGGTTAACAAAAAAAAAGTGATATATAACATATCTAGATCTCATAATATAAAATTAATAGGAGAAACTTCTAAAACAGTAAAAAGAAGTCAACGGTATATTAAAATTGTTGATATATGGAATGCACTTCCAGTAGCGTGGTTAAGTGAGAATATAAATAGTTTTAAGATGAGACTTGATACTTTTATGGGGATAGAAGATTTGTCAATTCCACCATGCCAATTTGACATGGTGGCAAGTTCCACTATGGACAATTGTCCTCTAAACTTAAACCTAACCTATGAACCTATGTAAATGTGTATGTGAAATGTTGCTTTTTGTCAGACAGTATCATTTTACAACATCTGGGCTCTCAGGAGAGGATAAAAAACACTAGTGCCAGAAATCTCTGCAAAATCATGGCCTTGGATGTGTCCCTCTTCCTCCTGTGAGCACTTCAAGAAATGTAGCCACCACACAGTTTGAACATCTGTTTAGCATACAGGCTACTATACAGGTATACATCATGCACTGTAGTTTTTTTTTCTTATGCTTACTTACATAGTGCATGTCTTGTGTGTGGAAATGTGCATGTGAAAATTATGTATTTTTATACAATGCAGTAGTTGCATTAGGGTCTTATAAAGGTGCTGCTCATTTTTGCTGGACAGTATCATTTCACAACATCCAAACTCTCAGGGGAGAAAAACAACCAGTGGCAGAAATCTCCAGGAAAGCATGGCCTTGGATGTGACCCCTAGCTCCTGGGAGCACTTAACAAAATGTGGCAGTAGGTAAGGCAAAGCAAGGCAAATTTTATTTAAAAAAGATGTCCAGTCCCAGAGGCTCTGGGTGCCGTACATAAAAACCAACCAAAAAAAGCACATCAGTAAACAGCAACAACCATAAAAACTATAGTAATAATAAATAAAAATTCAGTTAATAAAGAAAGAAATGAAAAAGTCAGGAACAGGCAGTATAACAAGTCAGAACAGGTGACATTTACAAAACAGGGTCAGGAAAAGCCTATACAAACAAGAAGGCCTTGAGGTGTGCCTTGAATACCTCCACTGAGGGGCCTCCTGCATTTCATACACATTACTGTTTACTGTGCATTATCATTGAGGGGGTAGCATTTATTGCTTTTATTGAAATAGTTTACAATGTAGTACTTTTCATATATATATATATATATATATATATATATATATATATATATATATAGTGCAATACAGTGTGCAGTATATTTTAACCCTGTAACATTACACTGTGGCAGATAACTTCATAAGCATAAATATATAGTGTAGTACAAAACAATTTTGTACAGGAAAAAATAATTCAGGCAACAGATATAATACAGTGCAGTATATTATTCACAGTCCTGTTGCACAGCATAGTTTGGCAACCATGACTGGCTAACATTTCTGCAAGTGTACAATGTATCATCTGCAGTGTCTTCTTTTTAATATCTTCCAAAATAACTTGATGGCATCAGTGAGTTCTTGCTGTGTGTGTGGTACTGTCTTTCTCTTGATAAAAGATTTAATAGAAATATAGACTTTGTCAGCAGATGAGGACACCTAGTCTGTCCCTTTTTTGCTGCTTATACTTTCACCACAGACCCTACCTTATCTCCTGCTACATTCATGGCATGCCACACCATCTCAATTGGATTCATATATGGAGATCTGGTGCAACAAATATAAAAAACTTACTGTACATATTACAGTACCTGAAATACATGTTTTTAGTGTGGCTGCTGTTCAGTATAGTACTTACTCCGGTGGCATCATGACCCAATTAATTTCAGCAGCTCCAATAACCACTGTTGAAGCAATGTGTTTAGGGTCATTGTCTGGAAAGAACTGATGTCTATCCAGATATTTCTTCTTATGTATTTCTGCACTGCTCCCAGAATGATATGTTCCTTGACGTATTCACCATTCATGTTTCCCGTGGTCATAAGTCAAAAGGCACAGTTAACAATATGAGACAGTATAGTACCTTTCCTAAGGGTTTCTCTACCTACAATTTAGTATCTCTAACCCTCAAAAATGTGCAGTGGGACACACCCACGGTTAGAAATAAAGCTCCAAACATGAAGTTTTAGAGGGTGTGCTTTTGCTTCGTGGAGTCGCTGTCCTTCTTTCAAAACATCCTGGAAGCAAACTGCTCCAATGCTACTGTTGTCTCATCAGAAAAAAGGACATCATGAAATGTCTCAGTGTTCTTGATCCTCATCCTGGCCTGCTCAAGTCTCTTCTCTTTGTTAACATCTTGTATAATGGGACAAAACCTTCATTAAAACACATATTATATGAGATGAAACTGAATGTCATAATATAAATACAATTTTATCATGATAATGTCCTGTTTGTGGATGGCTTTACCATGCATGCCTGTATGCTTATCCCATCAGGTTGCACATTCACTAGACAGAGGAGACAGATGCCACTACCCCAACTTCAGACATTCAACAGTTTCCTTTGCAGTGGTCTTATCATCCTCGGTTAACATACCTTACAAGTAGCATGATGTCCTGTATGCAGAAAAAGCAATTATGTCAGTCAAATAAAATTCAAATAAAAGAGAGTAGGTAGCCATTTAATCATAATAAGGTAACTTTATAATACTACACTTCTAAAGAGGTCAGTAACAGTATTATACGGGTGTACACCTGGTGCAGATGGTAGGCTGCAGTGCATGCAGAGCTGGGGCAGGGAATTTTAGGTGTGCCCTCAGCCAATTATCTGTGATGAATATCCTGATGTCCATCAAAAAACACCTGAATCTCATGGATGCTTTCACCTTTAGCACTCATCCTACTTACAGCTGCACTGATCTTCACTGGTATCTTTTTCACCACTGTCAATGGCAGATATGACTACGGGTAAGGAGTGGCCAGCTGTTGAAGCACATAGCACAGCAGGAAATACAGGACTAAGTGGAGGTGTACAGAAAACTTCAGCAGGAAATCAAGGAGGAACAGACAGATGTTAACAGGGAGATGGAGCTAGAAATTGAGAAGGAACAGCCAGATGTTAACAGGGAGATGAAGCATGAAATTGAGAATGATGAACTAGAGAAATAAGAAGACATTCCAAGTGTGTCTGAACAAGAACAGGAAGAGCCTATGCCAGTGCTCTGAACTGAATTGTGTAACATGGCAGAAAGGATAATGAGCATCAAGAAAAATATGAGTCTCTTGCTCCAGTTGTTACATGATGAACAGTGGAAGCACCACTGTTCATCGACAGCAAAGTTGCTGACATCTCCTACGGCGATGGCACAATGCCGCCATATGGTATTGTGCCATCCAGAAATGAAGGCTCTGTCCCCCACACCCTCTAGCAATTATATATAATCCACTTCAGGTTGGAGCTGTTTTGGGGAAGGGGCAGAATGCTGGGAAACACTGCATCAGTGAAATCTGGACCATTACAGTGACTTTCACTGTAAAGGTCTTTTTTCAGGTTTCGCTGTTGTGGTGTCACTGTGCAGTGGGCCACCAATGAACAGTGGCACGCACAGTCCACTGCTGTCACATTTGCATGAGTCATCCCCTGTGCCAGTCATCCAGCTTCTTGAATCTGATGTGCAGATTCAAAGCAGTGATGTCACTGCAGTAATAAGCTCAAACAGCTCCCTACATGTGCCAGTTATGCCTTCTATTGAGTACAGTAACATTACATTACATCCTCCCCACATAAAATGTATTTTGTTCTGATGAACTAGGCAAGATAACTTGAAGTAGTGAACATGTCCAATGATGGGCTTGAGTGTCTGGTGGCTCTGTTTTTTTGGACACTAGAGCCTCAAAATCAATATCTGTCCTGGGGGAAATGTAAATTGGGATAGGAGCAGGGGAAAGAGGACAATATCAAATACAATATATCATGAGGTTTGAAGGGTTTTCAGAAGGCACTTGGAGGTTGGCAGCAGCCACAGGAAATTAATAAGTGACAGAATAAATGAACAGTTAAGGAACCCCAGAAAGAAAATACCTCTTACACATACTGTACATATGTACAGAACAGTATAAGGTTTGTCATGGTTTCTTGTAATGCCTATTTATGTAATTTGAATTAAAAGCTGGACCTAAAGTTTATTTTGTTAGTTTTTTAGAGATACTGTAACTGCAGTGTTTTGCCTGGCAAGCGTCTAGAAGTGTGATATCAGTTTAGCTAATCCTGAGGTTGGGGGATGGTATGTAAATGGTTTGTAAATGCCTACGCGTCTCATGATCATTAATGAATACTTTGTGTAACAATTATCCCAAGTGACTGTTAATACAGCATGGTTTGAACACTTTATTGGTTTTAAGGATGGTGAATCCATACGGTGTACGTGAAGCAGAGTGTAGCTCGACTATCATTAAGCAGGGACTGCTTTCACTTCACAAACACAGAGCAAAAGCAGTCAAAATGATTGAAATTATTGTGGTATAAACATGAAATGCAGTGTACATATTACATATACATAGTGTACATAAGAGGTCTTGAAGTTTTAAAAGTCCCCACGCCCATGCCATACCCATGTCACACCCATACCACACCCACCATGAAAAAAATGTAATATTTTGTGCTGTTTATTATCGGAAGCATGTGGAAGAGCCATGCTAACACAACTACAGCCATTAATCTAGCATGTACATTCAACAAGTATCACCAGGGGAAGAGATTTTTAAACATAGCAAATGGCAGCCATCTTCAACAATGTGAGTCTTTAATTACAAAATCAGCTGTAGACATTTTTTAACAACACCTGATAAAACAAAAAATATACCAAGCATGAATCTTAGGTTAGCAGAAATAAATGTTTTCTAAAAAAAAAAAAACTATATCATAAATTTTTTCGCCGACTAACAAATACTGCTGCTTTAAACACTGAAACAGAAAACAGAATGTGTAAAGAATTAAGTTTAGAAATATATTAAAAAAAATGTAAGTATCAACAGTAGGATGAATTTTTTTTATTTTTAAATTGTTTTTTAGAAACAGTACTTTATTTTATTATGTTTAAATTTGTTTGCATTTTCTCCTCTCAGCCGAGTGTAATTTAAATGGAAAGGAAAAAAGTCACTATTATGGTACAATTGAATACATTTTTATTAATATAAGCTGATCTTCCTGCCCCTGAATTGTAGTGCTTTAATTCAGTCCATGGACCAATGAGTCACTAATTTTCTAAAGTAGCACTGTAGGGAAAAATATGTGGGTGAAATCCTCAGGGATCTAAAGGACTGGGAAGAAGACTTACTACTAAATCAGTTTTGGCACTGAACACAATTCACCCGATCCATACTGCCTGGAACGAGGTCAGTGCTGACTGCATTAAAAACTGCTTTATCAAAGCAGAATCAGAAAGATTTTGTTGTTTGTCAACAAGACATTACAATGAGCATAAGCAATGATTTTTTTTACAATAAGCACAAGCAATGAAAAATGTTCTAAAGTGCAAATAGAAATAGTTTTCTTAAGGGGAACATATGAATTCAGGGTTTACAATAAATACAATATAAAAATACATTCCATAATAAAACCTTTTTTGTGTTGAATAAACACAAACTAAAACTACACTAAAACGCTTTGTCTTAAAGAGCTAGTGGAGTCAAAACAGGTAGACAGGAAAATAATACACATTTTCAGAAGTAGTGAGTTGAAACTTCTTATTTCTGAAGTATTTTCCTTTTTCCTTTTGCTCATAAGAAAGTCTTCTATGTGATAATATTGTGCTGGATGTGTGGAACAGCTCTTAGCCATGGCAGCTGATATATCTTGCTCTACTGCCCCCAACTACATTATCAGCATTGTGATCTCACTGACAGTGACAGCACAGGTGATTGACCCAGCAGTTACTGAGTTGCTCTTCCTAAGCAGCATTGATGTCACAGTCAGTGAGGTCACAATGCTGGTGATGTAGTGGGGCAGTACATATATACATAGACAGTGTCGACAGATAAGGGCCTATGGCCCACCCAGTCTGCCCATTTGAACTTGTAAGTTCAGTTTATGTTTTTCTAGAAGTCTGTTGCCCCTTACCCCTGACCTCCAGAATTCCTTTATATCTGTCCTATTCATTCTTAAATCCCATGATTGTTTCAGCCCCCACCACTTCCTCTAGCAGGGTGTTCCACTTGTCCACCACCCGTTCTGTGAAGAAATTCTTCCTTACATTTCCTCTAAATCATCCTCCTTCCAACTTCATCCCATGCACTCTAGTCCTGGAACATCTTTTTCACTTAAAAATTGTGTATTCCTGCACCCTGTTCCTCCCTGTAAGATACTTGTATGTCTCTATCCTGTCCACTCTCTCCCTCCTCTCCTCCAGGGAGTACATATTCAATTCCTTCAACCTGTCCTCTTAGGACTTGTGATGCAATCCATGTACCATCTTTGTTGCCCTCCTCTGAACCTTCTTTACCCTGTCTATGTCCTTACATAAGTAAGGTCTCCAGAACTATACACTCTACTCCAAGTGGGGCCTCACTAGTGTCTTGTATTGTGGAATTATGACCTCCCTTTTCCTGCTGGTGATTCCCCTGCCTATGCATCCCAGCATCCTATTTGCTTTACCTGCTGCCTTGTCACACTGTTTCCCCTACCTTGAGGTCATCAGAGATGATAAATCCAAGATCCCTTTCCTGCTTGGTGCATGCTATATCCTCACCCCCCCAAACTGATATATTATGCCAGGGTTTTTGTGCCCCATATGCATTATCTTGCACTTCTTTGCATTGAATTTCAACTGCCAAACCTCTGACCATTCTTCAAGTTTCTGCAGGTCTCTTTGCATTCTGTCTACACCCTCTGGTGTGTCTACTCTGTTACAGGGCTTTGTGTCATCAGCGAACAGTGAAACTCTGCCTTCTAGGTCCTGTGCAATGTCACTGATGAAGATGTTGAATAGGACTGGTCCCAGCACTGATCCCTGTGGCACCCCACTGGTCACTCTTCCTTCTGTGGAGTGACAGCCATTTACCACCACCCTCTGTATCCTGCCGCCCAGCCAGTTAGCTATCCACCACACTACTGTCCTGCCCACACCCATATTCCCCAGTTTGTGTAATAGTCTTCTATGTGGCACAGTGTCAAAGGCCTTGCTGAAGTCCATATAGGCTATGTCCACTGCCCTCCCCTGATCCACCTCCCTAGTCACCCAGTCAAAAATTTCAATGAGGTTGGTCTGACATGACCTCCCCTTGGTGAAACCATGCTGCCTTGAGTCCTGTAGTCCATTGACAACCAGATGTTCCACCAATCTCTCCTTCAGTAGTGCTTCCATGATCTTCCCCACTACCACAGTGAGGCTGACTGGTCTGAAGTTCCCCACATCTTCTTTGTTCCCACTTTTGTATAAGGAGACTACATCTGCTGTCCTCCAGTCTTTGGGTACCTCCCCTGTTTCCAGTGATCGGCTAAACAGGATTGCCAGAGGTTCAGCCACCACCTGCCTTAGTTCTTTAAGGACCCTAGGGCGCACCCCATCTGGCCCCATTGCTTTGTCAACTCTTATTACTTCCAGTTCCTTCAGGACCCTTTCTTGTGTAAAGGGACTTGTGTCCATTCTACACCATTCTCACCCCTTGTATGCCCTTCAGATCCATTACCCTACTCTTCCTCAGTAAAGACTGAGCAGAAATACCTGTTCAATATGTCAGCTTTACTGTTGTCATCCTCTATGCGGCCCCCATCCTCCCCCTTCAGTCTCACTATCCCTCCTTTTGCCTTTCTTTTTTCACTTATGTACTTGTAAAAGGTTTTGTCCCCTCCACCCACTGATTTTGCAATTTGCTCTTCTGTCTGAACTTTGGCTTCCCTTACTGACCTCCCTGCCTCCCTTTGCTTCTCCTGGTACTTCTCCCTATCCCCTTCTGCCTGTGTATTTTTGTATTGCCTGAATGCAATCTTTTTGGCTTTCACTTTCTTTGCTACCTCTTTGGAAAACCATAATGGTCTCCTGTTCCTTTTCTTTTGATAACCTGCTTAAAATATAATTCTGTTGCTCTTGTAATCCCCATTTTAAATACTGCCCACTGTTCCTTAACCCCTGATTCCTGCCCCTTTCCCCTTAATGCCTTGTTCAAGTATCTCCCCATTTTCTCAAAGTCTGCCCCCCTAAAATCCAGGATACATGTTTTTGTGTGGTTTGGTTCTGCTCATTTTGTGATTTCAAACCACAATGACTGGTGGTCACTGTTCCCCAGGTGCTCCCCCACTGTTACCCCATCACACTGTCCCTGTTTGTGAGCACAAGGTCCAGTATTGCCTTCTGCCAAGTCAGAGCAGAGCTAAATAAGTCCGCTACCAGGCAAAGTGCTGTTCCACACATCACACCTATTAATATCGGGTAAACAATCTTCTAATTAACAAAAGCAACAATAAAAAATATCTCAGATATAAAAGGTAATGGTAGGCTGCTTTTAAAATCTAATATTAGTTTTAGGCAGTACACTAGCTCTTTAAATCACCTGGTGATAATTCCTGCTCTAAGTAGTTTCTTTTCTCTTCAGAGTTAATATGTCTATCAAACAATATCCCAGTCTAAGTAAAGTTTATTTCTTTTGAACAAAACAAGAATACAATCTAGTCCTATTTTTTATTTTTTTCTGATGATGATTTTTCAGAATGATATCCATCCATTTTTTTTCTTAACCTGTCATATTTCGGACAGGTTAAGACTATGTGAGCTAAATCTTCTATATGTCCTGGTTCACATGTACAAAGATCTGAAACTATTATTTTAGGATTTTTATATCTTTTCTCCAAAGATTTTACCAGGAAATGTTCCAAATTCGAATTTAGTTAATATCATTCTGATATTATGATTAGTAATAAGAGTCACATAGTCTTGTATCTCAGGTGCTTTCCCAAAAGGCGGCTGTGCACTCCAGTGTAAACACGGGTGCAGCTAAGGGATGGCTTATCCCACTGATTCAGAACTGTGCCAAGGGAGATGCACTCCAACAGAAAAATTTCACTACTCTATTCATATTTCAAAACATTTTTTATTTAAAGCAATGTTGATAGTGAATGGCTGCCTGCCAATCACCCAGTGAAACAATAATGATGTCCACCCCAGTGCTTTGCCTACTAAATGAGGCTTCATTGAGTGAGAGTGCTTCTGAGTGAGGCTGGAAGGAGCTGACTGATATAGCTCAGGAGGGGGTGTAGTTGGTTGCTCCGCCCATTGAGTTCCAGGCGTAGCCTTTCAATTCAATGGGCTTGCACAACTTAGAGTGGAGTTATGCCTGTGCAACTGTAACTTTGACTATTCACTTTCTCTGTTCCATGGGGAAGTACCACCCTATCAAGGTACCATAAGTTAAGGAACCCTTGAGGAGGGTTCCACTTTAAAAGCTGCCATGGGAACAATTTCCTTAGGCTGAAGGTACCTTAGGAAGGAGTTCAAAAAGACTGAGCAGCAAGTGGAGATCACTGAGTCTGAAGACAGACTGACAGCAACCAGTGCAACTGGAAACAGACATAGACTGAGGTGAACAGAGGCTGACCAATATCAGAACTGATAGCAGAGAGGCATGACTTCCAAAGGAGAGAGGGAACTGCAAAGAAAGAGGGCCACCATCCAATTCCATCCAACAGCAGAAACCTAGCTGGGTAAACTAATGGAATGTACAACATTATGGGCTAGCTAACTTTTATGACCTTTGGAATGGAAGAGAAGAAAAAACCCATGAGGAGGAAACCTCTGGGAATCCAAGTCCTTGGTTGCCTTCCTTCCAGACTTGGGATAAATTAGTGATGATGCGGCTACAGCCATGCAGGAACCTAAATGATGACTCACTGCCTATGATTTAAGCAGTACAAGAGGTGCCATTGAGTACAAGTTAACCTTTTTCTACCTATGGCTTCCACCTACTGTTTCTGCAGGGCATGCTGTACCGCTGCTTACATTTCAGTGGTGCCCAAGATCTCTGCTTACAGTATCCGCTTACCATGTCAGCAGGGCACTATATACCACTGCCTACATTTCAGCTGTGCCCAAGATATATCTTCCTAGTACATTAGCAGAACACACTGTACCGCTGCTTACATTTCAGCAGTGCCCAAGATACCTGCCTATAGCATCCACCTACCACATCAGTAGGGCATGCTGTATAACTGCTTACATTTCAGTGGCACCCAAGATCCCTGCCTACAACATCTGCCTACCGCATCAGCAGGGTACGCTGTACTGCTGCCTACATTTCAGCAGCTTCCAAGATCCCTGCCTATGGCATCCACCTACTGCATTAGCAGGGCACGCTGTATCATTACCTACATTTCAGTGGCACCCAAGATTCCTGCCTATGGCATCTGCCTCCAACATCAGCGGGTATGCTGTACTGCTGCGTACATTTCAGTGGCACCAAGATCCCTGCTTATGGCATCTGCTACCACATCAGCAGGGTATGCTGTACTGTTGCTTACATTTCAGTGGCACCCAAGATCCCTGCCTATGGCAGTTACCTACCAAATCTGCAGGGCACACTGTACCCTTGCTTACATTTCAGTGGTGCCCAAGATCCCTGGAAAGCTGCTTGCTAAACTGAATGCAGGGCAAGGCACTGGTTTAGACAGGAAATGACAATTAGGACATGATAGGAGGCCATGGCAAAGCCTAATGGCGTATGCACATGGAAGAAACAAAACATAAATAAGGCTGAATACTGCTTTTACTTGAATGCAGGAATAGTGGAAGGCCATGGAAAAGCCCAAGGGCCATAAGCACATAAAAGAAACAGAACATAAATAAGGACTGTTAGCACTGAGGATATAAGAGATTGCATGAGTTGGAATGCAACTGTTAGCACTGGGTATTGCATGATTGCTGATAGTGACATCGAATGGCAACTAGAACATTGCACAAGACTGAATGATACAAGCTTGAACTGAATGAGAAATGCATGCCAACCAATTCCATAACGGAGGTTAGTGTTAATTGCTTATGTATTACAAGTCAGGAGACTGAGGAATACGATTAACAAATGAAACTGCTAGGGAAGCAGGACGTCTATGGGAACTGAAAACTAGGTAGCAGAGCTGCTGCAGTGAACAAAGAACTTAGAAGGGAGTGGCACCCTGGCTGGAGCTAGGTGTAAACAGTTAACGATTATAGCTGAACTGAGGGATTGCTAAACATAGGGGAAAAAAACAGCAAAATGGAAGCTTGAATAGCACAAGGCAAGCAAAGGGGGATAGCAAGATGCTAGGAAATCTAGAAAGCCCACAAAACAAGCAAAACTGAAAGAAACACAACCACAGGAGAACAAGAGAACAGCAGACATAAACACAGAGAAGCACAAACTGCAGTCAAGGAGGAAGAAAGCAAAATATTGATCTAGAAATGGGAGAAACAAAAAAGGGGTAGGAGATAAACACAGAGGGAGGGTGCAGAGCCCCCAGCAGAGCCTTCAGCTGCAGACAGAAAAGTACTTCTGAGTGAGGTTAGAAGGCGTTGACTTACATAGCTCATAAGGGGGCGTGGTTAGTTGCTCCACCCATTGAACTACAGGCATAGCCTTTCAATTATTTAGAACAGTTATATTCCATCTATGGAGATAGAGAACTTATTTTAATAAACTTAATGCTTAACAGTTATGTTTTAGGGCTGGAGGGTGAACTGCTGGATGGTAATCAGTACTTGCTTTCAGCAGAAAAGTCAGTCACATTTTTACCTCCCCAGGCTTACCCTTCCCCATTTGGCCCCATTCCTAATAGTGGCAGGAACAACCACCATTTTAGTTACCTCAAATATATCCTTTAGATTTATAGACCAAAACCTAGAAAACAATTTATGCTTGCTTTGAAGTGCTCAAAAACATGTCAAGTCCTAGTATAGTCTATGAATAGATAAATGAGCTAAAAGAAAATGAGCTATAACAGCCCATGATTAACATAAACATTGTGCAATTTAAAGTCCGAGTAGTCCAAACGCATCAGAGTGAGTGACTTTAGGAACCAAGATCATCTAGCATAAGTAACTTTCCAGAGACAGCAAACAACCATTAGCACACTGTTCGCTACTCACCACCCCGCACAGTCTAGTTTTTATTTGTGTGTATGTGTGTGCGTGAGTGTGTGTGTGTGTATGTGTATGTGTGCATGTCCATGCATGTGTGCATGCATGTGTGCGTGCGTGCATGTGTATGTGTGTGTTGGTTGCATGAGGAAGACAAGAATCTAAAGTGTCCTCATTCAAGTCCGCATTCTCCTGCCCCTCCTGGCAATATTCCACATTGATTTTGCCAATTAATTTAAGAGCATCTTTTAGATCTGTGAAAATATAGATGTGTCCATCATTCTGCACATGGAGTTTAGCCAGATATATTGTGTTACAAGGCACCTTTAAATCTCACAGATGTAGTTTTGGGCCATATTCCCTTGTCCTCTTGGCCACTCATTAGCACCAGGTCACATTGAACCATTAGCAGGAGGGCTCAGGAGCCAGTCTCCAAATTCTTACAGGGAGTTATTCTGTACAGTCTTTTGAGGTGGAGCACAGGAGTAGTCACCCACAGCATCTCTCTTAGCCATGCTACCACTGTCTCCACTGGTGCATCTGCTCCTTAAAAAACCTGTCAGGAGACCACTAATTTGCACATTTTATTCATGTAGTTGTTTTTTAGCATGCTTGAGTCTTATTTTTAGCAGAGTGCTCTCTTTAACAATCTCTACCATGACAGAGAGCATGTGGCCTGCTGAGTTCGCTGCCTGCTTGACCGCTAATCGATTAGCCTCTGTTCAACTGTCTGCAGCCAGCTGGTAAACACATTGAAGTTGCCTGCCAATAGTTGTAGAGAAGCATTCGTGGAATTCATAGCGGCATTCAGAATTTGCAGAATAATTTGTGTGTTCCCAGCAGTGGTATTCTCAGAGTCAGTTGGAGCCTGCTTAGAGCCCTGTTTTGGTTTAAAAAGTCTTTGGCCCTCCAGCCATGCCACACTGTTTCTCCATCAGGTTTTATGGCAAGTAGATGGCTTACACGAAAATCTTCGAAACACCAACATTGCAATCAGTAATGTATCGCTTTAGCTCTAGCAATTTGAGGCAAAAGGAGTGGCTTTAAATCTATTTTAAGCCATTATAAGCCTGTTTGGTGGGAGGAACTTTGCAAAGTACAGCGAAGCTCGACAGGATTAAACCCAATTCTGCAGCATGCTGCAGCAGAGTTACTGCAGTAAACATTGTAATTTCAATGGTAATTAGTCTCATTTGTCACACAGAAAACTGTGAAACTGCCAGGATGAAGCAGCAGTGTCACAGTTTCCTCCATGACAATAGGGACTAGTCACCATTGAAATTAATAATAATAATAATAATTTTATTTTTAAAGCACCTTTCAGTATATCAAGGCACTGAACATATCAAAACCACAGCATACAATACCAACTAATAAAACATATAAATAAAATGATTTCATATCAACATCACATATTAAAATCAAACAATAAAATATCCCATAAAATCAAAACACAGTATTTACATTCTTGTTACATTAATCCTCCAAGAAGGCCATTTGCCACAGGTAGGTTTTAAAATTTTTCTTAAATACCTCCATGGAGGTGCATTCCCTTAACCAGCATGGTACAGAATTCCAAAGAGTGGGTGCAGCATAAGAAAATGCTCTACTGCCAGAAGATTTTAAACACACTCTTGGAATCTCTAACAACCCCTCATCAGCCGAGCGGAGCGATCAGCCGGGGCAGTAAGGCACCAGAAGTTCTTTCATATAGGTCGGACCCTGATCATGAAGGGCTTTGAAAGTCAATAAAATTACATTGTTTACTGCAGTAACTCTGTTGCAGCATGCTGCAGAATTGGGTTTAATCTTGCCGAGCTTCACTGTATGTCTGAACACTCCAGACACTGGACTCACTACCAAAGTCCTATGGTTTTGAAGGAACAAAATCCCAGTGCTTTGTAGATTAGCACAGAACCTCTCGGCTCCACTTCAACATCTAGTCAACACTAAGGAGTTTTTCCATGGGTAAGAGACAACATCTGAATGAGCTTCATTCCCCACCCTGAGGGCCCCACCACAACAGCAAGTTGAGGAGCAGGACTCAGTGACAGAGATGCTGTTGGGTATGTGCCAACTCTGCACATGCAGGGCACTCTGACACACCCACTGGGTGGTTATTCACCCCTTCCACACCCAATCCCACTTCTTCTATGTAGGACCATGGGAATCTGCTGGATGGGGCAAACTTTCATGAGCTGTGTTCCACATAGATTGGAGAAGCCAAGGTTTGTGAATGTCAGCATTCATAGGTGCAGGGCTCTGTGGATCAAATGCGAACCCGTTTGGGCCCTTACTGTTCATTCAGGCTGTACAAAGTGTAAGTGCTTACTGCATCCTAATTATAAAGTATAGTACTGAAATAAAGCTACACCTCCAATGAAGAATGCCATACCTTTTAGTGCAGTGGCACCTTTGCATTCATTAATCAGGGTTGTGGCTTTTTATAGTAGCTGGTGTTCCATGCTACTGAACTGTGCTGATCTGAAACTCCAGAACCTGTCACCTTCTAGCTATTAACAGGGCCCTGTGTTGAATTCTTTGTGGATTCTTAAAAATCATCTGCAACATAAAATGCATTTTGTTGTCATTTTTCAATATATTTTTGTCAATCTAAATAAAAATGTTAAACTGCACCAATGTTTAATGTTTTTGTCAAGGCAGTACCAAAGCTCTAGGCACTGCTGCTTTTTATGATAAGCTGAGATTCCTTATTGATTGATTGAGTTAATTAGTTTTTGTTGAACGGGAAAGGAGGGCTAGACTATACTGAAATACTGCTATTTTCATCCTCAGTCTGGGGAGGGTTGAATACAGACGCAAGTCAACTAAAACTGAACCAAATTAAGCTGTTGGTGGTAATTTAGTGAGTGGGGGAAATGTAGCCAGGACACCGTGGAAATTCTCCAACTCTTCTGTAGGGGAAGCCCTTGGCCATTTTGGCAGTCTGCCAACATGGCCAACTAGGTCAGTGGTGGAAGAGTAGCTGTGGGTGTAGGGAAGCCCACCTCCTCCCCTATCATCTATTCTCATAGTTCCCATGAGTAAAGAATGTAGTGACTGAAAATGGATCTGCAGATATGGACATCAATGGTGCAGAAGTGTGGCACACTAACTTACAGGCTGGAAAAGACAGGAAGCTCAGACAGCAACTGCTTGCTGAAGAAGAGAAGTGAAAAAGGGCGATGGAGGGAAGAAAGAAAGCAGCATTTGCTCTTCTTGGTGGCCAAGGAAGAAGCAAAATTCAAAGCCAAGAAAGAGAAGCTGAACATGTCAATTATGTAGCCCTCAGATGAAGTGGCTATTATGGAGAAGCACGCTGATAGAAGCAGCATCAAAGAGCTGGATGACAGTGATGCTGTCAAAACAAAACTTGCCTTTCAGGTCTCAGAGAGTGGACACTGTAACTGGTATTGACTTTTCATGTACATCTGGAGTATCTACAGACATTGCCCCAGTATTGCCCCAAAAGTTAAAACATGAGTTTACCCGGAGAGCAACCTGCCGAGTCCAGACAGGAACAAAGTGATGATGCCGGCCTGCAGGAAGACTTGCAGCAGGAAGAAGCAGATCCTGGTCTACCCTAGTGCCAGCAGCATGGTCATCGAACCCTTGTGAATGACAGGGAGAAGCCTTGTACATCAGGTAGCAAAGTGGCTGCTACAGTGGGAAACTCCAAAATGGGACACCGGTTTAGACTATGTCATGGGCACTCTGGCCAGAAAGTGCAGCACCTTGCTGTGAAAAAGCCAACTATGGACTGGTCCATGGAGTTGGTCCTGGAGGCAGCTGGCTGGATTAGATCACCAGACAAAGTGTCCTGGCTCCCATGAGACATGGAGCCCTTTTTTAAGGGAAAACATCAGACTGAGACTGTGATTATTTCAAGGGAAATGAATGGCAAGAGGGAGCTGAAGAGCTGTCCTGCTGCACAACTCTGGCCAGGGAAGGCTCTGGAACTGACTGTAAGGGTGTATCCTGTGTTCCTTTAGCTACTGTACATGCTGATGATGAGATTGTTAGTGCAGAAATGGGGGTGCAGGAAGGGCATGTTTAGAAAGGAATACTACAAGAGCCAAAAGTGCACCTGCCTAATTGGCTTATTAGAACCCCCCCCACTTCCAGTCACCCCCACCTCTGGAGCCATGGAGGATGAGGTGAAGGAAGCTTGGAGAAGTCAGCAGAAGGGGATTCTGACACTTTGGATCAAGAAAGGGACACTCAGTCAGAACAACCAGAGGCCCCTAGACAGTTAGGGATGGCTGATTTATTTTCAGCTCAAGGTGAACCAACCCAGATATGGAATGTTGTTAGGCTAAAATGGAGGGGCAGGGGCTTGACCATCCCCCTGACCAGGTCTTAATTATAAGAAACTGTTGAAGGACTTGATGGGGTTTATTGTGGCAAAGTTATATGCTGCCATTCATGTGTCAGGTGAAGCAATATATGCCAGTGGTTTCAAAGGCTTTAAAAATCTCTGGAGAGATTTTGCTTGAAATATGATAAGCTGAAAGACTGCTTTGTGGGCCCCTTTTATGGCTATCCCCCTGTCTAAACCTGCCATAAAAATTATTAGAACCTTGTTTGGGAAAGAGGGGGTTCATGTGTCAGACATCTTGTATTGATTGAGGCAATGCTGCAAGATTTTGTAACAACCTACCACAATTATTGACACAGAGCAGGTTCGGACAGGGAGATGGAAGTTCAAGGTGAAGCAGTGACACACAGATACTTGGACATGTCACCTTTCAGGCAGTTTCTTTTGGGGGTAAGGATAAAGGCATGTGTTTCTACCCAGGCCAACTTCACACGTGTCATAAGTGTGGAGCCAGGAGTGCCAGTGATGCTGACTGTTGTAATCTTTGCTTTGAGTACAGGCACATCAGCGTGCACCCTTTTTGTCTAGCAGAGCCTTTACTTGTCTTTATTTAAGGGCTGCACCTTCAGTTTTGCAGCGTGCCCCTGCCTATGGTCCTTTCTCGACAGAGGGGTATATTGGATAACCTTATTCTCCTAAGAGAATCAATAAAAAGAGGTGACAAAGGTTTGATAAGTGGGTTCTTGCTATCAGTTGACCAGAGGAAGGCCTTTAACCAGCTACCGCATGCCTACCTGATCAAGGTATTGGGCCTGTGTTGGATTACTGATTGTTTCACAAAATGGATCCTAATGTTGTGTAACCCCCCCCCCCCACAAATGGGGGTTCCCAAAAAGTCTTCCTTGAGCTTGCCTAAATGCTCACTGCCAGGCTGGTTTCCTGCGTTTTAGCAGTTTAAATGTGATTGCCAGAGAGTGCCTGTATAGCATCTGTGCACTGCCTCCTTAAGAGCCGCCTGGAATGCAGTCATAAGTAATCTGAGAGGGAGCTCTGTTGAAAGATGTAACTATTTGCTGAAAATCATTTAGAGTGATAATGATAATGTAGTTTGTCTAACCTGTCTTCTTTGCAGCAAGGACTGTTATGTTTATCTCCACTATCTTGGTTCTGGACTGCGAATTGGACCAATTAGTACTGGTGGGACCTAAAATGGAGCCATACTACAGGAGCTGTCTGGAGTCAAAATCTGTAGGAATTGTAGTTTTGTGCTTTTTGCACCTTTTTGCACCTGAAGGGGGAGCCTTTGTTGTGACTGACAGGAGGATCAGCCAACCAAACCTTTTGAATCTTGGGGAATTTCCCAGGCTGCTGCAGCTAGTTTCAGTTTTGAGCTGAGAAGTGAAGAAGTAACAGCTCAAGTGATTTTGACCAGCAGCTCTGTGTAGTTTTGAATGGGAGAACTATGAAAGGACTGAGGGGTTACTAGTGGGCTACCGCAGGGTTCAGTATTGGGTCCTGTACTTTTTAGTGTCTTCATCAGTGACATTGCAGAGGGACTGGAAGGAACAGTATGCCTTTTTGCAGATGACACAAAGATCTGCAACAGGGTTGATACACAAGGAGGCATGGAAAGGATGAAAAGGGACTTGGCGAGGTTGGAGGAATGGTCAGAAGTATGCCAGCTAGGATTTAATGCAAAGAAGTGCAAAATAATGCACCTGGGAAACAAGAACCCAGGGGAAGAATACACAATGGGTGGGGAGGTAGTGACAACAACAAAAAAGGAAAGGGACCTGGGGGTAATCATATCAGATGACCTTAAGGTTAGCGCAATGTGAGAAGGCAGTAGGGAGGGCTGGGGTATATGGGATGTATACGGAGAGGCATCAGCAGCAGAAAACAGGAAGTTGTTATCCCTCTGTACAGACAGTTGGTGAGACCCCATCTGGAGTACTTTGTCCAGTTCTGGAGACCCCATCTCCACAAGGACATAGACAAGATAGAGGTAGTCCAGAGGAGGGCAACTAAATTGTGCAGGGTCTGCAAGAGAAGCTGTATGAGGAGAGACTAAAGGAGCTTAATATGTATACCCTTGAGGAAAGAAGGGAGAAGGGGACATGATATAAACTTTAGGTACCTCAGTGAAATCAACAAAGTCCAAGAGGGTAGCATCTTTCAGAAAAAGAGACTTGCAAGAACAAGGGACACAATTTAAAGATAGAAGGAGGCGGTTCAGGGACAATGTGAGAAGTATTATTTCACAGAGAGGGTAGTGGATGCATGGAACAGCCTTCCTGAGGAGGTTGTGGGGTCTAAAACTGTGGAGAATTCAAGAATGCATGGACAGACATAAGGCAATTCTTGTGGGGGTAGGAAGAAATAGGTTGTTGGTTAACTAGGATCTGTGGCCTCATCCTGTAGGTAGAAATGGGCGACTAGATGGGGCCAAGGTCCTTATCTTCCATCAAAGTCTATGTTTCTATGTTTCTATGAGTTTTGGCTTGTTTGTCTGCCTGTTGTCCCTGAGAGGGAAAACAGAGTGTATTGGACTGAATCTGAGTTGTGAGGACTATTTAAGCCACTGGACTGTGACCAGGCTTTAACCTGAAGAAGACCAAAGATTTGCTGAATGCGATTGGCCTGTCAGAATTTCCAGCTGCTTTTGAATACCCGGTTTGTGCAGAGACTTTGCGATTGTGACCGGAGAGCAGTTTGCCTGGTACAGTAGAATTTCCTTACATGTAAATGTGCTATGTATTGAAAGTGGGTCATGATTTGGTTCCCCACTGTGTGAACTGTGTTCTGCTTGCTGGAAGCTTTATCCAGCCTAGTAGGACTGAATCAGATTCATCTCCATTCAGCCTGGGCAATGCCAGACTACCCCATTGCACAGAAAGCCACCGACGAGAGACCTGCCAGGGATCAGCCCCTGCTCCACACTTGAACAGGAATGGTCCTCGGCCGAATCATGTGGACCTTGCTTCTCCTGGCACTCCAGATTAACCACCTGCTGTCTCGATTTTTCGTCCAGCATGTGTCCAGTTTTGGGTTTTGTGAGTAATCATCAGGGTAGCTTCCTGAAACAATAGCCTAATCTAAAAGTGTGTCATCTGATTGTCTTGTTTTCTTTTCATGAACTGAGCCCTCCAGCTCCGGATTACAATTAGTGTGTGTTGTGCATGTTGTTTTCTTCCATCACAGGGCCCCAGCCAGCTGCAATGTTCCTGGCTAGCCCACCATTCTCCATCTGGGTACTCAGAGTGCGTGACTGTTTATGGAACCTGAAGTGCATGCATAATTGTTTGATTGATAGAGCCTTTAAGCAAATTAACCTGATTATGCCCCTCCCTTGTTCAAGTCCCTTAAATAAATAAATCAGTAAAGCTGACATATTGAACAAGTATTTCTGCTCAGTCTTTACTGAGGAAGAGGAGGTTAATGGGTCTGAAGGGAGTACAGGGTGAGAATGGTGCAGAAATGGACACAAGTCCCTTTACTCGAAAGGGTTCCTGAAGGAACTGGAAGTAATAAGAGTTGATAAAGCAATGGGGCCAGATGGGGTGCACCCCAGGGTCCTTAAGGAACTAAGAGAGGTGGTGGCTGAACCTCTGGTTATCCTGTTTAGCCGATCACTGGAAACAGGGGAGGTACCCAAAGACTGGAGGACAGCAGATGTGAGGGAAGAGTGACCAGTGGGGTACCACAGGGATCAGTGCTGGGACCGGTCCTATTCAACATCTTCATCAGTGACATTGCGCAGGACCTAGAAGGTAGAATTTCACTGTTTGCTGATGACACAAAGCTCTGTACCAGAGTAGACACACCAGAGGGTGTAGACAGAATGAGAAGGGACCTGTAGAAACTTTAAGAATGGTCAGGGGGTTTGGCAGTTGAAATTCAATGCAAAGAAGTGCAAGACAATGCATATGGGGCACAAAAACCCTAGCACAATATATCAGTTTTGGGGGGGTGAGGATATAGCATGCACCAAGCAGGAAAAGGATCTTGGGATTTATCATCTGATGACCTCCAAGGTAGGAAACAGTCAAACAAGACAGCAGGTAAAGCAAATAGGATGCTAGGATGCATAGGCAGGGACATCACCAGCAGGAAAAGGGAGGTCATAATTCCACTATACAAGACACTAGTGAGGCCCCACCTGGAGTACAGTGTGCAAGTTCTGGAGTCCTTACCTATGTAAGGACATAGACAGGGTAGAGAAGGTTCAGAGGAGGGCAACAAAGATGGTACATGGATTGCATCACAAGTCCTGACATTCTGCATAGAAATTATCCAAACTTCTTGTCATGCCTAAATGACTAGTTGAAAGTAAAGCTACATCATCAGCATAACTCAAATAAGGTAATACTCTTAATCCAATGTTTGGCATATGAAATTCTTCATTGTACATTTTGTTTAATACAGTACAGAAGAACAGATTAAACAACTGTGGTGCCAATGAACAACCCTCTTTAACTCCTATATTATAACTAAACCATTTACTAATTTCACCTTTATTATTATATCTAACACTAACAAAGTTATCCTGGTGCATCAGCCTGATTATTTCCAACAATGAAGGATCAACTCCAAGGCCTGAGAGTCTTTCCCAAAGGAGAATTCTATTAACTTTGTCAAATGCTGACTTAAGATCGATAAACGCACAATATAATTTTTGTTTTTTTACTACTTTATATTTATGTATAAGATGAGCCAAAACAGAAGTCTGATCTATTGTTGAATATTTTTTTCTGAATCCAGCTTGTGCTTCATCGATTACATTATTGGATTCTGACCATAAATACAATCTTCTGTTAATGATTTTGGTAAATAATTTCCCCAAATTATCAAGTAAACTTATTGGCCTATAACAACCAGGATCCTTTCTATCGCCCTTTTTGAAAATTGGCACAATAATACTTAAGTTCCAACTTCTCGGGAATAGCCCAGTTGTCCATGCATGATTAAATAGTTTATAAATAAAGGAATCCAGTGATGCTTGGTCCTAATTATAACATCCAAAGGATCCAAATCTAACAATATGCCAAAGCAATTTATTATCCTTTGAGTGGACCGCCCTTTTTAGTTCCATCCAAAATTGTTTGGCATATTTTCTTTTATTATTAATTAGCACCAGCTTATAAGTTCTCTTTATTTGATTCATTTTTTTATTTTTCTCCTTGTTCGGGTGCAATTTTAGTAATCTAAATTGTTTTTTAAGATATTTCCTAGCTTATTTACATTCTACATTATTCCAGGGTTGTCCTTCTTTCCTCTTTATCTTTGTCTCTTTTGTTATTATATAAGCTACTGCATTCATAATAAAGTTATAGTCAGATATTATTTGATTAGCACAAACATTATCTACTGATTCTGATAATCACATTAGGATACCTGCATTTTGTAGAATCTCTTCAAAATTTTGAGCTTCAATCATATCCCACTCAATTCTATTCTTTTTCAACTGGATCGATAGTGGTTCATGTTTAATTAGTTTATTGGTGCCTGATTTCCTAATTAAGCTAAGTTCAGCTTCTAAGTGCTGACTCTCAGGTCTTGGATTCAGATATAATGAATAACAATAATCAGGTTTAAATGTGTCCAAACAAAATCTATAGTTGATGAACCATTACCCCCCCCCCCAAATGAATATTCTCCCTCTAAGTCCAGCGATATCCTTCCATTTAAGAGACATAAATTCCGGTCAATCATTAATCAATGCAGCTCTATTCCACATTTGTTTATTACCAAATCCTTTGCTTTCCTTTGTAATTTGTACTTTGGATTTATCTGCTAAAGACAAAACCGCTCTATATCTTTATTACAGGCCTTTAAATTACCTAATCTAGCATTAAAATTCCATAATTAGCAATCCACATTCTGAGAAGTCACTTTGAATTCTTGTCACTACATCATTAAGGGTCCTAAAAAGATCCGAGTCTCCATATTTGCTTCCTGCAGGATTATGGTAAACATGAATTATAAACCATGAATTCTTGTCTCTATCCGTTATTTTAACCACCTGTAGACCATGGGCTGGATATTCAAAAGGGTTGATCCATGCGCAATAGGGTTGCGCCTGCGCAAGTCCGAAATTGCGCCATTCTGCCATATTCAGCAGGAGGCAGTTGGGCCCCCCCAAGGCAAGCTGAGCAACAGTGCAATGCAAATGAATGCATGCTGAACTGGAGGGGGAGGAACCATGCATAAACTGCATAGCCCGCTATTCAGCGGGCTGTGCAGAGTTGTGCAGGCAACCCCCAACCTGCACCTGCACAACTTTGAGCTAAAAAAAGGAGTAAGTCGAGGACCACCCACAGGTGAGCTGCCACATTGCAGGGCACAACACAGCAGCTGCCACCTGTGGCTGGCCCTCAACCTACTCCCTGTGCCCCCCCAGCCCAATCGCGGGCCTATAGTAACCCCTTCCGACTGGCCTGATCGCGGGCAAAAAATCCCCTTCCCCGACTGGCCCAATGTGAGGCATAAGTAAAATACCCCCCACTGCCCCGATCACGGCATAATTGTAAAATATCACTTCACCAGCCCGATCGCAGGCGCAGAGTCCAACCCCCAAGAACAGATCCTGGTGGTCCAGTGGACCGCTAAGCTCAATCGCAGGCTGCGAATGTTGCAACACCTCCGCCAAGAACAGACCCTGGTGATCTAGTGTCCCACCCCACCCACTCACTGCGCTCACCACCCTGCTCCCCCGCCAGCCAGCAGGCAGCATCCCACCCGCCGTTACTTAGCTATTACTTAGCTCGATCGATCGAAGGCACATTTGACAGGCAGCAAGAGCTATTACATGAACATATCAAGACAGTGGTGTCCAGATATGTGAATGAATTCATTCACATATCTGGACTGCCTTGTACGGTATGGGCTGCACACCCATTGGCTTGCTCTGCACCAATGGGCGGCAACTCCACCGGCAGTCAGTCGGCGTGGCAGCAGGAGCAGCAGGGGCGGATGCTGCTCCGCCCGCCGCCGGGGGGAGAGGGGGGTGGGCTACGGGTGGGTGGGGTGGGGGATACTAGATCACCAGGATATGGTCTTGGGGGTGCTGGTAACATTTCGCAGCCCACGATCGGGCTTAGTGGTCCACTCGGACCACCAGGATCTGTTCTTGGGGTTGACTTCGTGCTGCCCGTGAACAGGCTGGTGGGGGGTATTTTACAATTATGCCCGCGACCGGGCTAGTAGGGGGTTATTGCTATGCCCGCAATCGGGCCAGTCGGGTAGGGGATTTACGCTTTTGCCCGCACTGGGGCCAGTCGGGGGTGGGGGACTTTTACACTTTTGCCCATGATCTGGCCAGTCAGGGGTGGGGATTTTAAACTTTTGCCTGGCGATCGGCTCAGGGGCGCGTCCTCGATGGCTGCTGCCTGGCAGGGTGCCAGGCGCAAGTCCTTGGGGATCGGCGCACCTGCATGCTAATGGCATGCAAATGGGTCCATAAATAGATGCAAATGGTCCCCCCTGCGCCTTGCATGAATTATGGCCCCATTTGCACGTCACCCTTTGAATATGGGAAATTTGCGCATGGCGCAATGGTACTTGCACCACCACAACTTGAATGCTCCACTCTGACCACTTGCGGTGGCACAAGTTCCACTGCACCATGCACAGTGGCTGTGGCCGGGGTGATATTCAAAGGAGTTGCTCAATAGCGCAACTCCTTTGAATATCGCCCTGGCCACACCCCTGTGCAACTATTTTGTGCAGCGCAAGGGCTTGCGCCACAAAATAGCGCAGTTTGAATATCCAGCCCCATTATTATTACTACTTAATTTTTCAGTTTTCATGTCAATATCTAGTTTAATAAAAATTGTTAACCCTCCAGACTCCCTCCTAAATTTCCTAATTCGACTGGCCAATTTATTAAAAGATTTATATCCATCTAAATAAGAGTTAGAAAATGCCCATGTTTCTTGTACACAGATCAGATCAAATAAATTCAAATACTGAATTGTTTCTGGGTCCCCTAACTTTTCCCCAAGTCCTGCTAAATTCCATGACAAAATGTTAAGCGTATCATGATTATTTATAAACATATCTAACTTATTGGGATCAGTAATATGTGAGGATTTGGATATTGATCCCTGACTATGGCTTCCCTCTAATAGAATCTGTTTGTCATTGATTCAATGAAGATAGCATTTCATACCTATTAGCTGTCTCAACCAAAGTCTCCCAGCATTGTCCCTTCTGTTGTATGGATAAAAAAATATCCTCAGATTTGCTTCTAGTATTTTCAGTACATACATAAATGCCTAACTGATCCAATATGAACTGTTTCCTGTTTAATTCATTGACCAAACGTTCTTGTTTAACCTTGAATACAAACCCGTCCATCTATTCTAGCCTCTTAACACTATCAATATCAGAATTGGTAACAAAAGTTCCCAAACAGGTGCCCAAAAGTCTGTCAATTTTCTTTAAATTGAATTTATTCTCTTTTGCAGTTGTTTCAGTCCAAAATAGAAACTAATGTTTACTGTTGGGTTACTGCATATCCCTTGTCGGTGTAAAATTCAGGAAATAGCTTGTTCATGGACAACAAATCCCCAACTTGGATTCCCATCCTCTCAAACTCCTTATTTTTTTTTTTTTGGCAACTGCCTTTAAAAGGTAATACTGATTAGAAACCAGCAAGACCAGCTCCAAGGTTGATATTGGTCTGATTATACTAGTACAATGTTTAGCTAGAGTACAACCATCCAATAAATTTGTTAATAAGTCACTCATTAGTCCAGTTAATTTATCCTGTGTTTCTTGTGGAATACATGACACATTAAATAATGGTAACACAAAATCACTTCCTACTGTTTTTAACAGAAAACTTTAAAACATTTACTATCCTCTTGAGTTACTCCATCCTGAGTACTCAGTAAGCTAAATTCTTGTGCTTTAGTAGCATCTCCCTAATTTATTGATACAGGGTTTTTATTTTGCGTTTTCTTACTTGTCTTAGATTTCTTCAACTTCTCTAAGCTAATTCCCTTTTTGGGGCTGCTCTCATTTATTTTTTTTCCTAATTCCTGGTGTTCATTTAAATCTGGGCTGACACCTGCACCACTTAATAGTAATAGGTCAGTATCCATTTTTATTTGGCTTGCAGTTATTTCAAATGATTCTTTAAATTTTACTAAAACTTCGCTATTTTTTTTCCCTTTCCCTTTCTCTTTCATTGCCCACCAGTTTTTATTTTACTCTCTTTAACACTCTTACACTTACTCTTGCATTTACATTTACACTTGACTCTACTAACCTTGGAAATCTCTCTAGAGGCTTCTTGCTCCTCTCCCTTTTTCCATAGAATTGGAAACTTCTCTGCCATTTCTTTACAAATGCTGGTATCTCTTAACATTTTGTCAGGTAACATTATACACTCAGAGCTATTGCTTATGGTGGACTGCTTTGAGAAATTATCTGCTTTTGCTCTTAGAGTGTCATTAGATTCTGAGAAGGATGCTCTCACCAATACATGGGGGAATGGTTGTGCTTTCTGGGACAATATCAAGGATGTCACAGGGAAGCAGCCAAAAACCTCTCTGGCCATGTTAATGGTTGATGGATCCTCAACCCTTGACCCCAAGGTGATCGCAAACATCTTTAACACGGCTTTTTCAGACCTTAGTGCTGTTCTACCCCATGACTTTTTCGAAAACAGGGCCTACTCCCCAAATACCTCAGCCTCTCAGTCTAACCATCCCCTCTTCTACTTCAGGAAGGTAAGGCTGAATGAAGCTTGCTGCTATATTATTGCAGCTATCTCTAAATCTAGATCTAGTAGCGACACCCTGGACCTTAAGCTTCTGTTTCTCACCCTCGATGAGGTAATTCATCCAGTAACAAAAATCTTAAACCTCTCTCTCAGCTGTGAAAAATTCCCAGACCTACAGAAAACAGCCACCGTGACACCCATCCATAAAAGTGGGGACAAGATGATTCACTCAAATTATCGCCCTATCTCCATACTGCCCCCACTCATTAGGGCACTCGAGCGCATCGTGGCTGATCAACTTACCGACCACTTGGATAAATACAATATACCTTGTTCATAACAACACGGCTTCCAGAAAGGTCACAGCACCACCACAGCCCTTCTTGAGTTCACTGGAGCTATGCACAAATCCCTTGACAATGGCCTTCTCACAGGGGCTGTTTTCGTCGACCTCTCCAAGGCCTTCGATACAGTACACCATGGACTACTAATACACCAACTACTGAATGCTGGGCTATCACCTGACTCTTCTCTCTGGTTTAAAAGCTACTTAGAAAACCGGTCACAGAGAGTAAAAATTGTGGACGCTCTTTCTAACACCCTGCCTGTTTGCTCTGGTGTCTCACAAGGATCCATACTGGGACCCCTCCTTTTTAGACTTTTCTTAAACTCCTTCCCTTACCACTGCTCTGAACAGATCATACTATATGCCGATGGTGCTGTTGCATTCTCCACTCACAAAGATCCTGCAACTCTTCAACACAACCTTCAACTTGGCTTCAGTTCTGTAGAGACATGGTTTCTTAATCATGAACTGGTCCTCAATGACAAGAAAACCAAATCTATGCTCTTCTGCAGCTCTCATAACCCACAAAGCTCACACCACTTGGCTATCTCCACCACCCACGGGAACACTCTAGATCAGGTGGGTCCTTCAAATACTTAGGGATACAGCTTGACCCTAATCTCTCTATGGACTTCATATAGATAATGTAGCTAGAGATGCTAATACACGGCTTGGTCTCCTCTACAAACACAGACCACACCTCACGCCAAAGCTTTGAAGGTTGCAGTCCTGAGCTCTGTGATCTCTGTAATAGACTATGGTCTCATCATTTATGGCTTGGCCACAACCACAACCCCTTAGATGCCTCTCAACTGCCTTAAATAAAGCATGTCAGCTCATCACTGGTGCTCACCGTCTCACCCACACATGTGACCTGTACACCAGACCAGCTGGTTCCAACTATCAAACTGCATAAAGTTTCTCACCTGCTCCATGGTGAAAAATCTACCTTGGCCTTGCACCTTCTGGGGTCTCAACTCTGTTACAACACCGAATTAACAAATGGTGCCTTAGGAGATCCACGCGACAGCTACTGAAAGTCCCCCACTGTCACACTTCACAGGGACAACACTCTTTTGCTTATTGAGCGCCACTCTGGTTCAATGTGCTCAGCCCAACCATCTCCTCTGCCCCAACTATTGGTATGTTTAAAACTAGGCTCCGGGACTATCTCACTACCAACAGCTCATGTGACTGCCCAACTTAACCTTGTTTCTCCACTTCCCTTTCTGCTCTAGTTGTTCCCCCTTCCCCTCCTCACTGGATTCTACCCTCACATCTTGGTATACCCAATGCTGCACTTTTCACCCTCTCACCACCCTTCCTACATTCCTTCTCCCCCCCCTCTTCCCTCTCCCCATGACTCTGGCACTTCTTATCTGTTGTCTATTTTCTCTGACAAATGCCACTGGCTGCCTTGTTACAATGCTACCCTTGAACTGTATTAATCTGTACTCTGTTTGCAATGTCCACATTGTTGTAATGTCTGTCTTGATGTTCCCCATAATTTGTATTTCTCTGACGTGGAACCTTTTTAAAAGAGCCATGGCTCAAATGTATTTGTAATCATAGACTTGATAAATAAATAAAATAAATATAAGGCTCCTGATAAAGCTGACTGCTATAACCCAAGGGTTGGCCCAAGGGGGGGGGGATTAATCATGCTTTGATCTAAAATTAGATTGTCTCTAGTACTTTGGGTGAACACATCCTCTTCCTCATGTCCCATACCCATCAAATCTAACCTATTCTTGTTTTCCAAACATACCCCCTTAATAAAAGAAAAGTCATGTTTAATATCCAATAGCTGTTTGAACAAAAATATGTTAGAATTAAGTGGATCTCTTAATACATTAATAATATCTCTGGTTAAGCCCTCAAAATCTGGAACACTTCTATTCTTGGGACTCATTGCCCATGAAGTACGTGTGTATTCTTCCCTGATAGAGCAGTCTAAAGCCTTCATTATCTGATTCTCCCCCTCTGGATACATCACTGATATATTTCCCTTTGTGTCTCTGTTATTTATGAGGGCTTTTTTTCTGGGCTAGACAACTTCCCTTTGCACAGAATCACCAAAATCTGACCTTAAAGTTTCTCTCATACCTTTCACCTCTGTGTCTAGTATAGTCAAATTGTGAAAATATCTGAAAAATCTATTTTAGTATGATGCATCTTTTCAGGCTCCTCGCTAATTCTTTGTTTAGCTGGGCTAAACCTTTCTGAGTTATTGTAACTAGAAAAGTGACACACCATCTTCTCCTTGCTTGTGAGAGATGTAAAATCTACTGTTGTTGTAGGCTTTAGATTATCTTTTTCATCTTGTAATGGAAGAATGCTGAAACATTTCAAAATCCCTTCATTCGGGATAGATGCTAATTGGGTAGCAACCCTTTTTTCATCCTTAATTTTTCTGCTGTTTTCTTGCAATACAAACTTGTTATTAAACAAATTTTGTTTTTGCTGAGTGACTTCATAGCTAATTTTTTTTAAAGAGAGTGGGTTTTTTTGAATACCTTTAGATAACCCTCCTTGCTTAACTTTCTTAGATGTATTTTCAGCCAAAATTGGTTTATCACTAAGAAGAATTTTACTTGTAGTAATAGGAGGCATGTCAAAAAAAAATGTTGAATCCTTGATAGGTGCAGGTCCTAAACAGCGAGGTTTTAGTTCTATCAGTTCTTCCTAAAAGCGAGTGCTTCAAGTTTCGTTGTTAAGTCTCAAAGTCTCAAGATCTGAAATCCTGTGCAAATGATGTTTTAAACTTCTCAGTCCAAAGTTTTGTATAAGGCAGAATCTTCGGCCTACTAGCCAGAACTTTTCAAGGCCCACTATTAATTCTGAGGTTCATTTCCCAGCCAAAGTCCCCAGAAAAATCCATAAGAGAGTTCTTGTAAGATGCAATAAAACAAAACCTCAAACTCTCCAAAAATTGTTGAATTCAAACTGAGCACCGAAACAAACAAAACACAAAAAGATGTGCATAAATGACGGACAAAATATAATATAGCAATGCTGCAATTAACGAGTGACTAGTTAGCAACAGATAGCAGCAGCAGTAACAACAATACTAAACAGTACTAAACAGCCAACATTTTTCTCATAGAAAACTTACGGCTTTACAGCTAATTGAAAGTTTTGATATCTCTCTATATAACATAAAAGGTATAAGACATAAGTTCCTTATAATTAAAATCAATTGTATCATAAATTCAGAGAAAAACTTTTTTTTTTTAAACCTACTTCTTGGAATAAGAGCAGCCAAATATATCTGAAAGTGCTGAAATTTCTGTCAGGTGAATCCACATAAGCAATGGCAATAAGGCTCAATGTACACGTCCAGATTCACATTTGCACCCGAATTTGCAGAAAAAAACACAGGCGATCAAGCAAGCGAGTGTTGTCCTCGTAGGAGACTCACAAAAAACTCAGAAATAGTAAGGGCCTGATTTGAAACCAAAAGCTAGATACTGAAAGTTTAAAACACAAAAGCGTATTTTTTGCTCGGCAGCACTCGAAAAGAATGTGGTGATTCTTTACACACAGAAGAGAAATCTAAGGTAGAACGCCACACATGCGTATAAATACCTAGCTCACGTGAGTAAAATGTGCTTTTGGCGTGAAAAATAAAAATAAACTTCTCTTTTTTTTAAAATATACTTGATTAGTCTCAATTATCTTTTTAAATAATCGATAAATCACTTAAGTATAAAACATAAAACGTAGAATGTAAAATATAAGCATATAAAACATTAAAAAAATAGAAGCAAGATTCAAAAATCTACATCCCTTAAATTTACGCAGAATTAATACAGAAGAGCAAAAACACAGGCATCGGTGACATCTATGGCAGAAGAATACATGATTTTGTAAGTGGGATGAAGCTTTTCTTCCCCTTTGGTGCACTGCCGTTCCGACTGGCTATTGTCTAACCCCAACTGGAGGATCCGCCTCAGGGAAACCTCCCAGCTGCCACAGGCTAGCGGCCACCTCCACACTCTTTTTGTTCTCTTTTCTTTTTTCTGTGGGGAAAAAGACAGAGGCATCAGGGAAAACTCCGTCCAACACAAGGCAGAATTTAAGATTTGCTGGTAAGGAGACAAACATACACAGGCAACAGTGGCATACCTGTTATAGAAAAGTAACAAGCAAGGTCTCCCTGCTTCTCACCTTTACTCCACAAAGTGAGAGAGCGAGATTCTGCGTCAGTCACACACCTTACACCTCGATTCTCACCAAAGCTTTAGATACCCACTCAGGTACGCTTGGTATTTAGCCTTTTGACATTCTGAATTTTCAGCCAACACTCTGATTGGAGGATCTCAGCCTCATTGACTTCTTCCTGCTGGTCTCCAATTTACCTTGCTTCATTAGAGACATTTATCAGCTGCTGACCCTGGGAGACTATCCTGTTTTGTAAAGCAATAGTTTCTTTTTTTTTATTTGTAAAGAAATTGTTCTTTTTTGTGAAGCTAGAATGGCATGAAAGCCCCCCCCACACACACACACACACTGTTTCTCTCCTCATCTATCAATCCAGTATGGGCCATTCAGTATTACACTGCCATTGTTTAAAGTGATTTACCTGCTCTGAATGCACTGTGATTACATCCCTCTTTAGAATCAATTCTCTGTGAAAGGCTGAAGAGTTTTAAGTTGACCTTTTTATGCACTCCTTAATATCCTAAAACTACAGCCTAATCCTTTTATTAATTCTGAGTGTAAAACTGTAGTCTTAAGATTATTAGACCTGTACTGCACTGTCTATTATTCTAAGTGAACAGGTGAATCCTTTTAGAATTAATTTCTGTGTAAACTGTAGTTTTAAGTTGAACAGACTTTTCAGTGTACTGCCTAGCATTCTAAATTTAAACCCAGTCCTTGCCTCTTGCTTGCCACCTGTCAGCCCTCTAACCTACTTGCATCTCCTCCTGTTTCTATTACCCACTTTGTAGTTTAGCCTCCTCCTTCCAAATAACAGTGACCACCCTGTTTCTTTGTTTGAGTTAACCACACCTCCCCTGCCTGCCCCTACTTAATCCATCTCCTTTCCTCTCCCCCTCAGATGTGCTGTGCCCTCCTGGGGTTCACACCTCACCACTAGAGGAAAAGCTGTAAGCCTGTCCTGGGAAGCAACCCACGATTCTGCTACTGCAAATTAGCAGACCCTGAGGCTTTCTTCCCCTGTTGAAACTGCCACCCAGGATCCTCTGAACTCTGATTCATTGCAGGGCCCAGAAATCTACAGAAACAGCCAAAATATATACCCACTCAGGTACATTGGTATTTGGTGCCTTTGGACATTCTGAATTTTCAGCGCCAACACTCTGATTGGAGGATCTCAGCCTCATTGACTTCTTCCTGTTGGTCTCCATTTTACCTTGCTTCATTAGAGACGTTTATCAGCGCTGCTGACCCTGGGAGACTATCCTTTTTTGTAAAGCAAGAATTTCATTTTTTTTTCTCATTTGCAAATTATACTACATAGTCGCTAGAGGGCTACAACAGCTGTCTTTTCTGTTAAAGAGGAAACGCATTATATTTTCTACTTCCTCTTCTGCTGTAGTGGACCTGGTATACCTCTCTTTCTGTGGACCATCCCCGGGG
Source organism: Neoceratodus forsteri (assembly GCA_016271365.2). NCBI lineage: Eukaryota > Metazoa > Chordata > Ceratodontiformes > Ceratodontidae > Neoceratodus > Neoceratodus forsteri. Next base: position 122,819,533 of record CM028130.1, on the reverse strand, counting down.
GTTTTCTGCCTGCTTCTCAGGCCGAACCATGCTCATCCACTAAGGCTGCAAGACTTGAATGCCTGCCCCCACTCCCATTCTGTACTGGTGGAGCAGGGACAGAAACAGAAATGAAAGCTACAGACCAATCTTGCCACATCGGATTGCAGACTTGAACCACCTCACTGGCTCAGCTGCAAAGAGTTGCTCCACGGGTATGTGCAGCGCAAAAAATGCCTCTCAGCCAACAAAAGGATTTTAAACTTATGACACCTGATCACTGATTGGTCTAGACTTCTAGTGGCGTTTACTGCCGGCTGTTGTGGAGTTTAGATCTACCATGGGAAATTACAGCTGGTTCCTCAGTGTGTCACTAGCTTTACTAGCACTCAGCTCAAGTCTTTGGAACCCTCATCCCTCCCCAAAATAGAATGACCCTTGCACTTCTCCCTGTCCTGTGTCCAACAGCTCCTTTCAGGTAGCCATTCTGGACTATTGGGCTTCTCTGCTGTCTCTGCTGGGAAGTGGACATCTCCTAGCTGCCTCTGCAGATTACTCCCCATCCAGACTTGAGACTTCCTACTCATGGCAAATTTCTGCCAGGACACTAGTGGCTGCAACACTAGGCCAGTATAACACCAGGAGTGGGTACAGGCCTACCCATCAACACTGCCTCCCCTATCGCCCCAAAAATAGTGTTTACAAATTACAGTTCACTGCCTTAAAAAGAATCCTGCTTCTTTTACTATTGTGCTCAGGCAATGTCAAACTCAACCCAGGACCATTAGACACCCTTGCTTCTCCATCAGACCTGGCAGGTATCAAAGGAATGTCTTTTATGCATCTTAATGCCAGTAGTTTGCTGAAAAAGTTCACCCTTATCCAGGCTTGGGTGAGCCACACCCTACTTGACATCCTAATGATCACTGAGATCTGGCTTAGGCCAACCACTCCAGACAATGAAATCAATATCCCAAATTATTTACTCTTCTGAGCGGATAGGCAATCAAGAGGAGGTGAAGGTGGCAATTTATGTAAGGGACAAATACTCAGCTGCATGCATAGATGCATCATCCTCCCCTGAAGAATTCGAGTGCTTGACCCTAAAGATCAAACTTTCTCCTTCTAGTGCACTCTGTGTAATAGGCTGCTACAGGCTCCCTTCTGTCGGTCCTCATCTCCTGTCTCACCTCAGTTCCGTACTGGGGCTCAGTCCCTTGGATACCATTATTCTTGGTGACCTGAACTAGATTGGCTATCAAGTGCATCAGCCCCTTGAAACTTCTTTTTGTGACACTCTAGGCTTGGTGCAACTCATTGGCTGAGCCTACTGCCAAAATAAAAAGAACCTTAACAACAGCTCCTCTTAGATGTCATTTTGTTAGTAAGCCACACCTGTTCTCTCATGTCAAAACATTTTTCTCAGACATTAGCGATCATTGTATAATCACCACCATTAGATCCATGCACAACCCACAGTTTGTGGCAAAGTTCTCTATCAAGAGGTGCAAATGCAACTTTGATTTGTTTGCTTACGTCCACAACTTGAAACATTCACAGCAATGGCAGGAATTCTTCCTAGCCAAAACGGTTAACAGGGCATATACTATTTTTTACGATATTTTAAGTGAGGCTTTAAATAAGCATGCACCCTTGGTTAAGGTGCGGGTCAGGAGCAGCACCTGCCATTGGTTCTCAGCTGAGCTCAAAGCTTCCCTGTTAGAAAGGGATACTTTATGGAAAAAAGCCCAAAGAAGCAAGATCGACTCGTATTAGTGTCTTTTTAAGAGAGCACGTAACAAGTGCACCAAGTTGGTCAGAGCAGCCAAGGCCACCTACTATCGTTCGGAGCTAGCCTCTGCCTCAAGAAATCCTTCAGAGCTCTGGAAAACATTAAAAGACATGTCTGGACATGCACCTGGTAATTCCATTCCAGCAAAAATTAAGTCCAGTGACAGCATTATCGCTAACCGATTGGAGATATTGGAAGCCCTCAATAACCATTTTGCAATGGCAGGGCTAGCATTTGATACTTCTCCTGCCAATGACCTCTGCACAGCTCAGGGCCCACCAACCCACGAGTCCCCCTCTACCGAGGAGGCCTTCTCCCTCCTGCCTGTCTCTCTAAAAGAGGTGGAAGACCTACTGCTGCAACTGGACACCAGGAAGGGAGCAGGTCCGACTTCATAGAGCCATACTATCTGAAATGTGCCTACCATGTGCTTGCAGTGCCAAACACACATCTATTCAACATGTCACTCTCCCAGGGTAGCCTCCCTTCAATGGAAAATAGCCCACGTCATCCCTCTATTAAAAGCAGGTGACCCTGAGATCTAAATAATTACAGACCGATCTCCCTCCTCTCCATCCTGTCTAAATTACTAGAAATAAATAGTGTGTGGCCAGTTAGGGGTATACTTAGAATCCAGAAGCCTATTAAACCCAGTTCAGTCTGGATTCAGAGCAAAGCACAGCACCATAACAGCCTTAGCTAAGGTGACCAATGATTGGCTCCTTGGACCTTGACAACAAGAAGCATGTCTGTGCTGTTTTCTTGGATCTTAGTAAGGCATTCAACACAGTTGATCACAGCCTGCTTCTTTTCCTCCCTAAGCACTCTTAGGCCTGGACCATAAATATGTGCTGGTTTGCAGACTACCTTGGAGAACGGAAAACAGCAGGTTAAAGCTGAAGGTGATATTTCTCCATTAAAACCTATGCTGAGAGGCATGCCCCAGGCTCTATCCTTGGTCCCTCCTTTGCAGTCTCACATTAACAACATCAATGACCCCATCAAAAGCCAACATCCACTTATTCACTGGATGACATTGTACTGTACTTGAGTCGTCCCATGCTGAAGCAGCCTGAAGACCTCCAGCTGAATTTAAGCTTCTACAATACCAGCTCATAAACAAAAGCTTTTGCTCAATACAAAAGACAAACGCCATGCTCTTCTCCCCTCCTTGCATGTGGCAATTCCTGCTGGGGGAGCTATCCCACAAATTGCCACTGTTCTTGGAGAAGCACTAGAGTATGTAGCTAAATTCAAATATCTAGGAGTTTGGCTCAATCATAAACTTTCCTTCACCGACCATCTCGAAGAACTACAAAAGAAACTAAGGCAAATATTAGGACTATTCTACAGAATTAACCACCTGCTCACAAAGGAGGCCAAGATTCAACTGGTTCAAGCTACCTTCCTATCTTTGATAGATTATACGGACCTGCTCTACAGCCACTGCACTGCCTCTGCACTAGCTAAGTTGGATGCCCTCTACCACAGAGCTATCAGGTTCATAACTGGCCTTCCACTTTCCACACACACCACTGTTCCCTGTACTCATCGTTAGGCTAGACTTCCCTTCACTATAGAAGGAATAGAAACGCCGCCCTATGGGCCTTCAGAGCGGTGACAAACAAGCTCCCCTCATATGTCTCAGATTGTATTCCCCAGAGTGTGTTAGGCACCTACGCTCTAAGGAGTTATTCCCTATTTGCCCTCCAAGTTCCAAGGGTCAAAACTTGTTTCGGCAAAGCTGCTCTAAGCTTCTCTTTACCCACATTGTGGAATGGTTTACAAAGGAACTTGAAGCTGAGCTGCCCTGTTAGCCTGAATATCTTCAAGGCACTCTACGATCACTAACATGAGAAAGCACCTTTGCAAATGTTTTCTCACCACTAGCCCACTAATTCCGCAACTCCTTTTCCATCCTGACGCCGCTGTGTTTCTACCCTGGCTCTCGCTTCTTTCCCTATTAACTCTTTCTGCTGCACCCACCTCCCTGTCCACTCCAGTCTGGCTAAAGTTCCACCCCATCCATTGTAGTGTCCCAATTATCTACCCCTCTCTGTCATTATCATAATAAACAAGTACCCTGACAGCCATCGTCACTTTCTGTGGTTTTAGCTCAATTTTTCCCTCAGTTGTCAGTAATATATCCCTCCTGTTCTTTACCTCTCTAACCTGCCATCCCATACACGGCCTCTTCCCCCTATAGGTATAGTTGCCAGCTGCCTCACTCAAAATATTTCTGCTTATAACCCCTGTATGCCTGTGGTTGATTGTACATCTGCTGACTTCTTTAATTGTAAAATAATGCTGTTTTTTTATTTATTTCAACCTTGTACTGTACTGTATTTACTGTATATACTTTTTCTTCTTTGTATATTATTGCTTTCTGTATACCTGTTTCTGTACTGTACTTTGATGTATTCATGACCAGGTTCACCTTGCAAATGAGCCTTGATCAACGGTGCCCACCTGGATAAATAAAGATTTTGATTGATTGATTGATTTGAGAACCAGAAGATAACGATGGTAATTTCTACTGAGCATTGAGATTAGGTTTGCAAGTTGGTGATGACGTTTTGGCACACCATTTAAAAGTGTGAGATGGCAATGCAACTTATATAAGCTGGAAAATCCAGAATTAAATAATTACTGCAAGCAGCAAACTGATGTGGGAAGCACTTGTGAAGTGCATAAATAATGTAGTGTTTTACTCAATTCTAAGATTCACAAACAGTTTCTAGGTTTTGAACAACTTACTGATGGAACAGGAGAAGGAATTGGACAGAAAATTACACAAAGCATAGAGCAGTACAGTCTAAATCTCGATAAGATGCGGGGCCAAGGATATGATGGTTGTGCAGCAATGAGAAGTACTGCAAAATGTGCACAATCAGTAATTATATGATGAATAGCTAAAGCACTGTAAGTGCACTATTCCAGCCATTCAGTGAATCGTGTTATAGCACATGCATATCAGTTACGTGAACTCAGTAACTGTTTTGAGACAGTAAAGGAGATGTCAAACATTATCCGAGGATCAGCGAAGAGAATGATGCTTCTGAAAGAGAAAATCAGTGCATTACCAGACATCAAAACAAAGCTCACTGGACTGTGTGCAACACAATGAGTTGAAAGGAATGAAATGATTGTTTGTTTTGTTGATATGCATCCTGCTGTGGCAGAGGCACTGTCAGACATAAGTTACTGGCCTAATCGTGTAGATTCTGCAAAGGCTGAACAATTTTTCATCTGCATTCACTCACATGGCTTCCTTGTCTCATTACACACACCGGCTAGGTTCTCAGGGCTGCTTCTTGCTGTGTCCATCTCTTTCAAAAACCAGATGCTGACATTCTCCAGTGCTTGCATCAGATTAAAGATGTCTGCAATGCTCTTCAGAGAATAAGACAGAACTCTGAGGAGGAGTTTGAGGACATATATCAAAAAACATAAAACCTTGCAGGCGTTCCTCTTGAAATACCTCTTCTGGCAGGTAGACAGACAAAATGGTCGAACTCTCCAATGCTGGATCCAAAAACGTACTACAGACTTTCCATTTTCCTTCCATTTCTCAATAGCCTCTTACATGAACTACAGGATCAATTCAGTGAACATGTCAGAATAGTTTGCATGATCCAGCATCTGATTCCAAAATATGTGGTTGAGGGTGGGTTCAAGAACTTAAGTAGTACAATACAAATGTATGAGGATGACATTCCTGGTGTACGGGAGGACTTGAAGAATGAGTATGATAGCTAGCAAGCAAAATGGAGCAAAATGTCCATAGATGACAGACCAAAGAATATCACGGAAGCTCTTGCAGCAGCTGACATGATAGTCTATCCAAACATTCACTGTCTATTGAAAATCTTTGCTACTATACCCATCACAACAGCATTATTTAATTATTTATTTATTTATTTATCTTTTGTTGACCGGGTAAGTGCACTAGACAAATCCTGCCTATTTTCAGGCACGACCCGGGGGAGGGGGATACAGATGAATGCCAACTGACCTTGAACCAGATTAAGCTGTTGGTGGTATTTTTAGTGAATGAGGGAAATTTGGCCAGGACATCTGGGAAATTCCCCTACTCTTTTCAAGAAGTGCCATGGGATCTTTAAAATCCACCTGAACTACCACCAATCCAGGCAGATGGGACCTCGGTTTAACGTCTCATCCGAAAGACGGCACCTCAGAAGTGCAGCACCCCTCTCATGCTGCACTACAGTGTCAGTACTGGGATATTAACCCAAGTGCCAGATGTGGGAACTGAACCCACAGCCCTCTGATCTCCCGGCCTCAGAGGCGAGTGTGCTACCTACTTTCATCTGTCTACGCAGGCTCAAGACCTATTTGCACACAACACATCCTGGCACAGGATAGGCTTTCAGGGCTTGCAGTGATGAACCTTTCCAGAAATCAGTGTCCAGGAGTGCAAAACATTATAGATGAGCTGACAAAGAAGAATCGTCATTCAGATTTATGAATGACCAATTTCATGTTTGTTTCTGGGTTTTTTTCTTTAGAATAAATCTGCTACTACTCTTATTTCATACAAGTCATGATCAGCTGTAAAGCAAACAGGTGCTTTTTCACAAAAAGTCCCACAGAGTATCTAGCACCCCATGGCTTCAGGAAGCCTAACGTCCCCTAGACACCTGTTCTAGAAACAAACAGGCAAAGCAGCAAGTATATAGCTAAACAGAGCTGGTGTAAAGAGAGCTGGTGACTGTCTTCATCAGACAGGTACAGTACATTATCAGCATCTTGCTAGCCCTAGACGGTTCAGAATACAGTAAGTGTTATATATAGTATTCACTCAGCCTGCAGCCAGCAAGATAACAATACTTTTCCTTTTTAGCAAGAGCGATGCATTTTGTAGCTCATTTTAAAAGCTAAACAGCTCATCTGTGAGCTATCCTTCATGGGGAAACAGAGCTCAGAAGAGATGAGTTACTCAGCTGCAAACTAATCTAAAAAATGTACCACAGAGCATCTAGCATCCCAATGGCCTCCAACCCCTGGCCCTGGTCCAGACTCAAACAGGCACAGCAGCAAGTATCTAGCTAAAGACAACTGGTAACTGTATTCATCAGTTAAAGGTAAAGTACATTATCAGCATCTTGCTAGCCTCAGGTACTGAATACACGTACAAAGTTTTCAACCTGCAGCCAGCCAGTTAATCATTATTTTCTTTACAGCAAGGCATTTTGCAGATTACTTTGAAGCTAAATAACTCATCTCCAAGCTCTTCTCTCCATGGTGGAGGCGAGCTCAGAGATTAGTTTTGGTACCAATATTTAAAAAGGGGCCAAAGACAATATACAAAACTATCGTCCTATAAGTTTAACTTCAGTTTTATGTAAAACTATGGAACAAATAATAAAAGATTATAAAAAGAATTAAAGGACCTATACTTTCATGATAGTACTCAACATGGATTTACCATGGGACAGTTGTGTGTCACTAACTTAATCTCCTTCTATAACACCTTAGTAACCAGCTTGGATAACAATAAGTCTGTAGATGTATTGTTATTGGATTTCGAGAAAGTGTTCGATAAAGTTTAGCACAAGGAATTAGTAGATAAATTGATTAGCAGAGGCCTAAACATGCCCCTAATTCAATGGATAGATAATTGGCTAATAGGAAGAATCCAAAGAGTAAGAATGAGCTAGTATGTTTCAAGCAACAAAGCTGTCACTATTGGTATACCTCAGGGTCCATATTGGGCCCTGCACCTTTCAATTTATTTATCAGTGGTATTAATATTAACATTGCTAATGTCATTGAAAAATTTGCAGATGACACAAAATTAGGAGGCGAACTGGATACAATCTATTGACAATACTAATGAAAAGAGACTTACAAACAATAGATAAATGGTCTAATGATAACAAATGTCCCTTAACCACAAATAAATGTGTTGTATTACATATGGGAATTAAAACCCAAGAATATCATATACCCTAAATAATAAGGAACTGAGAGCAGTGACTAAGGAAAGGACCTAGGAATCATGATAAATAACATCCTTACCCCTTTCAGTCACTGTAATAAAATTACAAATACTGTTAACATGTTACTTAAACGATATCAAAAGATCATTCATTAATAAATCTGAAAACTGTATCGTCCCCTTGTATAGGACTTATGTGAGACCCCATTTGGACTTTGGTCCCCCCTTGGAGCCCATATCTAAGATGGGATATACATCTTGTTGAGAAGGTGCAGCAGAGCAACCAGATTGGTCCCAGATTAAAACATCTACCATATGAAGAGAGATTAAGAGGAACTGGGTTGGTGACCCCTAAGAACGAGAAAAGAGGGGAACTTCTACAGTTGTATGGAATCTTACATAATGTAAACATGATGAAAAATGTAACCTCAATATATCCACAGAGATGTTTACTTAAAGGTGTCATAACAAACAACTGGCAATTCCAAGAGAAAACACAAGAAGAAGGGAAACTTCTTTTACCATTTGGGCATCCAGGCTATGGAATAACCTGCCTCAAAATGTAGTGGAGGCTGAAAATTGTTCACATTCCAACAACGATTGGATGTCCATCTTGGATGGACAAGAGGTCATTAACTATACCCCGCTGAGTAGTGGGAGATACTCTCGATGGGCTTACGCCTTCTTGTATATGATCCAACCTTGTAACCTAGTTATTTAGCTTCAAAATAGGTTCTAACATGCACCACAGAGCATCTAGTACCCCAAAGCTTCTAGGGACCTAGCAGCCCCCAGACCCATGGCATTTATGAAGAAGATAGCCCCCTTTACAAAAGTCTAGCCCCTCCCAAATTTTCAGACTGGTTGCACCCCTGTATCAGGTATTCTGCTTAAGAGGGAACCAATAAAATTCCTAGGGATTCATTTTGGGCCTGGTAACGTGGTGATAGAGAACTGGACCCAGTGTACTGTTAAGGTGGAATGAAAACTGGCATTTTAGAAAAACATATCATTATCAAAATGGAAAAAGGTGTTCCTGATTCACACACTACTGTTGCCATGCTTTTTGTATGATAGTGTGGTTTATCCATTCTCTGTGGAACATGAGGCCAGATTATATAGCCTATTCTTTCAGGGATTATGTGGGAGTAGGCTGAACCCCACCAGAAGGAATACACATATACAGAAATGAATAAGGGTAGAGTACATATTGTAAATGCTGTGGCCTTATTTGTGTCAGTGTTTCATATTACAAAATATCTCCTGTCTTAAAAGGTGATGGGAAATATTGGACTCTTAGGTTATGGAATGGATCTTACTCAGGATTACAGAATGGCACAGTGGCCAATGGGTGAGTCAATTTAAAGCCCAGGCACATGAAATTCCCAATGTATATATGTAATCTAGAAAAATCAGGGTATGGAAACTGAAGCCTGGAAATCTTGTTTCTGGGTCGAGGATGCAGATATACAGCTTAGTTATCAATACAAGTTTTCTCAGCAGTTAAGTTTAAAGCTGTATCCCACAGGGAAGGAAGCTGATGCAGTTAGCCAACTCCTAAACAAAAGGATCCTGAGTCAGATGTGGTCATTATGTGATTAGAGTTCATGGAAGGATTGCAGTTAAAGGGACACTGTAAACTCCCTTGAGCCTCAGATTTTTCCTAGATTATAAAACACATGTTATAATTGCTCAGTTTCTGTAGAGATTGCTCATGTATCTGGTAACTGGTTTCTATGTTTCTAATTTACTCCGGTCCTTTTTTTGTTTGTTTTAAAAGTGAAAACATACTGCCCACCATACCAGTGTTACCACACAAAAATGTGTTTTCTTACATTCTTTGATCAACTTCCATTGCACCTTTCCTGGACTCAGAAATGGCCCTAATACAATCTAGCTACTCATAATGCTGTGGGAGGAGAGGAGACTATTGGGCATCATGGGTGGCTGCACTGTTTGGAGTGCTGCTAATGCTTAGGATGTATACAATTAGACTATATCAAGGATCTGAAGCAAAACACGGCTGGCTATATGTGTATCATTAGCATGCATTTCAGTTCTACTAAGAAAGGAAGCAGGTCAAACAACCATGAACTTCAATGAGTTTCTGAGATGGTATGCAATCAGAAAATGTGGGTTTTTAGTGAAAAATAATATGATACAAAAAGGGTTGACCATGTCCTTTAAGGGGGCACTGTCAGCTTTACCCCTTGTTTTTTGCAAATTTACTGTCACTGGGTTACAATGCACCTGACTGTTGTATGGTTACTACAGAATACATATAAGTAAAGCACAAAATATTCCACTTACCAATTTTGGCTAAATATGCATTAATTGTAGTTCTGCTGTCCCAAATAAAAGTCTCCTTGCACCAGAAGTGAGTTCATGTCCAGAACGCGCGGAACACGCGTTTACCTGTAGCGCTGTCCCAGCAGGCATATTTTAACATGGCCATTGTAAAAAACATAAACTTTGTTAACACTAGTTGCTGTAAACTTGTCTTGGTATCTGATGCCCAAAACCGAGGGCTCATTCTTGTGTAAAATACATTTGAACACTGGTGCCCAAATCTTGCACATGCGCAGCAGTGGCACATTCTCATGCATGCACGGGATCTTTAACCTGGTCACTGCTGCGCATGCACTGGAATTGGCACCAGTGTTCAAATGTATTTTTACATAAGAATGAGCCCTCCTTAAACATAAAAGATAGAAAAGACACTGACCGAGAGATAGTTGTGAGGACACTTTGGAAACTCATTCCTATTTTTACAACTGCACGGGTGGAGCCATGCAGATGTATTACTATCATCAGAAAAAGGGTCTGAATTCCTTTCCTAATGCAGCATCGTTTTTGTTCTTATGAGGAGTGGAATGAAATCAAAGCTGCATTCACTAAACAGTTTCTCTCCCCAGTTGTGTTAGGAGAGTGAATTCCTCCACTCACTGCAATGTGGAATCTGCAGCCTAGTAGCTTAGCTCAGGTTTCAGGTTTCACAGTTCTTCATTAACAGCTCTCCGTGGCAAGGTAATTCAATCACAGATGTCTTTGTTATTGTTTTCCTTTTTTAAGAAAGTTTAACATTTGAAAGTCAACCATTGACAAAAATAAAGTGAAAAATAATGTGCCAATTATTGATAAGTTAAGGAACAACACACACACACACACACACACACACACACACACACACACACCCCTCTGTCCCTCTCTTCCTCCCTCCCTATCTCTCTATCACACACACACACACACTCACTACTGTAGCTGTACTAACCGTATTCGAATGAAGTTTAAAACAAAAAAATGATAGCATGGTACTGCGAGCAAAAAAGATGTTCAACACAAAATATCTACAAAATGAGTGGTGTTTCATTTATAGCTACCTTTTATTTTATTTTTTTAGAATTAGCAAAAAGCAGCATAAAATTCAATTTTATTTCACTTTTCAACAAATAAAAGCGAATAATTTTAAAATAAAAATAATAGCATGGTACTGTCAGCACGTAAATTGTTTAGCACAAAATATCTACAAAATGAGTGTTTTTTATTCATAGATACCTTTAGTTTTTTATAATTAGCAAAAAGGCAGAAAATTAAATTATTTTCACTTTTTCAATAAACAAATGTGAATAACTTTAAAACAAAAAATAATAGCATGGTACTGTGAGCATGACATTTGTTCAGCACAAAAATATTTACAAAATGAGTGATGTTTCATTTGTAGATATATTTTAGATTTTTTGTAATCAGCAATAAAATGGCAGGAAATTATTTTTTTCTTTCACTTTTTTGGAGGTGTGGCATAAATGGAATATTATACCCCACTGGAAAAATTGATGATATTTTTTGTTCTTGTGCCGACTGACCTGATGACATCACTTGCGGCTTTGCCACTTGTGATGTTCTTGGAGTTATCGGCACTCAAACAAAAATATCAACAATATTTCCAGTGGGGGTAGCATATTCCTTATATATTCTTTGCAAAAAAAAACTCTGTTAATGCATAAGTTTGGGTTGCTATTAAAAGCGACAGAAGTACAGAAATGCGATGTTAGGTTTTCAACACTAACTCCACATTCCCTAAGCAGCCAAAAGGGGCAAGGCAACACAAGCAACAGCAGACATTCCTTATCAGGTAAGACAAACAACCTACAACTCTTTTGACATGACACAAGAGACATCCATCATCATGATCCAGCACTTCTGTAACCATGGATATACATGCACACTTGCACTCCACCTAGAAAGTGCAGTAAAAAATTCCCATAAGATCACACTGTAAATTGTAAGTAAGGAATAACATATGACAGGGTGTGCAGCAATGCTAAATTAGAAAATGAGTCTGGAGATCTCTGCATCCTGATTGACTGAGAGGTACCTCTTGCCGTGTCCTTATCAGGGCATATTGTGCCAACCAGCACCTTTTTCAGCCAGTCAGGATAGAGAACAACTCAGATCACTGTGACAACCTCTGTGTTGTAATCACCAAGCTAGACATCCCCACCCCATGCGGTAAAACATAACCGATACCCTTCATTACCCTACCCAGTAAAAGGTAAAGCACTGTATAAACAAAATTTCTGACCTCTACTGCCATCCAGCTCAGAAAAAGCTGCCACAAAAATTAGAGCGAGGGAGGGAAGCAGCTGGCAATCCACTAACATCATCACAAAGTGACCAGAAATGACCTTCATGAAAGCCGATGCCTACATCTCTAGTCTCCACCAGGTCTTTCAAACATATTGACAAAATGAACAAAATTAGTTGTTTTACCTTTAGTATCACTGTAACCCTGAGTGAACACCTAGCATCCGCTCATTCGGAAAGCAGGCTGAGAAATCCATTTAGTATGGTGGCTGCGCCTCCCATGCTGCTACAGCTCCATTACCCAGTGTTTTCCTTCGCCACCCTCCATGCAGCTCATCTCAGTTCCTGCAGCTCTTCTCCATTCCTGCTGCTTCCTCAGCCTCTGCCACTCGCTAACCATAACAGTTATCCAATGTGATATAACCTCTGCATGCCAAATGAAGTGCAAAATCCCCTGTCTACAATGGCAATACAGAGCAGAACATGCGATTTCAAAACTGCGAAGCAGCAAACTGCTCTGTATGGCAGCTGCTAAAGGACACGCTCGCCCAGTCACTGGCTGCAACATATGTTATAGATCAAGGAAGCACTCCCAGCCAATCAGAGCACTCGTTTCCCCCATGCATGAGGCACTCTTATTCTGTGAAGAGCATCTCATGCGCAGATGCCCTAGAAATGGGCACATTCTGGGAAGTTTTCTTTTCTTTTAAATATATTATTGATCACCCTCAATCAATAATATATTAATACATCCGTCATCGCCACTCGTTGCTGAAAACAAGTGGTTTCACTTGGCCATCAGCTTAAGCCAGAACAGCTCAGCCACGGTTGTTCTCGCCAGCTGAAGGCGCATGAAACCACCATTTTCAGCAACGGTAGGTCTAGGACATATTAAACACATAAACAAAGTCTCAATAAAAGTAAAATAAATAAAAAAGTGTTTGTGTGTTGGGGAGAGAGACTTAGGAGGAGACAGACACCAAAACCCTCTAGTGGCTGAATGTGATACATGCAACTCTGCACTACAAAGGGACTATTTTTCTCTGTTTTTTATCATTAACACTTTCTAGCATACTTTTTTAAATATTTTTTTTACTGAGGAAATTTATTGTGGGGCCCATTTTATTAATGGAATAAGACACTCTGAGGTGTGTTTTTTGGGCTAAAAGCACTTCCCAGGTGCTAAATGCACTCAGCGCAAATGCCTCATGCCTCATTACACACCTGGGGCATGCTCTTATCAGCCCATAAACCACACCTTGTCGTGTCTTATTCCTTACTTATTGCACACCCCAGGTGGGTTGTGAGCCATGAGGTACAGACAAGTGCCTTCAACCACGTGGGAAGTGAGGTATATTATTCCCAAAGGATTACATTGTGAATAATTATAAATAAGCAATAACACATGGCAGGGTGTGCGGCAATGCTAAATTGCTGCATGCCCCAGTTGGTGTGAAGCATGAGGTGCAGCCGAATGCCTTCAACTCCACCGAGAAGTGACAAAAGTAAAATTCCCAAAGGATGCATTGTAAATTAAAAGTAAGCAATAACACATGGCAGATTGTGGCAATGTTAAATTGCAGCATGCCACAGGAGAGTTGTGAGGCATGAGCCACAGCTGAATGCCTTCAACCACCTGGGAAGTGTGATATAAAATTCCAATAAGATCACACTGTAAATGTAAGTAAGTATGCAATAACACACGGCAGGGTGTGCAGCAATGCTAAGCTGCTGCATGGCCCAGGTGGGTTATGAGGCATAAGGCACAGCTGGGAAGTGGGATATAAAATTCCATAGGATCACATTGTAAATTGTAGGTAAGGTGATCTGACAGGATTTATGTTGAGTTTGCTTATTTAAGTTTCAAAAGCAAGAAGGATTGAAATTACTTATGTCTATTTTTTAATGTAACATTTGCATCACTGATTAATTTAGTGCAGCAAGGTGTGTGTGTGTGCATGTGTGTGTGTGTGTGTATTTTCAAGAGGGTCTGTATGTCCAGAACCAACAGCATCTATTAATGCATTGCCTTGATGTTTATACTTCTCTTTTATTTTTCTGCTATTGAGGTATAAATGTGGGACTTTTACATCACAATAATACAAGTACAACTAAGTCATACATTAATTCTTTGGGCCCGATTTTATAAGGGGATGTGGCAGTGCGGTGGACCAGTGGTGTGGTGCTTGACACAAGTTGCGACTTGCGCTGAACATTACAGCAAGCACGATTTTCCAAGATTCATGCCGCAAATGCCTGTCTCAAATCCAGAACTCAGGATACAAGGAGTTAGACCACCATCTCCCTGGTCTACTCCTGCATCCAGGATCACAACATTTGCACCAGCCCTTTGGCGCAAGTAGCAGTAAAGTGGAGGAATTGTTGCAAATGCACCGCCCTTTGAAAATTGAAGCACTTGCATCCAAGGGGTTTTGGTGCATCTCGACCGCTTATTGCATTGGATGCAGGACTTGCTGAAAGCCCTGCATTCACTTTTGTAAAATCAGGCCCAAATATCTTATAATGCATGAGCAGCCATTGTGGCTCTGATCAGAGTTTGTTTGACTCTCCATTTGCTAAATCCTCCTGGAGCAGTCTCAGTCAGATCTTGTACTGTGGATTATCAGATTGTGGTTTCAGGCTTCTCAGGATGGACTTATTGTATTTGCTCAACTTGATGGCAGAAGCAGCTTCTGTCACACAGTTGGACCAAATACAATAAATCCACCCTGTAGCTCTGTTTTGCTTGCTGCCAGTATTACCTATGACACGCCAGATGTATTTTATAGAGTCAGTAAAAGTGCATGGATGTAGAGGTGGTTACAGACATAGTACATTGCTCCGTGCTGAAGGTTTATAACTATGAGAAGGGAAAATTACCTTCCCTCCCCCAAGGTTTTGAGAAACTTGTGGAAAAAATGAATTTGCATGCCTCCATAAGAGCTATAGCATAGCGTAAATGATGCATAACACATGTCTTTTAGGAGAATTTATGGGCGCCAGCAGAGAACTGTTGTTGGGAAATATCTGTTTTCTTTGGAAACTCATTAAAGATTGTATATTATTTTGGTTTTATGCATGAGGTAATGATTCGTATAATGTATCTTGTTTTAACATATGGATTTTCAAAATAGTAGCATAGTAAAGCATACAAAACATTTTCGGTAATTCCATCACTCCCAGAGCAATAATACCACACTTCATGATTTATAATAGCATCATTCACACGCAGTAATACCATCATTCCATATCTGAACAATACTATTATTACAGGTGTCAGTGTGACTCAGTTGGTAGCACACCTGCCTCTGGACCAGAAGGTCATGGTTTCTCGTCCCACACCGGGATTGGACTCATACCTAAAACACTGGCATCGGGGTACTGTACTGCTGGGGTGTGCTGTCCTTCAGATGAGAGACTGAACCAAAGTCTCTGCTACCCATCCTGGTGCTGTCCTGGTGGGTGTCCAGCGGGAAGTAAAAGAACCAAGGGCACTCTTCGCAAAGAGTAGGGGACACTCCTGGTGTCCTGGCCAACATTCCCCTTCCCGTAAACTGGATCATGCAATTGTCCAGGCTGTGTGTGGGTGCTGATGTGCGACATGGCCACCACTACACATTTCAGTCACTTCACTAGCAGCCTAGCATTGCTTGTAAAACATTTTGGAATACACTGTGTATCAAAAGTGCTATATAAATGCTGATTCTTCTTCTTCTATTGTCAGCAAAACTCAATGCAAGTGCAAGTCTGCCCCTGATGTCCTCCTAGCGTGCTTCTGATTGGCTGCTTTTCCTGTATAGGCGGGCAGAACAACTTTTAAAACATGGCGGCTCACTCTCTCACTGAGCAAGGCTGTATTGCATCCTTCACATTTCCTTTTTTTTTATTCTTAAAAAATTAATTATCTGTTAATCCTATGTTCCCCCAAACATAAAAAGGTAGAACTGCCTACCAAATGTAACACAACAATCTTTTCTTGTATACCGTGCTTATGGAGGTGAGATTTATGAGACAGTGCAGCAGAGTCCTTCACTGAAGCAGCCAATCGCCCAATAGAAAATGCCAAAAAAGAAAAGTCAGATCCATATAGTAAAGAAAACAACAAATAGGTTAGTGTACATTGTAAGGCGGTAATTCCATCTCAGGGTTCTGGGGACATGGGAACCTTTCAAACTGAGCTCACAAAGTTCTCCATTTCCTCAGAACCTCTCGATGGAATTACAGTGTTGTAATGTAAACTAGCCTATTTATGATTCTATTTTTAATATATGAATTTTGAAATGAATACTATTCTAAAGCATACAAAAAAAATTCTGGTAATATGATCACTCCCAGAGCAATAATAATACACTTCACGACTGATAAGAGTATCGTTCAGATGCAGTAATACCACTGTTCCATACTTGAACAATACTATTATCGCCAAACCTCAATAGTGCAAACGCAAGTCTGCCCCTGACATCTCCCTAAGTGTGCCTCCCAATTGGCCACTTTTCCTGTGTGGGTGAGCAGAACAATTTCCAAAACACGGCAGTTCATTCTCTCACTTAGTGAGAGAATCCTTGGCGCTAGGAGCAATATTTTTTTCTATGCTCCCTACTCCAGCTTCATCGCTCCCATTCTCGGTCGTGCAGAACTCGGTGATCCTCTTCCTCCTTCTTCTGCTGTTTGCAGCCCTGCTTGCCCGCAGCAGAATGGCTGAGGTAAGACTACTGAATGAAGAGGTAAGACAAGATCTCAAATGCTGGGCCCACGCTTTTTCCTTCCTCATCACCCTGAACCCTAAGCTGAAACCACAGTGCCTACACTAAGGTCAGTGTAAGTTTTGCATTGCCCTCCTCGGATCCATATATTGAAAAAAACAACAGACAGATTAGTATTCATTACCAGGGAGTCCTACCATCTCAAGGTTCTGGACACATTGGAACCTCTCAAGCTTTGCTCTTGAGGTTCCTTAGTGAGAGAAATCATCTGCTGTAGGAGCAACATTTTTTTCTTTGCTCCCTACTCTGGTTTCATCTCTCCTATTCTCGGCCATGCAGGTCTCAGTGATCCACCTCCCTCTGGTGATTTTATGGCCCTGCTTGCCTGCAGCAGGACCGCCAAGGTAAAACTACTGAATGAAGAGGCGAGATGAGCTCTCAAACATTGGGCCCATGGCCGCCTTCACCTTCCTTGCCGCCCTGAACCCCGAGCTGGAAAACCACCTCGCCTACATCGAGGTCCCGTGTACGTTTTGCATTGCTCTCCTCAGATCCATATATTTAAGAAAAAACAACAAATAGCTTAGTGTTCATTACTGGGGAGTCCTACCATCTCGAGATTCTGGACACACTGGAACCTGTCAAGTTTCACTCTCGAGGTTCCTATGTGTCCAGAACCTCTCGATGGAATTACTCCCCGATAATGAACCCTAACTTATCCATTATTCTATTTTTTGTTTATAAGCATTGTATTATATGTATGATTCTTTCTGTTTTGAAATAAAATTCCCTTACTCGTTTTGAAAAGTGCCATGGGATCTTTAATATCAACCTGAACAACCATCAGAAAAGGCAGACAGGACATTGGTTTAACATCTCATCCAAAGTACAGTATGCCCCAACAGTACAGCATCCCTTAATACTAAACTCAGGTGCCAACATTTATGGTAGTAGCCCAATCCAGTGTGAAACTAGAACCCACAACCTCTGGCTCCAGAGGTGGATGTGCTACCAACTGAGCAATGCCGACACATTTTCTCCTAGTCAGTTGCTAATCTCCTCCAATCCAAATATTTAGGTTTTCAGTGAGCTCCAATCTGGTTCTCATTTACAGTCTGCCGAGTGTCACTCAGCAATGCAGGCCACCATCCCTGTCTCAAAATCTATGAATGCAGTGCTGCAGGAGTGGTGACTAACTGAGCTGTTTGGAAGTTTCAGCCATTGCCCACCCCATCATGGGTCAAGGCAAACAGATTATCTAGGTCTTTGGTCCATAAGGTACAGGGTGGTGGTAAGAGGGTGTTAGATAAAGTGAGAGGTAAGATAGGCAACCAACTGGCAGGACAGCTAGATTTATAGAAACATAGAAACATAGAGGTTGACGGTAGATAAGAACCGCAAGACCCATCCAGTCTGCCCATTTCTTTTTCTACCTTATAAATGTGCCATCGGCCTTTGCTCGGTCAGTGGCCTATCTATTCATACTCATCTGTATTACTCCCTTATGCCTGTCCCATGCCTGTTTGAAGCCCTGCACTGTATTCATAGCCACCACTTCCTGAGGTAGGCCATTCCATGCATCCACCACTCTTTCTGTGAAAAAGAATTTCCTCACATTCCCCCTTAATTGGCCTCCCTCTAATCTCATGCTGTGTCCTCTTGTCCTGCTATATTTTCTTATTTAATATTCACTATAGACATTTATCCAGTTTTAATTACTGGTCCTCATTTTTTACATCTGGATAACCAGACTTTTAAACCCCATTACAACCTCCCAGCTGATACTTCCTGTTACAACCGGGCAGTTGTAATCAGTCACTGTCACTCAAGGAAGCACTACAGCATCCATTGGCTGTTAGTCTCTGTGTCGGCAGGCTGAACATCTCTGCCAACATGGTGGCTCCGTTGCTCAGTAACCGAGTTCCTGCAGTCATCATTTCCCTCACACTTCATGCCAAGTAATTATATATATATATAATCTATATCTATCTATCTATATTAATATATATATATATATATATATATATATATATATATTTCAATATTTATCTAGTTGAGCCTGCCTTCACAGTGTAAAAAATCTATCCGATTGATCCTGACATTCTTACCTTTCAAGCGGGCTCCACACCATGTCTCTAATGGTCCATGACTGATTAGTTCCGATTCCTACAGAAAAAATGAAAAACTAAAGACTGCCTGCACTGGATATGAGAGACAGGCAGTGTGTGTGTGCCTGTGTGTGAGTGTGCATGCATGTGTGTGTGTGTGTGTGTGTGTGTGTGTGTGCTCATGCGGTGTCTGTTAAAATGAGGACTAGTTATTAAATAAAATAATACATGGGTGAGTGGGTGTAAAACCAGAATTGTACAAACACCCTCGGTGTGGGATGCTTTTATAAAACCCCTCGGGCTTATGTAGCATCCCACACCTTGGGTGTGTGTAAAATTCTGGTTAGACACACACCCACCCATGAATTATTCTATAATAATTACCAGCTTCCCCTTTTTCCCATAGGGAAACCTTGGTGTAATTTGTCATAATAAAGGAGGTTTATTACAGCAAACATGCTCATGGTTTCACTCTATGCATGCACACATACAGCTCTACGTGACCTGACCACTTCTGTCGGGTGCCTTCTCATTCTCCCAGACAAACTGCCACCAGAATCGGAGGTAAGTTACTTAAAATTCATGGATGTCTTAATTAAAAAAACAAAAAATACAACAACTGGGCTGCCAACTGTGGGGAAAAAGGAAAAGCCAGACCCCATGCCAAAATCTGATCATGCCAGTGACCCACATCTTTATTTTATTGTATATCATTGCTGAGGCAAAAAGGAAACCCAGCAATTATATAAACTAAAATATGGATCGGGTGTGTAAATCGGTTTACACACATCCTCGGGTTAGATGCTATGCATAAACTCTTCTAGCTTTGCTCCTGGGGATTATGTAGCATCTAACCCCTCGAAAGGCATAAATGTCTTATTGCACACCCCAACCCATACTTATCCTATATTATATCCACCTTTGCACCCCTACATTATGGCTTAGGTTCAAGAGTCAGGGGTTTACAACAATAATGAAAAGAGAAGTGCAGAGTGCACATTAAGATTATGTCCAAATGGCAGTGGGGCTGACAGGATCCAGATATTTCTCATGATAATTTGTGGGGACAGGCGGGCTATTCTGTGGGCAATTACTGGGGTAGGAAGTCACAATGGCACTAACCTTGCCCACCTTGGGGAGTAGAAAAGGGTTTATGAAGCCTTATTTCTGCCTGCCCAAACAGTAAATAAAGTATGATGAAAATGCTGAGTTCCTGAACATGAGTACTTGGTGAGTACATGCAGAAGATAGAGTTTTCACAGGTGTGCTGATGAACTGGTGAGGAAATGCCCTGGGAGTCCAGCAGGTCAGGAGAGTCTGTCCCTGGTGGCCAAGTAGACAAATGTTGTTGTTTTTGGCCCCTTCCCATGCTCCCTGCCCACCCATTCCTTCAGGTGCCACAGTCTCACTACCCAGTGGATTCACTCCATGCTGTCAGCTGTGGTCACTTGACTTCCCGGTCCTCTAGTGCCAGTTTAGGGACGTGTATCCCTTGCTCTGGAGGGCTTCTCACCTAAGGGCCAGCCATAGTGTAGGGAGAAAGTGCCTTTCTGCTTGGGACACAGACTAGGAAATCACTCTGGTGTGCTGTCGTGGTGACAGGGTGTTGAGTGCTGTGGGAGGACTTGGCCATCAGTTCAGTCAAGAGAAGATGTAATCTGCTGTTCTGAATTCCTCCATTCATCCACTTACTTCAAAATGTGTACCACATCAACATCTTGAGGTTGTGCTGGCTTGCTTAGGGCACCAATGATAGCCAGGTCCCCATGTCATCACAAGAAACCACTTTCTAAGTGGTGTGCTGCTCCACGCTCTCAAGCCCTCTCTGCTGCCCTGCTAGCCTCTGTTTCTGTTGGCTGGGAATTGCAACACAAACATGTGCAGATGTCCCAGCACTTGGTGCTGCAGAGACAGCTTTCAAGTCACTTTTTGTTTCTATAAAGGTGTAGCTCCTTGGCTTGGTGCAGGCAGCTATCCCTGCCTCCCTACTTGTGCACCCCTCCCGGACTTAACCGGATCCCACAGAGTCCCCATGGATTACCTCTTGTAGCAAGGCCAGGAGGGAGAGGGCTGCCCTCCACCCTTGAGACATGCATCATGAATCTGGTCCAACATACTGGGCGGGGCTCGGGTTGGAGTAGCTAGGCAGGCAAGGCTTCACCAAGCCTGCCCAGCCATTTTCATTTTCTCACCAGGCCTCTTCTGCAGACAGACGTCAGTGTATGCCATGTGGGGGCACACATGCACTGCACCAAACCAGCAGCACTTCCATTCAGCACCACTCATGTCTGCACTACCATCAGGCCTCCACTTGGTGGCAGTAATAGATGGCAGCAACAGGCCTTACCTCCACAGGAGAGGAGAGCAGTCCTCGGGAACTCTATCCACTCCCTCCCCAGCTAACCCCCAGCAACCTGAGTCCACGCTGGTGAGGCAGGCAGTAGCACTACCGCTGCACCACTGGGATAATCTCAGTTCACTTTTTTAAATAAACCTCGTCATCTTGTGGGTCTGAGAAAAGCCCATCCTTGCCTAGACGTCTGACTCTAATGTTCATTCTCCATCATCCTTCTGGCTGGTGGAGAAGTGACAGATGAAAGAAAGTGAAGGCCCAGCCCTCTGATGGAGCATTACCCAATGTTTGAATTACAGGGGTGTCTGCCAGGGCTCAACCCCCCCCCACCCCCAGTTCTGAAGTGAGCAGCCCAGGTAGATGACACATCACTGCCATTTACTTATAATGGAAAGGGGTCTCACTATGGGCCCCTTGCTCCCAAAGCTCATAAAGTGTCATTACAACGTGGGGCCACCATGCTCAAAGACAGGAGTGAATGCCTCAAGAGTGAAGATTCCCCACTGCAACCCTCAGTCAAGCCTGTAATAAGAACCCTCAGCAGTATGACTTTCTACCATGGCTCAGGAGGGTGGTTGAGGAGAGGTGGGAGGGTCGCAAGTGGCTGGAATTGCAGAAGAAGCTGCTCCAATGGCAAACATAAGTTGTTCCTGTGGCTGTAGTTAAATGCCATGGGGTCCTAAGTTTACTTCAGAGTAGAAAGGGAGCAGTAGAGTAGTTGCCATGGAAAAGGGTGTAGCTAGTGTCACAACTGCGGGAGCTACTCCTGTGGCAGCAGTCATAACGCCCAGGGGGAAAATTTATTGAAGGAGTAATACAAGTGACCAGTGCTGCTATAGTGAATGATCCAGTGTAAGGGGGTAAAAAAATAAAAAGCCAGATTCAGGGGAAAAACTGGCTTCCTGAGAGGGCAGCAAGTGTAAATGCAGCCCCCCCAAAAAAGGAAACACCACACTGGGGATCTTTAGTAAATGTCCTGAGGGGCATAATGTACGTATAGAATATGTTGGTGCCAGATCAGGAGTAGAGGCTTCCTTGGTGATATAAAGAAATACATGAGATAATAAAGAGGCCACTCAGTGCAGACAGTGAATCTCCCCCTCTCCCCACCACCCCGGAATGGTTCCCATTATTTGCACTGTTCCAGGGGTAGATCTAAAAATTTGTCACTGGGTTAGCACTTCCCCGGAAAAATGTAAAATGTTACCATTTAAAGCTCATATTAGGTTAAAATAGTTAAGCCCTGTACACACTTACGAGGTGGGTTTTAAACCATTTTTATGTTTGCTTGCATGCATGTGCAAGAAACATAGTGCCACCATACGAAGTTTAGTAGGTGTGCCACCTCGCTTCCAATGCCCTGCTCCTTTGTCGCAGGCGCCCTCACTGTACCAATAATGTCTGAGCTGTCTGACAGCAGTTCAGATGCAGTGGCATACAAGTCCAAGCAAAACACCGCTACAATCAGCGGTGGTAACATATAGGTAATTTGCATACTGCCATCGACGTATGCAAAGTGCCTACACATCAGCACTGCTTTTGGAACAGCTGTCATAGACAGCTCTGTCCCTCCCCAACAAACACCTAAGTAGCACGCTGGGAGCCCACCCCAGCGTGTTCATGCATCCCACCCACACACACACACACACACACACACTGTATGGCCGACGGAGGTGCCTAATCCCCCATCAGCTCTGCTGCCCCAAACAGACTTCCAGGTGCCATGCTGGGAGCCCACCCAGCGCAAAATTCTGTATGCCGACAGGGGTGACCCAATCCCGTTGGCTCCACTGCCCCCAACAGACTTCCAGGTGCCACGCTGGGAGCCCACCCAGCGTGGCAACAGTCCGTGTGGCCGACAGGGTGCCCAATCCCACATCGGCTCCACTGCCCCCCAACAACCTTTCAGCTGCCATGCTGGGAGGCCACCCAGCATGGCAAAGTCCCGCTTTGTCTTTCAAAAAACCCATCACCTGTAAGAATAAATGGTCCCTCACTGACTGTCTTGCCCCTTCCCCAACCCATGCTCACCCACTGAGCGCCCACCTCCCACCCCCACCTCACTCCATACTTACCTCCGGAGGCTGGAGCGATGATCTTGGTGGACCGGGAACACGTCTGCACTCTTCAAGGCAGACCGCAAACTGAAGAAATGCCGTAAGCTGTATAATGGCATAAATGTTTTTTCCACTTTGGTGCATATCTTGGGCATTTTTGGGAATTTTTTCACCATATTTTCAATATGGGGTTCTTGGGACCCCACATCATGAACTCAGTCACTGTCATTTTGTTATTTGTTCCCGAAAGGTGATTTCACGGTCACTGCACAGAACCACCTTTTGGGACCGATTTACGAAATGACAGTGTCACAGTACATGAGATAGGCCCCCAAAAACCCTATGTTGAAAATTTGGTGAAAAAATTCCCAAAAATGACTGTTTTACAAGCGTGATGCTGCGCAGTTCCTACACACGCCTTTAGAATTTTAAGAATTTGTAATATTTTCACTCCAGATTTTCGGCATTGCCATTTTACCACACCTCCTTATGAACAGTACAGCTGTCATTTTTCACATCTCGATCAAAATGTGTTTTCACACATATAGCACACATTGGTGAGGTCAGTTTGCAAAATCAATGTTCAGGACACATTAAGAAAATCACAGTGACACTGTTCATGAGCAGAGGTGTTAAAATGGCTATGTTGAAAATTTGGTGACAAAAGTCCATGAAATGACTGTGTTACATGCGTGCATTGCGCAATTTCCACGCACCCTTGTAAGAATTTGTAATATTTTCAGTCCAGATTTTCAGCATTGACATTTTTCCACACCTTATGAACAGTGCAACTGTCATTTTTCACACCCTGGCCGAAATGTGTTTTCACACTTCCAGCACAGAATAGCGTTGCTGTGGGAAATTAGTGTTCGGATAGATAAAGAAAATTACAGTGACACTGTTCATGAGCAAAGGTCCCAAAATGCCTGTGTTGAAAATCTGCTGCAAAAATCTTTCAAACTAATTATGAGTGTACATTGCGCAGTTTCTATGCACGCTTGTCACTTCACCAGTTTTTTAATATTTTCACTCCAGATTTTCAACAATGCCATTTTTTACACCTCATGAACAGTACACGTCACTTTTCACATCCTGTTCGAAATGTGTTTTCGAACCTGTGGCACCAAATGGCGCAGTCGCTGTGCAAAATCACCTTTCGCCTAACGAAGTGATAGTATCACTGTTCATGCGGTGGGGTCACAAAAAGCCCATGTGGAAAACTTGAAGTAAAAATACCAGGAAACGCCCAGGGCATTAGGGTTTTCTACTACAACTCCCTACCCTATAGGCACTGACAGGTGTCAGGGGTGTGACTTGGGATTGTCGACAGTACTGTTATCATTTCACCTACCCCCACCTCCAGCCAGTGACAGGCACCGAGGTGCACCTTGGACCTTTGCCCCAGAGTTCACCCCATTCTCCTATACTGCACCCATTTCAGTGTATTTCCTTATGGAATGAGGTGAATGTAAAGCCCAAACACCCCAAGGCACACCTCGACACTTGTCAGTGTCTGAAGGGCAGGGTGAGGTGAAATGTCATGACTGTCATGGGTGACAACCCAAAGGCACACCTCAATGCCTGTCCATCTCTGCAGGGTGAGAGTGGAGTTGGCGTTAGTTCAATACTTCAATGCCATTCCTATACTGCATCTGTCTAACTCCTGCACTTCCACTGCTAATGCCAGCAAGCAAACATTCAGCATTGACAAATGCTTGTTTAAAATGGTTTAATTTTTGCCATGTTAGTGCGGCCACATTGCTGCCTTAAGTAGTTTTTGAAAGCGTTTTCAAACCCGCATTATGAACACACTCTGGAACCTCGCAGAGCGATGCCTTTAACCGTGCTGTGCATTGGAGGGCTGTGTATGGGGCGGACCAGCAAAGAACGGGATGAACACGTCAGTTTGTACACACTTGTAAGGGAAACCATGTTTAGCTTAAATCATGTTTAAAACCAGGTTATAGACTAGATAGTCACCAGGGTTTAAACTCGGTTATTAAAAACTGTTTCAGTAGGGCTGCAGTGTGTCTGCAAACCATGTTATCTGCGTTTTAAACTGTGTTAAGCTCTCTAACACGGTTTAAGATCACCAGTGTGTACAGGGCCTTACTTTCAGGTATTTTTTTTTGCTGGCCGAAGAGGGTTAGTTCACTACATATCTGAATCCGCTTGTACACTGCTCCCCTTACTCTTCCCAGTACTGTTCCCCTTTCCTACTCTTCTCACCTCCTGTCCTCCTCTCTGGCTCTGTAGCACTACTAAGCATTTCTTCCTACTGGTGGGTCCTAACTTACTGCTTACACTAACCCTGACCTCCCTATCTTAAGCTTCTGCTCATGGCCGGGTTCCCTTCTGAGGCTGCTGCTCATTGAGCAGCTCTCAATTCCTGTTCACTGTTTAATGGCTCCACTGCCATGTTCTGCAAATGTGTCCGATGAACAGATGTACACGGGAATTACTTTTAAGAAACCAAAACATGATCTGTGAGTTGGTGGTGGTGGTGGTCATGGGGGGAATGATAATTAAAAAAAAAAAGAAGTCAGGTTAGCTCAGTAAAATTTAGCATAAGAAGATCAGGGAGGTGTGATCTTCAAACCCCCAGAAATCAGCACAGGTGCGAGGAAAGACTGCCGCAAGTGTGTCTCAGTTATGGAGTTTTTCCCACATGCACCAAATTCTCCAGTAGGGAACTGGTTTACAATGGTCTCCTGATTTACAGCAGCTTGAACATTTTGTTTGGCACTGCAGCACCAAAATGTTATGCCAGGTGGGACCAGGCATAACTTCTCCCGCAACTGCGCCTGCCGCCCGTGCAGAGCACTGGCTGAAAATAGGAATCTCCACAGGTGCAAAGAGCTCATCATGCAGCAGTGGCTGCAGAGTGGGAATTGGTCCCTGGACAGCTGAAAATCCAGCCCTTGGTGTTTTCAAGCTGGAGGCATGGACACACCCTAAAGCTCAGGGGTGGAAAATTCAAGGACAAACTTAGGATGCACTTATTCTCCAAAAGGATCATTTCTGCGCACATCTGGTCAACACAGCTGTGATGAGTTTATCTGCTTTCCATGTATGTGATAACTTTTAGTACATAGGGCCCAAAGTGCATAGCATTTGCTATTGAGTCACACTGCATACTGTAATAGGCAGGGTCTTATTAATACACGTAGGATTGTTAATAATATCTACTTCATTTACAACGCAGTTTACTTGTCAGGACAATTTGAAGCACTGTGTGTTATGCAACACAGGCGAGCAAAACACAAGTGCAGCATTAGTTAACTGAACTGAAAGGCTTTTTATAAAGACAGTTCTTTTTTAATTATCATTTTATTCCCTCTCTTGATGCTAACACCGGCTTCTACCCAACCTCTTCTGGTCACAGCAACTGCCTGTCTGTCGGTCTAATAGAGCCTGAGCCTGGGCCAGCACAGACTAGCAGGAGCAGGAATACCCCACAGGGAATGCCATGGGGGGGCTCAAGACCACTGTACCTGCACAAAATTGTGCTGGCGGCTATATGCTGCCATAGTGACCTCATTTGAAAATAGCAGACAAGGGGCACTTGTCCCATTTGACACGGAATTTAGATACTATAGTTGGTGCATGTTTATGATTTGGGGGGGGGTTACAGTTTATACAGCATTTATCTTTCTGCATGTTTTCCCCCTGGAATTGAGTTATACTTGTATTTTCACACCTGGAGCTGAACTTCTTGAGGGGGAACTCACCCCTTTCCACCGTTGACTATATTTTAGTTTGCCCACTAACTAAGCAGCCCTTTTGGCATAATTTGCACAGCCTGCACTTTGGACCCAGGAATCTCTAGTTCACATGTCAGCTACTCAGGTGTTAGTCTGGTTCAGTCGGTAGCACATCTGCCTTTTTGGGCCAGAAGGTCATGGGTTCTGGCTCCACACTGGAATTAAGTGCACACCATAAACCCTGGCACCCGAGTGCAGTATTATGTGGTTCTGTACTGCAAGACTGTGCTGCACTTTTCATGGGATATTGAACCAATGTCCCTTCTACCCATCTCCGATGCTGTCCAGGAGGAAGTAAAAGAACCCAATTTGCTTTTCGCAAGACTAGGGTATTCTCCCCGATGTCCTGGCCAATACTCCCTTCCCATTAAACTGGTTCATGCAATTGTCCAAGACTGTGTGTGGGTATTGCTGTGCGATATGGCTGCCACTACACATATGCAGTCACTTCACTACCAGTCTCTAATATCTTGTAAAGCACCTTGGGATACAATGTGTATGAAAAGTGCTATATAAATGCTGATTCATATTCTTCTTCTACTGCCATTATTTTGTATTCATTTCTGAAATCCTCTGCTTACTGCTAATTGTATGGACTATTACCCAGTGAGATGCAATACCATCTTATTTCCAAAGATGTCCTGGGATGGCTGAAGCAGAAGCACATGATATTCAACTGTTAGGTGGCTGCTGTGCTGAATCGAAGTGATTAGTGGGGTATCTTAATTAGAGATATAAATAATACAGGCAATAGGTTATTATGTACATCAATTACAGGTTTCATTAGTATTAATTAAGGGAAGACTAGAGTAACTTTTTTTCTGCTGTCAACTTCTATGTATCAATGTATTTATGACTATTTCTTACAGTGGCCCCCTGGGTAAGCAGGAAGTGCAGGCTAGTGTTTAGGATAGATAATTGTAACTCAGAAGACCCAGCTTCAAATCCTACCACAGCCACTTACTCATGCTGTGCCTTTGAGCAAGCTTTTAACCTCCCTGTAATCCAGTCCCTGCCAGTTATTAAATGAGCGGAGGCAGGACCCCACAGAAAATGAGATAATGCATCTCAGCTGGGGTATATTGGGAAAATACATTGGAAAAAAGAAGGTACAAGGGAATTCTAGCAACATAGCAGAGCTCACTGACAGCATGTGGTTTTAGCACACATCTTCTATTTTACTGGCAGTTGAAAGATAATCCTGGTTATAGTTCCACTGTGTTAATGAAATCCAATCCAGGACTAAAGTCCTTTATGCTGTCATAAAAATCATTAACTTTTCTTCAGCTTCTTATCAGTAGACTCTGCCTAGATTGGACACTGCTCTTTTCTGTGCTGCAGTTGAGTTTGTGAACTTTTAAGAGCACTTGGCAGTTCATTGACATCTTATAAAACAACAAAATGGTTAATTCCTCCGAAGACCCTAAATCAAAGGTAATTTAAGTCATTCAGCTTTCATTTCAACTATGGTTCTTTGAATATAGTCTGGCAAACTCTAAATCACAGTTGTTTACTTATACAGCAGTGTGTGTGTGTGTGTGTGTGTGTGTGTGTGTGTGTGTGTGTGTGCGTGCGTGCGTGGGTGTGTGGCATCTGACTGTTGAATTGCCATTCCATACTGCTCTCATCAATGGGAGATACTGATTGCCATGAAACTATTGTGGTAGTTAACCCTGGAACAGCATAGACTAAATAAATTAAATGCTGCGCTGTGCAACTGTGAATCTGTTCAAAACTTTGAATTTATTAGATCCAAAGTTGACAGACCTAGCACATGGCCAGTATGTGAATGGTGGCTGGCTCTGCTAGCAAAAATGTGGAGCAACAGAAGACCCTGAAAAAGTTTACAGAGCAGGTAGCTACTGCAATGAAAAGCTTTGAACTGTTGTAGATATAAACAGTTATGTTTAGGTTTAATGCTTTACAGTTTGTGACATCACAGACTGTTGCCATGGTAAACAATGATATCATAAATGAATACTACCATGAGGTCAGTTTGGCGACATAGAAATAGAAAGGCTAGAATGGCAATGCTAATGTCATGATCCACGTGACAGATTTTTCCCCATAGACAAATAACTGCCCCTCCCCCCAATGGTGACCAGGAAGTAGGTGCATGTGCCCCACTAGGATTGCCATTCTAGTCTTTATAGTTCTATGGTTAGGAACGGTCAATTGCTTTCCATGCAAACATCTTGGTTGGGCTACTATAATGTGCTCTAAATCTTGAAAAGGAAAACTGAATTTTAAAAATGTAGTGTGTGGTTAGCTATAATAGCTGAAACATTCCATCTATGAAAGTACATACTGAACTGGGTAACTGCTCTTTAAACAGCAAGTACTTCAGCTACTGTAATAAATCACTAACATGACTTCAGCCATTCAGCACGCAGAACCACTGTACCAGTGGCAAAGTAGCATATCAAAAAGTGTGTGAGGGGGTCAACATTGCATAAAACACCTTATCACAGGGTACTGGGGAAAACAACTGCTTTCTAGAATAAACTTTGGTTGACCAACCTAGCTTTTTATAATCCTGAATGATCCACACAGTTTGATGAATAATCAATGATTTATGAACATAAATGCATGAGTTATTCATGATTATGAAAACAGAGCAGGGTCAGGTAGTGTAGCTTTTGGAGAGATCTGAGAGGTGAAAGGAAGCCAAAATAACTATACAGTACAGCTCATGCAATTGCAAAACAAATTATTCTATAGGTTTTTTTCCAGGAATATACTTTTTGCTGCCTGGCATTTGCATGTATCTTGAATACAAAAAACTTCAAAAGCAGCTGTCGTGCTGTCCTCAGAGAATGCCTGCCAGCATCATGTTAATGCTCCTCCCCGGATTGAAATGTGGGGGGTCAAACACAGTAAACACAAAATAAACCCAAAGCCCTGAAGTCTGCTACTGTGTTTCTAAAATGGCACCAAAATAATAAAAAACACAAGACTACATAACTCTTTAAATTAAGAATAAATAAATCTTCATCATCGGTTAATCGGTTCTCACATCAAACAGCTGGGTTTGCCCCATCAAATAGGTCAAGCTGGCTGGCAGGTAAGTTATGCATGTTGGTAGTTGAATCCTTTTTTGTTTTTCCCAGCTGTCACAGTTACTGAGCATTCCAAAGCAATGTAGTTCCAAGACCTGCAATGCACTTTCTAGACCCATGCTGTTATTGGTCAATTACTACACAGGTCTGGACAGCTATTGACCAATTAGAACATTGGATTTTTTTTTGCCCAGTTGATAATGTGGGATGAAAGCACACCTCAGGAAGTGAGGCACGAGATAACTTCAAGTGCCTTATGCACTAGAGAAATGTTCTGTTATCCCACAATTACACACACAATTTAGTGCCTTATTGAGATTACAAAATCGTTCCACTGATTTTTGTTTTAAAAACTGGGTAATGAGGTTCAGAAAGTTGAGTATTTCCAACCTGTGCTATTGTGCTGGAATAATGCACAGGCATTTGATCACATCGGCCCAGTCACAGGTCTTTTATTTTCTCACCCATTTTATGAGATGGTAGGAAGCAGAGAGTGAGGGTCAATGGTGAGGCCTCTGACTGAGCAGAAGTAATAAGTGGAGTCCCGTAGGGATCAGCCCTGGGCCCATTACCTTTTAATTTCTATGTGTGGGGCTGATGTGATGCTATAAATGAATGGTCAACAAAGTTAGCAGATGATGCAAAGTTAGGGGGCATCATTATTTCTGTTAATAACACACAAGAACTGCAAGGTGACAGCAACAGGTTAGCAAAAAACTCAAAAAAGATCTATAACACAGGTAAATGTGCAGAATTGCACTTGGGGAAAAAAATCCTTGAGTCACCTATATTATCGATAATGTGCCCTTAAATTCATCTGCTGAGAAAAAATACCTTGGAATTATAGCAACAGATAATTTCACATGGGATAAATAATGAGAAAGAGCAGCTCTGCACTTTAGCACATGCTTTCATAAATAAGGCATTTCAGCTGTTGCAATTAAAGAATACATTTTTTTTCCATTTTCAATGTTTATTTCCAAGATTTACAGCATATCTTGGCAGTCCATCTACAAAGTCTGCATAGAAACATTTAAAAACATCAGTCTCCCCTGTTAACTTCACATTGCCTTTGTTTATGACATCATAGTGCTCACCACGACAACAGAATGTGATATTACAAACAGCAATTGTGTGGTTAGCAGGGGAGAGTTGGATACTCAGTGAAATAATTGCTGCATTACCTACATTATTTAGTAGACAAACAGCAAGGGAAAGTGACAAAAATATCAGATAACTAGAAAACAATAAAATTAAAACATAACTGATGTAAATCTAGTGTTTTCAAGATTTTTATTATGGTAGAGAGTTGCTGCTGAAGCAGTGATCCAGAAGTGTGGTCAAATATGAGTGCATCTCAGAGAATATAAGAAGTAGGAGGAGAGAGGTGATATTGCCACTACACTGATCTTTGATTCGGCCACATAGAGGGCAGTTTTGGTGCCCACACGCAAAGAATAATACAGGCAGACTTGAAAGGGTTCAGAGAAGGTTCACTAAAAAATTTTGCAGGATTGAGGAATATGTCATATGAGGAGAGAAAGTGAACTAAAATTATTTTCTCCGGAGAGGAGAAGGCATAGGGAAGGGGAGACATGATATTAGCCTACAAAGCAGCTTAGAATCTATCACTATTGTCAACCGTCAGTGTGAAAGAACACTATGCTAGAGAAGGGCTGGGCAGGCAAGTCTGGAGGAGGAATTTCAGTTGGAAGAGAGGGGAAGGATGGAAGGCAAGAAGGCAACGTAACAGGGGAGGGCAGGACTGGGGTAACAGAGGGGGCAAAGCGGGGAAGCAGGAAGGGGAGGCAGGTTAGAGGGACAGAGGGACAAATAAACAGATTGCCATGTGTACCATTGCAAGGAGTCAGGGAAACAATATTCCTGACCTTGAGGCAATCATTGCGGAGGCATATCTGGTGGCCGTAATGGAAATCATGGTGCATGGGCAACTACAGCTTGGAAGTGGCCATCCCAGACTACAGCATATTCTGGAAGGACAGGTCAGGGAGAAAAGTCAGAGGGGTTGTTTTATATGTTAAGGTGTGTATAAGGGCCATTAAGATACAGGGGCAACAGGTGGACAATGTTGGGCTGGAGCTACTATGGGTCAGCCTAGAGATGGGGTTGGGGGCCATTATTCATATGGAGGTGGTGGCCTCTGACACGGGGATTTAGATGGAGCCCTGGTGGAGGACATTAGCAAAATGGCCAGCAAGGGGAGGTTTTCATTATGTGGTATTTTAATCTGCAGGAGGTAGAGTGGGGCATTCTCGCCACAGCTACATCAAGAGGCAGGGCCATCCTTTAATGCATACAAGGGTCATTTCTTAGGCAGCTGGTTTTGGAACCCATTAGGGGTGGGACAGTTCTGGGCCTGGTGCTTACAAACAGAGACAGCATTGCTGACATAACAGTGGATAGTCCCCTGGGTACAAGTAATCATTATTCGGTGTGGTTTGCCATACGGATAACACAGGAAAAAAAACACACTAAGATGAGGGTCCTGGACTTCAGAGAGGCAGATTTTAAAGAAATGAGAAACTGCCTCAGAGAATGCAATGAAAGGGGGGAAGGCAGAGGAGGAGTGGAGGCTCAATGGAGAAATATTAAGGGGGCAATAGCATGCTGCTTGAAGGAAGTGAGCAAGGGAAAGAGGAGGAAGAGGCCACTATGGTTCTCTAAGAAGGTGACAAAGGTAATGAAGGAGATGAAAACAGCAATTAGAAAGTACAAGGCGATCCAGAAGGATGACAGCAGGGAGTTATATCCATACCTCTCAACTGTCCCTGATTTTCAGGGACGTCCCTGATTTTGCCTCAAAATTTTACTCTGTCCCTCCTAATATATGTGTTTCTGTGGCTAAACAGTGGAAATTATAAACACAAAATAATATCAAGCATTAAAGTTACAGACTTGTTCTTCTTCAGAAAATGCATTCTGCACTAAGCCACATATTCTACCAGCTTTCTGGGAGGATATCTCTAATTTTGAAGATGTGTCCCTGATTTTGATCCTTTGTCCCTGATTTTTTTAAGCCTTGTCCCTGATTTGTGAGGCAGGAGGTTGAGAGGTATGGTTATATCAGGCAAAATAAAGGGAGGCAGGAAGGAGGGTGAGGGCAGCTCAAGTTCTAATAGAGGAGAGGATAGTTAAGGAGATCAAAAAAGGAGACGAGACCTTCAAGAATGTGGGGGAAAGAGGAAGTCAAGGTGAGGGATAGTAAGAATTAGAAGGATGGGGGGAGGGACTTGCACAGGAAGCTCATGAGAAAGCAGAAATACTAAACAATTACTTCATCATCATCATCATTCTTTATTTAGTATAACGCACTTTATCAATTGGAACTCAAGGTACTTTACAAAGGTAAAATTCATAAAAATAATAATCAATCAATCTTTATTTATGTAAAAGTCACCTTTCCAATGATCAAGGCACCTGTACATGAATTAAAACCAACAATCTGAACACATAAAACCATAAATAAAATAGTAAAATCATAAATAGATAATCCATAATACATCAAACTACGTCTAAGAATGCAAGATTAAAATGATGTGTCTTAAGGTCTGCCTTAAAATTTTGGATGGTCAGGCAATCTCTTATCCAACGAGGTAGAGAATTCCACAGGGTCGGGGACATAAATGCAAAAGAATGAGCTTCAGAAGTTTGAAGTCAAACCCTGGGAATCTCTAGCAATCCCTCATCGGTGGATCAAAGTGCTCAGGAGGGGCAATAGGGAGAAAGGAGCTCTTGCAGGTAGTAGGGTCCCTGGTCTTGAAGGGCTTTATAAGTCAGCAAGCAGACCTTGAAGGTGATACGTCATCGCACTGGCAGCCAGTGCAGTCTGTGGAGCACTGGCGTTATATGACTGGTCCTAGATGTACCAGTCAAAAGTCTGGCAGCCACATTCTGCACCAGCAGCAGGTGACAGATATCCAGCCCAGTAGCTATAGGTGCAGGGCATTGCAGTAGTCAAGGTGAGTGGTCACGAAGGCATGGACCAAAGTAGGAAGATCATTGGAAGGAACCAGGTGTTTCACCAGGCAATATTCCTCAGATGGTAAAAAGAGGTCTTGATAATGACTGATACCTAAGACTTTAAGGTCGGACCATCGTCCAAAATAACACCCAGGTTCCGTACCCGATCTGAGGTGGTAAGCTGGATGCACTCGAGCCAAAGACCCGAGGGTTGCCCTAGCAATGCACCTGCCCTCCGACGATCAGGGTCAACCACCAACACCTCAGCCTTATCCAGATTCAACCTCCAACTAGCACTCATCCACTCTTGGATCTCAGAAAGGCAGTTGTTAAACACCAAAAGAACATCCCCTCGCTCGGGTACAAAGGACATGTACAGCTGAGTATCATCTGAATAGCAGTGAAAACTCAGCCTGTACCACTTAATAATGTCCCCCAATGGCAGCATATACACTTCAAACAACATGGGTGCCAAAATGGAGCCCTGCGGCACCCCACAAGATAGAGGGAGAGGATTAGAGGAATAAATTCCCAAGATCACTCTCTGTGTCCTACCCCTGAGGTAAGATTGAAAACACCTGAGGACAGTACCCAACAGTCCACAGATGAACCGCAGCTGCTCCAATAGCACACCATGCTCCACAGTATCAAATACTGCCGGGAGATCAAGGAAAACTAAGATGGAACGTGTTCTCCAATCTCTTGCTATTAGGAGATCATTAAGCACCCAAACAAGGGCCATCTCAGTGCTATGCCTCTTCCTAAATCCAGACTGGAGAGAATCATAGACATTGTGGATAGACAAATGATCATCCAGCTGCAGGGCAGCCACCTTCTCAATAACCTTACCCACAAAGGGCAGGTTACAGACTGGTCTGTTGTTAGTAAGATTATCTGGGTCAAGGGAGTGTTTTTTCAGGAGTGGTCATACAACCACCTCCTTTAGGGGATCTCGAAAGATCTCCCTCTCCAATGACAACCAGACAATCTCAGTCAGGACCAGACCAATGTCCTCCACGCATCCCACATGAAGATGCATTGGGCCTGGGTCCTAACTACAACTGGTTGGCTGCAGAGTCTGAATGATCCTCACAATGTCGATGATGTCCTATCAGCCAGTCAGACCAGACAAGCTGGGTGCTTGCAACTTCCCACCGACCTCTGCTGCACCCCATAGAGAGGGCTGAATGAATACCAGACCTGATGGTGACAACCTTATCTGCGAAAAATTGAGCAAACTCATCACATCTTTCTTAATAATAATAATAATAATAAAACTTTATATTTAAGGCGCCTTTCAAGTACCAAGGTGCCGCACAGCATTTAAAATAAAACATACAGCGCTTAGTCATTACAATATAAAACATCAGAAAAACAAAAACAATGCTTCACCAGACTGCAGACAGACAGACTGGATTTCAGAATCTGTCCACTGTCCGGAACAGCTGAACTGGTTGATTCTGCGCAGCAGCAATCTCCATGGACAGGAATTCTGCCTTCTTACAGGTGATTGTCGATTGATAGACAGCATAATGATCCATCAATCTAAGCCTGTCAACCTCCAGGCCAGACTTCTGCCAAGCCCTCTCTAGCCTTCAACCCACTCACCTCAACTCCTTCAAGGCCCCATCAAACCATGGGAACAATGGGTGAAGGGTGAGTGGTCGAACATGAACAGGAGCAATGGAATCCAGGGCATCCATTACCACCCTATTATAGGCAAGCACAAGAGTCCCGTAATCCATGCATTCATTCAATAAGCCCACTAGGTCCCGCACTGCCATTAGGCCCTCTGGAGTCAACCCCCTTAAAGGATGATACTGGACCATCTCTGTAGGGGCAGACCCTTTAGGGGGAGCCCTGAAATTAAACCTTATGGTGTGATGGTCAGACCAACTGACTGGTCCAACCACCAGATCAGAGATTTCCATCCCCAGGAGGAACACTAAATCCAAGGAATGACCACCAATTTGAGTTGCGCGGAAGAAATAACCTGTGTGAGGCCCAGCAAAGTCATTAGCTGGAGGAGACATTGACCAAAATGTGAGCATTCATCATCAACCCAGGCATTGAAATCCCCCAGAATTAACCATTGGGAGGATCCCAATACCATATCGACAATGAAGTCCGCAATCTCCTGTAGAAATTCCTTCCCATCACTTGGTAGACAGAAGATGAGGAGAATCCTACACTCCACACCCGTACCCATGATACATTCAAAGGATTTAGTGGACCCCAGTGGCACATCCACAAGGCCCAATTCAGTTTTAAAACAAATGGATACACCTCCTCCCCTACGATCCACTCTCGGGCAGTGCATCACCGAGTACCCAGCCAGAACAGCTAAAGCCTGTACAGGGCCAGCATTCTCATCCAGCCATTTCTCAGTGATGCATGCATGCCAGGTCAGATGTCCCAATAAGGTCTGCTATTACAGCAGTCTTGTTTTCAGTAGGCCAAGTGTTGCACAACATCGCCCGAGTAGGATGAACCATCAAGGAAGACCACGATACCCGTTTGCACGTGGCAGAGGCCTTAGGTATGGAAACCAGACAGGGAGGACCCCTATTGTGGTTCCATTTTGCCCCAGGTCACCTCCTTATCCCTACTACCTCTATCTGACCACCCCTCTCCATTCCTCCACCAGGCCCAGTTCTCCCCCGCCTCTTACTTCTCCTGACAATCCCCAAGGCCTGACATTTCCTATAGGCCTCCAATGATAGAGGAGGACAGTTGAAAGGGCGGAGGTCCCTGGCAGGGGAATACTGCCTGACTGCCTTTTTTCCTTCCCAACACATCATAAACAGCAATAGCAATTACCAAAACAAAACAAAAACAACATATAAATTCCAACCCACAATAACCCCAATTTACCACACCTCCCCTCCCCCCAAATAACATAATATAAAATAACCCAATAATTATAACAGTAACCAAATAATTATAAAAATCACACACCCACTCACTCACACATGCACTCACCTCTCACACATTTATAAATATCCCACAATAGGACAAACCCCCCAAAATACCAACCCCACAAAATACTACCAACTAAAATACTACCTAAATCAACTCAAATAATAACATGAAACAAAGAGCAAAAACAGCAATAGCATACTAAACCCAGTCAAATCAGACAAAATTTATCAATAATTTACTGTCTAATATAATAGCATTGCTCCAATATGAACGCAGTGTGTAATCCTTCTTAGCTGTCCAAAGGAGCTTGCCAAAACTGCCAATACTGCCAAAAGTGTTCACAGTGAAAAGGAGAAGCTCTCACC
This sequence comes from Neoceratodus forsteri, assembly GCA_016271365.2. Lineage (NCBI taxonomy): Eukaryota > Metazoa > Chordata > Ceratodontiformes > Ceratodontidae > Neoceratodus > Neoceratodus forsteri. Next base: position 122,781,904 of record CM028130.1, on the reverse strand, counting down.
ACCCCCCTCACTGGTAAAATCTATCCATGCAATGTGGCACTCTCACTGCCACATTTCAACTGATTTAAATTGATAATAATAAACCAAGAAAAGGCCCTTTCACTGCCACCTTAAATAATCGCATAATTGTACAGTGCCAACTTAGTTCATATTATACTTGCAGTATCAGAAGAGTGGTCCCACATCCAGTCCTCAACTCAGTAATCCAGGTGATCTTCACAGGTGGCTCTATTGAGTGGAACTTCAAAGCCAGGTCAAATTTCAGAGAAAAATCAGATCCAGACCAAAAGTACAGTCTCCTTTTCGCAAGCCTAGGCTAGACCCACCCCAAAGCAGGCATCAAGCACAAGCAAAGCCCCCCAATTGAGCCACCAGAGCACACACAACCTAGCCAGGCAGCCCCCAGTGACCTTAGGATGATCTGAGAAAAAGGCTGACCCTCCAGTCAGCGCCACCTGACCCCCCTAATGGGAGATAGCTATACTCGGCATCCACCTCAGGACAAGTCAGCCTGGCCTGCCCAGTCCACCACTTTCACTACATCGGATCCTTCTCTTCACTCTGCTCTTCACCCGACACAGTACGGCCTGACAGACCCTCAGTTCCACTGCTTCAAACTGCCACCACAGGCCAAATCCAAGAAGACCAGATACGCCGCTGAAGCCGTAACCACAGCCAGTGAGCGTCCACAGGCCTGAACCACTCTGGCAACCTACTTCCCCTCCAAGTCTCCATAGTTTCACGGACACAATATCTCACCGAGATAATCAAGCCAGCTGGAAAACTCCTTGAAATGCCATCTATAATCCAGGATGGCAACAATGAACTATGAAAAAATTGGCTTCCAAACAGTAAGCAGTCGGTCAGAGCACCACGACACCGCGACTGAGAAAAGTAAGTGAAAGGTGGTATTGCTGTAATTATTCCAAAATAAAACCCAAATGCTCACAAACAAACAAATAAAATAAAATAAATGATCACAAATGAAGCAAATAAAGTAAACTCCACGCAAAAACTAACAAAATAAAACACTTAGGCTGCTGTGCTCAGTGGCTGACATACCATACCATAAACATAACTGTAAATTACTTGATAACAGGTCAACTTAACTAATCAGATAAAAAAGCCTGACTAAACAAAAATGTTTTCAGCTACTTCTGCTTTTGCTCAGTCTTCATGGTAGAAGGTGGGGTTGGGGGAGGGAGTGGACCAGCATGTTGCAGTGAGCAACAGAGAAAGGGTGGAGTGGACACAACTACATTCTCAAAGGAGAGGGTCTGGAAGGAACTGGCAGACTTAAAAGAAAATGAGGCAATGGGGCTGGATGAGATTCATCCAAGGGTCCTAAAGGAACTGAGTGTGATGTTGGCTGTGTCTCTGGCAGCACTTGCTAGCACCTCACTGGAGATGGGGGAAGTTCCAGAGGACTGGAGGAGGGCTGATGTGATCCCTGTGTTCAAAAGAGGCAGTAGGATGGATGATAGCAACTACAGGCCAGTTAGTCTCACATCAGTGGCGGGGGAATATAATGGAGACATTACTAAAGGAGAGGATCATGAAGCACCTGGAGGCAAAAGGGCTGCCTCACTCTCCCCCCCCAGCTGGTGGTGGTCTGACACTGAGCAAAGAAGAAGGAGGCTACTGAAGAATATAGGAAGTTGCTGTCCCAGAACAGGAAGGGTGAGAGTTGTAAGGAGAGGAGAGAGTAAGCATATGGAGAAACAGGAGAGAGGACACAAAATAAGACATAATAGGAGTGGTGCAGTGCAATGGCTGTGGGGCAGCAGTGTTCTGGGAAACATTCTGGAGGCTGCAATGCTGCCCTATTTGCAGACACCTCTCTGGTCTTAGGGAGGAGGTTGCCCATCTCCAGGCTGACCTGGCTAGGATTCGGGAAACCTCCTCCCCCACCCAGGGACCACCAGGGCCAATGCCACTACCTCAGAGGTTGCCAAGAAAGAGGAGAGGCTGGACCAGGGTGGGATCAGGGAGGGAGAGGGTGGTGGAACAGAGCTGCATCCCTCCAGCTATATCTCTCCACAATTCATTCACTCTTCTGGTGGATAGTGGTTCCTCTACGGAGGCACCTGCAGTGGGGACCAAGGAGGATACTGGGAACCTTCACAAAGGAGAGCCACAGGAAGGTGGCATGGGACCCCACGGGGAAGGAAACAACTCCTGTCGGGGGACTCAATCATTAGGGGGTAAGAAATGGGGGAGGAAGGGAAGAGGGAGGTAAGGTGTCTGCCTGGCGCCATGGCTTGGAGGGACAGGAAGCGAATCCTTAGGATCGTGGGAGCAGCTGCACAAGGAAGGGACCTGGATGTCATTGTCCACCTAGGGACAAATGACCTGGCTAGGAATGGGATCAGAGCAGTGCAAGATGAGCTTGTAGAGTTGGGGAGGGGCCTTAGACAAGTAGCGCTTACGGTAACCTTCTCGGAGGTGCTGCCTGTCTATGGCAAGGGTGATGCTAGGGTACTCCTCACCAGGGAATTCAATAAATGGTTGAAAAACTGGTGTGAAGCTCAGGGTTTTGGCTTCACTGGGGACTAGGGAGCCACCTGGAAGGATGCAGACCTATACTGGTGCAATGGTCTGCATCTGTTCAGGGGGAAACCAGAATCCTAGGTGAGAGGTTTAAATGCTTCATTGGCAAACATTTAAACTAGCCAAGAGGGGAGGCACTGAAAAGGAGCAGGGAAATCCCAGCCTCTCCCCCACAAAACACGGTAATTAGTGAGGTAAGCACCAAGGTAGAGAAGTCATTAGGGAGAAGGACAGAGGTAAATGTAAAAAAAAGGCAAAGGCAGTAAGGACAGAAATGGGGCTAGAAGGGGTAAGGTCATCAAAAAGTGGAGGGTGATGAGTACCAATGCCCATAGTCTGTGTAACAAGCTCCCTGAACTAGTGGCCTTGATGGAAGAGGGTTGCCTGGATATTGTGGCAGTCACAGAAACATGGTACACAGAGAACCATGACTGGGATGTCAACATACCAGGATACACAATCTACAGGAGGGACAGGGAGGGTAAAAGAGCAGGAGGAGTAGCTCTCTATGTAAAGGAAGGGATCAAAGCAACAGAACTAAAGAGTAAACAGGGAGCTGATGAGGCACTCTGGGTCACCCTGGAGACAGGAAATGACACCACAATCCACATGGGAGTTGCATACAGACCCCCATCTCAGGGGGAGGGAATGGACAATGGCAGAAAAAGGGGAGATATTGTTGATGGGGGACCTGAATATGCCAGATGTTAACTGGAGCACCTTTGCTGCAGGCACATCCAAGAGCATGGTCATTCTTGATGCCCTACAGGGGGCATGCCTCAAACAGCTAGTATTGGAACCCACTCGGTAGGGAGCAATCTTAGACCTGGTACTCTCAAATGGGGATGGAGAAAGAATCTCAGCTTTAGAAGTGGGTAGCCATCTGGGAACAAGCGACCACCAAACAGTGTGGTTCATGATAAACACAGCCATACAATCAAGCCATACAAAAGCAAGAGTACTGGACTTTAGGAGGGCTGACTTTGTGAAAATGAGAGAGTGCCTCAGAAAAGCACTAGCAAACAGGCAAGAAAGAGGGGTGGAGGAACAATGGGGAGTAGTCAAAACAGCCATCACAGAGGCAACAAGCCTTTGTGTAAAGCAAATCAACAAAACACAATGAAGGAAAAAAATGCTATGGTTCTCAAAAGAGGTAGCAGGGAAGGTTAAGGAGAAAAGGATAGCATTCAGGAAATATAAAGAAACACAGAAGGAGCAGGACAGAGAACTTTATCAGTTAAAGCAGAAAGAGGCTGGGAAGGCAGTCAGAATAGCAAAGGCCCAAACCAAGGAAAGGATAGCCAACTCTGTTAAGAAAGGGGATAAGACCTTTTATAGGTACATTAGGGCGTGAAGGAGGGATACTGAGGCTTAATAAAGGGAAGGGAATGTGAGTAGAGGGTGACAGTGAAAAAGCAGGGATACTGAACGAATATTTCTGCTCAGTATTCACAAAGGAAGAGGAGGAGGAGGTACCTAAACCAAACAAGAGAAATACTCTGAAGATGGGGGTCTATACCAGTCCATTTACAGAAGAAAGGGTTCTGAAAGAACTAATAAAATTGAAGGTGGACAAAGCAATGAGGCCTGATGGGATTCACCCAAGAATTCTAAAGGAACTAAGGGTAGAACTAGTGACACCGCTGACTACACTCTTTAACAAATCATGGGAGGATGGGGTGGTACCGGAGGACTGGAGGACGGCGGATGTGATTCCTCTTCACAAAAGTGGAAGCAGGACGGAGGCAGAAAACTACAGACCAGCTAGTTTGACCTCAGTGGTAGAGAAAATGATGGAATCACTTCTGAAAGAAAGAATTGTTGAGTACCTAGGGCCAGTGGGGCACAGGACCCAAGGCAGCATGGATTCAAGATGGAAAGGTCATGTCAGACGAATCTAATAGATTTCTTTGACTGGGTGGCCAAAGTACTAGACCAGAGAGGGGCTGCGGACATGGCCTACCTAGATTTTAGCAAGGTATTTGATACAGTCCCACACAAAAGATTAATACACAAGTTAGCCAGCCTTGGAGTGGGTCCCAAGGTGGTAGCCTGGATAAAAAATTGGCTAGACAACAGGACGCAAAGGGTAGTAGTAAATGGAGTCCACAGTGAAGAAAGGAGGGTTACTAGCAGGGTACCGCAGGGTTCAGTACTAGGACCCGTCCTTTTTAATGTCTTTATAAGTGACATTGCAGAGGAACTGGAAGGAAAAGTATGTCTCTTTACAGACGACACAAAGATCTGCAACAGGGTTTAGTTTATTTAGTTTATTTTTTTTTTTTGTTGACCGGTTAAGTGCACTAGACAAATCCTGCCTATTTTCAGGCACGACCCTGAGCAGGGGGATACAGATGAATGCCAATTGACCTTGAACCAGAGTAAGCTGTTGGTGGTATTTTTAGTGATACACAAGATGGAGTAAAAAGGATGAGAAGGGACTTGGCAAGGTTGGAGGAATGGTCAGATGTATGGCAGCTCAGATTCAATGCAAAGAAGTGCAAGGTGATGCACCTGGGAAACAAAAACCCAGGGGAAGAGTACACAATGAGGGGTGAGATACTGACAACAGTAAAAATGGAAAGGGACCTGGGGGTAATTATATCAGATGACCTAAAGGTGGGCAAGCAATGTGAGAAGGCAGTAAGGAAGGCTGGGGATACTGGGATGCATAGGGAGAGGCATCAATAGTAGAAAACAGGAAGTTGTTATCCCTCTGTACAGACAGTTGGTGAGACCCCATCTGGAGTACTGTGTGCAGTTCTGGAGACCCCATCTCCGCAAAGATGTAGACAGAGTGGAGGCTGTCCAGAGGAGGGCAACCAAAATGGTGAAGGGTCTGCAGCAGAAGACATATGAAGAAAGACTAAAGGAGCTTAATATGTATAGCCTTGAGGAAAGAAGGGAGAGAGAGGGGACATGATAGAAATGTTCAAGTACCTCAAGGGAATCAACAAAGTCCAAGAGGGTAGCATCTTTCAGAAAAAGAGATGTCCAAGGGGGCACAATTTGAAGACAGAGGGAGGACGGCTCAGAGGTAATGTGAGGAAGTATTTTTTCACAGAGAGGGTTGTGGATGCATGGAACAGCCTCCCTGAGGAGGTTGTGGAGTCAAGAACAGTGGGGGAATTTAAGAATGTATGGTACAGACATAAGGCAGTCCTAGTGGGGGGTAGGAAGAAGTAAGCTGTTGGTTAACTAGGATCTGCAACTTATCTCTTAGGTAGGAAAATGTGCAGACTAGGTGGGCCAAGCGGGGTCCTTATCTGCCATCACATTCTATGTTTCTAGAGCCACTGGCAGCATGGTTTCACAGTGGGGAGGACATGTCAAACTAATCTCATAGACTTCTTGGACTGAGTTTAATTTGTTTATTTGAAAATTGGTGACCATGAAAGGTACACTGAGCCGAGGCTCATTTTCAGGGTAGCACGTCAATTCAGCACATCAATTTCAGCGAGTCATTTATGGCAACTCAATTATAACACTTGCAATTATAGCGAGTGAGTAATATGGGCAATGAATGAGTATAGTGAGACAGGGGGTAGATAACCTGCCTCCGAGATCCAGGTGCACTTTGGAGGATGTTAATTTAGAAATAGCGGGGAGTTCATGGGGCACAGCCCCCAGGAGGGGTGCAGGGGGGCACAGCCCCCCTTGCATAACACTGTTAATTGGGTTGTGGTTACTACACTGCAGAGGTTGGTGCTAGGTGGGTCATGTGTGGCATTAGGGAGAGAGCATGGAGCACGGCAGATAGTACTGCACAGGTAGTGCTCGATAGTACCACCAGAGCACCCTATGCTGTAGCGAGTGCTGTGCCAGATATTCATGCCCTAAGGCGGACTGTCCAGAGGATTCGGCAGTCGGAGATAGTTGCACCTGTGACCCCAGGTACATTGGAGGAGTTAATTATACCCCCAACCCATACACGCACCCTTGGAAGAGATTGATTCCTTCTACATGATTCGGGCAATGGAAATGAGCTGTAATTGTATGCGCTGTTATTGATGGTCGCCGTAATTACCGTTACTATAAAATAGTCACTGAAATTACATTTGCTAATGTTAATTCGTTGAATTGACATGGAACCCATTTTCAGGTGTGACCCGGGGGAACAGAGGATTAAAAAATACATGGCAATGGCATAGTACTCTGACTGTCTTATATAAGATACATATGATCCAGTCTCCGAACTGCTGACAGTGTGATACCACTGATGGCACTTTTATTCATCTACTATGGAGTTGCCCCAGTATAACTGGCTGGTGGGAAGAGATTCTCATCATAATGCAAGCAGTTTTAGCCCTTTCTATCCCATGGGATGCTTCCTTAATTGTTTTGGGGAATACTGTAAGGCTCCCTACCTTTCATAAACCACATCATGATTGGTTCATGGCTGCCATCATGGAAGCAAAGAGACTCTTACTCAGGAGATGGCGCTCAACAGATATACCTTCTACAGGGGAGTGGTTGGATGGCATGTTTCAGTTGGCTAGCTATGAATGGCTGTTGTATAAGGCAGTTTGGAAATATCATAGATTTCAGCAAGTGTGGGAGCCTTTCCTTTCTCTGTATGGAACTAACATAGATCAGGAGGTGGTCAGGCCTTCTCCCTGGCATATGTATAATTGTATAAGTGTTTATTGTAGTGGGAATGGCTTTTGCTGTTCTCACTTGATAGGGGCGAGATACTCACCTAGTCTAGTCAGATCCCCTCCTTCTCCCTGAACTGTAGTATTTTGCTAATTATTCTTGTTTGTTTCTTTACATTCATATATGGGTATGGGTAAACATTATGATTACTGATACTGTTCTTGTTGTATGTAGTAGGATCTAGGATATTGATAGTTGAGGGCTTGTTTTAAAGGGCAACTTCATTGTGTTGTATGTGCATGATGTATGGTGAAGACAGTCTAAGAAGTGGCATGCTAACCTCTCAGTAGGCAACTGATTGGGCATCGCATGATTCTTTGTGCATAGCAGTATCAATCTCAGCATACTCTCTTAGTCTGTAATCCAAGGAGCAGGTGTCTGCTCTGGCTAGGTTCTAAGATGGTATACAGATATTGTAATGTTGAACCTGTTATAATGCAAAACTTCAATAAACTATCAATTTAGAAAAATACATGTCACAGACACAATTCACAGTTACAACAAAGTGCAAATCAGAGAACATGATGATCGAGAAAATGCACAATGAACAAGCAAGCCAAAAGCAACAAATTTAGCATTCAATCAAATGAATGGGGGATTGTTAAGGGAAGGGAAAACAGGAGCAAAAGGGGAAGGGAAGGAGTCTCAGCTGACATCTAAGGGAGTTAGGGGAGGTAGCAAAATGGAAGAATTCCAAAGTGAGGTAAGATGATAGGCGAAGATTGATTGGCCAGCAGAGGTACAGGAGATATATATAGCAAAGATGCAAGGCTCCCAGGAGTGGAGGGAGCAAGAGGCAGAGGGGACAAGGAACAGTAGTGAAGAGAGATAGGACAGAAGTGACCCAAACCAGTATTTAGTTGTAAAGGAGACACGTGCACCTGGTGACATGAGGGTAGAGGGAGAATAGATAATGATGAGTAAAGTAAGCAATGATGAGTTTGAGAGGGGGAGTTTGTCGCAAAGCGACAAAAGGAGTTACAGAGGGTTGAGTATCCAGTCTGGCCAGGGAGGTGGAGGGGCAGATCCATAGACCACGTCCAAGTAGTCAAGGCAGCATTTTGTTGACAAGCTCTCTGTGAACCTGCAGAGATGGACAGTCTTTATTGCTGTACAAGGCATCAAGTTTAGGATGAAGTTTGGCAGGGATGGCATCAAAGTGGGCAGAAGAGTCAAGCTTGCTGTCAAGCTACACACCAAGGTACTTGAAGGAAGGCACCACTTCAAGCGGAGAGCCATCTAAGGTGGAGAAGATGGAATGGATGAGAGTTTGCCAGTTTGTGGCTGGTGACAGAGGTCATAGACACAGGTTTTTTTTTGTGTTGACCCAGAGTTGATTTGAATGGAACTATTGTAGGATGTTGTAGAAGTCTTGCTGGAGCAGATGTTTCATGGCTGTAGTGGAGGGACCAGAAATGTAGATGACTGTGTCGTCTGCATGCATGTGAATATGAGAGTTGGCACAGGCCAAGGGGAGGTCATTAAAGAAGATGGAGAAGAGAATGGGACCCAGGATGGAGTCCTGTGATACCCTCACCTGGCTGGGAAGAGTAGGTGACAGGGCACTATAAACCTGTACTGACTGCAGATGGTCCATGAGGTAAGAACGGAAACAGTTGACAGCGGAAATTGAGAAACTAGCAGAACTCAGTTCATCCAGTAGACAAGGGTGGGACATTGAGTCAAAGACCCTGGCCAGATCGATGAAGATGGCTGCTGGGATGTGACACTGATCCATCCCTGAGAGGATAGACTCAGTTACATGCAGCAGGGAGGAGATGGTGGTGTGATCCTTCTAGAAGCCAGACTGGAATGGGCATAGGAAATCAGAGGTGGAGTGGAAACTGGAGACTGTAGTGTAGATAAGGTTCTCTTTGAAGCTTGGCAAGACAGGGGAGGAGGATAGATTGGTCAGTAGTTACCGGAGGAGGAAGGGTCCCCCCTCCCCCTTTGTGGAGTGGGATAACTTTATCCAGCTTCCAGGACTGTGGGACCACACTGAAGGAGAAGAAGTGGTTGAACAGAGGAGTCAGAGGAGATGCAATGGCAAAAGGGGAGTTTTGGAGAAGTTTGGGATCCAGTCCATCAGGGCTGGACTTGCACAGGTTCAGAGAGTAAAGGACAGTCAGAGTCTCCTGGCCAATAACAGGGGAGAAGAGGAAACCCTGGGAGGGGAGGGGAGAGGGAATGTGGTGTGAAGACATGGTGACTGGGGGGGGAAGGGAGAGCACAAGTGGTGAAGAACTCACAGAGGAGGGGTCAGACACAGGTGAACCATTTATCAGAAGGATGGAGGGGCAAGACTGGGCAGGGGGGGTCAAAGAGGGGAGTCAATTACTGTCCAGAACATCGAGGAAGCTTTAAGGTTGTTCTGAAGGTTGGCCTTGAAATATTGTGATTTTGCCACCCTGACAGCCTTTGAGCAGGAGTTCCTGCTAGTCCTGTACAGGTGGAGGTATGAAAGGGAGTGAGATAATTTATAGTGTGCTCAGACGAGATAATGTGACTTGCACTGATCAATTGATTCCAGGGTAATCCAGTGGTGATGGTGAGTTTTAACCCTGGATTTTTAGAATGGGGCATGCTTGTTTCAAACAGAATAGAATTTGGAGTGAAACACTGAAAGGGCAACATCAGTATCAGAGGTGGTGGGAATGGCTGTCCAATCTGACACAGTAAGGTCACTCAGGACAGCCTGTGAGTGACCAGAGGGACCTGGACCAGATGTATTTTGAGAATGAATGTGGATGTCAGATCTTCCTGATGCAGACATGATGCAGTGGTCACTGAAAACGTGAGGCAAAATACCTGTTGCATCAATGCGGTGGGGATGGGAGGACAGAACCTAGTCCAAGAGTCCAAGTTTTTTGGGGTGAGGATTGAGCTGAGTAGGTTCAATGATAATCTGTGTGAGGTTTATGGACTCAACCTTGTAGGTGATCAGCCTAGAGGCCAGGGTGAGCCAATTGACATTAAAATCCCTTAGAAGAATGATGAGTTCACTAATGGAGGAATAGGGGGCAATTGTAGAGATAGAATTAACCAGGGAGGATGATGATATTTTAGGTGAGGCATAGAGCACACCAATGGAAATGGGCACAGAGGAGGGGGAATGACATCCTGACAAGCAGACACTCATGGGAGAGGATGAAACCTCTGTAATACCCATGTTGCAGGAGAGGCCATGACTGGGGTAGATGGCAACACTACCACCATGTTTACACCTGTCCTGCCTGACAAGTTGATAGGAAGGGCCAGGCTAGAATCTGGGGTCCTGGAAGAGAGCCAAGATTCTAAGATAGAGAGGATATCTGGAGGGTACAGTCAATTTCGGATGTATGCACACAGTCGTGGAATGCTCTTCATGTGCATACAACCGAAAATGCATACATACGAAATTGCATTTTCAGACTGATCACAGTAGCTCAGTAGCACCACGCGATCCACGGGCAACCTGAAAATAATAATTACAGGATTTAAAATCATGTGCTGTCTAAAGAAACTGAACACCAATCAGAATAAATGAATATAAATTTATTAAAGTACTGCACAATAATTAAATCTTTAAAATAAGTATGTAAAGTTCGAAGTGTAAAAAGCTGTAACACTTAAGTTATTCCTTTTTAAGAAAAGCCGTAATTACTGTTTGACGTGTTTGCAAGGCTGCTAGAGATTCCAAGTTACGCTCAACACTATAAAACTAAATGAAGTCTCTGGTTTCTTTACTTTCTACAACATGTCTGATTTTTTTAACACAAGCCCTCAGCTCACCAGTGCAAGGGAGGGCTTTTCTTCATCGTCCTCGTCTTCATTGTCTGCGTTATCTGTTACTCCCAAAACACTGTTGCATATCTTCTGGTCAGTAAGCTCACCAGAGGAGGGTTCCCCCTGATCGATGGCAAGGTAGGCAGTAAAATCAGAAGCCAGCATACTGGGAGGTGGGGTGATGTGAGCTGTGTCCTCTTCTATAGGTTCAGTCATGCAGCTGTAAAATGCCGGCTTTTCTGAAACAGTTTTTGGCGGTTTCTACGCTAACATACTGCCACGACTTTGTGATAAGGTGAATGGCCTCAAGCAGTGTGATGGTCTTAGCTTTTGAATTGAAATATCCTGTTTCTGCATCAATGTCTCTTAAAATATTGGTTACAATGCGGTGACGGTAGTGCTGCTTCAGGCAGTTAATTATCCCTGATCCAATGGCTGAATTAAAGATGTACAGTTCGGCGGTAGGAAGAAAAGTTTAACAGTTCTAAGCTTAATTGTTTTATGAGCAGGGCAACTGTCAACGATCATTGCAATCTGTTTTCTCTGCCTTCTTATTTTCTTGTCCCAATCTTTGAGCCACCGATGAAACAAGTCTGCCATCATCCATGCATTGCTATTTGCAGCATATTCGACTGGCAGTGTGTTGGCATTTAATCCCTTGAAACAACTAGGTTTTTTGATTTTCCCACAAGAAGCAGTTTTAATTTTTCTGTGCCATCACAATTTGCACAAACCATAATGGACACGCGTTTTTTTGCCTTTTATGTCCTGCCAGTGCTTCACTTCTAAATGACAGTGTCCCATCGGGGGTTACTAAAAAAAAAAGGCGCAGTTTCATCTGCATTAAAAATATTTTTTCTTCATACTCAGACAGCAATGTGGGCAAGACAGCTCAAATCCAGTCATCAGCTGCACCTTGGTCAGACTCACCCTTTTCACCATGAACACATCGGTATCCAATGCAGTGCCTTTCTTTCCATCAGGATAGCCAGCCAGATGATGGTTCAAAGCCCTTGATCCCCATAGTGACTGCCAGACTGCTCACTTTCTCCATCAGCATATTGCCAGTCACTGGAACACCATGATTTTTTGCCTCAGAAAACCTGCACAGCAAGGCTTCTTCGATGCGGGCATCTTTACCATTGCGTTTACGTTTTCTGTTTTTAGGACTGCCGGCACCCAAGTCATTTAGGATGGCCTCTCACTGTCTAATTAACCTGCAAATACAGGAGACATCAACTCCAAATCGTGCTGACAGTTCTTTGCAAGATGAAAAGGTTGATTTTTCTGTCACCTGGACTTTATGATCCAGTGACAACGCCATTCACTTTGTCTTGCCCATGGCAGGATGTGAATTTACTCGGCTGCTATTCATTGTTTAAATAGCCCACTAATGAGCACCAGCTGAAGATAATAGAGGTTAATTAAAACCTATCTTGCACTGAAAGAGCTGAATGAGCTAGCGAGGACTTGTTTAATAACAGATTAGCACTATGATTAACACTCAGAAACACACAGAAGCTGTCTGAGCAGCAAAAAAAGAAAGGCATACAACCGAAATGACATGGGCATATAAACAAAAAATGTATTATTGGGGAGATAGGAAATGAATCGGGACCAGACACTGTTGCGCATACAAACGGAATGTGCATACAACCGAAAGGCATACAAGTGGAATGGACTGTATTATGAAATCCACACAGACAGTAGGTTGAGTTTTGGAAGACTGCTGCAAACATTAAGGTGAAATATGTTCAAGCCTTTGGCAGCTGGGACAGTAGAGAAGGCTGGAGGGGTGGGGCCTTGGTTGGACTCCACATCGCCAAACAGGAAAAGAAGCAGCAAGAGAAGCATCAGGTTGGAGTGGGAGTTCTGCCTTTGGGGAGGGGGGGCGGAGTGGGTGCATGGGGAGGGAGAGGAGATTGCAATGGATAGACTCAAGGTTAAGGGAAGGAGAAGAGAGGACACCAGGGTGGACAGGTGGTGAGGGAGCAAGGGGATGACTAATGGGTGGATGTAGAAGGGGAAGGGAATGGGTTGGTAAAATGGGGGGGGGGAGGAGGTGAAGAGGGTGAGGACAGGAGAGGGAAAGGAATGAGGAGGAGGAGGAGGGCATTATACATTGTAAGCATGAGGAGAGATGCCATAGATAACTATTATGTAACACAGTAAACTAGGAAGATGAATTAGTGTAAGGTCAAGCACTTTAAACCTGCACCTAGTAATAGTTCAAAGCAGTGAATGAAAAACTTACAATAACAGTGCCTAAGCAGTGACTACAAAAAGAGGTAGCTGCAACAGGCTAGCAAGGTGCTATGCAGAATGGACACACAGTGCACTGACAGGGCTTAAGCTAATGCAAATAAGCAGGCTGAACACTGACATGTGGAATGTAAACAAATACTATAGAAGGCAAAGCAAACACATGTGTGAACCCAGAAAGGGTTATACTATGAGTCAGCAAAAATAAATAGGTAAAATGGATCACCCTTGAAAAAACAGAATTCCAGTCAAAGGTGATTGCTGCAAGGAAAAAACAACTAGCTAAACTCTTTCACACAGTGAACAGGTTGCTTAAACCATCCTGTCTCCCCTCTTGAAGTGCATTTTCTGCACAAAGTTCAAAGAGTTTAATTGGTTATATTTCATGTCAGGCAGAAACCACAGTTTTGTAAAGAGGAAGTTAAATTTGTCTTTAGACTTACATAGAGGAGGCATTTTATTCAGCTTAGTATATAGCAGGGGTTCTCAAATGGTGAGGCCAGCCTCCTTGGGGAGGCCCCAACCTGTTCCAGGGGAGGCTCAAGCAAGTCTGAATAAGTACAGTATTTAAATTTTGAGTTTTCTATATGTTGTGTGAAGAGATGAAGCAAACTGAAAGAATAGTAGGTGAATTTTATGTATTTATGTATTTATTTACTAATAGGTGACAAGGGAAGGTGAATGAGCCAAGGATCATTTCAGGTCTACCTGGGGAAGGGTAGGGAGTGAATACATTTCAAAAGGTAACTGCAAAACAATCAAGAAATATACAATAAACAACAGTGCAAACAAATATGAACAATAAACTAATAATGAGTGGTGGTAATTGATCAATTTGTGGACTGACGGCAGAACAGCCCAAATACAAGGGTTGAGCAAAGAAGTGCTAAGAGCAACAGCAGGAAGGAGCAAAGTAATCCCAGAGAAGTTGCTTAGGAGCAGGGAAGGAGGAGGAGGAGAGGCAAAGTATGTAGGACGGTTATTTCATATAGAGAGGAAATAGAGAAAGTAGTCTGACCCATGAAGGTACTGCAACAAGGGGTAATAATGGTTCAAGAATGAAATCAGCAGAGCAAGTAGGCTGGTCTGTGGGGGTGGGTTACAATAAGCTGAATAATATTTGTTTATTTGTTATTCAGATAACTCCTTTGAGCACAGGAGCTCTTTTTCAAAGGTTCCAAATCAGTACAAGACAAAGAACTGCATGTGAGTCAAGTATTCAAAGGGGCTTCAATTCATTCATGGTGTACTGCGCAAAGCACAGTATGTTAGTTTTCTTTGGGGAGGCCCAAGATTATTTCAGTTTTTGGGGGAGGCTCAAAATCATTTCCATGGATTTGGGGAGGCTCACTGTGACAAAGTTTGAGAACTGTTGGTATATAGTAATCTGTATTGTTGTACCTTCAAATAGCTCCGGTTTGGAGCCTATGTGTGTCCCTGCTATAATGAGACCAGGTACAGACTGTCCGGCACCCTGAAAGTCTGTACCTGGTATCAGTATATCATGGACACACTTAGTGTCCAAACCAGAGCTCTTTAAAAGTGCTGTACTATAATAATCCAATGGACAAGCCCCAGCAGCTCCCCACAGGACACGTTATACTGGGGATAGCCACGGGTGATTGTGGGCACGCTGGGGAGGGCTCTTAGTTGTAAAATGTCAGCGGGAAGGGTGCAGAATCAACCAGATAGGATTTAAAATAAAATATTGCACAGTAGGTTCCCACATTACTTCTATTTTTGAAACTGCTAATCGGGCCCTGCTTCACACAGAGGCAGGGCCCAATCAGATGTGAAGATTTCTGGTGAACCATAAGACCCTACTAGAGCCTTGAGTTTTAGAGTGTCTCACAGGCTTAGGGGCAGGAAGGGACCCTTTATGAGTTTGAAGACCAGACAGAGCAGAGGGTATTCAAGCCTACCCTCGAGTGATGGGCAGTTTAGTGAACGAAGTACATTACAATGATGCTGTCTGGGTGGAGCACCTGCGGCATAGCACCCACTTTGGTTATATAGAACTTTGAGTTTATTGAAACATAGAAACATAGAATTTGATGACAGATAAGGACCGCTTGGCCCACCCAGTCTGCCCATTTCCCTACCTAATGGATAAGCTGCAGATCCTAGTTAACCAGCAGCCTACTTCTTCCTACCCCCACCCCCTAGAATTGCCTTATGACTGTCCCATGCATGCTTGAATTCCACCACTGTTTTTGACTCCACAACCTCCTCCAGAAGGCCGTTCCATGCATCCACAACCCTCTCTGTGAAAAAATACTTCCTTAAATTACCTCTGAGCCTCCCCTCTATCTTCAAATTGTGTCCCCTTGTTCCTGCACATCTCTTTTTTTGAAAGATGCTACCCTCTTGGACTTTGTTGATTCCCTTGAGGTACTTGAAAGTTTCTATCATGTCCCCCCTCTCCCTCCTTTCCTCGAGGCTATACATATTAAGCTCCTTAAGTCTCTCTTCATATGTCTTCTGGTGCAGACCCTGCACCATTTTAGTTGCCCTCCTCTGGACAGCTTCCATCCTGTCTATGTCTTTGCGGAGACTGGGTCTCCAGAACTGCAGCAGTACTCCAGATGGGGTCTCACCAGCTGTCTGTACAGGGGCATAATAACTTCCTGTTTTCTACTGCCGATGCCTCTCCCTATGCATCCCAGTACCCCCCAGCCCTCCTTGCTGCCCTCTCACATTGCTTGCCCACCTTTAGGTCATCTGATATGACTACCTCCAGGTCCTTTTCCATTTTTGTTATTGTTAGTATCTCACCCCCCATTGTGTACTCTTCCCCTGGGTTTTTGTTTCCCAGGTGCATTACCTTGCACTTCTTAGCATTGAATCTAAGCTGCCATACATTTGACCATTCCTCTAACCTTGCCAAGTCCCTTCTCATCCTTTCCACCCCACCTTGTGCATCAGCTCTGTTGCAGATCTTTGTGTCATCTGCAAAGAGACATACTTTTCCTTCCAGTCCCTCTGCAATGTCGCTTATAAAGACATTGAAGAGGACCGTCTAATACTGAACCCTGCGGTACCTCACTAGTAACCCCTTTCTTCAGAGTGGACTCCATTTACTATTACTCTCTGTGTCCTATTCTCCAGCCAATTCTTTACCCAGGCTGTCATCTTGGGACCCACTCCCAGGCTGGCTAACTTGTATATTAATCTTTTGTGTGGGACTGTGTCAAATGCCTTGCTAAAGTCTAGGTAGGCCATGTCCACAGCCCCTCCATGATCTACTACTTTGGTCACCCAGTCAAAGAAATCTATCAGATTTGTCTGGCATGACCTTCCCACTATAAATCCATGCTGCCTTGGGTCCTGTGCCCCTCTGGCCTCTAGATACTCCACGCTTCTTTCCTTCAGAAGTGATTCTATCATTTTCCTTACCGCTGAGGTTAAACTAACAGGTCTGTAGTTTCCTGCCTCTGTCTTGCTCCCACTTTAGTGAAGGAGAATCACATCTGCCCTCCACCAGTCCTCGGGTACCACCCCATCCTCCCATGATTTGTTAAAGAGGGTGGTCAGTGGTGTCACTAGTTCTACCCTTAGTTCTTTTAGAATTCTGGGATGAATCCCATCAGGCCCCATTGCTTTGTCCACCTTCAGTTTTAAGAGTTCTTTCAGAACCCTTTCTTCTGTAAATGGACTGGTATCAACTTCTGTATCCAGAGTGTTTCTACTGTTTGTTTTAGGTACCTCTCCCTCTTCCTTCGTAAATACTGAGCAAAATATTTGTTTAGTATCTCTGCCTTTCACAATCACCCTCTGCCCACCCTCCCTCCCTTTATTAAGCCTCACTATCCCTCCCTTGGTCTTCCTTCACTCCCTGATGTACCTATAAAAGGTTTTATCCCCCTTCTTAACTGAGTTGGCCATCTTTTCCTCGGTTTGGGCCTTTGCTGTTCTGACTGCCTTCCCAGCTTCCTTTTGCTTTAACTGATACAGTTCTCTGTCCTGCTCCTTTGTGATTCCTTGTACTTCCTGAATGCTTTCTTTTTCTCTTGAACCTTCACTGCCACTTCCTTTGAGAACCATAGTGGTTTCTTACATCGTTTCATTTTGTTTACTTGCTTCACACAAAGGCTTGTTACCTCTGTGATTGCAGTTTTTATTATTCCCCATTGTTCTTCCACCCCTCCTTCCTGCCCATTTGCTAGTGCATTCCTTAGGCACTCACCCATTTTGGCAAAGTCAGCCCTCCTAAAGTCCAGTACTTTTGCCTTTGTATGGCTTGACTCTATTGCTGTGTTTATTGTGAACCATACTGTTTGATGGTCGCTAGTTTCCAGATGGCTACCCACTTCTACATCTGTGATCCTTTCTTCATCTCCATTTGAGAGAACCAGGTCTAAGATTGCTCCTTCTCGAGTGGGCTCCAATACTAGTTGTCTATGCATGCCCTCTGTAGGGCATCTAGAATAACCCCACTGTTCGAAGTGGCTGCTGCAACTGCACTCCAGTTAACATCTGGCATATTCAGATCACCCATCAGCAATATCTCCCCTTTTTCTGCCATTCTAAGTATGCTTTCTATAATTTCCTTGTCCATTTCTTCCCCCTGAGAAGGGGGTCTGTATACAACCCCTGTGCGGATTGTGGTGCCATTGCCGGTCTCCAAATTTCCCACAGTGCTTCTTCTCCTCCCTGTTTTCCCTTTTGTTCTGTTGCTTTGATTCCTTCCCTTATGTAAAGAGCTACTCCTCCTCCTCTTTTACCCTCCCTGTCCCTCCTGTAGATAGTGTATCCTGGTATGTTTACGTCCCAGTCATGGTTTTGTGTGTACCATGTTTCTGTGACTGCCACGATAGATGTTCCTCCTCCACCAAGGCCACTAATTCAGGAAGCTTGTTACTCAGACTATGGGCATTGGTACTCATTGCTCTCCATTTTTTGATGGTTTTACCTTCTTTTGCAGCATCCCCCACTGACCTTTCTACCTCGGTCTTTTTCTCATTTAGTACCCTGTTTTGTAGGGAGAGGCTGGGATTTTCCTGCTGCTTATCAGTGCCTCCCCCCTTGACTAGTTTAAAAGCTTGAGTTGAGAACACCTAAGGGACTCCATGACAGGGGCACCATATTGCATGAGGGGAAGTGTTGTGCCAGTAGCAATTGTGAGCCATGATTCTTTAGTAATAAAATTGCCAAGTCGATTGAGCAGTCCAATTTTCTTCTGAAGGGTAAGTGTTTTATAGTCAATGTATGTTCTGTAGGAAATTTTCTGGTCCAGGTAGACCCCTAAGTCCTTGGTGGACACAACTTCTTCTATTGGTGTTCTAGTAGAGGTAGTGACAGAAAGCAGGCATTGCTGAGCCAGGCCCAAGTTCTTAGAACCAAATAACATTGCCTTGTTTTTTGGGGCATGACGGACCAGCTTACTGGCATTAAACTAGTTTTCTTTCTTTTAATTTTGAATACTTTATTAAATTTTTAAGAGATAACCAACCTATCATCCAGACAATATACTAACATAAATAAGCTAAAGACAGGAAAATGCCAGGTAAAAGAAGACATGCATATAGAACTAACGTGTGTCATGTACTGCAGAGGTTTTCACATGAATAACAAAAGTCGCCCCCTCCCCACCTATCCCTCCCCAAGACACCCCCTTCATCCCCCGTCTGCGATCCACTCACCAGAAAAAGACATTAGTGGGATAGGTGCAAGTCACCTCCATTGAGGGATAGGAGTGACAGGCCATGGAAGCAGATTACACCAGTTTTCTAACTTAAAGAGGTCAGTCTCAGTCTAGGCATTAAGATAGCTGGGGTCCCAGGAACTACTATAAAGCACTGCATCATCCACATATAGTAGTAAGCTCTCCTCCCCACAGTTCACCGGCATGTAATTTACAAATAATGAAAATAGCAGGGGGCCTAAAATATAACCTTGAGGGACACCATCAAGGATAGGTTTATTCTTGAAGAGAGAGCCCTTCCACCTTGCCAGCTGGGATCTGTCAGTGAGGTAGTGGGAAAACCAGCTGAGAGAAAGTGCATCAAGACCAAGGTTCTTTAGCGTCGGTAAGAGGAGGCTGTGGTTGACCAAATCAAAAGCTTTAGTTAGGTCAAAGAAGACTGCACCAGTAAGCATTCCAGTGTCCATGTCACCCAGGATATCCGTGGTCAATTTAGGGCAGTGTCAGTACCATGATGTCACCTGAAGCCATATTGCCTTTCAGCAGGTGCCTCTGCTCCAGGTAGTCAGGGACCTAGTTATAGACCAGATATTCCTGTACTTTAGCCAGGGAGCAGAGGAGAGAGATAGGCTGGTAGTGCTCAATAGGTTGTACTGCACCATCTTTATGTACAGGAACAAAAAAATAAAATCCCAGATGAAGAACTTGATATGCAGGGTTATTATTCCTTTTGTAAAGATAGGAAAGTTTGTTGTAGAGGAGGTATTACGGATTATGCTTCGTCTGCATATAAAACCAAATTAGACCCTGTTAAAGCTCAAATAGCACTATGGATAATTGAAATAAATATACTAAATGCAAAGCCAGTTTGTCCGGTCTGTTGGAATAGACCACCTAAATTACCATTGCAGGAAATAAGATGTCTAGGTGATATTACTGTTTCCATACAGGGGCACCTATAATCTTGCCATTTGGGGGGATTTCAGTATGCTCTGCACTAAAGATATAGGCTTAATTCTTAAAATGGGCTTAGATCAGCACAAGCTGTGGCAAAAAGCAACTTGTGCTAATGCCCATGTGCCAGGGACCCTGCGCCCGATTCTCTATCAGGCAGGGGTCCCGGCGGCGAACTCCCTAGCCTTGCAGCAACTCTGGCCATGCAGCACACATGTGGTGCATCCAGAGGGTTGCCGCAAGCTGTGGAGCTGCCTTGCGCCAATCCAGGACAGCCCCCCCAAGCCCTGATCTCCCATTAGAAATAGAAAATATCCCTGGTAGTCTAGTG
Organism: Neoceratodus forsteri; assembly: GCA_016271365.2. NCBI lineage: Eukaryota > Metazoa > Chordata > Ceratodontiformes > Ceratodontidae > Neoceratodus > Neoceratodus forsteri. Next base: position 122,761,742 of record CM028130.1, on the reverse strand, counting down.
CCCCCCCAAGCCCCAATTTCCCCTTATAAGTAAAAGATAACCCTGGTAGTCTAGTGGAATCCCCAACCCCCAGTCCCGATCTACCGTTGTAATCCACCGTACAGTTTAATAATAATATTATTATAATTGATATGACCTGGTGGCATCTCGGACACTCCAGCCCGATCCACCGTTGACAGAAATCTCAAACATCCTGGTGATCTAGTGGCCCCCCCCGCCCTGATCTCTCATTGTAATACATTGCACTATTTATGAATAATATTATTATAAGTGATATAAGCGGATGCCTCAGCCCCAATCTGCCTTTGACAGAAATCTCGAACATCCTGGTGGTCTAGTAGTCCCACCACCCTGCAGTGCCCTACCATGCTGCACCCCCAACCCATGACGGAGGCGGTGACTGGCACAGCCCAGCGCTCACCACCATGGCCAGCCATTAACTGAGCTCTGAATGAGCATGTACTGTATACAGTATGTGCTCAGTGACTGACCTGTCAGTCAATGAGCGTGTACTGAATACAGTGCGTGCTCATTCAAACTCAGATCCCATGGCCATGATATTGATGATGAGCTGTCTCATATCTTGACTCAGATTATCAACTGAGGCCGAGCGGTAGGACACTGTAAGGGATGTTGTGACGAGTCCACTAGACCACCAGGACATTCAGATTTCTGTCAATGAGTCTCAGGGTTGGGGTGTCCGCTATATCACTATAACAATATTATTCATAAATAGTACAATGTATTACAATGGGAGATTGGGGCTGGGACCACTAGATCACCAGGATATTCGGGATTTCTGTTAATGGTGGATTGGGACTGGGGCATCCACTTATATCAAATATAATAATATTATTAATAAATAGTACAATGTATAACAGCGGGAGATCGGGGCTTGGGGGGTTGCACTGGACTACTGGGAATATTTTTATACTTCTAACAGGAGATAAGGGCTGGGGCAGGGACCACGGCACATTGCCAAAGTGCTCAACTAACCTAGAGGGTAAATTTCTAAGTACCCTTAGACCAGCCTGGTCTTAGAGTACTTAGAATGTCACCCTGTGGGTGAGTTTTGTGAATACCATTTGAGAAGCTTTGGCAGTCTGCATCTGCTACAAGTCCCTGGCACCTTGCCACAGCCCATTTTGTGGCACACTGGTGGCACAAGCCACATTTGGTGCAGGCAGCCTGCGGTAGACACAGGCTGCCTTTATGAATTGCTCCCAGGGCATCATTTGGTGCAAAGGGCACTTTGCGCCACTTATTGGGACGCAAGCCCCTTGCACTTCTCTGGGAGCTTTGAAAATCAGGCCTATAATTTCCATAGGATCATTTCTGAAAACCTATGGTAAATCCAGTTAGTTGCTGACTGGACTAGAATCAATCCAACTAGTTATTTAAATTCTACAGTTCTTGACCTGATCTTTTTTAATAGTGTTGAATGACTTCCCCTTAGTTAACAGTTTTGCATATCATCAGGGAATGTTCTATGTACTGAAAAGGCCAAAAAATGAAAAGATCCCTCTTTCATCATTTAAAAAAAATGTGATTATTTAATTTCTGTGAAGGACTTAGAAAATATTTTTTGGGAATAATTTGAACTAATACCTACCCTAAATAAAGCATGGGAATACTTTTACAGTGAGTTTATTTTGGTATGTGACTTACATGCTCCCCTAAAACACAGGTCAGAAGAAACAACTCTGGTAAACATCAGATCTACTCAAGCTGCAAAGACATGGGGATAGATTATGGGAGAAAGTGACAAAACTAAATTCAAATTCTAGTTGGAATTATAATAGGGCTGCTAGGAACAAATATTTAAAGGAAATTATAAAGTGTAAAAATCAGTATTATAAGAATAAATTGGACATAGAAACATAGACTTTGATGGCAGATAAGGACTGCTTGGCCCACCTAGTCTACCCATTTCCCTACACACAGGATAAGCTGCAGATCCTAGTTAACCAACAGCCTATTTCTTCCTACTCCCCACAAGAATTGCCTTATGTCTGTCCCATGCATTCTTGAATTCTCCCTCAGTTTTAGACCCCACAACCTTCTCAGGAAGGCTGTTCCATGCATCCACCACCCTCTCTGTGAAAAGATACTTCCTCACATTTCCCATGAGCCATCCACCCTCTGTCTTCAGATTGTGTCCCCTTGTTCTTGCGCATCCCTTTTTCAGAAAGATGCTACCCTCTTGGACTTTGTTGATTCCACTGAGGTACTTAAAAGTTTCTATCATGGCTCTTCATTTAATATTGATGGTTATGATGTCTTTCACTCCAAATTGATTGGCAATGCTTTTAATAAATTTTATATCGAAGCTGTTAGACTTCACAAGGAGTCAGTTAAGATAAATGATGGTTGTCATGAAGATGTGCAGGCAAATTCCCCAAGATGTGTTTTTTTTATTTGCTTTTTACCTCTTTCTCCTCAGATGGCCCCATCCTCAGGACCCCCCAGCCCCATTACCCCGATGTCCACCGGAACATACCATCAGCCAGTACCCCCAGGGCTTTCCTCCCCAGCAGTGTCAGTGTGCTCCCCCAAGCTGACACTGTAGACCAGATCCAGTAGTTGGATCGGCAAGCCCAGTTAGTCAGGTATGGGGCCTGCAAGGGTTCTGCACCATCTTGCCACCAAAGTTCCCTATCTTTCCTTTTTCTCCCCGGGGAGTGTGGTGTGCAATGGCATGACCTGCACAACAGCGTGCTGTGTGTCAGCATCTGCCTGCCCCCCTCTGCACTATGCTACAGGCCCCGGGTTCCTTTCCCCTTGCTGCTGCTAGGGGCTAGGCATACACTGGGCTCTGCAATCCCCTCCCCAAGGAGGAGAGCGATGCTTTAGACACTTGATCCTCTTCCCATTGGCTGGTCCTCTGACAACCCAAGCCTGCTACCAAACTCAGGTCACTGGCACCGTGAGCAGTAGCAATGCCGCTGTGATGATTTTGTTTTTAAATGAAATTTGATGGATGAGGTGCTTAAACAACTGTTATTATTAAATATCCATAAGGCCAAGCTGGCCCAGTGGCACACAGGGCTGAGGTGCTGGACACCTTACCTCGCACTGCGCTGGTGACCCATGTTTGGAAATGATCATGGGTCACCAGGGGTTGGAAGGGATGGAGAAGGATTGAGCGTCCGAAGGACTGCTCTCCTTCTCTGGGGAGAGGAGTTCCACAAGAGTCGGCGCCCATTTGCCCCTGGCGGAGGCTGGGGGACAGGGCATCATGCTCTAATGGGGGGAGGTGTTGGACCAGATGCCTGGAGGGAGCATGTGCAGATGCTTGCAAGCTCCCTTCCACCAGCGTCACTGCATGCCCTCAACTCCAGGGAGAAAAAACACCAGAAAAAGAGGGGGGTGGCATCCTGGTTAAGTGGCTTGATAGCCGTCCGACGAACATCGGCTCTGAGGGCACCTGTATCTGGATCCGGACAGGGTGGGAGAGTAGGGGGCTCCCCACCACCCCGCTGTGGGTGGTAAGCCACAGGGGACACAAGCAGACCCTGATTCAGAATGCGGATGGCGGACGGTGTCTGGAGTTCCATGAGGGCTGCCTAGGGAAAGGCAGAGGAGCAGATCAGGTATGCCATGGGAAAAATTAATAGCCAAAAAATATATATATATATCCATAAGGCCAGTGGGATGCCCAGTACGTGTGGTAAATATTAGATGTATGCCACCATTGTTATCGGGAGTCCTCTGTCCTATTTATTTTCTCTCTGAGGTGTGGAAAATTCCCCAACAGAAAGAGGCAAGCCAACGTTGTGCTTGTTTTTAAATCTGGACTGATAAATTTGATATCTAATTATAGCTCCATCTCCCTCCTCCCAGTGGTGTCAAAGGTCCTGGAGAGGTTGGTAGCAAAACAGATGACCACTTTCCTGGAACAGAATAGTATATTGAATAGAAGGCTATCTGGCTTTAGTGCCTGCCTGAGTACAACCACAGCAAAATATTAAAAGTTGTTAGCTATATACAATTGGCAGTGGACAAAGGTAGGGTGGTAGGCACTGTTGTCATCGACCTCTCCAGGGCCCTTGATACCATGAATCATAGACCTTTGATACATGAATGAGTTTGGGGGTACTGCACTTGACTGGTTTATTGTGCAGTTGTCCAGCAAGAAACTGAAGTATTTTGTGGGGTTAAGTCAGAGGTTATGAATATCCTAAACAGGGTCCTACACGGATCTGTTCTGGGCCCACTCTTGTTCTCACTGTTTATAAATTATTTATTTTTTGAAATTTTTCATCAGGAGGGCACACTGAACAAGTTGCTTGTCTCACGGTGCGACCTGGCGGGAGGGGGGGGGTACGTGAATGTGGGTTACTGCAGTAGATACAGACATTGCAAATACACAATTGGAATACAGCAGTAGATATATACATTGCAGGCAATCAATGGAATGGTACAACAACAAAGGTGCAGTGGATACATACATTGTAAATACACAACTGGATTACAGAAGTAGATACATCAATAGACAGGGATACAGACAAAGGAGCATAATATGAGAAACATGAAAATGTATTTGGATCGACATACAATTTGGTAAGCAATAGAAGTGCAAGCGAGCAGAGATAATACCGCTCAGACAGGGCGACTAGTAGTGGGGGATAAAGTGCTGGGTAGGAAGATTACAGAGCTATGAGTTTTAAGTGCAGTAGATACAGGGCTTGGTTTAGATGCAGTGCAGTGCAGCGGGGTAGAAGAATTGAGTGCAGTGAAGTTAGTGGGGAGGGGGGGGCAAAGTGGAGGGGGGACAAGGAGGGAGATGTATGCCGGGTACAGACCTTCTGCAAGATGCTGGGAACCGAGCCAGTGTGCAGGACTGGGCAAGAAAAGTGGAGTGATGGGAGGTGGAGTAAAAGTAGAGAAGTGGAGGGGGGCTACCGGAAGGGAGATATATACCAGGATTATGGCCCCCTGCAAGAAGCTGAGAACCAAGCCAGGGGGCAGGACTAGGCAATGAAGAAGGAGTGGAGGGAGGAGAGGTAGGAGTATAGAGGTGGAGGGGGGCTGGGAGGGGGAGATATATACCAGGTATTGACCCCCTGCAAGATGCTGAGAAATGAGCCAGGGGGCAGAACTGGACAATGAAGGTGGATTGGAGGGAGGAGGAGCAGAGGTAGAAAAGTGGGGAGGGGGCTGTAGGAAGGGAGATACACCTGTAACCACTGCCACCTTATTTTCACTCACAACTGCCTTTGCTACCACCCCACATATTAGTTTGTTGCTAGTTCCCAATCCTATTTTCCTTTAAACACTTGTTGATTTTCATGCGAGTTTCCCTGTCATCGAAAAGTACTGAGGAAACTTACTCCCACTTTCTGAAATTAATACTAGAGAAACTGGATATTTCCCCACCTGTGGGGTGGTTAGTATTCTTTCCCACATTGTGGCATGTCTCTAAGTTGGGGGAAGCTGGAATCAGTTCTTAAATATACCCCAGTTACATGTACAGTCTATAAGGCTCCCCTGCACCTGACCCAAGCAAGAGGACATCGGGGAGTAGGGCCTACCTTTCAAACAGCAACATTGTAGGAGAAACAAACAGTCTGGACAGCCTTTATCTTGTGGATATAAGAGAGCGATAAGGATAAAAGCTGCCACCTTGTACCCCTCCAATGATACAGCTGCCACCTGAATGTCTGGGCCACTTCTGGCAACCACCATGACTCTGTCAAGCTGAGGAGATGACTCTCTCCTCCCGACTCTCTTCAGAATTGCTGCCCCTCCTTTTCTGTCCTGCCCCACTGGTGGGTGATGGAAATCTGCTCCATCTTCCATACTTCGGGCAGAGGGGCTAACACTTCTCTCCTACTACAGGCCTCGTTGGCCTCAACATGCTGGGCCGCCCAACGCCACACTTAACCGCTGAGCTGCTCCATCCCGCACACTCCTCCACAACTCTCCTCAGATTCCCAACTGCCACTCCCCTCATGCCTGATAGGCGTGAAACTCCTAACGTGCATGCACACGTGCCCAGCTTTCATGCACACCTCTTTGGTGTCTTAAAGGCACCCTTTAGTAACTCCCTGTGATGGCAGGGGGGTTACATACAGTATGCCAGGTACTGGCCCCATGCAAAATGCTGAGAACTGAACCGGGGGCAGGACTGGGCACTGAAGGTGGGGTGGAGGGAGGAGGGTTAGGGATAGAAAATTGAAGGGGGGCAGGGAGGGAGAATATACGTTACTGGCCCCCTGCAAGATGCTGTGAACCGAGCCAGGGGGCAGGACTGGGCAAGAAGGTATAAAGAGGAGAGAAGAGGAGAGGGTGAGGGTAAAGAGGGTGGTAGGGATGGGACTATGGGGGAGGGATGCAATGTTGGGTGGTGGGCGGGGGTAGTGGAGGAAGTAGCGGCTACCGGATAATAGGGGCAGTTAAAGTGGAGTAAAGCAGGAGCAGCTAGAGGAGAGGTAGTTATGCAAAGCAGATCTGAATGAGCGTGAATAGGATGAGTGACGTATTTGCATGTACATATCACTTTTTTGATGTATTTGTGTCGCTTTGCATTATGTATATCTATGCTGTACCCGTAAGTGTATTATCCATATTCTTGCCAATTCTGTATGCTCGCCCAGGTCCAGCTTGGAAATAAGCTTGCTCAATGGTGTTCCACCTGGTAAAATAAAGATTGATTGATTGATTGATTTGATGGGAGAAGAGAGTTCCAGACTTTAGGGAAGTGATATGAAGATCCATTTTGGACAGCGAGTGTGGAGCGGCGGTTAACCACCAAAGTGTGAATGTCAGTGGATCTAAGGGAGTGGGAGCATGGAGTAGGGGTTGAAAAGGATATGGAGAGATAGGGTGGGAGTGCTCCAAGCCAATATTTAGAGATAATTTTGGCGCAGTGTGAGAGACGTCTGTTCACAAGCGGGGAAAAGGACAGTGCATGATAAAGATCCAATGGTGGGTCCGGGAGGGGGTGTCCAAGGCAAAACAACAGAAGGAATTGAAGAGGGTGTCCAGTCTGGTAAGAGAAAATTTGGGAGCGGCACCATAAACTACATCACAGTAGTTGAAGATAGGAAGGATCATCTTCTGGACAAGTTCTCGCCTAGCCATAGGAGGGATGCAACTATGGTTCCTGTAAAGGGCGCTGAGCTTGGGGTGCAGATTTTTATTATACTGATAAAGACTACAACTAACATTCATCCATATGCTGATGGCATAGTATTATACTATGACAGTGAGAGCAGGAGTGAGGCCTAGTGTTCCCTTCAGGCTGCATTTATATAGATCAAGACTATTTTATTAAGAGTAAAGTAATGTTAGTCTAAAAAAGAACAGATCATGATATTTGAGTCATCCCAAAAACCTACAGCTGGCCTGGTCCACTATTTAATTATGGCTAAAGACTTAGGTGATACGGAAACTGCATCAAAATACAGATACCTTTTTTTAACAAATACCTTGGAATCTGGCTTGACTCATACATGACATGGGACATCTATATTCAAAATTAACTAAGAAAGTTGGTTCAGGATTAAGCACTCTGTTCAGAGTGCTCAGACACTCCTGTATGAAGCCAGATGTATGGCACTTAATTTTATGCTTGTGCCACTATGCAACTACGGAGATATAGTCTAGGAGAAAGCTTCTAAAACTCTGTTAAATAAACTAACTATAGTCTAAAACCACATGGCAAGATTTACACTGGATGCTCCTTAGGGTACAGACAGATGTGTCTTGTATCGAATCATTGGTAGGCCCTCACTGGTCACTAGCAGTGAGGAGGCAGGTCCATATTCTTAGACTTGTTCAGAAATGCATTTAGCAGAATGTTCTGGGCTACGTAACTGACCTCATTTCTGAGTGCTCCATTAAGAAAGGAATTCAGTCTCCTGGCGGCATCAAACTTTTTGCACCCAGCTCTGGAACTACCAAAGGAAGTCATGCTTTTAATACAAGTGGCCTTAAATTATGGAACAGAATGCCTATCAAATTCCAACAATGTCAAGGTTCCCATGTCTCATTCTCGGTTGAGTGAGATGGAGCTAGACCTGTATGTGTTATTAGGTATGTTTTTTGGCTTCCCATATGGTCTAGCGGTTAGGATTCCTGGTTTTCACCCAGGCGGCCTGGGTTCGACTCCCGGTATGGGAAGGACAGAAGCTTTTGTATTCAGTTCATAAATCTCTGCTGCCATTAAAATATACACTTTATCCTGAGAGAAAGTAAAAGAAATTGTACATCTTTCAGAAAAAGAGGAGTGCAAGAACAAGGGGGCACAATCTGAAGCTAGAGGGTGGACGGCTCAGAGGTAATGTGAGGAAGTATTTTTTCACGAACAGGGTTGTGGATGCATGGAACAGCCTTCCTGAGGAGGTTGTGGAGTCAAAAACAGTGGTGGAATTCAAGAATGCATGGGATAGACATAAGGCAATTCTAGGGGGTGGAGGCTGGAAGAAGCAGGCTGTTGGTTAGCTAGGATCTGCAGCTTATCCATCAGGTAGGGAAATGGGCAGACTGGGTGTCCAAGCGGTCCTTATCTGCCATCAAATTCTATGTTTCTATGTTTTATTGCCGCTAGATTTTATACACTGTTTGTCTAACTTGTTTGTTATAAATCTTATATATACTGTTAAATATTGTCACAACACTTGTAACTTTTGCAAAAATAGGATGTCATTGAAAACAAGTCCGCCAGAGCTCAGATCACTTATCATCCTTGTTTACCTATTTTAATGAACAGAAATTTGAATTGAATTAAACTATCTGGGGACAAGGCCTTTGTGATGGCTGAGTCTTTATTCGGGAATTCTTTTCCACCCACGTTTGTGCTGCCCACTCGATGGAGGCATTTAAAGGAACATTAAAATCCCTTCTATTTGAACTGGCCAACAGTACCTTTTAGTGAATGTTTGTTATATTTATTACATTCTATTAATTATCTGCCTTTATTGCATATTATCTGTACAGTTACTTTTTCAAGTCCACAAATACTCATACCTACTGTAGGTTGATATATGGCGGGACTAGGCACAGCGTTATAGGGTACAACCCCCCCAGGCCACATATACAACTTGCAGAGATACAAACCTTTCTACTGAGGCTGCCACCTTGAGCAGAAACTGGGACTCTCCCCCTAGGTACTATACCAGTTCTACATGAGCTCTTTCAGGTCCCATTTTGAAGGCCCCACTACTTAAAGAGCAGGTTTTCAGTATACCTCGTTCTCCCCCCCCAACATATATGGCAGCTTATCTGCCAGTTAAGCAATGTATCCATAAAGCACAAGTTATGAGAGGCTATATTTTTAGTCATTTCACTCATAAACTAGCTCCTGTGCCGTAGTATTGAAAATGCTCCCAGGCCGGCCCGGTGGCGCTGAGGGTTGAGGCGCTGGATGCCACACCTCAAGCTATGCCGGCGGCCCGGGTTCAGGAACGGACTCGGGTGGCCGGGGGTCGGTGGGGGGAGGGAGGATTGAGTGTCCCAATGGATGCTGTCCTCCCTCGGGGGCGGGTTACCAAGAGCGCTCTGTGCTCTGCATCCCTTCCGTAGCCAGTGGAAGCACCAGCATTAGGAAGGGATGGAGGCGGCTTCACTCATCGGAGCCAGGGAGAGGGGACGTCACGGTGCATGAGGGTTGGCGTGTGTCAGCACGTTGCCACTTGGGACGTACGTCCCAAGTGCAGGCGCCCCGGGGGAGTGGGATCCAAGGGAGAAAATGGAAAACCTCCGGCAGCTTAGATGAAGGCCGCTCCAGTACCTCCCAGGGGCCACCTACAGGACAGACCCCACTGTGTGAGGAGAGGAGGAGGAGGAGGCACTCTAGGGGCAGATCACTAAGGTAGGTGACCCTGGGGACATGAAGACGGAAGGAAAGGGCTCCGGAGGTAGGAAGGATAAAAAAGAAATTAAAAAAAAAAAAGAAAAATGCTCCCAGGGCGGTGCCTAGGCCCGTTGCCCCCCACACTGCACATTTGTGATGTCAGTACTAGAATGGCATGGGATGCATTGCTCATTTAATGGATAAATTATGCTTTTTTTTTATACTTTTGTTATTTATTTGAGAAAGTATACACCGCCAACTAACAAGGGCTTTGCTAGTTGAGCAGTGGCATTACGTTCTCAAAATTGGAACTCAGAAGTATAAAAAAAGCTTGTGAAAATTGACCCCATTAGAGTCTATGGAGCACACCCCCGTGATGTTCTAGTACCGACATCACAAAATGTGCAAGCATGGGGGCGCAGCTTCAAGTACCGTCCTGGGAGCATTTTCAATACTACGGCAAGGGAGATAGTTTACGAGTGAAATAACTAAAAATATAGCCTGTCGTAACTTGTGCTTTATGGATAAATTGCTTAACTGGCAGGTAAGCTGCCATATATGTTGGAGGGGGGGAGAACGAGGTATACTGAAAACATGTACAGCAAATGCAATTTAATTTTGGGCAGTGGTCCCCCTGACGAAGGCTTACGCCGAAGCACTGGGGTAGGGCTGTGTACCACTGCCCGAAATTAAATTACATTTGCTGTAACCTGCATTCAAGCATATTTTCTTTTTTGGAGTGCTGTGTGTGTGGAGCTTGGATTATTTTGGGTAGCAACCCTTCAAGAAAAGCACCTCCTGCTCCACATGTCTCTCAGTATCCACCTTGTGGATTATAAAAGCTGCCATATATGTTGGGGAAATGAGGTATACTGAAAATCTGCTCTTTAAAATAGTTGTACCTGTAACTAGTACCAGTGGAACTTCAGCCAGACCCCTGGGGCCACCTACAAATTATTATTCCTCCTACAGTCACCTGCTCCTAATTCCATTTGACTGGGTAAAAGTAATGGTTACTCCCCCAACTCTGGAGATAACACCCCAGGCTGGCAAATTACAGTGAACAATGACCCTAAATACTGGAGGACATGGCTAGTAAAATGAAGTTGCACAGATCTTTTACCATTCTCTTATGTCCATAGTTGTTATCCCCAGTACTCCTACCATCTAGGATATCCTCTAGTGCTAATGATTCTGTCTTGTGGGAGGCCTGACATTAAATGGGTGCCTCTCCCCAAATTTCCTTATGCCCTATCCTCAGCTCCAGCTTATAAATGACAAACACTCTTGACCCTCATGGGGCACAGACACATACCTGACAGGCCACCTTTGGCATACATGCATGGAAGCAGCTCCTGGTGGGGGACTCAATTATTAGGGGGATAGAACTGGGGGGAGCAGGGAAAACTGAAGTAAAGTGCCTGCCTGGTGCCATGGCTTGTAGGGACAGGAAGCGCATCCTCAGGATCATGAGAACAGCTGCACGGGAGTCTGAGCTGGATGTCATTGTTGACCTAGGGACAAATGACTTGGCTCAACATGAGCTTACAGCAGTGCAGAAGGACTTTGTAGAACTGGGGAGAGGCCTAAGACAAGTAGCACACACAGTATCCTTCTCAGAGGTGCTGCCTGTAAATGGCATGAGTGAGGCAAGGGTACTTTGCACCATGCAGTTTAATGAGTGGTTGAAAAAATGGTGTGGAGCACAGGGGTTTGGCTTCATTGGGGACTGGGGTTCCACCTGGAGGGACACCAGCCTATACTGGCAGGATAGTCTGCATCTTTCCAGGAAGGGAACAAGTCTTTTGAGCAATCGATTTAAATGTTTCATTGGCAAGCTTTTAAACTAGTCAAGGGGGGAGGCACTGATAAGCAGCAGAAAAATCCCAGCCTCTCCCTACAAAACAGGGTACTAAATGGGAAAAAGACCGAGGTAGAAAGGTCAGTGGGGGATGCTGCAACAGAAAGTAAAGCCATCAAAAAATGGAGAGCAATGAGTACCAATGCCCGTAGTCTGAGTAACAAGCTTCCTGAATTAGTGGCCTTGATGGAGGAGGAACATCTGGATATCGTGGCAGTCACAGAAACATGGTACACACAAAACCATGACTGGGATGTAAACATACCAGGATACACTATCTACAGGAGGGACAGGGAGGGTAAAAGAGGAGGAGGAGAGCTCTTTACATAAGGGAAGGAATCAAAGCAACAGAACAAAAGGGTAAACAGGGAGGAGAAGAAGCACTGTGGGTACATTTGGAGACCGCAATGGCACCACAATCCGCACAGGGTTAATACAGACTTCTCTCAGGGGAGGAAATGGACAAGGAAATGATAGAAAGTATACTTAGTATGGCAGAAAAGGGGAGATATTGCTGATGGGTGATCTGAATATGCCAGATGTTAACTGGAGTGCAGTTGCAGCAGCCACTTGAACAGTGGGGTTATTCTAGATGCCCTACAGGGGCATGCCTTAGACAACTAGTATTGGAGCCCACTCGAGAGGGAACAATCCTAGACCTGGTTCTCTCAAATGGAGATGAGGAGAGGATCACAGATGTAGAAGTGGGTAGCCATCTAGGAACTAGCACCATCGAACAGTATGGTTCACAATAAACACAGCAATAGAGTCAAGCCATACAAAGACAAAGGTACTGGATTTTAGGAGGGCTGACTTTGTCAAAATGGGTGAGTGCCTAAGGAATGCACTAGCAAATGGGCAGGAAGGAGGGGTGGAAGAACAATGGGGAATAATAAAAACTGCCATCACAGAGGTAACAAGCTGTTGTGTAAAGCAAATAAACAAAATGAAACGAGGTAAGAAACCACTATGGTTCTCAAAGGAAGTGGCAGTGAAGGTTCAAGAGAAAAAGAAAGCATTCAGGAAGTACAAGGAATCACAGAAGGAGCAGGACAGAGAACTGTATCAGTTAAAGCAAAAGGAAGCTGGGAAGGCAGTCAGAACAGCAAAGGCCCAAACCGAGGAAAAGATAGCCAACTCAGTTAAGAAGGGGATAAAACCTTTATAGGTACATCAGAGAGCAAGTAAGACCAAGGAGGGATAGTGAGGCTTAGTAAAGGGAGGAGGGGCAGAGGGTGACTGTGAAAAGGCAGAGATACTAAACAAATACTTTTGCTCAGTATTTACAAAGGAAGAGGGGAAGTACCTAAACAAACAGTAGAAACACTCTGGATACAGAAGTTGATACCAGCCCATTTACAGAAGAAAGGGTTCTGAAAGAACTCTTAAAACTGAAGGTGGACAAAGCAATGGGGCCTGATGGGATTCATCCCAGAATTCTAAAAGAACTATGGTAGAACTAGTGACACCACTGACTACCCTCTTTAACAAATCATGGGAGGATGGGGTGGTACCCAGGACTGGAGGAGGGCAGATGTAATTCCCTTCACAAAAGTGGGAGCAAGGCAGAAGCAGGAAGCTACAGACCTGTTAGTTTAACCTCAGTGGTAGGGAAAATGATGGAATCACTTGAAGGAAAGAATTGTTGAGTATCTAGAGGCCAGAGGGGCACAGGACCCAAGGCAGCATGGATTCACAGCGGAAGGTCATGCCAGACAAATCTGATAGATTTCTTTGACTGGGTGACCAAAGTAGTTGATCAGGGAGGGGCTGTGGACATGGTCTACCTAGACTTTAGCAAGGCATTTGACACAGTCCCACACAAAGATTAAATACAAGTTAGCCAGCCTGGGAGTGGGTCCCAAGATGACAGCCTGGGTAAAGAATTGGCTGGAGAATAGGACACAGAGGTAATAGTAAATGGAGGCCACTCTGAAAAAAGGGGCGGTTAGTAGGGCACCGTAGGGTTCAGTATTAGATCGGTCTCTTCAATGTCTTATAAGGACATTGCAGAGGGACTGAAGGAAAAGTATGTCTCTTTGCAGATGACACAAAGATCTGCAACAGAGTTGATGCACAAGGTGGAGTGGAAAGGATGAGAAGGGACTTGACAAGGTTAGAGGAATGGTCAAATGTATGGCAGCTTAGATTCAATGCTAAGAAGTGCAAGGTAATGCACCTGGGAAACAAAAACCCAGGGGAAGAGTACACAATGGGGGGTGAGATACTAACAACAACAAAAATGGAAAGGGACCTGGGGGTAGTCATATCAGATGACCTAAAGGTGGGAAAGCAATGTGAGAGGGCAGCAAGGAGGGCTGGGGGGATACTTGGATGCATAGGAAGAGGCATCTCCAGTAGAAAACAGGAAGTTATTATTCCTCTGTACAGACAGCTAGTGAGACCACATCTGAGTACTGCGTGCAGTTCTGGAGACCCAATCTCCATAAGACATAGACAGGATGGAAGCTGTCCAGAGGAGGGCACTAAATGGTGCAGGGTCTGCACCAGAAGACATATGAAGAGAGACTTAAGGAGCTTAATATGTATAGCCTCGAGGAAAGGAGGGAGAGGGAGACATGATAGAAACTTTCAAGTACCTCAAAGGAATCAACAAAGTCCAAGAGGGTAGCATCTTTCAAAAAAAGAGGTGTGCAAGAACAAGGGGCACAATTTGAAGATAGAAGGGGGGCGGCTCAGAGGTAATTTAAGGAAGTATTTTTTCACAGAGAGGGTTGTGGATGTATGGAACAGCCTTCCAGAGGAGGTTGTGGAGTCAAAAACAGTGGTGGAATTCAAGCATGCATGGGACAGTCATAAGGCAATTCTAGGGGTTGGGGGTAGGAAGAAGTAGGCTGCTGGTTAACTAGGACCTGCAGCTTATCCATCAGGTAGGGAAATGGGCAGACTGGGTGGGCCAAGCGGTCCTTATCTGCCGTCAAATTCTATGTTTCTATGTTTCTATGACCTCCACAGTCACTCAATGGCTGTATATGGAGGATTTCTGCTGGACTCCCAGTGCTATCCTATGATGCCTTTCTCCACCTCCACAAAACCTGGAGTGGGTTCTCATGAACCACCTGGTGAATCCCTTGAGGTGAGACCCCCACTTCTCCACTGTAGTCCCTTCCCTCTCTCTCTCTCTCTCTCTCTCTCGTCAGACAGAGAGGCCTCAGAATCTTATGCTCTTTTTCCTGAATCCATAGCATACTTTTTTTTCTGTCTCCATCTGGATCTTTTTCTCTCTTTCTTTATACAGCAGATATCTTGAAGGTCAACAAACTTAACCTAGTTCACTTCAGCACTAGGAGTGTGTTACCAAAGATTGACGTTATCCAGGAATGGGTCATAGATTACAAACCGGATACAATAATTACCACAGAATCCTGGTTAAGTAAGAAAATATCGGAAGAAGATGTCCAAATTCCTGGTTACCAATTATGAAGACATGATCATGGGAAAAGAGATGGGGGTTCTGGCATACGGGGCTTTAGTTTTGGAAATTAAACATTTAGATTGTGATATATTAACACCAGGCATGGAAAGAGTAGTCCTAGAGCTAAAAATTCTATATTGTAAGCCTATGTTGATAATGGGATGCTATCCTCTACCAAAGGGAGATGACAGCAACCTTTTAGCTCTACAGGATTTATTGTGCCCTTTTAGGGATAGTCACAAACGTACTGTCCTGGGGGATTTAAACATGGATTGGGCTAAGATATTACCTACAAGTAAATTACTGCCTTTTTCAGCATCCTTGGGACTGACTCAGTTAATTACTTCATTCACAAGACTTAATCCTAAAACCCAAAGTTCCTCTACCATCTTAGATTTAATACTTACTTCAGCCTCAGATAAGTTTTCGCTACATGGTGAACTGCCGCTGTTGAACACTTTTAGTGATCATCAGGTAATTTTTTGCATTAGAGGAAAAGACAAGAAACCCAGTTTGTTTCAGGTTGAAACATATTGAAATTTGAAAGGTCTAGATTATATTTCCTTTATGGTAGAATTGGAAGGCAGGAATTGAGATAGATTGGCTTTCATCCCTGACATTGATGGTGCCTGGCAGTACTTCCATCTCTAGGTAGGGAAATGAACAAACTAGGTGGGCCAAGCGGTCCTTATCTGCCATCAAAGTCTATGCCCCTATGGTTCCAAGGTGAATTATTGACTGTGTGTGATATCTTTGCTCCAGTTCATAGTAAAAAAGTTAAAAATAATAACTCCCCTTGGTACACAGCTGACGTAAGAAAATATTGTAAGGCTAGGGATGTGGCACGGAGGTTGGCAAAAGCAAACAATAAAAAAGTATCCTGGGAAAGATATTGTGCTGCACGTAACCTCTATACTAAGAAAATAAGGGAGGCAAAGGCAGATTACTTTCTCTCTGGTTTTAGGTCAGAAGGGTTGGTAACCCTAGGAACATTTGGAGCACGGTAAAAAAATTATAGAATAATAAAGCTTCTGAATTACCAAGTGTGTTCACGGTGAATAGTAAGTCTCATAGCATCTCAGATAAATTGGCTGATATGTTTAATTAGATGTACATAGACATAGGCTCTTTTGGTGCTGACAAGAATTGGTTCTGGAGGTAAGGGATGAAAATAAGCCCCATTTTTCCTTTAAAAGTACAACTGTACACCAATTAACCCCCCGACTTAGTCTTAGTAATGGGTAACATAGATGGTGTAAGCATCCAGTTAGGTTAATATTTAGGTTAGATCACCCTTATAGAAACATGATACAGCATGAATCTAGATTTGGCGATCTCTTAGGAATGATTTATGATATTATTACATATCTTTGATGTTAATTGTATATCTGACTCCGTATGTATGGAGGGATAGACTATGTATGTTCAAGTAGTATGGCAACTGCATGTTATCTTAAAAATCAATAAAATATTATATGATAAAAAAAAAAGCAGAACTGTAAACCAGGTTTTTAAGGAACTAATAAAAATAAATCTTATTTATTTAAAATTGCTGCCCCTGTGGTTGCCCCTTTACTAGCCAAACTTTTTATCCTTTCCTTGGAAACAGGTGTTTATCCTTTAGCATGGAAACAGGCTGAAGTAATACCAGTTTTCAAGAGTGGCCACCACAGCTGCCATCTTGGTATTGTCTTCAAATAGACTGATCTTACTCTGGGTAATACGTGAGATATCTGCTATGAATATTCCAAACAGCACTGATCCCAGTATCGATCCCTGTGACACCCCACTTGTTACTGCTCTTGATGATAAGAGTTTCCCCTGCACCATCACCACCACCCATTGCTGCCTGCTTTTCAACCAGTTAGTAATCCATTTGACCATCTTAGTACCCACCCCTACATATTCCAGCTCCCCCCCCCCCAGTCTCCCATGCGGCACGGAATCTAGGCCTTGCTGAAGTCTAAGTACAGGACATCCACTGCATGGCCCTTGTTCAGTTCCCTTGTCACCCAATCATAGTACTCAATTAGGTTTGTCTGGCAGGATCTGCCTGAGACAAACCTGTGTTGTCACCCATCCTGGAGACCATAGCCTTCCAAAAATACATTGTACTGTACTATACAGTACAGTACACAGAGGAACTACTTTATTCCTCCAACTAAAAAAAAACTTTCTTTTTCCTAATTTTTTTCCATTTTGATAATTTTTTTCAAACATTCCATCTCATAATACCATTGATCCAATGTCAGAACGGTAATACAATGACTTTCTGAGTTGGATTTTCAAAGGATGGTGCAGAATTTGCATCAAGCCCTGCATCAGACCCTTTCATTGTCACAGCTGCGGCATTGCCAATTGCTACAACTAAGCCCAATTTTACAATCTGGGGTGCAGCTGCGACATTTTACCTGCATTACAGCAGCTTGCACCAAATCTGGGGAGCAGCTCCATTAAAACGGTCCCCCTTATTGACACAAGCTAGACCACAAAAAGATGGTCTATCAAGCATCAGTTGCCACAAGTGATTGAAAATCCCTTAGATTGTCAGACGACCAGTGCACCATATCTCTGGCACACCCAGAACTTGTGGCAATCTCGATCTTTTGAAAATCCAGCCCCCTGATGTCAGAGTGATAACATAATGAGTTTCTAATGTCACTGATCCCCTATGGGAAAAATGACACCCATATATTACATGGCATTTATAAATGATCTTCCGACTCCTTCACTAGCGAAACCTGCAAAAGTAAGGAAGAGTAGATACTACTTAAGGAAGCCAGGCAGAGCTTGCGAAAACAAGGATAAATAGGTGCTGCTATAACAGAGATAAGTATATAATGTGCAGTATTAATTAAATTCAGAAAAAGTTTAAAACTGTTTTTTTAATTTTTTAAACCATCATGTAATCTATAGTGTTGATACAAAACAATATTGTTGACATACTCCATCAGCATAAAAAACATGACATGTTCTGTTTTTCAATTTTAAGCTGTGTCACAACTAAAACAAGCATTGGGCAATGCCAAATGTTTGCTTGCTGGCATTGCCATTGGTAGTGTAGGAGTTAGAGAGATGCATAATAGGAATGCCAGTGAAGTACTGAACTGAAGCCAACCCCACCACCACCACCCTGCAGAGACTGACAGGCATTGGGGTGTGCCTTTAGGTCATCAGGCATAACGGCCATGCCATTTCACCACACCCTACCCTGCAGACACCGACAAGTGTCACAGAGTGCCTTGGAGTCTTTGGGCCTTATGCTCACTCCATTCCATGAGAAATATGGTGAGATGAGTGCCGTATAGGAGAATGGGGTGAACTTTGAGGCCGAAGAGTCCAAGGCACACCTCGATGCCTCTCACTGGCTGCAGGGTGTGGAATGGTATGAGCATTACAGGCGACAATCCCAAGTCACACCCCTGATGCCTGTCAGTCTCTACAGGGTGGGGCGTTATGGTCAGAAACCCTAACATCGCAGGTGTTCGTTGGTATTTTCACTCCAGATTTTAAACATGGGTTTTTTGTGACCCCCACCTCATGAACAGTGACAATATCAGTTCGTTAGCAGAAAGCTGATTTTGCACAGCAACTATGCCATTTGGCACCACTGCTGCGGAAACACATTTCAAACAGGATGCGAAAAATGACAGCTGTACTGTTCATGGGGAGGTGGAAAAAATGGCAATGTTGACAATCTGGAGTGAAAATATAAAAAAACTGTTGAAGTCACGAGCGTGCATAGAAACTGCAAAACGCACACCCGTAATGTAATTAGTTTAGGGATTTTTTACAGCAGATTGTCAACACAGGCATTTTGGGACCTCCGCTCATGAACAGTGTCACTGTGATTTTCTTAATCTGTCCTGAACACTGATTTCCCACAGCGACCACACATTTCTGCACCGGAAGTGTGAAAACACATTTCGGTCAGGGTGTGAAAAATGGCAGCTGTACATGTTCATAAGGAGGTGTGGAAAAATGCCAGTGTTGAAAATCTGGACTGAAAATATTACAAATTCGTGAACTTATGAGGGTGCGTGGAAACTGCGCAATGCACGCTCGTAACACAGTCATTTTACGGACTTTTGTCACTGAATTTTCAACATAGCCATTTTAAGACCTCTGCTCATGAACAGTGTCACTGTGATTTTCTTAATCTGTCCCAAACATTGATTTCACACACCGACTGTGCCATTGTGCGCTACATGTGCGAAAACACATTTTGGACAAGATATGAAAAATGACAGCTGTAATGCTCATAAGGAGGTGTGGTAAAATGACAATGTTGAAAATCTGGAGTGAAAATATTACAAATTGTGAAGCTATGAGTGTTCTTAGGAACTGTGCAACGCACGCTCGTAAAACAGTCATTTTTGGGAAATGTTTCACCAAATTTTCAACATAGGGTTTTGGGGGGCCTACCTCATGAACTGTGGCACTGTTTTTTTGTTACTGGGTCCTGAAAGGTGGTTCCGCGCAGTGGCCGCGAAATCACCTTTCGGGACCGAATAACAAAATGACAGTGACTGACTTTCATGAGGTGGGGCCCCAAGAACCCCTATGTTGAAAATTTGTGAAAATTCCCAAAAGGGCTTAGATATGCACCAAAGTTGAAAAACATTTATGCTATTATACAGCTCATCGGCATTTTTTCAGTTCATGGTCGGCTTTGAAGGGTGCAGACATGTTCCTGTCCACCAAAGATTGTCGCCAGACTCGGAGAGTAGTATGGGGTTAGGGTGTGTGTGTGGGTGGATGTGCAGAGGGTGGGCGTGGGTTGTGGGAGGGGGGCAAGACAATCATCGAGGGACCGTTTTTTGTTTTTAGGTGTTTTTTGTGAAGATGATGCAGGACTTGTGCCACACTGGGGTGGGCTTCCAGCGTGGCAGCTGGAAGTTTTTTTGGGGGGGGCCAGTGGAGCCAACGGGGCATTGGGCACCCCCGTTATCCATACAGACATTTGCCACACTGGGGTAGGCTCCTAGCATGGCAACTGGAAGTCTGCTTTTTTTTTTTTTTTTTTTGTTATTTTCGTATTTATTCCTCCTTTCTCCACCTTGGCTCTGGTCTCCTCAGGAGCACCAAGGAGTCATCCCCCTGTGGTCCGCTCCTACCTGGTCAGTCCTCCTTCACCCATGTAGCCTCGATTTACCCCCTGGGTAGGGACGAGGTGGGCCTCAACACCCCAACACTGCAGTAACGTCGGTCGGTCGGGTGCCAGGAGGGTGGCCGCAAATTGGGGGCAAGCTCTGGTACTCTGTCTCTGCCGGAGTTAAGATGCATTTTCCCTTTTTCTGGGAAGTGGCTGGTGCCCTGACGTCAAGGCATGGATTCCGACATCTGCCACTCCCCTCCACTCCTACTTCTGCTCCTTTGGTGCTTGCTGTGTCTCCGGCTTCTGCCAGAGAGCAGCCTAGTGCCGTACAGGAACCCTGTCCTTCCCGGGAGATGAGAGCTGTCATCCAGATGCTCAATCATCTCCTTCCCTGCTGACCCCCAGCAACCCGGGCTCATTCCCGAACCCGGATCGCTGGCGTGGTGCGTGGTGTGGCGTCCAGTGCCTCAGCACCACTGGGCCAGAGTCTGCTTGTTTTTGTTGGGGGGAGTTCAGTGAAGCTGACGGGGGACTGGACACCCCCGTCACCATTCTGACTTTTGCCATGCTAGGGTGGGCTCCCAGCGTGGCACTTGGAAGTGTGTTTGGGGGGGCAGCAGACAGACATTTGCCACACTGGGGTGGGCTCCTAGCGTGGCACCAGGAAGTGTGTTTGGGGGGGCAGCGGAGCCGAAGGTGGATTGGGCACCCCCATCGGCCACACGGTGTACAGGGGAGGAGTGCATGAGCATGCTGGGGTGGGCTTCCAGTGTGCAAGTATGTGTTTGTGGGGGAAAGAACTGCCTATGACAGTTCAGATGCAGTGCTGACTTAGGTAATTTGCATACTGCTGACGGCAGCATGCAAATTGTCTGTGGTGGTGTTTTCCTTACAACTGTACACCACTGCATCTGAACGGCTGTCATAGACAGCTCGAACATTCATTGGCGCAGTGCAAAAGGGAGCAAAGCATTGGAAGTGGGGGAGGCACACCTACGAAAACTCATATGGTGACACTATGTTTCTTGCACATGCGTGCAAGCAAACATAAAAATCACATCATCATTTCAGAAAAGTGGTCTCAGATAGTGTTGATATACTCACAATATTATTGACGCAAAAAACAATATTGATAGAGCTAACTCTTAATGGTTGGACTTGAAGCTTCATTTAAAAAACAAGTTTGTACAGTGGTCTCAGCAATTCTGAAGTTAGACCTTTCAAAAGATAATTTGTTTAAAATGGGATAAATTTGGAATCATTAGCAGTGGAAACTTAATTTTTTTAATGAAAGCTTGGAGGCAACTTAGTTGCTATATTGATATATGATATTGCTACAGCTACTGTATCGATATATAAAAACATAACAATGGTTTTAATACATTTTTCAAAGTCCTGTTATTTTTAACAACATATTATATTGACGTGTATAAATGTGTAGTAACACGAGAACTGTAATGTTAGGCTTTATACATGTTGCTCGGACTCCAAGCTTTCATCCATCAACCTCTCGGCTGGGCCTCTTATAGAGGAGTGAGAATCTCAGGTTCAAGTCACGTGTTGGCAGCCAGCAAGTAGGAAAGCTCCAGTGCAATATAAATTTCTCCATCAGGCCAAGCAAGTCCTTCACATGAGTGATCCTGAAGCATGATGCTACGAAGCACGAGTGTGGTGTCTTAACACGTCTGCACGGCAGACTCCAAGCCCACAGGGGACTCTGCCCTGAGGGGAACAGGAGAGGTGGTAGGTTAAGCTTGGGAAGCTGTAAGAAGTGGGAAAATACTGGTGTGTATGGTGCATAAAGAGGGAAGAGGTTACAGGGTAGGTCTGTGGAGACAGGTTAGCAGGGGTATGCAGACACTCCCTATCTGGGGAAGGCCTGTGGAGGCAGGCAAATAGGTGGTTTCCACTACTCCGTATCTGGAGTAGGCCTGAGGAGGCAGGTTAGTAGGTGACTCAACAGGTCAGCAGAGGGTGAAAGAAGCTTTCCCCAGCTGGAGTAAGGGCTGCAGAGGAAAGAAGAAGGTATCAATAAACCAAGGTGGGGGAAGTAGCACTAGGTTGGAAGTGCAGGTTAGGAGAATGTGGAGACAGGAGATGGAGGACAGGAGGGTGGTGAGATGCAGGGACTGTGGAGAAGCTATGTTCTTGGGAATAATGTGGCAGGCAGAGGGTTACACAATGTGTATGAAGCTAGATTTCCTGATGTCTGTGGTAAGGATGATTAGGGCAGAACAGGGAGCGCTAGCAGGGTGACAGGTAGAAGGACTGAGCAGTGAGAAAGAATGGGAGGTTAGTGGGAGGTGGGGGGACTAGGGTTGAATTGAGAAGGTTGGAGGAGAGGCAGGTAGGCAGGGCTGGGATGGGGCAGTGCCAGGGAGTGGGAGGGTGAGAGGGCGAAGTATTGTGGGTCTCTCTACCCCAGAGGGTGAGGAGGCATCAAGAGGCAGGATGGAGGACTGCTATGGCAGGGCTCAGTAGGAGGGGGTGGGGTGGGTCCATACATGGTGGTACCAGTTAGAAATTGTTTACAGCCACTGATTACAGAGGGAGACATAGGTAACCAGGGTAGCCTGTAGGGGGAGGTGAACAGGTGGAACCTTAGCAAGGGCTCAGAAGGGTCAGCAGTAGGATCACAGGGGGTCAATATGAAAGGATGTGTAACCCGGATGCCGTGTGCCAACAGGCTGCTGTCTCTGCCTTGTGTACACAGTCAAGGTTGAGGGGCATGGGCTCTGTTTGAAATGGTTTGGGAGTTTGTTTTCAAATGATTTTGCAATAAGTGCGGTGCCTCTATCCAGAGTATGGTTTTGTGGGCCAGGTAGTAATTTGGGTACAACCCTCTCGGATGCTGTACCTACCCACCTCCTGTCCCAAACACCACACACACACAGAAATACACTTTACCTTGCACATCAGTACCAACCATTTAATTAGAGGAGATCTCTAATAATATTCTTACTGACACAATTGTAGGAAAAAAGAATAAACACAATTTTATTTACCATAGAGGTTAGGACTAGGGAGAGAATACCTGGCACAGGGATGTACTTAGCATTAAACATTCAATTGTTTGGCAGAAATGAAATGCAGGGATATACCCAATTCGCATTGAACATAAACATTAAACAGTGAGCAGTAAACAACAGTGCCCGACCTTCCACCAACATGCAACCAGGTAACATAGACCCCCTCCTGTCTGGTACCAGAACCCCTAGCCCAACGCTGAGGTGCCCCAGACTGCTGCAGGCCTGTTGTTGCAGCGGTCTGGACAGCGTTGGTGCACTTAAATGTTGCTAATAATAACTTTAACTGTAGCTGGCTAAGGCAATTGTTAAACACTTACCCTCAAGTCTTTTTGCAGGGCAGCCCTGCTTACTCATGGTTTGTTGAACAGTCTGGGTGACACAAACAGGCTGGAGACAGAGGTTTGCTGAGACCAGTCTTGAATTGCACCTTGCTGGTATCGGGGGGGGGGGGTAGTTGGTGGTGTGCCACAACAGCAGGAAGCAGGAAACAGCAACACAGGTTGCAGGGGATGAATGAATGCTGATCTTCACCTGTCAAGCCTTTCCCAGCTTCACCCTGGATAGCGTTTGTAAGCTGTGTTCACCTGACAGGCCTCTCAACATCTTCTTCTCCTGTTGTTCCCCGATTGGTTTAGGGAGGATTTTGTTCCCCTGGCTTCAACAGGAACTTCAGTCACCCTGCTGGCCAGTAGCAGTAGCCAAAGCATGGAAAACACTGGGTGCTCCCCACAGGGGAAAACATTCTCTAACTCTCTCTGTCAGTCTGTCTCCTGAACACCTCTGCTGGCAGGCAGGACACTTCTGGTGGTGATCCTCAGTATGCAGGGGACACCATGGAAGGGTGATCCCCTCAGGAACAAACAGTTTCTGGTAAAAGTTTCAGTCGGGATCTGCTGAGATTCACTCCACAGACAGGCTTAGCTGTTAAACCTGTCAAAAAGTGCAAAGCAGGCAGAGTTTGTCTTGTTTTCAAGGCTAATGAAACCTCTTTTTGGCAGAAAAAAACACTTCTTCATTCTGGAGACATAGTCAGGAGCCCCTCTGACTGACTTGAGGGCTCCCCTCCAACTGCCAAAGAACCCTTCTTCACTCTCAAGGGCTCAAGGAGAACTGCCTCGAGCTGTAACAGTCTTTTTTCTTTCTTTGAACAAAAGGCAGCCTCTGATTGGCTGATAGGGCTGTCCATCATGTTACCCAATGCCTGACTGGTCCTGGTTTGAGCACCAGTCTCGCTGAATACTCCCCTTGCCCAGAAGCTATTTTTCAGTCTTCCAAGGCTTCAGTGACATCATATTGACTGGCAAGGGTTACAGGGTCTCTTAAGATGGCTGCTGGCTGCACAGTCCATACCAAGTTAAAGAGCAGTCCCATCTTGAAGAGTTGCTTGCAGCCAAACAATATTGTTTTATTCTTAATTGTTCACAAGGTTCTATAGTAACCACTGTGCTCTGCTATCTGACTGCAGAGTGGAGTTTGTAGGGGCCACCATTCATTTGTCACTGCTGCTGTTATATAGTCCCCCTAGGCAGCTAGCAGGCTCCATTATGTGGACTACATCTCCCAGCAGCCTTTGTGGCTGCTCATTTGCATGCTCTTTAAGGCATGCTCTTTAAGCGCTTTTAAATTAAAAACATTTTCAACCCATTAGGTCCCTCCCTCATGTCTCTGGACCCCGATTAGCTGATTCGGGGGTCTGAGATCACGGGGGAAAGTTCTATTTTGACACAGGAGTGGCTTTAAACCACTTGTGCACTGCCACACATGCGAGAACCCACCAGCTCTCACTTCATTGTGTGGCTGCACTGCACTGCACTTCACATCTTTGCTCTTCCAGCCCCGCTTTTAGAGAAAAATGCTTTGCGGGGGCCAGTAGGAGGCTCAAGAGATAGCCCAGGAACCAAGTTGCCAGTGGTGTGCAGAGGGGAGCCCCTGGGGCAAAAGGTAAGCCCCACACTTTTGGGGGGCGTTACAGAAGGGACAGCATACATAGCATGTAGCACTCAAGGTGGTGGAAGGGGAAGGGCTGATGACCCAGACTGATCAGAAACAAAAGGATGTAGGGAATGGGGGAGAGTGACAGGAAAGGGGGGAAAAAATCACCTCAGAGAGAAGGAGGGACAGGCAGGAGGGAGTACAGGAGTAGAGAAACATTTGAGGAAGACCACACCACATAGGAGCTCCAGAAAGGAGGGTAAAGGGGAACTGAGTAATGATACCATTACATTTCAAGACGTGGAACCTTTGAAAAAGAGCATTTTGCTCAAAGGCTATGTCCGAATGAAGAAATAAATAAATAAATAAAGTACCATAGTGGTCATAGGGGATTCTATAATGCATGGAGTTGGTTGGGCCAAGGGGCCGGGGGAAACAGCATGGAAGAAGAGAAGAGAAGTTTGCTCTTGGGTATAAAAACGGATATGATTCACTCGGTGCACTTGCTCATGCAGGGGGTGGGAGGGAAGCCACATGTGGTTGTTTACCTAGAAACTAGTGATCTAGCTGGTTGTGAAGTGGGGGTGGTCCAGGAAAGACTTATGGAGATAGGACAGATTTGCCAGTGAGAAGCCAAATTGCTAGCATTCTCAGAAGTGCTGCCAGTTCCCAGAGCCAATTCAGCAAGGAAGGGTACAACAGATGAGTTCAATAACTGGCAGCAGGACTGGTGCAGGGAGCAGGATGTTGGGATTATTAGGAATTGGGGGAGAGGATGGGATGACTATATACTCGCCAGATAGGTTACATTTAATAAGGAAGGGAACAAAGCTGCTCTGTGACCGAATCAGGGACTACATTAGCAGTAGTCTGAATTTAAACTGAAGAGCGGGCCACCAGAAGGCACAGCACCCAGGTTGTCCAGTAGGAGGGGGCTTCCAGGACCCTCCAGATAAGTAGCACAGTGCGGGCAACAGAGATGGATGGAGGGGGAGCTGGAAGAGGGTTAAGGAAAGGGAGAACTTGGGAGCTGGATGGGAGATGAGGGAGGAGAAGCAAGTCATGCAGGAAAGGAAGGATGCTCAGGTCAAGGGAATGACAGGATTAAACAGGATGGGTGGAGAGTTGTGTCCTTCTACACCAGAAGTCTCAGAAACAAAATAGATGACCTGCAGGCCATGATGGCTAAGGAAAAGGTTGATTTGGTAGTGGTTTCTTAGACCTGGGCCCCCCGAAACCATGACTGGGATCTCTCCATTCCAGAGTACACCCTATTTAGGGAAGACACAGAGAAAGGAAAAGGGGAATGGCACTGTATGTTAGGAAGGGCATAACAGTCACAGGATAGTGCATAGGGAGAAGGGGCCTAGAGGCATTGTGTGTCAAGTTACATACGTGACAGGAAGAAATACGACCAGGTTGTGAGTTGTCTACCAACCTCCATAGCAGGATGAAGGTAAGGACAGAGAGATGGGTGACATGATCAGTCAAGCAGCAGGGATGGGGGAGGTGGAGATAGTGGGGGATTTCAACTTGCCCAGGATAGAGTAAGATGCCCTGATTGCTACCTGCAGTAGGAGCCAGTTGCTCCTGTATGCAGTCCATCATGGGTTCATGGTCCAAGGGGCTAATAAACCCATTCAGGAAGGAGTCATTCTGGACCTGGTGTTAACAAATGGGGATTATGTCAGAGATATTACAGTACAGGAACCAATGGGAGGCAGTGACTATCAGACAGTGTGGTCCCACATAGCTAAGGGGAAGGAATCTTAATATGAAAACATGTGTTCTAGATTTAAGGAAGGTCAACTAAAGCAGAATGTGTGGGATAATAAGGAAGAGACTAGTTAGCCTTAGGGAGGCCCTGGATGTGGACTAGAAGTAGACAATGATCAAGGATAGGATCATGGCGGGCACAGAAACCTACCTTAAGCAGCAGGGAAAGAAAGCGAAATTCAGAAAGCCACTTTGGTTTAACATGGGGGTGGACAGGGCTGTGAAGGAAAATAAGGCCTTGTACAAGAGGTATAGTAAGTCTCAGAAAGCAGTAGATAGGGAAACCCATATGGAAAAAGTGAGAGAGGCTGGGAAGGTGGTCAGGCAGGCAAAGACAGGAAAGGAACAACAAACTGTGGAGGAGGTCAGGGAAGGGGACAAGGACTTCTTCATATATTTGAGGTTAAAAAGGTCCCTCAAATAGGGAGACAGTTAAGCTAAAGAATGGGGAAGGTGGGTGGAAGTAAGTAAGGATAAGGCAAAGATATTAAATGAATATTTTTGCTCTGTCTTTACTAAAGAGAAATATGGACCAGTGGCACAAGGGAAGATGGGCGGGGAGGGGGGATATGTATGGTAGAGGAAAGGATCATGGTATATTACTGTATATCATGAAGGGACTCAGAACCCTAAAGATGGACAAGTCCCTGGGACCAGATGGCATGCACCTCTGCGTATTGAGCGAACTGGTGGGAGAGCTGGTGGGACTGCTGATGGATCTGTTTAACAGTTCAGTTGATATGGGGGTGGTGCTGTTGGACTGGAGAACATCACGTGTGGCACCTCTGCACAACAGCATGACTAGGGGCAACCCAGGAACTACTGGCCTGTCAGTTTGACATCTATAGTTGGCAAGCTGAAGGAGACAATCCAGAAAGAACGGTTCTAAGTGATAACAGTGAAAGCCTAAAGGCGATCGCCGTTATTGCAAAGCCAGAGTGCCGAAAATTAATTTTGGCACTCTGGCTCTCCAGCACACAGCAAAATGGCACCGGGGACTTGGTTTTTAAATGTTTTATGCAGGGGGCTTTGCCCCTCGGACCCTCCTACTTAAGGATTGTCAACTCCAAGGGGGTGCATGTTGGAGGGGGCTGCAAAAACATGGAAAAAAAGTCCAGGCTGGGTGCAACAAAAACACACCAGCGCCCAGACCCAAGTCAAGCATCCTGTCCACTGAAGGCACCAACCCACCCACAACACCATAGGACCAGCTCAGCAACCAACTGCGGCACCACCCCTCACAATTCCTCCTGCCCCTCGCATTGTGTGCTCCCTCCCCCCAGGTGTGTATGTATAGCGACATCCCATCACTATATTCGCCGACCCCCCCCCCCATCTGGTTGCCCTACCTCATCGGTATCCCCGATGACATATGCTGGAGATTGGGTTGCTGTTATTGCAGGTGCCCAATCCCTGACACCCATGTCACGGGCTACTGAAAGAACTGTTGGCTGAATTCCTCATGGCCAATGGACTCTGGGATGACAGACAGCATGGGTTCATGGTAGGGAGGTCATGCCAGACCAACTTGTGGGCTGCCAATCGGTATATTATAGAGGAGCACTAATGTGGAAAAATATTCCATTTAATCTAAGAGACTCAGCAGGGATAAAAACTTGGAAAATAATTAAAACATGGTTGAAGGGTATGTTTAGTAAACCAAGACAATGTTGCTATAATGGAAGCTTGGCCACTGGGTAATACTATTTATTTTGCATCATATGTAAGCCAGGGGGTGGTATTTAAGAAATTGTCTTGCATTGAAGAATAGTAATACGATTGTTGTTACCTTTCACTTTATATTTATTGCCTATGTAATATAAATGTTGTATTGATTCGTAAAATGACCTGTAACAATGCACCTTATGTACCTAGGGAACCTTGTTTTAAAGGAGTTTTTAACTCAATCAAGTTTTATTCTGATTCATAAAAAATTTTATGAATAAATATTTTACTACTACTAAACTTAATTGACTTCTTTAATGGAGTAACAAAGGCTACTGACAGGGGCCAGGCAGTAGTCACACTGTTATCAGATTTCAGTAAAGCTTTTGATTCTGTTCCCCACAAGAGGTTGATCAAAAAGTTGGAGGACTTAGGGAGAGGTAGCAAATTGATCAGATGGGTGGAAAACTAGCTCAGCAGGAGTAACCAAAAGGGAGATATCAGGATCAAGAGAAGTTACCAGTTGGATCCCACATGTGTCAGTGCTCGGATGTGTGTTGTTTAATGTGCTCAATAACAACACAGGGGAAGGCATTGCTAGCAATATTTGCCACTTTGCAGATGACACTAAACGTTGTGGGAAGGTGGACACCAAAGAGGAGTTGGGGACCTTAGAGAAGACCTTGCAAGGCTTGAAAGGTGGTCTGGTATCTGGTCACTGGAGTTCAAAACAAGAAAGTGCAAAGGCATGGACTTTGAAGGCAAGAACCCAAGAGTCCAATACAAGCTGGTGGTGGTGGTGGTAGGGTAAAGGTCACGATGTCAGAGGAGAAAAAGTATCTGGGTGTACAGTAGCTATAACCAATTGCGTTAAGCAGTCTGTGCAATGAAAAAGACAGCAACTAATGGGAACAGGATGCTGGGGTACATAACTAGGAGATTCACAACCAGAAGGAAGGAGGTGATCCTGCCACTGTACAGATCCATGGTATGACCACACATGGAGCACTGTGTGCAGTATTGAAGTCCCTACCTGTAAAAGGATATATCATCTAGAGGCAGTTTGGAGAAGGGCAATAAAGATGATTCAGGGTCAGCAGGACAGATTCCTCCAGGTTGCTTCCCCACAGGAAATAAGTATGAGGACAAACTGTGTACTCACTGGAGGATCGAAACCTTCAAGTACCCCAAAGGTATAAACAAGATGGATCTTGGGGCCCCCTCTACTGTGAGTGAGAACAGGAACACAAGGGGGCACAGCTACAAACTAATGGGGGGGGTTCAAAAAGGAGGTCAGGAGACACTTCTCTATAGAGCAGGTGATGTCAGGGTGGAATGAACCGCCAGCCAAGGTTGTCAACCAGGAGACAGTCAGTGAATTCAAGAGTGGGACAAGGTCAAAGGGTAGGTCAGAGTTGAAGGGGGATGGGACTCTCTGTAAACAATGTAACAAGGGGTCCACATCAAGCAGACCAGACAGACCGTAGACCCTTCTTCTACTGGCAAATTCATATGTTTGCATGTAAGTCTCATAAAAACAACCTTACATATCTATGATTAACTGTTCAACTGTTACAGCCTTTGAAACAGAATTTCAAGCATTACTACGTATCATAAAAGATTGTTTTAAGCCTGGGGATGGAACTGTAAATGATAAAGTTGGTTATGCCTTTGGATGAATGGCACCTGGGTTCATGGTTAGAAAAGGGTTTGGAAAGTGGTGTGGCACCTCCACCTATAGGGATCATCATGACAGTATGCCTCCAGCATGCTTCCCAACAAGAAATAAATATAGCCCCTCCCCACTTATCACTCCAAGCATACAAATAAATAACAGGGAGTTAGGGGGGACTGTTTGCAGTGTACTGGGCTCCAGGCAGGGGCTCAAAGGTAAGCTTCCAACATGGGAGGGGCATTACATATTGATTGATTGACTAATAGAAATTAACTAACCAGGCAAGCATTACAAAGAATCCTGCAAGTCACATGTAAAGACTGACGGGGGGGAGGTGATAGAGGGCAAGGAAGGAGAAATAGGTAGAACAGGGTAGCAGTAAATTAAACAACAGCAAAAAACTTATAACAATTTGTGTAACAGAATAAATATCAGTTTAATTTATTAAACACTGCAGTCTATAGTATACAATGCTACATCATAACAAAAATTGGTTTTAAGTTTCAGTTTATTGGTGATAAAGGAAGTTAAAAACTATGGTGGAAAACATTATTGTTCTAAATTTTTCTTTCTTTAGGTGGAGATAACTTCAGACTTGGATCTTGAAGAAAAATCTGAAATCAATGGCTATTCTTACACAGAAAACCACAAAAGAGAGGAAATGGTAGGTTTTCACCTTCTGGAAGCAGCATGTGGCTTTGATTGATGTCATATACAATGGTACCAGCCAGGATACAATGCAGTAATACTGCAGTATATCATAAAATTATCATAAAATACTGAAGATAAAATTGTGACTTTTGTTGATTACATTTTGATTTTATTGTGTACATTTAATAATAGAGTTTTTGCAACCTCACAGATGTATGGTACATTCACAGTACACTGAGGGCGCTACTCCTCTTAATACTTAGATTTCAACTTGGTGTATGTTATTAAGATGCATCTTGGGGTAATTGCAGTTATGTTTACTTTACATCACAGTCTAACCAATAATAAAGTTGTGTTAACGAACCCCTGAACTGCATGATTTGTCATTTAGATAGTCCAAGTGAAGTATTCTATGTTAGTCTCTGCCTCCCACGAGGGAGGAAAGGAAACTGTCCATGCTGTCCCTCTTACTGCGCACTGCTAGTTTGATACCCCAAAAATGTGAACAGCAATATACCGATAGCAATTTACGTTTCATACTAAGGTACAGTATGCGCCGCTTGTACCGGACTAGTTTGACATGTGCAGTTGTGTCCGGTAGTAGCGGCGTCCGTTACAGCACTTTAAAGTAAAGACTCGTTAACGATAACAATCAGACACATTAACAGACAAACATCAGTGGCAACAGGGTGGAGGAAGTGAATACAGCTCTCTTAGTGAGAAATTCCTTGTGTCACCCGTGCAAAATTTTTAAGTCTTTATTAATCTTTTCAAAACAGCAAACCTTCATACTTAAAATTCAGTGGACATCTAATTCAAACCTGGCTGATGTAATCGGTAATTGCAGTCTGCTTTTTCTTCTGTGTTGTATATACTCTCCACTCATTCTCTATCTTTGCAAGTAAACACCAATTAGGTGTGATATCAGCTTGTTGCTCTGCTGCTCTCCTCAGCGTCAGTAGTGCTTGTTGAACATCTGCAGCTTGAATGGGCACATCCTCTGCTTCCTCAGCTTCCGACTCTGTATCTTCTTCCCACTACTGCTTCCACACCTGCTACAGCTTCAGCGATGTCATCTACTGCTTCGGATTGAGTGTCAGCTCCCGAGTTGCAGAGCTCATCCAGAGCCGCAGTTGACATTCCCGTTTCTTCGTCTTCTTCATAATCCTCTTCTGCAACCACTCCTATAGTGGGATCAGTAGTGAAACCACCCTTCCTAAAACACAGCTGGATGGACTCTGCTGACACGGTCCCCCAAGCTTGCTGCATCAGCCTCACAGCATCAAGCAGATTGATTCTGCGGACACAGGTTGATGCCACGATAGCTTCATTATCATCAAGAATTTCGAGCAGCCTGCCACACATTTGTCTAACGTAATGTCTCTTAAAGGAATAGATTATTCCTTGGTCTAGGGGCTGCACCAAACAGGTTGTGTTGGGGGGGGGTAAAAACACTAACTTAATGTTTTGTAACCCTGCCACATTTGGGTGGACGCTACAGTTGTCGAGTAGAAGGGCTATCTTTCTACGACCTAATCTGCGGTCCCAATCACGCAACCATGCCTCAAAAATGTCACCAGTCATCCAGGCTGTTTGATTGCTTCTGTACAACACAGGGAGATTAGCAACACCTCTAAAGCATCATGGTTGTGCTGACTTCCCTATCACCATCAGCAGTCTTTTGTCAGTGCCTGACATGTTGCATGTTGCCAGGACAGTGACTTTTTAAGTCCAAGTGGGTTTTCTGATTTAAAAGCTAGTGTGCCATAGCCGACACAATGGAAATACAGAAAACAGAACGTTGCTCTACTGCTATTGTTTTCTTTTTTTATTAACATGACATAATGATAGCACCTGTTAATTGACTCTCATTAATTGTTTAATAGGGTTAACATGTGCTGATAGGCAGCTAGATATAGCACTTATTGCTGCTGAATTGTGTTTGACAGTTGAAAGACAGTTGCTAACAGGCAGAAAACTGAACGTTAAATACGGAGTGCAACGTCCGCTTAAAGTGTAAGTTTTAAAATAGAACCAGATGCTAAATGGCTTTTGGCAAATAGCGATTGTACGTTACATCCGACTGTCCGTTTCAAATGTGGATGGTACATTTGGCGCATACTGTACTTAAAAAGGCAAGACTTTATGATAGGAATGATGCCAACATTCCCCAACAGTATGTGTAATTTTACAGGTCTCAAACATAGCAATTTTATGTAATTGAATACTAAGTTAACCAAGAGCAGCCCCCCAATAAACAATAGGGCGTGACCTTCTGTGATAGAAAGTTTAACTTTTGTCATATCACGGCATCTGTAGGGTCAGACATGTCCTAGAAGAGGGTCTACTATGGCAGTTTTCTTTCAAGATCTAGGACCAACTTTTCAGTCTTACCTGGGGATGTGCCACTACTCATGCCTACATTAGTCCTCATGTTGTGAGAAACCAGAAAATTATCAGGTTTCTTTTTCCTGTAAAGCAGACTCATTGTCTCCATCCTCCCACTGAAGAGCAACAGCATAGTTCTGATCCTATTTAAGAGCATCTGCAGGCAGGGCTGGATTAAGGGGGGGACAAATGGGGCAAATGCCCCAGGCCCCCCACCATAGACTGGCCCCAAGTAGTCGGAAGCAAGAGACACTTTTAGTAGGTGGACTGGTGGTTTGTAAATCATGCCACCTCCCACTCGCCGCAGCGTGAGTTAAGTGCGAGCCAACCTCCATAGGGCCCTCGCAGCTTGCTCCTTTAAAAACGCTAGAAACCAGCATGACTTCGGAAGAAGCACATTTGTTAAATAAAATAAAACACACAAGCCCCCTGCCACAGATAGGCTTCTCGCAAGCCTACATTGTAGATTTCTCTCTGCCCTTCTTCCTCAGGTGGTACAGTACTGGTAAGGATTTGTAATAAATCATGCCTCCCCCTCAAGATAAGTCAGTCAAGCATGAATCAACCCCCCGAGCTTGCTCCATAAAACAAAACAAAACAAAAATGACTTGGAGAGGCTTTTTAATTAAAGAAAACAAAACACAGGCCCCCATGACCCTCCTGCTGCAGGTAGGCCCCATTGACCAACATTGCAGAAGATTTCTCTCGTCCTCCCCCCCACCTTCCTCCTCCGTTATTTGCAGCCTGCAACTAGGGTCGGGTGACTTGCTAGAAAAACAAATTGGCACTGTGTGGCACAAGAAGTGAAGAAGGTTAACTATGCAAGCACCGTGATCTACCTCCTTAGGATACTGACAGGTTTTCTACTTTTTTGAGTCTGAGACTGGACCTGGACCAGTGCAAGTTGTGACCAGATCTGGGCTGCTGCTGCATAATACGAGGAGCAGCGCCAGGACAAGGAGCTTTGCATACAATCCATCTGGGCAGCATTTTTTAAACCACTCTTTCTTGGTGGTTTTTGAGGCTCAGCCTGCACTTTGCCAGCGGCAGCACCTGCACTCGCTATCTGTATGCCACGACCACTCTATCGCTAGCAGCATGATTAATCGATGCACTGTCTTAAACTGCCTGCTGCTGCTAAACTAAGGAGTTTCAAACAGAGCGCCAAGCAACAGCAGACAGCTTGAGTTCAGTAAGTGGCTTAGAAAGTTGATATCTGTATTTTATTTTTATGCTGAGATAATTGATCTGAGCTTGTTCAAAGAAGAGATAAAGGGACGTGGGTGTGGGTGTGTGTGTATACATGCATGAATCCTCTAACTCTGAAATAAAGGAATTAATCATTCCTTTGATATCCCATGAGCAGATAAAGGTATGACATCAGTCTGTTTATTTGGAGTCATGGCATTTGTACATTGGAACTGCACACTTCTGTACAATGGGTACATACAGTAACTTACTGTTTGAGCAGGATGCATACCTCTTAGTAAAGCACTGTTTATTTTTGTTTAATTTATTTCCTTAAATAAACTTGTGATTAAAGAGGTTACTTACAGATTACTTTGCTTTTCTGAACAGGGTCTAGAGGACAGCGACTTCAATAAAAGCCCCAAAACTCACCACAGAGCATCTAGACCCCAGAGCATCTGGAGCCTGGCCTTCATGTCTTGTACAGTACAATAAATATAACATTACAGACTATGACAACATGACAGGTGTTGTACTTCAAGTTACTTTTTTCTCCTGTGAATAATGGGGGTAGTCTCCCCATATGGTGGTTGTTATGGTTAATAAACAATGTGCTCAGTAAATGTTGCGCAAAATAAAACATTTTGGTATGGAAAGTTGGGCGTTTTACATGGCCACCCAAGTTGTGAGTGTCCCAGGCCCCCCATGGCTTGATCTGGCCCTGTCTGCAGGGTCTGAAAAAAGAAATACTTTGCTTTAATGGACTATGAGAAGTGGAGCCCACACTATCCCATGAGTTATTTCTGTTGTGTGAAGCATGCCCCTGATACCATTGAATTTCTTTTTCTTTTGATGAGTTACGAAGTGTACGTCTGGGTAAATCCAAATCATCTGCCCATCCTGTAGCAGCATTCCTTCTCTCTCGGAAAGGGCTAATACAACTTTTCTGGTCCCTATTCTGCTGTGACCCATCACAATAGTATGGGGATCCTCCTGGTTGTCAGGCTTCCACCATGGCATCACCCTAGTGTTGTGCAGAATTTTCAAATTCCAGTGGAATGGAATTCCGTGGAGTTTTCAAAATTCCACTGAAATTCCACCAAATTTTGCCACAAATGGAATGGTGAAAATCTGTGGAAGAAAATAGTTGCAGAATGATTTTATACAGAAAAAGTGTTGTTCTGCTGAATATTGTTCTACGGATCTCAATATTTTCCGCAGAAATTGTTGCGGAATAATTTTACGCTGTAAAATTGCATTTCCATGGAATATTATTACACAGATCACAGTAGGCAGAATTCCACTGAAGAAAGAGTGAAATTCCAGTGGAAATTCTGCCGTCGGAATGGCCATTCTGTGAAAATTCCACTGGTAGAATTCCACATTTCGTACAGCACTACATCACCCTGTAGGCAGTGACAGTGCTAACATACACCAAAAGGGCAAAAGTTGCATCCTTTCCAAAACCAGTCCCTCTTTCCTTTGCCAGTGGGTCCAAATTGATGCACCTACTCTATAATATTATCTAAAGGAAGGGAATGTGACCCATTTAAAATCTGCCACTGATTATGTTTTGACCCAGTAGGTTCCTCTGTAGACCCACATTTTCACACCAGAGGGTCCAATTCAACCCATGTTTTAACACCCCCCCCCCCAGTGCTGCCACTGCCTGTAGGCCTTCTGAATATTTATTGACCTGTTAGTGACAGAGCCCAAAACTGTTGTGCCAACAAAACCTGCAAAAAAGGGGGCAGATGGTCACCCTCACTCACTTCTGGCATTCCAGACAGTCATAGGTTGTCAGCTGTGGCCTAATGTTCCAGAGTTTTGAGTCTGGAGCGGAGGTGAGCATTCTCCTTAAGAACTGTGTCCATAGCCCTCATTGCTGCATTTGACTGTTTTTTGGCATCAGCTGTTTCTGATTTAACATTGTCCACAGACGTCTCCAGAACAGCAACCCTGGTCAAATTATTAGATTTATCTGCTAAGCCTGCTACGGTTGAGATGAGGAGGGATATTTTTACCCCAAGCACTTGCAGCATTTCCTCTAGCCAGTCATCCTCTGCAGGTGCTGCATGGTCTTCTGTCAACCACGTGGAGGGAGCCACCAAAGTAGTTTTGCTTTTTGCACCATTTGAAATGTTTTTCTTTCTGCAGCTTCACCACAATGTCCACAGTGTCTTCCCACATAAAAGGCAGTCTTTGGATGTTGGTACTGAGGGGATATATTTTCTGTGCTTTATTCTGAGCTGTGTACAGAGCTCTATCCCTGATTGGCTATCTTGCTCGAACTCCACAGTGCCCCACCAAATCTGACAGATATATTCTATAAAAAGCTAAATTTTTATAGTGGGTGCTCCATGCAGCTGCAGAAGTCTGTATCCCTGTAAGCAATAAGGAAAAGGCGCTATGAAGAAACCCCCCATTGGCTTAACAGTGATAAAAGGCAACTAAGCATGAACAAAAAAGTCTATAATTGCTGGAAAGAGATAGGTTTCCAGAGGAGTAAAGAGCAGCACTGAGGGATGGCAAGGCTAAAATTAAGAAAGTTGAGGAGGGTCCATAAACCAGGACAGTAATAGAAATTGTGGACAGCGCCACCTACATCTAGTAAATAAATAGAAGGGGGAAGGTGAAGGAGGGGATTTTGCCCTTGAAAACAGGGGCGGGGAAATAAAACTGTGAGAGAGACATGGCCAATGGCTATGATACCAAATTAATACTTTACTTTGGGTTTACAAAAGCACCTCTGTAGAAGTGAGTTCTTTGGGAGAGCTAATGGCATCATGGGTAGCCATGATGCAGGATATAGATATCACACCATCCCTGGTAGCTGACTGCCCAGTGAAGACAATTCGAGTAAGTCCCATGGGTTTTTATATTTTTATTTATTTATTCCACATAAAACCCTTTAGGCAGAGCCTATTTTCAAAGGGTTTAGACTCAGCAACAACAACAAAAAATACAGCAGCAAATATGAGGAATTGCATGAATACAGAGCAATTCAGTGCAATACAGAACTCAGTGCAAAGAAAAAACAATACTAGCAGACAATAACGCAAGGTAAATAAAACAATATTAGCAGATATAATGCAAGGTTACAGGTAAGGCAAAAATAACAGTTGTGCAATTGGAGCAGCCACTCTCAAATGAGTGAGCACTAGTATACAAATTACAATTAGTACTGCCATGGTCTAAGACCATGAGTGTCAGAGAACCAACATTTCAAATAATGATTACTTCATAAGGCATGAGTGGGATTGGTCAGTGGGAGCAGAGACAAGAAGAAGAAGAAGAAAAATCAACATTTCTATAGTGCTTTTCATACAAAGTATATCCCAAAGTGCTTTACAAACAGCGCTAGACTGGTAGTAAAGTGACTGAATGTATAGTGGCGGCCATATTGCACATCAACACCCATACACAGCCTCTGCACTTGTATGAACCATTTTTATGGGAAGGGGAATATTGGCCCAAGACACTAGGAATGTCAACTACTCTTTGCGAAGAGTGCCTTGGGTTCTTTTACTTCCACCTGGACACCCACCAGGACAGCACCAGGATGGGTAGACGGGACCTCGGTTTAATGTCTCATCCAAAGGATGGCACACCCCCAACAGTACAACACCCCTTTAATACTACACTTGGGTGCCAGCATTTTTAGGTACTTGTCCAACCCTGGTGTGGGATGAGAAGTCACGACCTTCTGGTCCAGAGGCAGCTGTATTACAAACTGAGCCATGCTGGCACCTCACACCCAGTAAGGGAGAGGGAGGTGTGAAGTTGAGATCTGAACTAGCTCAGAGGACAGCCAATTTTCAAGGAGGGAGGTAGATCTTTCCAAAGTTTGGAGACCCTATAGGAAAAACTAGCTAGGCCTAGCAAAGTTCTCCAATATGGGAGAAGTAGGGAGTGTTGCACAACTTCCCTAGTGGCCTAAGTTTGATCCACAAAGCTAAACAAGGACTAGAGGCTAGGGGACAGAGAATCAAAAAGGGCTTTCCTCCCAGTAACTAGAGTATGAAAGCACAGCTTCGATTTGAGATTGAGACAGTTTAAATTGTTGTATAGGACACAGGAGTGGGTGTCCCGCTTTAGGCCTAGGGAAATGTGACATACTCTGTTAAGGAGACACCTTACCCTAGCCAAATCACCATCATTTGCTGGGCTGTAGACAGCAATCCTGTAGGGTTGGATGGGATACACTCCAGAATCATAGTGGATGTACAGAAACAATTGGTGGGCCTGCTAGCAGCAATCTTTCAGGAGTATGCCCAGACAAGGTGCAGTGCTGCTGGAGGACTGGAAAGTAACAAATGCGGTCCCCAGCTTCAAAAAAGGAATTCGCTCTCTGAACAAGTCCCTGAATGAGTTGATGATCTTGCTAAACATGGTACAGCTGTGGTTCTCAATTGTACAGTAGGTGATGGTCTGGAAAATGCACAGCTCAGTAGGTCTCTTTCTCTTTTATAACTTGTGGTCCTAGTTGCTGACACTAGCCCTGTTCATTCTTCACGCGCTATTGCATTTTTGCAGAATTGCCTGAGCTACGTGGCTATGGTTTGCTGTATTACTTGAGGTAAGGTGCACAAACTATTTTTAATTTGCTGCTGGCTTAGTGAAATATCACTAGCTTTGCCGAATTACCTGATCTACCTTGTCTACACTACTACGGCTGGCTGTCTTACTGGACCTACAGTGCAGTTTCATAGCAAGTGCATAGTAAGTGCTGTGATTGATTATTTTTTGGCAACAACATTACAATTCCAATGAATGTTGCTGGTGCTGAGCAGTGAACTCTAAAAGAAATATAATTATGTTGAGGGGAAGTGCTGTGCAGT
The DNA here is from genome assembly GCA_016271365.2 of Neoceratodus forsteri. Lineage (NCBI taxonomy): Eukaryota > Metazoa > Chordata > Ceratodontiformes > Ceratodontidae > Neoceratodus > Neoceratodus forsteri. The sequence goes on along the minus strand of CM028130.1, from coordinate 122,722,403 downwards.
TCATAGCAATAAAGATTTTTTTAAAGAAACTATTTTTTACAAATACTTAAAATCTGTTGCCTAAATCAAATTTTGACTACTACTGTAATTATTGTAACTACAGATCTTTTTAAAAATGTGCAAATATGTGAAAATATGGTAAATATGGGCATACTAAATGGCGCACACAGGGAACGGCATGTGCCAAATGTTGTTGTTGCTCTTGCCTTATGCTGAAATTACAAATGTTACTCCCAAGCCCCTAAAGGTTGGACAGCCCTGGTCTAGCCAGACTTTAGCGAGGCCTTTGAAGCCATAACACATGATGACAAACATCTTCTGTAAATGTGGCAATTATAAGGTGGATAATCAATTGGTTTTGGGCAAGAAGAAAAATGATTTGTTGGACAGGCTCTGCTCTGGATGGAGAGGGTACGCTGCACATAGAGCTGCATTCTTCTGTATTTTATTATTGCAATCTCGGCAACCACTCAGTGAAGTGGAACCTTTATAAAAGAGCACTTGTGCTCAAAGGAGTATTTCTGAATACATAAATGAATACATACATCATACATTATACATACAGTATCCTTCAGGTATCAGTGCTTGAGCCACTGCTATTCAACATTTCCTGATGACTTTTGCAATTTCTGTATCATTTAAGTAGTATTTTGTATTCAGTTCTTCTCTCCAAAACGTATGATTTTGCATCTCAGCAAATGAATGTTCCTCTGACATCTCTGCCCAGTACCCCAGCTTGTCCAGGTTACTTTGTTTCTCCTCCTAAGATACAACTACCGTGCTCTTACCATTTAGGAGACATTGGCAAACGTGACAATCAAGCTAATGCTACCACCTCCAGGTCACTTATAACTAGCATTATACAATGGCAAGAAACAATCCTGGTCTCTGATTGGTCAGTCTGGGACTGGACCCATGATGTTATCCTAGCACAACATCACAGGTCTAGTCTCAGCCTCACTGTGAACCAATGTAGATGAGTTTATGGCAGATGAGCTTGATCTCTTTTTTTGCATCTCCTCTTAAGAAAGAAAACTATTTTTCCACTCTAATAAAGACATTTTTTAAAACTATTTTTTTATTTTATATATAACAACAAGCCATTGTATAATAGCTATAATGCCCTCCAGGGTGTGTGTCATTTGGGATAACATCACACCTCAGGTATTGGATGCACTCGGCCTACAGCCTCGTTCCCAACCACCTGAGGCATGACATTATCCCAGCAAGACACACACCCTGTTGGGCATTATTGCTTAAGTGTTTGTCACAGGACAGACTCTGATAGAACACTGCTGGTCACTTGCTCCCATGTTGACATATTCCATTTATGATAACTTACTGCTTCCTATCCTGCTATCTGTTTTAACCCATTGTATAACAACCAGCTGTTCATAGGTTTTCCACTTTATCAACAAGCCTCCTGTGTGGGACAGTATCAAATGCTTTACTGCTTTAAGTGCAGGTACACAACAGCCATGTGTTTTTGTACAGTATACAGTATCTAGTTCCTTGACCACATTTTCAAAAAATGGACTGAGAGTTGTTGGCATGATTTCCCTTTATGGAACCCAGACAGTGCCACCAAGTCCAGTTGTTTGTCTGTACATGTTCAATAATTCTACTTCTTTTTTAATTTACAATTATGTCCCTAGTCTTCAGTGCGTCCTCCTTATACTTGACCATCTTCCAGCCCCATCCAGCAACGTTTCTGGCACTTACTCCACTTTTCCCATGAATTGCTCCTCCTCTCAGTGTAGCAGTGTCCACCAGGCCAGGGGACAAACCTCTTCAGGAGCTTGTCTCTCCAATCAGAGACCCCCTGGTGGGGGTTGAGTCATTGTAGAAGGCCTAAGAGGGCTGCTGCTTCATTCTGCAGCATTCAAGGGGTTTTCTCGGTGCATTTCTCCCATCCCATAGGATGTCATCAGGTTAGGGACTGCCGCAGAGCCCAGTCAGTGTGTCCTCCCTCCCTGCTAAGAATCCACTGTACTACTACCTTTGGTCACCCAGGTGGCAGTGCTACAGCAAAGGGACCCTCCCATCCTAAAGGGGAAGAAGGTCCTCTGTGATTCTTAATCGTGCTTCATCCAGACAGTTTCCAGCAACCATTGCTCATTCCCAAAAATGAGTCACCAGCATCATCTGTTAGCACCCTTTGCAAACTGTGTGAGAGGCCTTTTGGCACCATGCAATTCTGCTTAAAGTTGGACCAGCATAACATTCTGTGGTGATTTGCATATGCAGCCCATGATGCTTTGCATAGTGTGGGCATGTGTGATTTTGTATTTTCTTGAAACTTGGCTTCCCAGCCAAATGCCCTTTGGGGTAACCCTTGCCTCAGTGTTTGCGCACAGAGGTTCTTTGTCTTTTAAATAGTTTTTTATTTTAATGGGTTCACCACAACATATCCAAGACACACTGTCTTAGGGTAGCTGGTCCATTCCACTAGGGTATCAAACAGATGAGGCATACTGATGAGTCCTGGTAGGACGAAACACGTGTCTATGTCATCTGTTAGCACCCTTTGCAAACTGTGTGAGAGGCCTTTTGGCACCATGCAATTCTGCTTAAAGTTGGACCAGCATAACATTCTGTGGTGATTTGCATATGCAGCCCATGATGCTTTGCATTGCGTGGGCATGTGTGATTTTGTATTTTCATGACCAGCAATGCTACTGCCTAACCTATGGGTTTGCAAGACAATTTTCTTATTCTTGTCTCCAGTAACGTCATCCAATATTAATGCCAAACTGTCTAATATTGGCTCAAACATCTTGCTATAAGCCCTGGTGTCCTTTTTAAATTATTGTCACCACATGGGCCACTTGCTTGTTGTTGGATATAGATGCAATTCTTATTGATTCACTAAATATCATTGCCATGGAGCTAGACAGTTGTTTGGCTAACCGCTGTACAGTACCTCAAGATTTTTGTATGAATTCCATCTGTCCCAACTGCCCTATTTTTTGTTTACTATCTTGAGCATTGCTCAACTCCTTCCACTGTTAAATACTGTATCTGTCCAGTAATGTGTTTTCCTGTGCTCCTTTCTGAATGAGGAAGCAAGTTAGGACATACCTTCCGCTCTGCACATGGCCCAAAGGGCCTTGCACATCTGGCTTCATGCTGAGCTAGATGGGTCCTGTATGAAGCAAGTTAGGCCTCCCCTCCTGTTTTACACAGGGCCTAAAGGGCTCTAGGTGAAACATAGAAACGTGATGGCAGAAAACGACCGCCTGACCCACCCAGTCTGCCCAAGGCACCTAGCCAAAGGCTAATACTTCATTCAGCTCCCTACTCCTTCATCCAGTGCCCTACTCCCCTCCCCCACCCCTCATACCAGACTCATGTGGCTGTCCCATGCTCTCTTAAAGCCCTTTACTGTGTTCTCCCCATTACCTCCTCCAGGAGCCATTTCTCCACCACCATCTCTGTGAAAAAGTTCTTCCTGTTGTTCCCTTCAGAATCTGTCTCCCTCTACATGTAATGCATGCCCCCTGGTCCTCTTCTGCTCCTGTAGTTTAAACAGTCCAGCAATGTGTCTTCCTGTATGACACAACATAGGACTTTGCTCCCGCTTTACACAGGGCTTGAAGGGCTCTGGATGAAGCAAGTTAGGGTTCACCTCCTGCTTTATACAGGGCCTGAAGGGCTCTAGGTGAAGTGAGATAGGACTCACTTCCTGCTTTATACAGAGCCTGAAGGGCTCTGGGTAAAGCGAGTTAGTACTTGCCTCCTGTTTTATACAGGGCCTGGATAAAGCAAGTTAGGACTCACCTCCTGCTTTATACTCTGGGTGAAGCAAGTTAGGACTCACCTCCTGCTTTGTATGGGGCCTAAACGGGCCCTGCCTAAAGCAAGTTATGACTCTTCTTTAAAGTAGGGAAATTCATTGCAAAATAACTATGTTAATGCATCAGCAGAGTTTCAAAGCCACAAAGGCAGGAAAATGTGGCATTAGTTTTTTTTTTTAACCCACATGCTGATCCGCCACCCCCAGCCCCAAGCCTTATGACCCAAGGCCAAGCAACAGGCCTAGGCCTATGCCCCACTTGGCTGTTGCTTGTAGCTATAGGTCTAGGGCCTTGTGTGAAGAAAGTTATGACTGATCTCCAGTTGGGGCAAGGATCAAAGGGCCCTGCACAAATAAACTAATGAGCAATCTCTTGCTTTGTACAGGGCCATGTGAAAAGAAAGTAACAACTAATCTCATGCTTTCTGTAGGGCCCATAGGACCCTGTACAAAGAAAGTTATGACTGGTGCTGCTGGCCCTATGTAAAGCCCAGGTCTTGTAGGGCACAGAACTGCCCCTATAGTTAGGGTTACAAATGCTGTTCTATGTTAAACCTCCATTTTTGCACTTTAATAGCACAGCCATCCCTGAACAGAATAACTCAGAATTTGGCATGCACATTCTTGGTACCAGGATCCCAGTATTTTGTAATGCTTACCTTTACTGTTTAAAAGTTGTAGAAGGTTGAAGATATGTAAAAAAAATATATATCTTTTTTAAGACTTATTTTGCTCACCTATGGGTCAAAAACGGCTGACAGTTGAAATGTGAAACTTTCAAGCTAATCATGGTTAGAACTAAGAAGGTGCCTTTTATAGGTGGTTTAACTGAAAAACATTTACTTTTTAAATTAAGAAGCAAGTTATATCCTGCACAGTTAATTTTTCAGCATTCTATTTATAAGGTGTTTTTCACAGCAAAAGTTCTTCCATTTTTGTGACTCAAAATCCTGATTTCACCTCTTTACCCATCTGTTTTCATAAGATACAACTTCTGTTTCTGTGACTGCCTCAAAATAAAAACATTTATTTTTAAAGGTGAACAGTCAGCACCACGGGCCCCACACTTAAGTGTGGGGCTGGTCCCAGTGTGCACTTTGTGTACAAAAACATGCTGGTTTACTTACTGTTTACTGTAGTATAGTAGATAGTATCAGACTAATTTTGTTTACTTATAGGCTGATATTTATTTATTTATTGAGAAGAATCAGACATATCTTTGAGTCAGGGACTCTTTTACAAAGGTTCCATGTCACAGAACAAATATACAGGCAAGATGGAACAGTAATGTACAGCAGTAGGTATCAGTGCAACATAATACATCACAGGTTGGTACAGAAATCAAGCAAGATCTAAACAATTATGTACGAATACAAGACACAGGGAGGGCAGAACACAACAGATTACAAAGTAGACAAAATTAATTTCAAACATATTGTCATTATAAACTAAAAGCTGCCTAAGGGAAAAAGTCTGAGGCAGGAGAAAGATCCTTTGTCAGGAGGAGAGATGGGGTGGGGGGAGGGGAGACACAAGGAAACGGGCTGGAGGAGACTCCTTTGTCAAGAAGAGACCAGAGGGGAGCAGGTTAGCAACAGTTCCGGGAGTTGGAGGATACCAGGATGGACTTGAGGGCAGCTAGGCTAGTAGCAGTCGCAGGAGCGGGAGGATACAAGGTGTGACCTGAGAAGAGATTTGAAATGTCCCAGTTTATTTTCAGTGGCAATATTAATGGGTAGGGCATTCAACCACTGCAGGGATCTATATTTGAAGGATCTTTGGAAGAGGGATGTACATCCCCAAGGACTCTGAAAAGGAGCCTTGGAGGAAAGTCTAGTAAATTTGAGAGTAGTGGCTGGTCATAACAGAGTGGAGAGTACCAGGGGCGTGAAAGACCAGTGGAGATTTTTTTAGCGAGTAGGCAGGTTAGGTACCATCACCTGTTGTCGAAATTAAGCCAGTCAGAGAGACTGTAAAGGGTGCAAGTGTGGGCGTTGCGGTCACAGCCAAGGGCAAGTCGGCAGGCTTTGTTCAGAGCAACTCTAATTTGGGGTGAAGAGGAATTGTCAGCAGCGCCATAGAGTAGGATGCCATAGTCAATAAGTGAGAGTACTGATGAGGAGACCGCCAGATGTAGGGCATCAGGGGGTGAGACGGTGCTTGTGTCTATAGAGAAGGTCAATTCTGGTGCTGACAGCTGTGGAGAGTAGATGGATGTGCTCATGGTAGTTAAGAGAGGTGTCCAAGGTAATACCAATGTATTTAAAGGTAGTGACCTGGTCAAGAGGTTGAAGCTGAGAATTGAGGCTGCACAGGGGATAGCCTTTGTGCTTGTTCTAGTGATGGGAGAATAATATGCTTTTAGTCTTTTTGTAGTTTAATACTAAGTGAGCCAGGATTCTGCATCAGAGAAGGCTTGTTGAAGGGGTGCCTGGAGAGTGAAAGGGTCGGGATGGGAGGCAAAAAGAACAGCGTCATCAGTGTAAAGTAGTACTTGGCCTGAGCAGGCGCTGGGGAGAGTATTAAGAAACAGGGTAAAAAGAAAGGGTCCAAGGATGGAGCCCTGGGGGACACCAGATTTAACAGGGAGTCTGGAGATGAGGGTGCTGCCATACCTAACTTGCTGAAATCTGTCTGTTAGATAATAGGCAAACCAGCTGGAAGCATCCTGGGACAGGGCTGAGAGGGGAAGGACATCCAGTAGGAGGGAGTGATTTACTGTGTCAAAAGCCTTCGACAGGTCCACAAAGACTGCACCGGCCAGGTGGCTCTTGTCAAGGGCAGAGTGAATGGCTGAGGAGACAGACTCACAAAGAACGCCACTGATGAAGCCTTAACTGGTGAAGTGCTGGGAACTTTGTATCTGACTGTTGTGTCTACTCAAGGCCTCTTGTTATTACCTTGGAATAAACCTGCCATTTTTGCACAAGCAAAACAGGATTATGGTATGATTTTTTATACCTTCACTGGAGGTTTGAGTTACCTCCTGGCTCTGGAGTGCTGGTGAATTTCTACTTTGTTTGAATGGCTGAGGAGATTTCATTCAGAGCCAAAGTGATGCTGTGAGCTTTGTGGAAGCCGTGTTGTTCTTGACAGAGAAGATTGTACTTAGAGAGATGTTTGGTGAGCTGGTCCGAGACGATCCTCTCCAGAGCCTTAGATGAGGGGGAGAGGATGGAGATGGGGTAATAGTGCCCAGCAGAGGTTTATCACCTCCTTTGAGGATAGGGGTAACTATGGCGGCTTTCCACTTGGCAGGGAATTGGCTAAGGCACAGGGAGCAGTTAAGAAGGGAGGTAAGGGGGTGAGAAGTTCATCGAGGGCTAGGTGCAGGAGTTTGAGATCTAGGGAGTCACTGCTGAATTGGGAGCTCCCTATGGCCTTTAATAAGTAGGGCATGGTGTCCCCGGTGGACAGAGCTTTGAAGCGAAAAGGGGGGATGGGGGTGGGAGAGGGCGATATAGGAAGATCAAAAAAGTGAGGAGGTAGTATACTGCTGAGGTCAGTGAAGGAGGAGTTAAGGGTATGAGCTATTTGTCCTTACAAATCCCAGAATCCCCAGCAGCTGACATTAGAGCAGTAGGCAGCAGTGGGAGCTTCAATAGCTTGTAGTGCATGTTAGAGTTTACGTAAGCTCTGATCTTTTGTTTGCTGGTCCCGCTGTCCTCCCCACGATAAGTATAGCCACAGAGGCCTGTACTTAGCCCCTGGAGAAAAACAGAACCAGAAAATGTCTGATCACAGGTTATAAAAGCTCTAATGTGCATTGCAATGCTGCCTGCTGCTCTGATGTCAGCCACAGGGGATTCTGGGATTCGAAGGAACAGAAGACATCAGCCCAGAAGTAAACAAAATTATTCTGATACAATGTACTACATTACAGTAAACCAACATGTTTTTTCACACAAAGTGCACGTTGGGATCAGCCCCACACTTGAGTGTGGGGCCATTTGTAATGACAGTTCCCCTTTAATGTTAAATCCCTACATGTGCACTTTAAGGATGCAACCATTTCCTGATAGAATAACTTAAAGTTTGACATGCACTTAGTGGGTCTCAGGGTCTCTGGATCCTGAAAATGTACAGTTCAGTGGTTTGAAAGTTCTAAAAGGTCGAAGTCACATGCAAAATGTTATTTTATGTTAAACCCCTGTTTTTGTACCTTAAGGCTATCCTTGAACAGGCAGGCATCTGTTCATGGGCTACCCAGGTCTTTTAATAAATAAAAATGAATCACTCAATCAATAATGCAGGCATCACTGGATAGAATAACCTGAAATTTGGCACACACATCTTTTGTGCTAGGATTTCTGTATCCAGAAAAGTTGGTAGTGATTGGTATAGTGGTGTAAAGGTTGTAGAAGGTTGAAAATGCATAAAAATGCTGTTCTATGCTAAATCTCTGTTGTTGCACCATAATAACATGGCCATCCCTGCACAGAATAATCTTATATGTGGTATGTACTTTTTTGGCAGTAGGATCTCTGTTTCCTGATAAGCTATTATTGTTTGGTGCAGTGGTTTAAACATTCTAGAAGGCTGAATATGCATAATGATCAATTCAGCAGGGACAGGGAGGGTAAAAGAGGAGGTGGGGTAACTCTCTATATAATGGAAGGGGTCAAAGCTACAGAACTAAAAAGTAAAGGGGGAGGACAAGAGGCACTGTGGGTTACCTTGGAGACAGGAAATGGCATCACAATCCGCACAGGGGTTGTATACAGACCCCCATCTCAAAGGGAGGAAATGGACAAGAAAATGATAGAGGACATTCTCAAAATGGCTGAAAAAGGGGAGACACTGTTGATGGGGGACCTGAATATGCCAGATGTTAACTGGACAACATGTACTGCAGCCACATCCAAGAGCAGGGTCATTCTCGATGCCCTACAGGGGGCATGCCTTAGACGGCTAGTGTTGGAACCCACTCAGGAGGGAGCAATATTAGACCTGGTACTCTCAAATGGAAAAAGGATCACAGATTTAGAGGTCAATAGCCATCTGGGAGCAAGTGACCACCACACAGTGTGGTTCACAATAAGCACAACCATGGAGACAAGCCATACAAAAAACAAGGATATTGGACTTTAGAAGGGCTGACTTTGACATAATGGGTGAATACCTGAGGAATGCATTAGCAAATGGCCAGAAAGGAGGGGTGAAAGAACAATTGAGAAAAATCAAAACTGCCATCATGGAGGCAACAAGCCTTTGTCTGAAACAAAAACAGAAAACAAAACAGAGTAAAAAAAACACTCTGGTTCTCAAAAGAGGTGGCAGGGAAGGTTAAGGAGAAAGAGGCTGTATTCAAAAAGTATAAGGAATCACAGAAGGAGCACGATAGGGAACTGTACCAATTAAAGCAGAAAGAAGTGGGGAAGGCAGTCAGAATAGCAAAGGCCCAAACCAAGGAAAATATAGCCAACTCAGTTAAGAAGGGGGTTAAAACCTTTTATAGGTACAGTAGGGAGCATAGAAAGGTTAAGGGAGGGATAGTGAAGATTAATAAAGGAGAGGAGAGGTGGGCAGAGGGAGACAGTGAAAAGGCAGAGATACTGAATGAATACTTTTGCTCAGTATTCACAAAAGAAGAAGAGAAGGAGTTATCTAAACCAAACAATAGAAGCACTCTGGGTAGGGGGGTTGACACCAGTCCATTTACAGAAGAAAGAGACCTGAAAGAACTCCTAAAACTCAAGGTGGACAAAGCAATGGGGCCTGATGGGATTCATCCCAGAATCCTAAAAGAACTAAGGGGGACCTAGTGACACCACTGACCACACTTTTTAACAAATCATGGGAGGATGGGGTGGTACCTGAGGACTGGAGGAGAGCAGATGTGATTCCCCTTCACAAAAGTGGGAGCAAGGCAGAAGCAGGAAACTACAGACCTGTTAGTTTGACCTCAGTGGTAGGGAAAATGATGGAATCACTTGAAAGAAAGAATTGTTGAGTACCTAGAGGTCAGCGGGCACAGACCCAAAGCAGCATGGATTCACAGTGGGAAGGTCATGTCAGACAAATCTAATCGATTTCTTTGACTGGGTGACCAAAGTAATAGACCAGGGAGGGGCTGTGGATATGGCCTACCTAGACTTTAGCAAGGCATTTGACACAGTACCGCACAAAAGATTAATAATCAAGTTAGCCAGCCTGGGAGTGGGTCCCAGGGTGGTAGCGTGGGTAGCAAACTAGCTGCACAACAGGACACAGAAGGTAATAGTGAATGGAACTCATTCAGAAGAAAGGGGAGTTACTAGTGGAGTACCTCAGGGCTCAGTACTGGGTCCAGTCCTCTTTAACGTCTTTATAGGTGGCATTGCAGAGGGTCTAGAAGGAAATGTATGCCTCTTTGCAGATGACACAAAGATCTGTAACAGAGTTGATACACAAGGAGGGTAGAAAGTTAGAGGAATGGTCAGACATATGGCAATTTAGATTCAATGCAAAGAAGTGCAAAGTAATGCACCTGGGAAACAAAAACCTAGGAGAAGAGTACACAATGGCAAGGGAGGTACTAACAGCAACAATAATTGAAAGGGACCTGGGTGTAGTCATATCAGATGACCTAAAGGTGGGTAAGCAACGTGAAAAGTTAGTAAGGAGAGCCAGGGGGATACTGGGATGCATAGGGAGGGGCATCACAAGTAGAAAAAGGGAAGTGGTTATCTCTCTGTACAGACAGTTGGTGAGACCCCATCTGGAGTACTGCATGCAGTTTTGGAGACCCCATCTATGCAAGGACTTAGACAGGATGGAAGCAGTCCAGAGGAGGGCAACTAAAATGGTGCAGGGTCTGCATCAGAAACCATATGAACAGAGACTGCGAGAGCTTAATATGTATACCCTTGATGAAAGGAGGGACGGGGACATGATAGAAACTTTCAAGTACCTCAAGGGAATCAAAAAGTCCAGGAGGGTAGCATCTTTTAGAAAAGAGATGTGCAAGAACAAGGGGCACAATTTAAAGATAGCGGGGACTACTCAGGTAATGTGAGGAAATTATTTTCATGGAGAGAGTGGTGGACGATGGAACCGCCTTCCTGGAGAGGTTGTGGGGTCTAAAACAGTGGGGAAATTCAAACATGCATGGGACAGACATAAGGCAATTATAGTGGGGGGTTGCAGGAAGTAGGCTGTTGGTTAACTAGAACCTGCAGCTTATCCAATAGGTAGGGAAATGGGCAGACTGGGTGGGCCAAGTGATCCTTATCTGCCGTCAAAGTCAAAGTCTATGTTCAGCACGTTAAAAGTTATAGAAGGCTGAATTTATATAAACATATCTTAAGACTTTTTTGCTCACTGATAGCACAAACACAGCCATGAGTTCAGATCTGAAATTTTCCTATTAGATACAGTTTGGTTTAAGACCGATTGCTTGATATGTGAATTTACTGTGAACTTTGTAGTTTTTGTATCATTATGAAAAAGTAAAATCCAATTTTCATGATGGGAAGGTCATTTTGTTCATAAATTGTTTAGTCTGTATTTTTCATGACAGCAGTAGCTTTCATTTTCATGACTCGCAGTGGTAAACCTATTTTTGTGAGATACAACTTCCACTTTTGTGGTGCTAATTCTCAAAGAAAACAATTGGTGGCTTCAAAGGCCCATACGCAAAACAAGCTACAGGTCTGGGCAATATATGGGATGATGCAGCTGATTTGGGCCACTCACAAGCTTCACTACTGGTACAGGGCAATGTGTGGGATGATGCAGCTTCAGGTCTGGAAAAATGTGTGTGAGGATTCAGGTGAATTACGACAGTACAGTGTTTATCACGGGGTATAAGAAAAGGTGAAAGCTAAAGGTTTCAGTTGTCATACCTCTGTTTCAAAATGTAAGAAAATGAATTGCATAAACTATGTTCAAGCATCTACTATGGCTACCTAGAAACACAGAAATATAGAATTTGTCAGCAGATAAGGACCACTTTGCCCACTCTGTCTGCCCAAATGGTCCCTGCCTAGTCTGTCTCTGCAGACCCTTCCCTGGTCTCTGATCACTCTTCCTCCTTCCTGCTTATTTATTAATGTCCCCTGACTTGTGTCAGTCCCACACATACTTGAAGCCTCCCACTGTTTTTGCCTCCACTACTTCAGCTGGCAGTCTGTTCCAGGTGACTACCACTCTTTCAGTGAAGTGCTTCCTCACATCTCTCCAGAAGATCCCCCCATCCAGCTTCGTCACAGGCCCTCTGAACCTGGTGCTCTTTTTCATCTGAAAGAGACTCACCTCCTGGAACACAGCCTACAAAGTAGGAAAATTAAAAAAAAAAAACAATAGGGTTTAAATTCTCTGGAAATCTGGCAAATCAATGGTGTGGTGTTCCTCAGGCTTGGCACAATCATGCAATGCAGAGTTGGCAGTATTATAATATCGGCACTCTCTATGCAAGCATTACTGTGTCATTTACTTTATGTGACAAGACTGTGCCAATATTAAGGTAATGCCAGCTCTGGGTGACATGATCATTTAAACTAGGCATGATTGGATATCTGTTTCAAATCTCAGATACCTCAGATTCTTACCCAGAAGTTAGGATTTAAGATTTTCGAATACAGATGCAAAAATCCTAAAGCCCAATTACTGGGATGCCTATTAGATATGGATTCTAAAATCCAATATCCAAGTCCAGAATCCAACATTTCCATGCTAAAAGTGTGTGTGTGTGCTTGATTTCCCTGCTCTGTTTTGAGTGCAGCAGAGATCATTGTGATGTCATCACTCATCAGGCATTATTCAAGCTGATCTCCCATTACTTAAGAGCTTCTTTCTTTTTTCAAACAATTTTTATTATGTTACATCATATCAACACACACATTCTGCATTATATCTCATAAGACATAAAATGAAACAACCAACCTAAAGTGATGATAAATGGTGACAGCTCACCTAGTATGGTGATAAATGATTTATCACCACTTTAGGTCTTCAGGCCTTAAAAATAAATCATTAATCTGTAAGGTTTCATTCTCATCTACATTGTATAAATAGGGGATACTGCATGGGACTCTAGTGTGCAAGATTTTTTTATTTTGTTCTGGAATGTTGCCAACAATGCCCTCTTGGCAGAAGTGGTTCAGTCATGAGTGCAAGTGGGCACTGTTGCCTACATGGCAGAGTAAAATAATTAATCTTACACAACAGAGTCCCATGCAATGTTCTATTTACAGATTTGGATCCAATCCTTGTGACATTCTGTACTTGCTGCGGTGATAACAACCCTGTAGGGATAATAAAAAAAAGATATATAATCTCTGCTGTTTGCAGTACCTAATAACACATTTTATTGAGTTCATTTATACTTCCTCCAAATATATATATATATATATATATATAGGCATGGTAGTGCCCCATATTAGAGTTGAACAGCCACTGCTATGTTAAACCCAAATGTTTGCACTTTAATAACTTTGCAACTGTTTCACTGATTCACATAAAATTTTGCATGCACCATCAGGGACCAGCGATCTCTGGATTTGGCAAGTTTCGTTCTGGTTGGATGTGTGGGTGCGGAGATACAGAATGTCAAAAACTTTGTAACTTACCATTTTTGTGTAAATTCTTTGTCACGTCATTTCTCAGAAATGGCTTGGGGTATTGGTCTAAAATGTTTAGGGTATATGGCGTTTGGGTCACAGATGTGCCTTTTGAAGGTCTGATGAAAAAATATTTATCTGTTCAAACGTTATTAAAGTTTAAACTTTTCTATTATTTCCTATGGGAAAAATTAGATGTGCTGTGCGAAAGTACTGTTTTGCTGCTGCAATTGCAGTTTTTGCTTTCGCAAATGCGGAATGTAGTGTTGAGATTTTGCCATCTTGTTTTCAGTTAGCAACACAGAAAAACTTAAAAAACATGAAAAATATGGCCACTAGGTAAACACCAACATGTATGTTTATTTATTTTATTTATTTATTGAAATGCTTCACCAGTAAAGCACACTGAACAACAAGTTGCTTGTCTCCCAGAGTGAGCTGGGGGGAGAGGGTACAGAGTGGGTAAACAATTGCATTCATGGTACTTGAGACAACAGATTACATACAGCGAGGAATGCAGTAGGCAATTAATTATACAGTAGGGATGTAAGTTTGTCATGGCAGTCATACACTTCATTGATTCCATGAAGTTTGATCTTTATTCAGGACTTCCATGACTTTCACTAGTGTCATCAGAATGTAGCAATGATGACAGTGCCACAACATTTATTACTGTTTACTAATGATCTCATGAACAAACAATGAGTCATTAAAACCTCATCCATGCCAAATATACATCCCTAATTATACATTCTAGGTACAAGAGGACACAATTACATATAGGGAATAAATCAGTTGTCAAATTAATGGATGACAATATAGATTAAGTTGGGGGATGGGGAGTAGCACAGGTGTGAGTCTAAGTAGATGAGAACGACTAGTAGAAAGGGGACAATTTAATAGAAACAGAGTAGAGAAGATTAGGAAGAAAAGGTGAGTGCATTCACTTTAGGTGAAAGTTCACTAAGTGCCAGGGGTAAAAGAGGGATTGGGAAGGGGTGGAGGATTGGGGTGGTGGGAGGTGGGAAGAATATCCATGGGCCCCTTCAGGACCCTGTAGGGAGGCAAGGTGTGCCAGCAGGGGTGGGAATACACAAGGAGAACCAGAGTTTTTTGGAACGGGAAAGTAATTAAGTGCAAAGAGTAATAAAGTATAACGTGTGAGAAAGACCTAACATTTGAAAGAAGGGAGTGGAGGAGGAAAAGGCAATAGGGGGCCCATCAGAATATTTGTTTACCCTATGGGGGGGTTCCCTCCAGGATGTTGAGAATCCTGCGGGGGTGGGGTGGGAGAGGCAGAAAGGAGTTAGGAGGAATAAGAGGAGAGCCAAGGGGAGGAGAGAGAATATTCATAATTGCAAGGGGTCACTGGTTACTTAAGTGTAGAGAGGGGGTAGAAAGAGGGGAAAATGTAAATATGGGGGGGGAGAAACCCAGGAGGGCCCCTACAGAATGCAGAGGGGAAGGGAGGTAGATAAGAAGAAGATGGGAGTAATAAAGAGGCCCCTTCAGGATGCTGAGAAATCCTGCTACCTAATTACCTAGTTTACATAATCAGGGCCCGAGGAATCAAATGCTGTGGTTACTTTGCCCCAAACATGCACAGAAATATCTTTATATTAATTGTGCTGTTTTTGCTTTCTCAAATGTGCCACAATTTGCTAAAGTACTTTTGTGAAAGTACAGAGGTTTGCCGCAATTGCGGCACTGTTTCACAAAACACTGGGGGGTTGCTGCAGATTGCAACACTGTTTCATGAAACAACAGGGGTTGTGCCGCAATTTGCGACACTACTTTTTGACGAGTCTGTTAACATATGAATCTCACATATCCTGCTGCTGCTAATGTGTACCTGATGAATGGAATTAATTTCCTTGTGCATAAGCGTGTTTCTCTGTATGATGTCCTTGATGTATTCTTTCTGAACCATGTAGTTCTATAATGTCATGAACTTCCTGTTGGCACTGTATGTAATTAATTCCTGGTCGCCCCCAAAAAAGAGACGGCTGGTCTCAGTGGGCTCACCAGGTTATCAAAATGTCATAAATAAATAAACTTTTTTTTTTTAAATGTCCGTTTCTTTGTCACTTCATTGCAAAGAAATGGTTTGTACTTATGGGCTGAAATTTTCAGGGTCCAAAGGGCTTGCCCCACAGATGTGCCTTTTGCTGGTTTGGTGAGAAAATGTTATATGTGCTGCATACTTACAACAATTTGAAGTTTCATAATTTCCCATAGGATAACATTGTAATGGTCAGGGTCCCTTTTGGCAGCTATATCTCAAAAATGCTTTGAAATATGGACTCACGATTCATAGCTTAATACACCTTTAGGTGTACTAAGCTGTTTTGCATGTTTCCAGGCCTTATTTACAGCTGCATGGGAAATTTTAATGAATGGGGCTAAGGTGACTGTGATACTGTGCCATGCATTCACAACATGACTTCTATACTGCTTTGCCTAGATGTAAATGAGGGACATTTACAATATGCATGCGTGCTCCCACATGGACATACAGCATTACGGACTGATGGCAGTGCAGTGCCCAATGGGCCCTGTGCTCCCTCAGGGAAATGAGGGTTAATTACAATCTCTCTACACCTATGGATAGATGGGAGTGTAGGCCCTCTGCCCTGCACTCCAATAAGCCACTAAGGCTATGGCTTTCTCAAAAAGTAAAGACATTCTATTGAAAAAAAAACTTTGTTAATGCACCATTAGGGTTCCTTATAATTATACTTTCTCAAAAGTAGGGAAATTCTATGCAAAAAACTTTGTTAATCAACAATTCGGGTTCCAGCATCAAAAGTAGGGAAATGAGATTGAAGTGTTACCAACCCTAAGACCCCACACCCACACTCAGCTTCCAACCCTAACACCCCACCCCTACCCTGCATGCAGGAACAGGTATGTGGGGTGTGCCTTGGGGTTGCGAACCCTAATGCTCACCCCATTCCAAGAGCAAGTAAGCTAAGAGGGGTACAGAATAAGAGAATGGGGTGAGCATTAAGGTTCACAGCCCCAAGGCACACCCCACACACCTGTTCCTGCATGCAGGGTAGGGTTGGGGTGTTAGGGTTGGAAGCTGAGTGTGGGGGTGGGGTCTTAGGGTTGGTAACCCTTAGATCTCATTTCCCCACTGTTGATGCTGGAATCCTAACGGTGGAGTAACAAAGTTTTCTGCATAGATAGACAGATAGACAGATAGACAGACAGACAGACAGACAGACAGACAGACAGACAGACATACAGACAGATAATATATATATTCTTTGCAAAAAAACTGCATTAATGCAGACATTAGGGCTCTAAAATGCAAAACGGACAAAGACAGGAAATGAAAAAACATTGGGGATTTGGGTCTCTGGAGTATTGGTGAATCAGTTGTGGAGTCTTACGTGGGGTTGTCAAACCTAATGCCCACCCCCTAGCCTGTAGCCTCCTCTCTGAAGCACAAGATACAGCTCCAACCTAGTGCCTCATAGTGATAAAGTATAGCTAACAATCTGTCAGAGCTTTCTTCACGCAGGACCCTATGGGCCCTGTGTGAAAACATTGCATTTGACCTCATCTAATCCAGGGTAGGTGTAGGCATTAAGGTTGACAACCCCGAGTAAGACCCCACCACTGATTCGCCAATGCTCCTGAGACCTAAAACCCTAATTTTTTGTTCATTTCCTGTCTTTGTGCGCTTTGCATTTTACAACCCTAATGTCTACATTAACATAGTTTTCTGCAAATACTTTCCCTTCTTTTTGTGATAGTTGAACTATATCCTCATTTGCACAGGTTCCTGAGATAAATACAATACTGGAGATAATCCTGGAATTGTAACCTCATTTGCGCAGGTTCCTTTGGCACCTGTGCAAGATGACCTAAATACAATATTGGAGACAGTCCTAATGCAGTGCATGGGCCCAGAAGACCCCAGCACACATGTCAATACCTTGAGGGTGAGATTTCCAGACCCACCACAGAGTGTGGCATCTGTGCCAAAACACTGCTCCATCCCTACCCAGGCCATAAATGGGAATTCATGCTGCAGCACCTTCCTCATCAGCATTG